>CM063504.1:96882996-96992306 GCA_032207245.1 Pardosa pseudoannulata | reverse complement strand
TCCAGTTCTCTGGTTTAATAAAGTTTAATCACTTTGTAGGTTTCTGAGTTCATTTCATTACACTTATCTTCATGTATAAAATTCTTCTGTCCGTGTGTTTGTAATAGAACTCCTTCTAAATGGCTGGACTGATTTTGATGAAATTTTGTGTATGTAATTAAGTTCATTCGAGAATGGTTTGGATTCACAATTTGATCCAAGAGAAATTTTTTTTTATTAAAAATCCAGAATTGCTCTCTTGATGAGATTATTATAATGAAAGCTTGAAACCCTTCACTTCCAACGACGTATCTGCGGCGCAGTAGTCAGCGCAACGGGCGTCAGTGTGAGAGGTCAAAGGATCTATTTTACGAACAGGCGATGTGGTGTAACACTATAAATCCAGCACAAACTATCTACATTTAAGAATTACGTTTAATTATTAAAATATTTACACATATTTACAGGTTTACTTAATATTTAACATTACTAAAAATGCAGAGAGCAGGAGGCCCTCGCACACACCAGCACAACACCTAACGGAAAACTAACAGTCTGTCCTTTTTCCACTGAAACAAAAGGTGCGCGCGCAGATGGCCGCTGCGCGCTGCCACAATCTTCCCCTCAACCATCGACTAATGTCCTCATGTCGATGGGTGCAGTCTAGGAGATCTTCTGACTGGGGTAGAGTCTGGCTGTTGATTACTTTCAGCAACTGGACGACCTCTTCTTTTCAGGGGCAACATTGGGTTGCTCTGCCCTTGCCCTCTATAAGGTTGGAGGCATGATGAATGGTATTTACCTATGGGAGTAAAAGGATTATTTTGGGCAGCAATCAAATAAGATGTAGGAGATTGTACTTTATAAATAACATATGGGCCATCGCGTCGTGGCATAAATTTAGCTGTTCTTTCGGATTTGGTTTGACTTTTGGGGTGGAGAGTTACCCACACTTTATCACCTGTTTTGAATTGAGGCGTTTTTCTGAAATGTTTATCAGCATAACATTTATTTTTATCCTGTTTCAGTTCTATATCAGACTTCAACTGATTCATATAATTTGCCAAACGTTTCAAATAAGGCGTTATCTCAGGCACGAAGTTGTCATTTGAGATAATAGCTCGAAGGTCGCGAGTAACATCGTCTGTTGTTCGAAGCTCTCTTCCGAACATAAGAAATGCTGCTGTTTCACCTGTTGTGTCGCATCTTGCTGTGTTCAGGGCAAAACGTATGGTTGGGAGTTTCTCACTCCAAATAGTGTGGTTACCTTTGACAAGGATTGCCAATCTTGGTTTTAAGTCTCGGTTCTTCCTCTCCACCGGGTTTGCCTGTGGGTGATATACCGGGGTTAACACCTGATCTATATTAAGAAGATAACAAACTTGCTGCATCACTGAACTAACAAACTGACTTCCATTGTCACTTATTATTCTTCTTGGGAATCCATAACGTAAATAAACTTCTTCTATCAGGGTGATAGCACATTCCCTAGCTGTAGCATGTTCTAATGCGAAAAGTTCAGTCCATCTAGTAGCGCAGTCTTCTACTATAAATATCCATTTTTTACCATCAGGACTCTTGGGTAATGGTCCAAATAAGTCAATTGAAATTGATTCAAAACGTTGGTTATATACAGGTGTTTGTAGCAAACCTGAAGGTTTCTGATTACTAGCTTTAAATCGGCAACAATCTTCACAATTCTTTATGTACTCTGTAATGTATCTACGCATGCCAGTCCAGTAGTACCGCTTCGCTATCTTACTAAGTGTTCCTTCTACACCATAATGTCCCGCCATTGGGGCATCATGATATTCTTTCAGTATTCTTTCACATTCATGCTTTGGCACTACTAACTGGGCTTCTTCTGTCTCTGCTTCTGGTGAATATCGGTATAAGACTCCTTGATTCAACAAATATCCCCGATTTAGCCAATTTGTAAAATTTTCATCTTTAGCAGGACTCTCAAATGATTCAATGATCTTTTTAAGGTCTGCGTCCTTAAGTTGTTCTTCTCGTAATTCTCTGGGACTTCGTGTTGGCATATCAATGGCAATTTTGCAGAATTGGCAACATTCTTCAGCGTGTTGGCAGAAAGGTCTTGACAAGAGATCTGCCACAACGTTGGCTCTTCCAGGTATGTATTCCATCTTTGGGGCAAACGACTGGACTTGCAAAGCCCAACGAGCAAGTCTTCCAGTTGGAGATTTTAAACTCATTAGCCAACGAAGAGGTTGATGATCTGATGTCACTGTTATATCTTGTCCCTCGATGTATCCCCGAAATTTATTTAGGCCCCAAACCACTGCCAACGCTTCTCGTTCTGTGGTTGTATAGTTCCGTTCTGCATCGTTTAATAGTCTGCTCGCATATTCAATAGGGTGCTCCTCAGCTCCCTCACCTTGCAACAGCACTGCTCCAAGCGCGTAGTTGCTAGCATCGGTTCGCAAGATGTATGGCTTATTTGGGTCATTTTGTCGTAGAACAGGAGGACTAATCAGATGATGTTTTAGGGTTTTAAATGCGTTTTCCTCTTCTTTTCCCCATTTCCAAGGGCTATTTTTCTTCGTGAGATTACTTAAGGGCCTTGCTATGTCAGAAAAGTTCGGTACAAATCTTCTATACCACGAGCAAGTTTGCAAAAAGGATTGGACTTGCTTTAAATTCCTGGGAGATGGTAAATTTTGAATGGCGGCAACCTTATCTGGGTCAACTTCAAGACCAGAATTGGTAATGTAGTGTCCCAAGTATTTCACTCGGTTACAGGCGAAATTACACTTCTCTCTGTTAGCATGTAATTTAAACTCACGCAATTTTGATAATACTTTTCCTAAATCATCAATATGCTTCTCGAAAGTTTCAGATAAAATTATTATGTCATCTAAGTACGACAGAACCAAAACATCATTCAGGGAGTTTCTGAAGTTATCGATTAGTCTTTGAAATGTCGCCGGAGCATTTTTAAGCCCAAAAGGCATGCGGCAATATCTGTAAGTACCAAAAGGGCACACGAAAGCTGTTTTATCTCGATCAGTGGGATTTACCTCGATTTGGTGATATCCGGATCTTAAATCTATCGTTGACATGTAAGGAGTGTGTTTAGCTTCATGGAGCAAATCATCCATTCTAGGCAGAGGGTATTTATCCGTTTTTATAGTGGAATTCAACTTTCTGTAGTCCACACAAAGGCGAAATTGACCATTAGGTTTTGGAACTAGCACCACTGGTGAGGCATACGGTGACTCACATTCTTCAATTGTGCCATTGGCCAAAAGATTCTCTAACTCTTTCTTAAGAATGTCCTTCTTTAATGGAGACATGCGATATGGTGGCATAGCTACAGGGAGATTATTACCAGTGTCTATATAATGTTTAATTCTAGGTGTAGGCTCTTCCCCTGGCTGAAAGATATCCGTAAACATTTCTAACAGTTTACATAATTGTAACCTTTCCTCGGCAGATAAGTGACTGCCTTCAGTTTCTTTCAAAACGCAAATGTTCAGCTCAGGAGACACAATAATTTTATCGGATGATATAGTGCTAATGTTTTGCGAATTACCTGAGGATTCGAAAGAGTTTTTATGTGGCACACAAGCTGGTATAAATGTATCTTTCTCAAAATTGAATTTTTTCCTAGGATTACTGTTGAAATACCATTTCCTGTTCTGAGTATCCAAGCTAACACCAGCTTTGGATAAAAAATCAGTACCAAGGAGAGTTCGATTGTCCTTAGCTGTAGGTAATACAAATAGTGTAGTAGGAATTCTTTTCCCTAACAATTCAATGTCTATTTCGGTATTATAAACTTCAGAGAATTTCGGCACTCCGTCCGCGAGTGTTATATTTAAATTCACTTTACGAAAAATTACCCCTTGTTCTCGGAGGAGGTTATACAGGGTTTCTCCAGCAACAGTGTGGCTGGCTCCAGTGTCAGCACATGCTAAACCCCACATACCATTTATTTTAATCTTCATTAACATTGCCTTGGGTTCTTGTATCGCACACGTTTGAAATTTCAAGCAACTAACCTGGGCGGAATCAACTTTAATGTTTGGGGAACACGTAGGGCATTTTGCCTTTATGAAACCAGGTTTCCCACAGCCATAGCAGCTAATAGGTCTTTCGTTAATTTTATTAACAGTTCTATTCGTTGAGTATTTATAATTAACACTATTCTTAAAATTTCTTAAATTGTTACTCGGCTTAGAATTTTCCATTCTATGTTGTTCATGGTTCGTGTTTCTACCTTTTAAGTTTCTACTTTCTTCATAAGCATCTAGCTTATCAACTAAAGCAACTGGATCGCTCAATTCACTCCAGTGATCTAAAAAATGATCTTTGTAATCCGGAGGACACTTCTTTTTGATTTGATCAGAAATTATTAGATCTTTTAACTGATCAAATGTAGTGATATTAAGCTCACTGAGCCAACCTTCAAAAAATTTTCTCAAATCATAGAAATAATCTCTCCACGTGGAGTCTGGATTTTTTCTGTGTTGGACGAAAAATTGTCGGAATTTCTCTGCACTCATCTTGAAATCGACGTAATAAAATTTTTTTTATTTCCCCATATTCCGGTGGTTTATCCGGAGAATCCGATTCTATAGCAATTAATTTTGAAATTTCAATAGGTAAAAGCCCGATCAAATATACCACCCATTTTGATTCTGGTATTTTCAAAAATGACAGTTGTCTCTCGAAAAGGTTTAAAAACGTACTAATGTCATCTACCTTCGGGTCAAACTGAGGGATTAACGCTTTAATTTCAAATTTAGATACATCCGTATCACTATCGGTAAGAACGGTTCCTGTTTTCCGAAGCATGATTTAAATTTTGTAACTTTAGTTTCTCTAATTCAAATTCCATTTGCCGTCTTTCGGTTTCTGCTTCCTTTTCTTTTACTTCGGATTCTTTTCTGGTGCTAATGATTGTATCCAACAATGTTTTTGTGAATTCTTCGTCATATGAAGTACATCCGGTTATAACATCTTTAATTTTTATTACTGTGGCGTCGGGTTCCAACTCGATGCCTAATTCTGCGGCCAAAACCAAAAGGTCGCATTTTTTACCTCTAGCAAGATATGCCATTTTTATTCTTTTCAGGCCAAACTTAAAATTAATGGTAAAACTCAATTACTGCGAGAATGGCTCATTAGAATGACATAATATGCATACATCTGATTAATCAACTAAACTATATTATTTCGATTTGAAACCGGAAGTATCAATAAATTTGAAGGAATAAAATAATACTTCTTAATTATACAAATATTTCAGATACATAATATTTCTATTAAAAAGAATCATCGATGGAAAATTAAATAATAAGCAACACAAAAAAAGAACATTAACTTGAGCAATATCTTTTGTTATTAATACAAAAATCCAAATTAAATTGAACTTGCACCAATATTCAACACTGAAATATTAACTATCTTCATGAATTATTAATCAAAACAATTGAAATTAACAATATCCATAAGTCCTAATAATAAAAATGTTAAGAAAAATAAAATTCAAAACTTGGACCGAAACACAAACTATTCAAATTTCAATCTTCAGGCACTAAAGGAACTGGCATGCGGTATTTAAATTTGATCTGGATGATCATAATAAAACAAAACGAATTCAGGGTGAATTCAAATCAGAATCTCTTCTTCATTTGTCAGGATGACAAAATTAATAAAGTTCCTTGAGTGCTTGTCAAAAAGAAAAGAAATCACTTATCTGTAGTCATGTCTTCGGCTTCGTGTTTCGAGCCACGGGTTGGGCGCCAATCTGTAACACTATAAATCCAGCACAAACTATCTACATTTAAGAATTACGTTTAATTATTAAAATATTTACACATATTTACAGGTTTACTTAATATTTAACATTACTAAAAATGCAGAGAGCAGGAGGCCCTCGCACACACCAGCACAACACCTAACGGAAAACTAACAGTCTGTCCTTTTTCCACTGAAACAAAAGGTGCGCGCGCAGATGGCCGCTGCGCGCTGCCACAGATGGGAATTTTAATTTAATCTAATTACGTTTGTGATGGCTGTACAGGTGGTGGCGTCAAGTATTTCTAAAATAATTTTTTTCCTTACTTTTCCGTCAAAATGATCCAATTTATAATTTATTTAAAATCATCCTACAATTTTTGGATTTACAGCGTTAAAACAAAACAATGCCTTGTCGTCTAGTCTTTTTATAATTTAAATGTGACAAATTTTTGCGGCGTTGCGTTTTAATTTAAATATGTTTTTAATAAAAAGGACATTAACATTTTTAAAATCATATAGTGTGACCTGGAATCCTCTGTCGGCTGTTAATTAACTAAAAATAACCCAACGATCGACTTTTCGACCATTCCTGGTATAACTCGTTAACGCAATTATTTTTGACAACATGCTATAATTGACAGCTTTGCGTGAAAGGAAACGATAAAGTCGATGGGATAAAATTCCCGATATTTTTTTCTCCAGGTAGTTACCTCTTAACCCATTTTTGTCACGGCCAGGGCTGCCGGTAGGCACCATGTATGTCTGTCGGGTCGAACTGTCGATTTCTCGACTAAAAATTGACTGACCATATTTTACAGTTAAAATCAACGGTGGGCAATTTTTTTAATTTAACAATAATGAAATTGCAGGCCAAAATTATTTAAAATAAAACTTGATAAAGAATAAAAGAAGTAATATACTGTAAAAATTCTTATGTTATTGTCAGTAAGAAGACTGCATTTGTAAAAGTCCGTCCTTTTTCAACTGAACAGAATTTTCCTAAAGTTATATTAAGTGGACAAATATGGGCTGAGGAGTACCCAGGAAGGGGGGGGGGGGTATAAAGGGTTATGTGCAAATAGGACCAAAATTTTTTTAACCCAAGATTTTTTTTTCTTGAAACTGAAAAATGAAGCGGGGAAAGAAATTTTAAATTTTGTCTTCCGTTTTTTTTAAGTTTAGAAATACCATAATACTACAATAAGAATATTATCTTGAAATATTTCGGTTTTGGGAAAAAGATCTTGGAAGGTTAACTGCTATAGAAGCTTTACAAGAGTGCAATGTAGAAATTTTCCCAAATATCCATAAACTTTTAAAAATTTTAGTCACTTTGCCAGTTACAACATGCACAGCTGAAAGTAAAACAATATTTAATAAACAGTACATCAGAAATGCGTTAGACTCTGCTTGCTGTTGTTACTATCCGTTACATGACCCTAAAGAACGAGGAGCCCAAAAGTGACTTTTCGCCGTGGACACTTACGATTAGCGGTAAAGTAGAAACAGGTGGTCTAAGATACCGTGGATACTTAATTGAAAACTGTTCGTGTGCTAGAGCCAGTGCGTCTAGGGCTTTTGTGAAACTGTTGAATGGAAAGACTGTGTGAAAAGATTGTAAATAATTACAGTGCACATTGTCGCCCATTAGCGGTAGCGAAAAAGGCAATTAAGTTTTTTTGGGTCGGCTGATCTGAAGACTGCTTTTCGGCCACATATGGAAACGAAACAGCTGATCCAGGCGGGAGGTGACCGCAAGATGGCATCATCCTGGTTCTGGAAGTTCCCCGAAGAATCGCGTAAGGGGAACCGGAGCCGCTATAAAAGAAGATTGACGGTGCTAAAAGAGGGCTTTTTTCTTCTTGAGGCTTCTTCCTGAGAGAGCCTTCGTAGCTCGAGAAGAACCGCTCGTATCTCCGCTTCTGGAGTTGCTTGATTAGAGACCACCAGCGTCTCTGTTTGCTAAGAAGTCGACCTTCGACTTGGGAATTCTTTTCTCGTTATTTTTCTAATTTTTTTTACTTCGTGCATAGAAGTAGGTAGCCGAGAGCGACCCTTGCTCTAAATTTGGATCGTCTTGCATCCCGAGTTTTCCTTCACGAACCCCAGCTTGATACGCACTCTGAACTTTCGAACCTTGGTGTGAAAGCCGACTGTACAAATCGTCAGCCCGGAGGTGATAGTGTCAGCGTTTATTACCGGCACTAATTAGCGAACAATTCCTGTGATTAGAAGCCCTAGCCATACTGTATCCGGTATCCCATCATCCTTATTGTGTAAATGTCATCTCAGCACGAGATCCCGGAATATTTAACATCCTACTGAATCTGTACATAGCTGTACATAACTTATTCACCTGAATAAAATATTTAGTCTAGATTAAATAGTTTTCTAACCTGTTTCATTGACGGCTTCGCCTACCATATCCCCAATACGTTACACTGCATATCTATAAAAATATTCCTGTAACTGAAGATGAAGTTTTAAATATTTTAATAAATATAATAAATATAAATTTGTAAAAACTAATATGAACAGATTTTTTTTCATTGCATTGTAATCGAATATTTTTAACCTTTTTTTTTTAATTGAAACTGCTTTTTTCAACCATTGAACGATATTTTATCAATTTCAATGATACAGGATTCTATCAATCCTGGTAAGTAAAAAATATTTGTTTTCATACTATCTCTATTATTTTTCTTAAATGACCATATTTTTCTAATTTTTATAACTTGGTAAAAATTATATCAATATATTTAGTTTTTACATAATGATAATATTAAATTAAAGAAGTCTATTTTTTTCATGGCAATTATAGGCGCCTATGAGAGGCGCCTATATGAGAAAATTGAGGATGTTAAGGGGGGAGGGGGTCTGAGATAAAAATGTCTGTATGCATGTGTTGTATTTGCATTTTTAAATGTTAGATTTAGTTTAAAGAACTGACTTTATAAAATGGGGGGGAAGCTCAATGGTTTCTGCACTTTCCATATGGGTGCTCTTGTTGGCAATGACAATATGCAGCCCCCAAAATTAATTTCTGGGTACGCCACTGAATATGGGTATCTATATTATACTTAAGATAAATTCATAATCAGTGAATTCAAATTCTTCTTTCGAAATCTTGTATTATTTTTTTAAATCAAATATAATAGAAAATATATATATTTTTATAATTTAAATCACATTTATTACAGCTTCTCCTTTTCTGTGCATATACCAAAATTTTAAGCTTTTTTTTTTTTTTTTTTAATTTTCACGTGTATGTTTTGCTTATACAAAAATGATTTTTTAAGCATTTTCGTAGAAAATTTCTCAACTAAGATTTGAAAATGTGTAGCGCGCCAGGTAAAACCTCTAAGTGGGCCAGTGGGTATTCGTAATTTGACCATCACTAGTGTAAGTGGTTTAATTGTACGGGTAATTTATGCTTTTATTTCTTGAATTAGATAAACAGATAGGTAATTCACAAAAAACAGCAAAATAAAATTTATAGCAAAAAGTGTGAGAATATTTTCGTAACAATGGAAAAATTATCTGAAATCAAGAATAAGCTAGCTAAGGGGAAATTAAATAACTTGGCAGTAATATCTAAGGAGGTTCATTTCCTCACCTCATTTGACAAGTAAAATTTTATTTATATAATGATAAATCACGGGGTTTTGTTTCGTACATAGTCGTAGAATTATATCTCTGCTTATGGATTCCATCCGTGTGTGAACAGGGTAACTCTAAACACTTCTGGTTAAAACTGTTTCCGAATGGCTACAAAAATCCATGCCTGCCGCGAGAATCGAATTTCATAGTAAAAGACAGCCGTGAGAGCTTCGACTTCTCTAATCAAGGTAATTTTTCCTCCCAAACTTACATTGAATTTGTCCTTGCATCAGCGCTAGCACCGAATCTCCCACTTTATTGCTACAAACGGTCGTTTACGACCTTGAATTTTCATTTTAC
This sequence comes from Pardosa pseudoannulata, assembly GCA_032207245.1. Classification (NCBI taxonomy): domain Eukaryota; kingdom Metazoa; phylum Arthropoda; class Arachnida; order Araneae; family Lycosidae; genus Pardosa; species Pardosa pseudoannulata. Next base: position 96,982,598 of record CM063504.1, on the reverse strand, counting down.
GGGAGCTGAACGGCGACGTTCATGAACCTGAAAAAAGGGAGAGAGATGTGAACGGATTGGTTGAAGGTTATCGAATCGCGGTCGATTAACGCGCCGTCTGTCAGCTGCCGGTTGGGTTGGTGTTTTTTATTGAGATTAAGTAAAGCGGGGAAGCTTTCAGTTGAATCCTAACTGAAAATTTATCCCCGGAGTCGATTTTAGCACTCCAATACGCTCATCGCTTTAAGTTATTGCAAACAAGTCAATACGTGCTAGATTTCAAATATCTAAATAGCAATGATTTAGGAATAATTCAGGTTGTCATTTACGAACTTGACCAACAATGATCAGTCATAATGTGATATGACAGATATGAATATATGACATAAAACATATGCAATGGTTGGTTGGCTGGGATTAAATGGCACTAGATCCTCAAGGAATATATTGTGCCAAACAAAGGGTTTTTGTTTTTGGCTTTGATTTGGAGTGCTACGGTCTACTATTTGCAACACGAGGACTATTGAGACTGGGACCTGCAGCTTAAAGCCGATTCCGAACGGCTACGAACATCCATGCCACAGTGGGATTCGAACCCACGAACTCCGGTTCCGAAGGCCAGCACCCTAACCAATCGGCCATCGTTCGGCCCAAACAAAGGGTAACAGTAAGAAATTAAAGATTATTACCAGAAATATAAGGGAAAAAACAAAAGCATCATTGAAATAAAAACAAACACTAGATACAATAAAACACTAAAACTTACAACTTTTTTTCAATTAAAATGGTATAAAAAGGGAATTTAAATATTGGATTTCAGCAATTGATAAGAATGAATAGTAATAAATTCTTAATTAGGTATTGGGTAAATACCTATATTTTTAAATTCTAAAATATGTTCTGGGTAGGCCCGAAATGTATTTCATGTCAATTGAATGAGAATTAAAATATCGTCAACGAGGATAGATAAAGTCAGGCCATTCAACGAGAATATGTTTAACGGTCATTAATGTTTTACAATTTTTACATCTTGGGGCAGGCTCTGCCAGCTACAAATGACAGTGGGTGACTCTTGCATGTCCAATCACGAGACAAGTTAAAATGACGTCGAGCCTTCTTGACTGTAAAAGTGACCAGTACTCTATTCTCTGTTTAATATGGTTTAATTTGTTTGAGGTAAACTGACTCCAGGAGCTTTGCCACTTAACATATGAAAGAAATCATACAAAATGAACCATTAGAACTAAAATATTCTATTTAATAAATTTTTGGGGGAAATTTACACTTCGTGATGTCTAATTTTACGTTTTCATTGAATTAGCTTCATAAGCAGTATTGTATCGCTTATTGCTATTGATGTTGAAAAGGAAAAGCGAATTTAATTGGGAAATTTTCATACTGCGGTAGGGTGCTATAAAATGCCTGTCTTTCAGAGTGCGCCATAATTAACAAAGTTTAGTTAATTAGGATTGGTTGCATGATTTAAGTTGTTATATTCACATCCACGAGGCACTTATTATTTCCAATAAGGCAATTTGTCGCAACGTCATGACCTACTATAATGCCCTTCCCATTTATTTTCATGTTTGCCACAGCCAATAGACAATAAACTGCCCTTTCGTTTGAAACTAAAGCCAGAATTGTCATAATTTGAGAATTTGCCTTACTGCGTGAAATCGCCTTATGCTGGAGTACTTGCTTTTATAACATTCGCCACTATCTAGCCGCACACATTTGTTGGTCATTTTATTATATGAGCACTATATAGGTGGTCAATATTACTAAGACAACACAAAGAAACAGGGAATCCCTCACAGTTTAGAATCAGGAACTAAGCAGAAGACTTCCAGACTTAACCTACTACCTCCATTGGTATCTTTTGGTAGCTTGGTGGACATTTCGATCACGAAACTCAGCATTACTCATTAATGAAACCAATTAATGAATACCTCGGATCTTTGGCTGGTTGAACTCTCTAATTCTCAATCCTCTGGTTATGAAATCGAGATCTTTGCCTGCTGATCTACCGCGTTTCCAAAAAAAAACTTTCATTCCCTTTAGCAAATCAGTCCTAAATGCCTAAAATTCTCAAAACCTAGAGGGTCAATTTTTTTGCACCAACAAATTTTTTCCATGCTTCGAAAGGAAAAAAAATAAATTTAACCATTATTTCTAATAATAAAATTTCCCGATATTATCAGACCATTTCGTCCTCATCTATTATTCTAGTCTGTTACTTTGCATAACCAAATAAAACAATGCTAACGTAGAAAGTTAAAAGTTATATTCCAGGAACTATTGAAAATTACAGCTGACATTTATGCTAAGAAATCTTCATCACATAAAATGTTTAAACTGCTCGCAATTATTATTATCACATCGCCGTACAACTCTACGCATGCGCATGTACCTTGCTGTGCAACAACAAATAGGATATGACTGAAGCTATTTTTTCCTAGAAACGCAAAAAAATGGCTTTGGGATATGTTTTGCTCATTATCAATTAAAACGCTTTCGTTGGATGTGATCTCTCTGTAATGTATGTACAATGAGTCACTATTTATTTCGGACAATATTGTAATTGAGATAAACTGAAACAGAATCTAATTACGATATGGGATAAAGACGCGTGTTCGTTTTACTGAATTAGGATAAAAAGTATGCATACATACCATTCTATATTTTAAATGAAACAATCTCCATCATAATTATTTTATGAATTGTAGAAATGCATAGTTTTAATTTCGTAGTATGTCGGATAGAGAATAAATTCATTAAAGCGATGGAAATGTGTAAATGTTTGATGATATTTTCAGGATATTTTATAAATAAAAATAAATATAAAGAACATGAGAGTGCATACAAAGAGGAATACAAGAACTCAACAAAATCAATAAAAATAGGGGATGTGTATTATTCTGATAAACCTTCCCAGTATAAGTTTTTGTATATTTCCTTCAAACAGTGTAAAAATAGGGACAAAAAACGCCAATACTTGCTTTGGTGAGATTCAACATAACAATTTAGTCTTTTGTTATTTTCATAGTCCATCGACAACCGTCGAACGATGGCCGAATTGGTAAGGCGCTGCTCTTCGGTATCGAAATTCGTCGGTTCGATTTTCACTGATGGCATGGATGTTCGTTGCCGTAAAGAGTAGGTCCCGGTATCATTGCCTTTAAGTAAAAAAAGTAGACCTTAGAAATATCCATAATCATTCTTTTATATTTAACTGTTTAAATTTACATATTTTTATGTGCCCATTCAATCATGTTGTTCAAGCTAAAACTACGTTCTATTTAACTTCTGTCATTATAAGGAATCAATGGAAATACGTGGTTGTTTAAAAGGAATAATCACTTTTAAGCAACACTTAAAGTTAGAATTTTGGGTTGTATTTCGACTTTGCATAGCTTTTAATATTATTATATAAATGAAATAAAATTTTCAGCATTTGTTCCCTATAGTTATTTAATTATATTTCTCAACTTAATATATTCTCTGTTAAGTAAGAATTTTTTTATGGAATGAAACGTAAGTGCTTGCTTCTAAATTTTAAAAATTTTGATGACACACGGCACGCAGGCATACAACACATTACAAGTTCCATTAATAATTTTTTCATTTTTGTAAATTTATAAGCTATACTGCCTTTCCCTGTGCATTTCAACGTTTTTTCATTAGAAAAAAAATTATTTGCGATGTGTTTCAAAGTAAAAATTCCTAATGAGGTATAATAATTTCTAATAAGCTTTGTAAACATACACTACTAACATTTTCAATAGGAGCATTTGGACAAAAGTAGATTAAATTTAGTAGAAATTCAGTAGAAATGTAGTAAAATAGTAGAAATAGTATTTTACCTATATCAAAACCTTAAATGCATCAATATTACAGGAATAAAACTTAATTCTTAGACTTAAAACAAGATTTCAGCAAGTTTTTTTTTTTTTTCCTTTGAGGAATTGTTTTATCTATTATGTTAAAATAGTTATAGGGAAAATACAATAAGGCGATTTCACGCAGTAGGGCAAATTCACAAATTACGACAATTCTGGCTTTAGTTTCAAACGGAAGGGCAGTTTATTGTTTGTCTATTGGTTGTTGTAAACATGAAAATGAATGGGACGGGCATTATAGTAATTCGTGAAGTTGCGACAAATTGCCTTATAGTTATAGGAAAAGAAATAAGGAACACATGCCAGTTTTCATATGCATTAGTTTGAAATTTATTTCACATCCGTGCGAGAAATATGTTTTTTCCTTATTATACATGAAAGTTACCTTTCGTGTGAAATGAAAATTAGAAAAAAAGTACTAAACCTTGAAAACATATTTAATCGATGATGAGTATTTAACCCTAATCGTATTTTGTTTTAAACTTTACTTTTGCTTTCTTTATAACAACCCTAATTTTCCTCGCAATCTATCGAAGTTTTCAATAACCAGGATGATTGATTTTTTGTTCTATTAAATAAATGTTTGTTTTCCTAATAAAGCAGTCATTTTATCCTTCGGCAATCTCCCTCCAATTTCGTACCGCAGGTAGACTGCGCCATTTTGTTCATTTTGGGAACAACATATTTTAACCATCATTGCTCTTTATGAAAGGTCAGTATAAACGAATTCTTCGAAAACCAAACCTGAATCTACTTCTTGGAAACTCGTTATACTAACCGCTGTACAACGTGGGCGACAAATAAGCGTTGTAACTTTATGTAAACATGCCTTATTATTCAGCCCAACTCGTCTTCTAATTCATTCATAATAATTGTATTTCAGATACCCTTGAAAACGTTCTCGGATCGATAAGCATTTACGTGAGAGTAAATTCAGTCTTGAAATCGTTTGTTCGTAAAAAGCACTGAACAGTGAAAAAGCTTTTAGAATGAAGTCAGAATTTAAAATCATCGGGTGGAGCATAACTTCAAATGTGAAGTGTTAGCGATTCAAATAAATAAATGAAAATAAAAAGCTGCTTTGAACCACACCCTAAAAAACTTTTCGGAAAATGATTCATGAGCTTATATCTGCTTTTAAGTTGTGTTTTTTATTTATTAAAAACTGGCAAATTGTATTTGTTTCAAAATTAGAATTTCACGCGTTCTTTGAACTGGCGAATATGCTATTTCCCAAGAGAGCAGTGATTTTCCCTAATTCATTCCATGGTTCGAGAGTATAATTTCTATTGTTTCTGATCTTATATTTATTTATTAAAAAGGATTACATTAGAAAACTGCATTTATTTAAAATTGACAACTTGCAAATATGTTGTGATGTTGCATTTGTTATGAAATGAAATTTCGGAAATTAATTCCGAAATAAATGAATTATTTCGGAATCCGAAATATGACATATTTTTAATTATAACTTAGTTAAGTATTCTGCAAAACATTTTTCTTTGTTTCGAAATATTGCGTCAAACTATGTAACTAAATACATCAGTTGTCATAGCAACTGGAAGACTAATAAATGACGATCAACTACAAAACCGGAGTACGTAAGTGATCTAGATACGTTTCTGTAACAGAACGTCCTTAAAAAAATCAATTAATAGATAGTTATTTTTTAAAGGAGAATTCTTGAAATATTAGTATGCATAAATTTCGTAAGATTATTACGGGCCATGCGTCTGGTGTTACAAATTAAGAGTGAATTTGGTTTTCTTTGATGAAAAAGTGACTCGTTATTTTAAAAATATCTTAATTTCTAGAATAAAGCTAATTTAGAGGATATTTTTTAAACTAATATAGTATGCATATTGATATTAATGCTTTCACGAACACTTATTTTTGTATTTAATGAAAAAAAAAGAAAGAATCACTTAAGCATTAAATATAAATGAATCCCCAGAAACCAGTTTTGAAGCTTTTACTCAGACATGTCTGTAGCTAATTTTATGCCAAATGTTATATATTTTAAAATATTTTTTACCTTTTTACACCTTTACAAATCGACATATGGATTGCTTTACTCTTATTTAATGCTCCTAGAGACTAAACTTGTTATAGATTCTTACCAAATGTTTAACTCTTAATATGCCTTTATATAAATCTGGGTATTCGTTTTGAATTTTGAAATTATTAAAGTTATTAAAACTAAATTTAAATCTCGAAAATCATCAATTTTTTTTATGGAAATTCAACGTACTTTGAAAAATATTCCCCTCAAATAAACTATTCAGTTTATCAGCAAAATAATACCCCTAGAACGTTCAAAAATATTTTTAAGTATTAATAAAATAAATATAGAAGAAAAAATTAAAAATTAATATGCTAGGAACATTTTCAGAATCAACACAATATTTTGAGTTCATTCTAAATACATGATATAGAAAAAAAACATTTATATATTTTCTCACTATATTGGGTGGTAGGGGCGCAGATCAGTTTTTTGCCACGGGCGCTAAAGGACCTAGTTACGGCCCTGCAAAAAAAAGCATCATTCGAAAACCTTTATGTGAGCGAAAATCTCATAGCTCGAAGGTCATAGTCTAATGACTCTCCTCAGAATGGAAAGACCTGCTCCTACAGCGCGAGTCTGTCAGTATCAGTATTGTGATCGTTGAGATGACCTTGATGTATCGACATTTTAACTAAACAGAGAAAGTGCCTCTTTTTATTATTTTCCGATGGTGTCTGAAAATATGAATATGCTTGTGTGTATTAATGATGACTATGTCATTTTTAGGGTCGCCTGTATTAGGAAAATTGTGTAACCAAAAAATCTAATGGAACTGAGCGTCATGTGATATGAAATTGTTGTCAGTAATGTCGCCAAATTTTGCTATATAATTGCTTCCTGTTGCTTCATATCGGTGAAATAAATGTAATATAAAGGAAATTAGATATTTGTTTACGGATGTATGTTTGTTTTATAGTCTTATTTTATATAAAATGACTTAGAATAAAATCTATATAAAATCAAAGCATAAAAAAAAAGATCTAGGAGTGTAGGAGGGGTTTTCTCACACACCGAACCCACAGCACCGAGGTATGCAAGTGTATATATGTATGTATGTATATATATATATATATATATATATATATATATATATATATATATATGTGTGTGTGTGTGTGTGTGTGTGTGTATGTGTATGTATATGTGTATGTATGTATGTATATATATGGGAGGTGTGCATGCGTATATATCTATTCTTATATACAGTGAAAGAATATACAGAGAAAGAAATTTTGCCAAAATTGCGTCCCACTATTACGAAATTGAGTAAAAACCTTACTATAACGTGTATACAAACAACCCTTATATATATATATATATATATATATATATATATATATATATATATATATATATATATATATATATATATATATATATATATATATATATATATATATATGTATATGTATGTATACATACTCCACTGTTTGAAAAAAATATTTCTTTCATATTAATAAATATTCAAATAATACAACCAGCTGTAAAACTTTGATTTTTTTCTTAACGTTTTTTAATTTTCTTAACGTTTTTATAATAATTGTAGCACCGGGTACTTCTTTAACTGTTTATGTAATTGTAAAAATCTGTAAATATTACCTTATTTATTTAGCATTTATTATTAATTTTATTGTAACTGTTTTTTCTTAATAACTGTTAGTACAGTGTAATATTTAACCCCAATTATTTTTTATATCTTTTCAACTTTTTTTAAATTTCTTTTGTTTCTATTAATTATTGAGGCTTGTAAATAATTTTCTTGTAAATATATATCATGACTCCATTTTAAAAAATTGTTTCGCATATTTATAATTACCTCAACTTACGAAGCACACCATCAAGACCCCTCCACATTATGGTCCACTGCAAGCCATTACCACCGTCTGGATGGGGTATGGCTTATAGAGGTCGACGATGGCAGACGATGAAATTACCTTGGCGGAGGATGGCATCGGAAGCGGTTTTTCTCCACTGATCAAAGGTAGCCAGATGTTCAACTAAAGTGCGCAGTAGACGCTATGGACGAATCCGCGCACTCGGCTCATTTAGTGACACAGTGTGTGAATGCAACCCGTAAACCATCTTTCAAGGTCACCATCAGAATGAAGTGAACAATTGGCCATAGTGTAGAGGCGGCATAAGAACTCAAACATACTGAACCACTGGGAATACGGCTACCAGCCAAGGAGCCTCGTACAAGCCAAACTACTTGACTTAACTGTTTGTTGTCGTTATCAGTTATCGACTGACAAGGATAATTTTTGTTGAGACGTCTCTGTACCTGTCACACTGATTCTTCTCGTTCAATGTTAACGTATATAAAAAATAAAATTCCCTCAGGCCGATTCGCATTCAAAGAATTATTTTTAAAAAATAATAAATTGCACCGTGTGATAGAACAACATATTCTCTAAGATGCTATATTTAAAAAAAAAATGTGTTACCAGATACCGGCAAAAATAGAGCCGAGTACATAGTTTTAATATTCATGTGAAAGCGTCAATTAATGACAAAAGAAATTTAAACTTAATAGAATTTAATTAACATTTTAATCAATTACACATATTAGCAATTTACACAAAGATACAAAACGCTAACGAACATTAAGAGAAAAAAACAAAACATGGTTTCTCTTCTAGAACAGCCTTTTTTCACCTCACTTTGCCTTTTTTCACCTCACCGTTACTCTCGACTACCTTGCAAATATCTTTTTCCATTGATCGCAGCGACCTCACAAAATGTATTCATTTTAAATGTTGTGAGAAATTTCGATATACTATTTTTCAAAAGCAAATAAGAACATTAAACCAAAGATAAGAAAGTATTATTGGTTTTTATAATATTTTTCCACTTATAAACATTTGTTTGCTTCCCCGTGATTTTTTTAATTATAAAGATATATGTGCATGAAATGTTATGTATATATATATATATACATAATAGTTAATACATAAAGTTAAAGATATACAGTTATCAATAGTGCAGTATGTACAGGATTGCAGTTAAGGGTTTTTTTTTTTTTTTTTTTTTTTTTTTTAATAGAAATACTTTAAATGGTTTTTTCTCCAATGTTCAGAGACTCTTCACTTTCATTCTTTTAAAATTCTAAGGCTTTTATATTTGAGATACAAATTTTAAAGTATTTTTATATTTCTGAATTATATATGTAATTAACCTGCGCTTTGAATTAACCTTGAAACTTTGGTCTTTTTGAATCAAATTATATAAAAACTTATAGATTTCATCACTGTACACTGTATCAATAGAAAAATGTTAAATGTGATATTAGACTTATTTATATTTAAGAATCCATGGGCAGTCATGTGTAATATACTTTTAAAAAGTTGATCAAAGCTGTATATATTTAAGAATTTTAATTCAGTGTGCTGTTTACAAAAATTTTTAATCCACTTTTGGTGAAATCAAATTACATTATTTTTAATATTTGTTATAATTTCAATGTGAAAAAAATCGTTGAAAGGGAAATATGTTTCCCTAGAGAAAATTATGTTTTGTTGAATAAGGAGAAAAAGTATAGAATGTAAAACTATACATTACAAAAAAGAAGGTTTATGTTACATTCTGCATATGTTATCTTCAGCATCTGCCATGTTAATCTTTAAATATATTTCACATTAGTCTATTTACTGATGCTTATAATAACTATATGTGACATATAATTAAAATTTGTTGCGTACATGTTGTTATATTTGTGAACATATTCTGATTTTATACTACTTATGTATACTACTTATGTACACACTTTCGCATAAAATCTTAAAAAGTAGTTAGCATAAGAATTTATAATTTTGTTATAAAAAAAATCTTATGTTAAAAAATATTAAATCTAACTGTCGTAAAATAATTGAAATATTGGTCAGCTCTATTTATTATCCTTTTCAACATCCTGTATATTATGCAGTTCAAAGCTATCACTTTTTGCGTTATTTTTAAAAGGATTTTTTTTATGTATTTGTACTATAAAATTGTATGTTATAATTGATCAGTTATAACAGATCAGTTACGAAAGGAGAGAAAAAAATTATCTGGAATTTAAAATTTGAAAATGTTAAATTTAAAATATTAATACGAAGTTAACTGCTGCTACAGTACAGCAACTCGTCGCTACGATTGACTCGAATTTCTGACGTCTTGATTTCATGTCGAGGCCTTGTGTTCTAGCAGGTGTTGATAATGTCCGCAAGCTGAAGTCAAAGTGACGTCAGAACAAAAGTTCGAACCGACTCGCAACGTCCAGATAAAGCCCCCAAGAATCCTATGATGCCAAGCGTATGTGACGATTAGGTGGTCAATCTTACACTGAACTCCCAGTATTCCGTCCCCAAGCTTGTTTGTTTCTCAGTTTGTGTACCCACTGAAGTTATGAAAAGTTGAGTCAACCTTGCGTAGCCCAATGATCTAACCTCGGACCTGTGTCTTGGGAGTTGGGGTGTTTTTGTAAACATAATTTTTTAGGGTAATTGCTGAAAATAAATCCATGACTATGGAACGATCCCACCAAAGTCGTTTAACGGCTAACTACGATTAGCCACGATTAACCCTGGATCCAACCAATGGGGGAACGCAAATATCCGTTTAAACATAGATTAATCTCGCTTAGCGTTAAACTATAAGATTTAAAAAATGGTGAATCTGTTGTTGAGGTATTAAAAAAATATTGGTTTGACCATTTAACCCCAACCTGCAGTAAGAGAGAAAAAAAATGACTTTTCATACCCTGATTTCAAGTCAATAACCGCCATTTGTAGATTATTGACTTGTGTTTCAGCAGTTGATTAAATTTAATCACAGATTAACTGCTATCTTAATAGTAATCATCACAGAGTCATGCTGTAGGAAAAAAAGAATCTAAGCTTTCTACTTGATTTTTTTTTCTAAATATTTTTTTCGGCATATAGTTTACAAAAGTGGTTGGCCTCATGATATCAGCTCATTTTCCATTTAGAATTTAAGCTTTGTTGCGTTTATCTGATTCTTTAATAGAGTATTATATTTTGTCAATATGGATGAGTTTATCATTCCTAAATATATGTTTCTAATTTGTGGTAAAAATGGGTGAAATGCAGCTAGTGTGTTGTTTTATTAAAAAGATTAAAAAAAACTTTAGTATCATGAATACTGAACTTTTTGTGTATTATTTCTCAAAATAATTTATATGAGTACAAAAATCACTCGTTTATAACTATGAAATGAATTTTTTATTTATTTAATTTTTTTTTGTCAGAAAGCTAACCGTTAATGAATTTAAAAATTGTGTCATTAACTGCGAAAACCAACGCTCGTTCTCTTGCGCCATTTTCTTCGTCGTAGAAAGGTTGTAGAATCTTCGTGATAAGAAACTTTGCGTTAAGAATTTCGTTTTTTCATCAAAAGCTGGTGAGTAATATTATATATTTTAATATTTAATGCCTCTTGTATTATTCTGAAGTTGTATGAACTAGAAAATTTATTTATATCACAAGAATGGTACAGAAAATTTCTTCGCCGGGTAGGCGTCAGTAGAGAAGAGCCATTTTAAGCCGCTCTTTCTTCTAATTAGTGCTGTACGGTATTATTCGAAGTTTGTATAGTTTAATATGTATTTTTTTATAATGTAATGACGATACGTGGTCTAATGTATGCATGATTTAGATCTCAATTTTTTGGGTTTCTTTTTAAATGCTTGTTTAACTGAAATTGTTGAAAATGTATTTAGGTATTAAGCATGACGATTCATTCAGTCAATTAGATAATGACGATTTATCTAATCACTATTGCTAAATCTTTGGATATTAACGTTTTATAAGTTTTAAATTATCCTTATTTCTGCTCGTACTATATATTCAGCTCTCCTAACGATTTATCTGAAAAAGTGCTCTGGATGCATATAATTTAATATTTTATCTTTAGAACTTTTTTAAAAAATAAAAATCATGCAATTTAGTATATTTCGATATGCTATTTAAAGTTTAAGTTCAATTGTTTTTACTTTTTTTATGAAATTATGGGCTTTAATCAAATTGGGTCATGATATCGGGTATATCTAAAGGCGTTATACCATTTGTTAGCGAAATAAATACGCTTATGAGCATAGTAGTTGCTAGAGAATATTTAATTTACCGATCATGTGTAATTTAATGTACTAATCGGTAATTAATACTTTTCGATGAAACATTTAAAAAATAGTTGAAATTCAACAATTCATAATATTGTTATAGAGCAATTAACAAATTCCCTTCAAAAGCATAATAGTGCTTTACGAAATATCTACGAATGGTTACCTGACTAGTGCGGTAGGTAGAGAAACTTAACGGCGAATTTATATTTAGTCAAGAGTAGACAAGTGCATATAATCTACAATTGGTGATCAGAAGTAATTTGATATTTAAGTATAATAATTATTAAAGTAATCCCTACTTCCCAATTTGTTTGGTTGTAAAAAATAGCCATTTTTGTCATGTCGGGAATGTTTACATGCCATCCAATTTATCAAGTTAATGTCTTAAAACTTATGGAAATGTACATTAGCATGCATATCACTGATCTGCTATTTAGTGTGGAAAATTTTCCTGTGTAATGTTCTGAAACATTAAATTGGCCCCCAAAAAGTTATTTCTTACAGTGTTTGTTCTGTAAAAACTGATTAACCAGAATAGTGATCAAATCCAGCTTTAACCTTAAAAGATTGTTTTAATCCTATAATTGCCGTTAAAACTTATTTCATAACTAATCTATATACGTATTAAATGTGCTTTAGTTTCTCAAAATTTCTTTGTTTAAAGTTAACCATTATGACTGCATTGTTTTGTTAGGCTATAATAAAAACCATAAAACAAAAAATATTGATTTGAATGTTTTAAATCTTTATTTTGAAGTAACTAGCAAAAGTTTCTGAAGTATGTTTTTCATAATAAACACAGTTGCACAACACTAACATTCTAGAAAAAGTTATCTGATTAACCGATGGGATTCTTCTTGCTTTCTGTTTAATATGTATTGAAAGTGTATTTGAATGCTTATAAATATTTATTGCTTGAAATTTGAGTTGATAAATTATTGAAAGTTAAAGTAAATTTTTGTTTATTTTTAATGGTCTTTCAACAAATTAAGTTTGATTTCTCAGCTAAAAGGAGTTGTGATTATTCTAAATTATTTAAACTTTATTTTAGAAATGAGACCTGCATCTGTGTATGTTGGTGGTTTGAGTGAAGACATTCAAAAAGAAGATTTAGAGAGAGAGTTTGGTAAATTTGGCAACTTGACTAAAGTATGGGTTGCTCGTAATCCTCCAGGCTTTGCTTTCATTGAATTTGAAGATGATCAGGATGCTAACGAAGCTATCAAAGAAATGAATGGAGCTACAATTAATGGTGCTGAAATCAGAGTTGATATCTCACGGGGAAGAGGTGGTAGGCGTGGAGGACGTGGTGGTGGAGGTTTCAGAGGTGGCAGAGATAGGGGTTACAGAGGACGTCGTGGTGGATATGATTCTGGATTCAGAAGTGGAGGTGGTTTCAGAGGTGGACGAGGAGGTGGAGGTTCACGCTATGGAGGGGACCGCAGCAGCAGTTATGATAGGCCCTCTTATGGTGGTGGAGGAGGAGATTACAGAAGTTCCGGATACAGAAGCCGATCTCCCATGGGTCAAAGGTAACATTTAATGTTTTCATTTTGTCTTCCAGTTGTAATGTTGAATGGTTTCATTTCCATTTAACTTACATTTGCACTTCTGTCTTAACACTTTCAACATTCAGTGGCCTTTTTCTGATCATTCTGGTCATGCATTACTGAATTTCAGTCATATGTTTTTAACTATTTGTTTAACTTGGTCATATATCTTGCATGCTGATGTGCATTGAAAATACCTAAATGAGCTCTGCAATTAACAAGCATCATTGTACTTAATGTTCTAATGACAGCTTTGGATTATATTAATGATCTGTCTCTTGAAGAAAATCAATTTTTTTACATGAGATTAAGAGAATGAGTTAACTACTTTTCAGTGTTTATTTTCAATTTTTGCCATTATCTACCTTTCGTATTGTACATCTTCTCTATGTATATTAAACTGCAGATAGAACACTTTTCAAATGCTCATTCAATGCACTGAATTTTTCATCATCTAATTGCTTCAACGAATGAATATTATCTACATTTGATCTTCTTAACGCATAACCAACCTTTTTATTCAAACAGAAATGGCGGCAACTGGTAAGGGATCACGAACATCAAGTATAGCCATTGCCAGAACTTCAGCTGCTCGAAAGGGAGCAAATCATCATTTGCCAGATTTACGCTGTTTATAGTCTTCACCAACCATCATGTGTGTATTTTTAGTTTTTAAAAGTTGACAATTTTTCATCAGTTTCAACATCCATTCAACTGTATTCATTAACACAATAAAATCAATACTGCCAAACCTAGTCTTCATGCTTCGTATAAAAATGCTGGATGATGCAAATAAGCCACATGCTGATTGAAACAATCTTTTAACGAAATTTTGCATATTTTCAAGCTAAATCACAACTTAAGTTTCTTGAAAGCTGAGTAATTTCATAATTACAAACTGTCACATGTTAGAGATGAATGCTAGTGAGTTATTCATTGCATATGTGATATAGCACAGTGACAGACTATCTAATTATAGCCTCCTTTAAAATCTTCAGTTATTTATATTCTTCCTCAAGAAATCACTTATTTGAAATCAAATAGTGCATCGGGCAATATCAGCATCCAGTATTTGTTGTCATTTATTTTGATTACATTGCAGATATGAACTTCTATATTCCAAGGTGATGTGTAAGTATCAAATGTTAAATATATCAGTTTTACTGATATATTTACCACTGTGAGAATAAAAATATTCAGCCACGTGAAAATGAAGTGCTGCTGGTATGAAACCTCATTTCTTTGGAATAAGCTCTGAAATATCACTTACTAAAAATATTTCTGTGAATGCATTGCCAAAGCAATAAATATTTTTGAAGTATTTAGTTTACAAGTTTAAAGAAACTTCAGTCAGAACAAGTTCTTCAGCTTACAATATTTACTGGAAGTAGGCATTTTACGACATTCAGATTGAACGAATTCTACACTCCCGTTAATAACTAATAATTTTTTACGAATTGAACATAGGATTTTCTTTAGTTCCATGTATACTTAGTAAGATAAGCCTTTTTTTTTAAATAAGCATATTGTTGTAAAACATAACCTAGGTATTATCTTGCTTTTGATGTTCCTTACTAGTTCTTTAAAAGGGATTGTTAGGGAGGAGACAATTTTAATGATGTAGTTTAAGAGAAAACACCTCAATAATTATTACAAATGAAAAAGTGGGCAGCAAGGCATTCTAATTAGTTACAATCCTTAAATGTTATAACACATTCAGGAAAAATGAAATTATCTTAATTTTCATTTCAGTATTTCAAGGAACAATTTTTTCAGTGTAGATGGGCATATGTTTAGATTTTGAATAAAATGTAAAATATTTGACATCCTAGCACATGGAGTAATATCAGTGGTAAAATGGAACAGCTTAACTGGTGTTACTGGACATTGAATTATAAATGCTAAATTGCAGAAATGTCAAGTTAGTTTTTCATTTCAAAATTTGGGAAATCATTGCATTTGGCAATATGAGTAGTAAAAAGTATGTTACTGTCAGTGAATACTTTTAATCTAAAAACTTGGAGGTAATAAACTAACTTTAAATCAAGGGCTGTAAATCATAAATTGTCAGCTTTTTGTTTTTAACTTACTGAAATAGTACTAATTTGAGATATGATCTATAATGCCTAAAGTTTTTTAATCTTTAATATAGATTTTAACATTAGGTTGATATTTGTTAGCTTGCATTCAAATTTTACATAAAAAATATTTGAAGTTTAAAATTTTAAAAATTTTGAAATTTAGTAGTAATACCTAATGTTTATATTAATTTGTTTTTGAGGTTGTCTAAGAAATTTCAGGCTATATCTATTCTCTATCTTTTGTTTCTTCAGAAAATTTTAAATATATTTAAACCAGAATTAGAGAATACTGTCAATGTTATAACCATTTCTTATTTCACATATACAAATCTGAGAGGTTCCCCATAAGCAAAGGTTTCATTTAGAATTTCAATTTATTAAAACAGTTTAAGCGAAAACCTTTAAAAACACATTATTTATACTGTTCTAAATCTATGAATATGATTATTCCTTGGTGGTAGTCGAAGTATTTTATCCAGTATTAGTGCTTTTATGGAATAAATGAAAAAAATGTTTTGAAATAAGGATAAGTTACTGCACTTCTGAAAATTCAATGGAATAAAGAATGTATTCTTGTACAAGTGATCATTCATCAGTAGAATATTCCTAATTTATTTTTTTGAAAACATTCTGTATTTGAAATTAAAGCATTAGTATTTGGAATTTAATCCTTAAGATTTTTATTTAATGAATTCCCTCCATTAGTACCCTTTATAAAAACCATTAGTAAAACAATCTCATTTACAATTAAAGGTTCATAAAAAGAATTTGGTAATGTTCTGTGAGGAAAACATTAGCCTATATGAAATATGGTAACATTCGAGAATTTTCAAATTTGGGCAAAAAATTGGATCTTTAATTGAAACTGTTTATATTTGGCATATAAAATGACTTTTGAATTATGATTTTTAGTGTCAGAATTTATATTTAGACCTGAAATTCCTATCTGTAGAGATTCACTTATATTCATTCAAATGAAATAAGTTTAAATTGCTTAGTGCTTAAATTTTAATTGCAGAATCATTCATTTATTCATTCACAATAAGAAACGTGTAGTGTCTAATTAAAGTATAAATTTCTAGGTTTTCCTAAGATGTTAGAATCTGTTTTTTTTTTTTTTTTTTTTTTAAACTAAGTATACATATTTTCTTAGAATGCACCAAAGTGTTAGTATAAATTTCCTTCGTTGGCATTAACTTAACCTTCAATGTCTGAGGTAGTCTTTAGACTTTTTATTATATGTAATGGTTAGGTTGGAGATTTGAAATCTATAAGACCCTAAACTGGTTTGTTAGAACTTTTAAAAAAAAGTGGCTTAGTGCTATATACCTATAGCTTTTTTGAAATATTGGATCAGATCTGACCTGGATCTTTGTGTTATTGATTACTTGCCCAGAACTTCTATTTTGCATGCTTCAGGCTTTAAAGTAATTGTGAAATGGTTTGAGCATTCTTTAGCAAGCGAGAATTTAACTGACAAAAACATTGACCTATGAACTTTACTACCATTTGCAAAAATTAACTGTAGCAGAACCTTGAATAGAAATGATCAGCTGTTGGGAAAAATATGCTCTATATGCAATGTAAATTTTTTAAAAAAAAGGGCAGATACCTTATATATGCCATTACTGTAAGAAGCTTTCAGTTTTCTATATAAATTTCCAATAGTTTTGGAGAGGATCTATAATAGTTCCAGTAATTAAAAAAATTAAATGGGTATTTGATTCTTACATCTCAATTCTTTTAAATTGGAAAAATTAGCAAGATCAAAGTATTTATAGTTTTTATGTAATACATGGTTAAATAATCTTTAATTGTTTAATGTATTTTATTTATATTTGGTTTAAATTAGTGTTTAGTGTAATCTTATGTATAAGAAACATAATTAAGAAATACTCAAGTTAATTTGTTAATTTTAAAAATAGCACTGTGGAAGGCAACAGAAGCAGTGATGAAAACTGCCAGAAAAGTTAGGATTTATGTTTCTTTCATGTTTTATAAAATTTTCTAAAGGCTCAAATTTTATTTCTTCATGCATATACAAACATCTTGTAACTTTTAGCAAAACTAGCTAAATTCTAAACACTTGTCAAACTAAGTTTTTTTTTTCCTTTCAAATTTTTGCTATGCACACTAGTTTTTATTTTTTACAGTTTTAGGTGATATGGTTTATTGTATTTCAAACTTCAAAATGTAAAGCTTTCCTTGTAAAGTTTACGAATGAAGAAAATTTTGTGTGAAGTTCTAATCTTTAGAACATATTTACAACTTGACTGCTTCTATGGATAATTTAACTTAGATTCTAAAAGCTTAACAAGCATGTGTGCTTATGCTTTTTATAAAATTTTATAATCTCTCACCCTTTTTAGAATGTATAATGCATGATAAACGAGTAATACTTTTAGGGACGAAAATATATCAAAATTAAGAGGTCAATTTCTATTAATTTTTCAGATAGCAACAAACAGCTTTGTCATAACACTGTTCTAAAAATATAAAAAAAGTATATTTTTTATAGGTAGAGAAAAAATTTCAAAGTTATGATTAGAAATAGGCTTCAATTCTGTTAAAGGAAAAAAAAATTCAAAGTTTGAAATCTGTTATATCTAGGCCAACATAGGCAATAAGTAGCTTAATTGAATATTTGTTATAAGGTTCTTTGTTTTCAAATACTATTGTTTAAGTTAAAGAATAAATTTAAAAATGCAAGTTTGCAGATAAGTTTTGTTATTCAGTAATTTAAAAAAAATACTTATGATCAAGATGACTTGTTAAAGCTATATTTGAAGAGAAAATGTTTGCAGCATTTGTGTGGTTTTCACAGAATGAAGTGTGAGTGCAGTAGGTTCAGATATTTCAGACCAGCTTATTTGGCAGTATCTGCAGCAGACAGTTAATGCATGATCTGGATACTTAAAAATTCATAGTTTTGGTAGAAATTTGATTGTTTATAGAATAGGGTTAAAATGGATATTTGGTATCTGGCTAAATATTAAAGTATCGCTATCAAATAAATCTGGAGGTAAAGTTTAGGATTTAAAAAGTTATGTCTTAAGTTGCATATTCCTCATACCTATATTGTTCCTGTTGTTTAGAATTCCATCATTTAAAAAAAAATCTTGTTTAGAAATTTTATGTTTAAAGCATAAAATAGAATTCAGTTGTTAACTTCCTCCACTTTTATATAAAACTAAAATGTTAGGTTTGTTGACTAGTAGGTAACAAAGTAGTACGACCAGAGGGTATCAATGTGTTCTATTTTTATTTCTTCAATCTTTCTGTTGCCTTTATATAAGGTGAGAATTGTTTTAAAGTTCAAACCCAAGTTAACTAAATTTTCATATGTATTTGTTTCGTTATTTAAATTCAACATAGAATAAGAGCTTTGTGTTTTACACCTTTCTTTTATAATTCGCAAAAAGAAGTTTGCTTTGAAATAATACCTAGTTATCATAGTTAAGGATGAAAAGAGTTGTACTGGATAATCAAAATCAATTACAGTTGGACTGAAATGATGTGAAGTCATGTTAAGTGAAACTGTGCATATTTTCCCTTCCATTTGAACATGCACATAAGTGCATAGTAACAATGACAATAAATTAGAATTTGATTTTAATGAATTGAGGATAAAGTTATGTCAACTTTTTGAAAATTCTTAATCTTCAGAAATGCTTACTACTATTCTCTATTATAAATATACTGTGTTTTAGGAGATCAGTATATTAGAATATTTTATAGTTTTGTGTAGCATTTTTTTTAAAATTAGTTAAAATACCATTTTTAAGTTTTGTTTTACAAATTAAGTTTTGAAACCAAAAAAATTTATTTCGTACATATACAAAAATCTGGGGGAGAAGTTAACTATTTGTACTTGCAAGTCTCCAAAATTTTAACTTTGAATTAAAACTGGATTTAAAAAAACTATAAGCAACTCTCACTTTGAAAAAATACTCCAACAAAAGGTATGTTACATATTTTGTTTTTAATATTTGCTTGTTTAATGAGATTGTTGTAAAATTACAAATAAACTGAATATTTTGATGCTTAAAATCATTTTACTGTGCAGCATTAATTATACATATATCTAAATAGTTTTTAAATTGTAGCTATTGTTAAGATTGGTGTATAATATGTTAGTTTATTTTAAAGTGATGTATAATAGGTATACAATATAACAACGAATACAAATCTGCATATCCGTGGAATTAGAAAAGCTCCAGGTATCCAAAATACAGTACCTGTCAAAATTCTTTTAAATGTAGAATTTTATTTTTGAAACAAGTCATAAATTGCATATATTTAAAGTAGATTTTCGGTGTACCCCTCTCTTTTCAAATTTATAAAATACTACCCATTCTTCTCTTGGAGAAAACCATAAAGAAATAATGCTGACCTACCCCCTCTAAAATAGGAAACTGCATGTTTGTCCTCAGTACCGTCATATGACCTTCCCTGAAATAATTCTGTGATATAACAATATTAATCTTGCAGACAGGTGATGAGCTTTAATGTTAGTATTTCAGGTGTTTACTTGAGGAAGCTGGCCCATTGTCATGTATACAAGACTTTAAAGTGTGAAATTAAGGATGGGTGAAATAGGAATGAATTTGGAGAAATTAAACACCTTATTTGGGATTGAATAATCAAGTAATTCTAGCATCTTTATTTGATAGGAAAATTAACTTGGAAAATTCAAGAGATAAATAGAAATATTACAATGGGTAGCTTTAACCTTGATACTGTTAGATGTGTATTGTGTTCAAATAATTACATGAAGTTCAAAGTATAGCAACTTCAATATATTAATTTGATTCAACCAAGATTCTTCTATTATATAAAACATAATATATGTTCTTAAATTTTCATAATAAATTTAACATTAATCCACTTTGATGAAAACTGGAAATAGTCTCTAATTCTACAGAGAAGGATTAAGCACATTGAATCCTATGTGCAACAGTATTTCAGACAGAAAAAACTCACCTATATGCCGCAATTATTTATCCCCTATATAATAATAGCCTAAGTTATCTGTACGTCTGTCCTCCAATTTATGAAGCAGTTGGACCTGGAATGGATAGAGGCATCCATTCAAAGCGAATAAAGTTTATCTTCTCCTAAACTATCGATCCGATTCTAAAATAAATTGGTATAAATATGCTTCATATCACAGCAAAAAATACTGTCATTAAAACGTTCGAAATCCAACCTTTCCCTCCTTTTCGAGAGTTTAATGCCATTATTTCAAGCCCTATTTTCCCCAGTTAAGAGCAGGCGATTAAATTTATCACTTAATAAAGAGTAAAAATAACAATCTTTTCTAGCATTGTAACGTAATGCCTGTAAACATCTCATTTAATCATTTCATATTTTAAACTATTTAAATATCGTCTACACTATTTTAATAACTTTTATCACTGAACTTGGATATTATGTAAATGATTTTCTTTTATATTTGGCTTAAATAATAGATTAGGTACATACGTGATAATTTTAAATTGAATCATCGATTATTTTTTGTTGGAATGAAACTTTTACCACCGGTATTAACAATAAATTCTTTTCATATAAGTCTAGGAGTCTATATCATGGACTAATAAATATCTAACTTTTAATTTATATATATTTGGAAATTAAGAAGTTTGTTCTTTTGTGTTTGTTCATTATACATAACCACACGGTTTGACTAAATGAATTCAATGTGATTCTAAACTGCATATACAGGATCGGGAGACTAGAGGAGTCTGACAATAAATAAATTATTGAGAGTCAACCAGATAGTTCTCAGCCAAAAAAAAAAAAATACCTGCCTCATTAGGTACTTACCAGTTCTGGAATATTAAAAATTTTACTAATCCCGTCATATGATGGGCTATTGCTAGTGGTATAATAAAAGTTAAGTTAATGAGATAGGAGTGATTGCTCTAGGGGTCACCCCAGAATTTTTTAAATTTCCTGGGTTGGAAACTATGGTAGTAATTAAAAAGGATTCTCATAGAACTTTTGTTATTACTTGCATTTTGGGTTTTAACTGCAGAGTGAGTTTTCTACTACAGTCAGCATTTCCAGTCTTTGTGGTGGGTAGAAGAGAAGAAATGATTTGCTGAAGTATAAGCTTTCACTTTTGAATGGGTGTTGATTGATTTGTGTAAGCATAGTGTTGTGAGGATACATTCTCGGTTTTATGGGAGTTTTTGGGGAAGGGGGTAATATTTTGCATCTGTCTGGTTATAGTTTAGCACTTATTGTACAAGAAAACAAATTTTTTGTAAGTAAAATTATTTGTGATTCAAAATTTAAAAATTCAATTCTAAGAAGCCTAATTTGTTAAGCATCAGAAAGTGAGATTCTCCAAGATAAGATTGGTAATTTTTTTCATTTTTAATTGTTAAAATTGCAGTCACTGCTTTAATTTACTAACAATACTTTAAATATTAGTAATACTTAAATACTGTAATCTTTTTTTAGTTCTGGAGTTTTTGATTACGAATGATATAAGTTTAAGGTTTTTTTAGAAGAAAAATTCCCTGGAGAAAATTTTATGTAAATGTCTTATATGGCTCGCAAATCAGAATAAGCCGAAAGATGGCCGAATGGTAGAGCGCTGCTCTTCGGAACCGGAGTTCGTGGGTTCGAATCCCGCTGCTGGCATGGATGTTTGTAGCCGTTCGGAATCGGCTTTAAACTGTAGGTCCCAGTCTCATTAGCCCTCGTGTGCAAAACAGTAGATCGTAGCACTCAGAACCAAACCAAACCAAACCAAATCAGAATAAAGTTATAAAATTAGTCATTCTACAGCTAAGTAAACATTTTTGTTGCATGGATACGGTAGTGTCTTACTATTATATTTTTTATGGTTAACAAGAAATATACAAACTTTTAAAATCTGATAGAAGCATCCAGCTATCTGAATATGATGTTAGGATATGAAAATTTGAGTACTTACAAGTATTGCTTTAAAAAAAAATTATATTTTGTTTGCTTAAGGATAGAGAATCATAAAATTTATAGGACTTTTATTTTAAAAGTTGAAGGATACAAGAACAAATTTACATCAATTACATTACAGTGAAAAAGAAAGAACTGTAAATAGTATCATAAACTTAGTTGCCATCTGAAAAAATAAATAGTTGTGCAAACGATAATTTAAATTAATGGTGCCAATTAGTTTTAATAACATTTTTCTCTTAATATACAATGTCTATTGGGTGACAATGGCTTGGTCAACAAATCATCTACCATCAGATCATTGGACAGTACTCACAGTTAGTTGTTTATCTACACAATCTTTTATAAAGTGATATTTAGTATCTGTTTAGTTCGGTCAAGTACTTTCCACTCTGAATCAGATTTAAACAACTCTGATTGTCCTCATAAATTGTTGTGGCACAATTTATATCTTGATGCATGCCTTTCAATCAATGCTGTAACCAAAGAGCTTCTTGGCAGGCTTCAGATAGAGCAACATATTTGGCTTTAGTAGAAGATAATGTAACAGAGGTTTGTTTCTTGCAACACCAGCTGATGACACCTCCATTTAAGAATATGTAACTTCTGTTTGACTTCCTTGTCTTACGATCTTCAGCCCAATTTGCATCCTCATATCCAAAGAATGCAGGACTTTCCTGAGTCCCGATGTTGCTAAGCTTGAGTTTCTTATTGGCAGTAGACTTAAGATATTTTACAATACGCTTCAATTGTATCCAGTCTTCCTGGTTTGGGGAGGAAACCTTGTATGCAAGGATGTTTACACTTGCTAAAATATCTGGTCTTTTGTTGACTGATACATAAAGTAAACATCCTATTAGCTGTCTGTATTTGGGATTATCTTTCAGCAGATTTGTAGATTCTGATTTTTCATAACTCTTATCCATTGGTGTTCTTACTGGCTATGCATCTGACAGTCTATAATCAAGTGCAATTTTCTTGATGTGGTTTGACTGACAAAGTTGAAATTTTTCATCTGAATCTTTTGTAACTTCAATTCCAAGGTACTGCTGAAGGGGGCCAAGATTCTTGATATCAAACTCTTTAAAGAGAACATTTTCAATTTCATGTATCTCCTCTTTTGACTTGCTTGCAATTATAAAATCTACATAAATCAGAATATAACACCAACTATCACATGATTTTCTTGCATGAAGGCATGAATCTACTTTGCTTTGTTTAAAATCTGAATTGACAATAACTTTATGCACTACTTCGTTCCACACTCTGGCTGCTTGTTTCAGTCCATAAATACTTTTCTTTAATAAGCATACTTGTGATGCTTCCTTTATAGTATAGCTTGGAGGCTGTTTCATGTATATTGTCTCATTCAGTTTTCCATTTAAAAATGCTGTCTTTACATGAAAGTGAAAGACTGTTAATTTTTCTTTAGCTGCAATTGACAATAAAATATGCAAAGTTGTTTGACGTACAACAGGAGTGAAAGTCTCATCATAGTGTTCACCATATTGAGAGATTCCTTGAGTGACAAGATGTGCCTTGAACTGCTGAATGCTTTCATCTCTGCTCTTCTTGATTTTAAACACCTATTTGCATCCAATAGCTTTTTGATTTAAAAGAAAAATTACACAATTCCCAGTTTCCATTCTGTTCCAAAGATGTCAATTCGTCTTCTATGCATTAAGCCATTCCATTTTGAATCTACTGGCAATTGCTTCATTGTAGGATTTGGGTTCTTTAATTTCGTCTTTTACAGTATGAAGCTCTTCTATCAGTCTTTTTAAAGGAACGCCTTTAGTTGATAGATGATAAACACAAATCTGAAAATCTTTAACTGCTTCAATTGATTCATTGCTCTCCTCCTGAATTTCCTCTTTTTTATGGGATATTTCGACTTGAATTAACAGCTTCTTCATTTTCAAGTATGTCTAAGCATTCAGATTCCCCTTGATATATTTCACAGAACTGAACATCTTGACTAATAACTACCTTCTGCAAAGATGGATTGTAGCAACGGTAAGCTCTTGATTCTTCATCGTACCCCCAAAATATCATTTTTGTTCCTGTATTATCTAATTTCTGTCGTTTCTGGGTAGGGACATGAACAAAGTATTTGGAACCAAAAATTTGAAAATTCTTTACCTTAGGCTTTTTGTTATACCACAGTTCATAAGGAGTTAGTTTCTTTGATCGAGTAAGAATCCTGTTTTGAATGAAATTAGCAGTTACTACAGATTCACCCCAAAACTGATTTGGTAGATATGCATCAGTCAACAATCAATACAATGGGCCATTTCTACTAGAGTCCTGTTTTTCGTCTCTGCTATGCCATTTTGTTGGGTAGAATAAGTTGCAGTTAACTGAGTTTGAATGCCTTCATTCATCAAATATTTTCGTAAGTTGGTATTTAGATATTCACCTCCACGCAGATCGATTAATCTTGACTTTTCTGTCAAACTTGTTTTTTACAAATGCTATGTAGCGTTTTAAAATGTCAGGAACTTCAGATTTATTTGCCATCAAATACACATGTGTATGCCGTGTGAAAAATCATCTATAAATGTGACCATATATCATGAAATTTACTGAAAAATTGTTCAAGTTTAGTTGTTGAACTGAAATTAAATTTCTAACACCTTTCGATGCATGTAGCACATTGGATAAAACAACTGGTGTAACTGATCCTTCTTGATTTTAAACTTTAATTTTCCAGTACTGAGGGTTTTCTTGAAACCCTCAGTACTGATACCAATAACATCAACTAATTCACCATTAGCAACTTCAATTTTCTCAGTGTATGTTGTATTCAAGGATGTGAAAAACTCTATCACTGGTTACATATCTAGTGGCTCCAGAATCCAAAATTCAACTATGTGATTGAATTTGAAATAAAAACATGCTCCTTATGTTCAACTGTATTCACTTTATTTTGTTGTTTTTCTTTCCAATTTAAATATTTTTTGCAATCCTTTTTCACATGGCCTTTTTACAAAAATAACATTCCACGAGGGTTTTCTTGAAATTTTTACTAGCAACTGACTTTATTAACTTTTCAGATTTACTGGTAGTTTCTTCTGCATGTTGTTTGCATTCATATTCGGTGATGATCTTTTGCTGTACGACGTCAAATGTTAATTCTTTCTCTGATCGTATTTCCAGTGCCATAACTAAAAGATCGTAGCTTCTAGGTCTACTCAATAGCATTGCAACACTCCATTTATCCGATTACGATTCTTCACCAATATCGCGAAGTTTTAGAAACAACTCTTGCATACGAGTAATATGTTGTGGAATATTACCGCCTGCTTCGAGCTTTAAAGAACAAATCGTACGCATCAAATGAACTTTAATCATTAGCATAATTTTCTCATGATATTCTTTGAGACCATTCTGCATTTTTTTTGCCACTCTCTTATCCCTTATATGGATGAGTTGATCAACTTTTACTGTAAGTCCAATGTAAGCTTGTGGTTTACAGTCGGCTGAATCCCATTCAGCAATTATTTTTTGATTTCCATCTTCAATCGGTCTTTCACCTTCAATTACCTTTTTAAATAGGTTTTCTTTCATTATCAGTAGCTGTACTTTATATTTCCAGTTTGAATAATTGCGATTATTCAGCTTTGCGATGTCACTTCGAAAGTGCCATTTTACTATTTTTACTTTAAGCGACACTAATAAAAAAACTGGAAAATTCTTTATAGGAATTATCGTCTTGGGCCCATAATCTATAGGACTTTTAAAATAAAAGTTAAAGGATACAAGAACAAATTTACATCAGCCACATTACAGTGAAAAAGAAAGAACAGTAAATAGTATAATAAACTTAGTTGCCGTCTGAAAAAATAAAAAGTTATGCCAATTAGTTTTAACAAAATTGAGGTAAAATTTCATTTTAATTAGAATTTAATAATGGTTTTAAACTTGTTTATGCACATATTTGGTCTTGGAGACTAATAGTTATCATTTTCATTAGTATTTCAAAGAATATCGCTTGGATTTTCAGCATTATGCAAAACATTTTTGCATATTGCTAAACAACTAAGTTTTTGCAAACTAGTTGGTAAACCTATCTATTTTAACTTAGTACATATCACTCTTCCTTTTATCATTTTGTTTTAATCTCTAATATATTACCTTGAAAGGATTAGCTAAGAATTAGCTCTTCAAAATTTCCGTGTTCAACTGCAACTATTAACCAAATTTAAATTTAAATAATATAGGGTTATCATTGCTTTTATTATCTTTTGTTTGTTTTCCAAACTTTTATTTTATAAATCTATTAGAAATTTTAAAATGATATTTAGTTGGCTGTGATAGTGGAACAAAATTAGGCTGGATAATTGAACAATAACTAGTGTAATCGAAATGTGTCACGTGAATAGTGGTGTTTCTTAAATGAAACTATGTATATTGTTCAATTTAGAATTGAGTCAACTAGGTGAAATTTTTTTTTCTTTTTGTTGTTGCTTTGTGAAATAAACTACAATAAGGTTATTTTTATTTGTAGAGTTTCTTCTAAAACTAAGTTGCTGACATGTAAGTTAATATTGTTTAATTTAGTGCTAAAGAGGGACTGAACTAAATGTATTATGTTCATGTTAGCTTGATCTTGAAGTGCTATACTTTCTTCAGTTATTTTCATTCTGTATCTTTCTACTATTAATTTAAATAACAAAGAATAAGTTTGAGGCACATGAGCAGGGCTTTTTACAGTAACATAGGTTACTGCTGTAATATGACGGTTAACTACTGAAACTAGAATGTATAATTATTAGTATTGTCTTAATTCAGTTATGTTAACATTTTGAACAAAGCTTACTTGGCTGCACTTCTTTAGTTTCCCTAAGATTGCATAAATGCTAGGCTAGGCTAAGACAGACGTTTCAAGTGTAGTAATAAAATATAAACAATAAATTGTTGTCTGGCAAGTCTGTTAACTTGTTCTAATTTCTCAAAATCCAGCATTTAGTAATATTTTGTAGACCAGATACATTCTGTTGATCCTTTTTATGGCAGATTTCTCTAGTAATGTACAGCAGTTTGATTCACACATTTTATTACTCCTTATTATACAGTGGAAGGTCCTATTCTTGATACTGAATTCTGTTTGGTTAGAATACTACTGTCATGGAAGTTTTGAGCTGTTCAGAATTGACTTATGTAGTCTCATTAGCCCTTATGCATCAGTTATTGCTCACTTTAGAACTCAACCAGTCATCAAATCCTGCAAAATGTTGTGTTATATGTTAGTAGCTGTTACTGAGTTCTAGTAGATGCAAGTAAAGCTGATCACATATGTACAAAATAACTTAGAGAGGAAAAATACAGGAAGTTTGGACATCAGAATCAGTTTAAAGTTCGTGGACATATTGGCTAGGTACATTTATTTCATGAACTGACTTCTCGGAATCTCATGAAATTAATCTTTTAGAATATTATATGATGTATTTACTAATTTAATTCACAGTGGGAATCTATAGAAATAGGTGTGAACTGTTAAGGAAACATTGTTTTAATATGCTCAGTGCTTAAGAATAATTTTCTGTCTCTCTTCCCTCCCCTCCCCTTCCCCAAATGCATGAAGGTAGTTAAGGAATTTGCTGATGTGAGATTTTAGCCATGTTAGCTATTTATATATACTAAATTTTCTTCATACACATTTAAAAAAATACAGAGGGTATTTACAAATCTTACAAAAAAGTTTCAGGGCTGTTTAAGGCTTTTGTGCTTGAGTCAATAACCTTTTCTCTGGACTACATTATGATTTCTGTGATAGTACTTTTTGTAAAATTTTCAGGGGTATTAACTTCTATACCCCCTTAATAAATTAATTTTTCAGTAGATTTAAAGGTATGCTTCAACTTTAGAGAGAAATAATTTTCTTCCATAGTTGTAAAATGTTATGAAGTTATTAAAATCTCTAATTGAAAAGTAACATTTAACAGGGAGAAGAAAAAATAAAAACTTACATATAATAATCAGCTGCCATTAGTGATCAGTCATCACCACAGAATGCCATTTACGTTAAGAAAAAAACTTGCCAGATTAGAGAATTATTTAGTGTTGTACAGTACTGTAAAGTTGAGCATTATATTAGGTAATGATGTGATTTGAGTTGGTCAACCTACTAAAAGTAAATTTGTGTGTCAAGGTTAAAAAAATGATAAATCAATCCAAATGACAAAATTATAAAAAAAAAACATATACTTGGATATTTGGTAGATTATTCATTGGATTGTCATCTACCTTTGCAGAAAAGGTAAATTGGTTCTGGAAATCTATAAAATTTCTGAGCTATCTACTTGTCCCTTTTAAAAGGGTACTATACATTGCATTAATGCATTTAATAAACTTTTATAGCAATAAATAAGCTTAAGATTTGCTTTGTTGGAAACCTATAAAACCTATCAGCTTTTAGGTATTGCCAGTTTATGTATTTGTTTTTTTTCCCTTTTATTTTAAAACCAATTTTTATTGTACTACATTTAAATTTTCCTTGGTAGTTACTTGCTATGTCCCCCTTCATGTTGTCCATTCACATGGACACAAACATAAGTGAGAAGGCATATGGAAATTGAATATTAGAACAGTGTACTGTTATTGCTTACCAGTTTAATGTTGAATTTTTTTAATATAGTTTATTGTTCAAAATATTGAAAAATAATAAAGATTCAATCAGCCTCATATTTATAGTCTGAATTTTTAAACTTGTTTGCCTATTTTTAACTTCGTTTGTATACTTATTCTACTGAAATATTTTTCTGTGATAAATGTTATTTTATGAATTGAAAAAAAAAAAATCTAGATTATTTTACATGTGCTATATTTTGCTTGAGCTTTGTTGCTAGGTTGGGAGATAGGTTCACCAACTTTTAATGAGCCTGTTGCTCAACTGTTATTTTTTGATCCATACATGAAAATTTATCAAGTGAGAAATTAAAACACATCATGACCATTCATGAGGCATCATGAGTTATATAAAAAACAGCAACATTGAAAAGTTTTATTGAAACTGAATAGGAAAAAAATGTATGAACTTGGTTCTTTCAATATAAAACAAGGTATGTATGGAGGATTACTGTTTTAGGTTTTTCCTGCTGTAGGGAACTAAGAAGCATTGGGGAGAAGAATAGTAAAATGAATGAAACAAATAAGTTTTACATCCAATATTTCTAGAAGAAATTCCATTTCTTCATTACATTGGTATTTCAAAGATAAACTTACAAAACTATGAGTCATGCTATGAAAATTAGTAACGAAATTGTTACGCACCCTCTTTTCTATCGGTGCGCTACGTTTTAGCGTGAGACCTGCCCGCCTACTTTTACTGGGGTAGGTACGTTCGTAAACTGTCGCTGGGATGCATTTACTTCTAAAATAATTATTCGGAAACCACTTACAGACGAAACAACATTTTTATTTACATAAAATTAAGAAAAAAAAAATGATTAAAGAAAATGACATATCAAAATTGAGTCTCAGAGCCAGTCCTAGATAGATTTTTAATGCCCGAGCGTTCTTTCCTCACATCAGTGTACAGAGATGTTCCCCGGTTGGCGGCTCTCTCGACTCTCCCAATCTCTCTCCTCTGCTCCAACAGCCCCCTTCCTTCTTCAGGGGGGGGGGTTGTCTGGAAACTTGAGCCCTGCCGAAAAGGGCATACACTCCTCCTCCGAGAACCTGCAAAAACATCCACCAGTGCCTCCGAAAAACGTTATCAGCCCCCCCTTTGCCGGCCGGCTTCTTATTTCTCCTAAGAAAAGCCGCGTGGAAGGGGTCAAAATGGGGCGATTCTCCCAATGTCATTCAGAGCACACAAAGTCGTGGGTGCACATTCCTTACATGCCCCCCCTGGCTTGAAATTAGCGCTCAAAAAGGGGCCTAATTTCAACACCACCCACGACCAAAACGGTGGCAGCAGAACCGAAACTCTGTTTTCCCCGCCCTTCTCATGATAAGGTGCAAAGGTAAAAACTTATATATGCCAAGTATTACACAAAACAAAAAACTTAAACCTAATCAAAATTAAATTTCAATATATATACATGCACAAAAGAAAAAAAAAATAAAAAACCAATATCAAAACACTTTTAGAAAATTAAGACACACTAAGCAAACAAAATAAATGACAACAAAAAAAAAATATTAAAGTATCTGGTGAGGAAGCACACATACTAAGAGAAATATGAGCATTAAAAAAAATTCAAATACCAAACAATAGTTACAACTAAGCTTCGCTCACCAACCGAGACATGGCGTCAGCCGCAAGATGTTGTGCACCTGGCTTATGAGAGATGACAAATTCGAAGCGTTGTATTGCGAGAGACCAACGACATAACTTCGGGCTCTTGGGAGTTGTTTCAGTCAAATACTTCAGGGGATTGTGATCGGTGATAATTTCGACTTTCGTCCCAAATATCCACTTTTCAAACTTGGACAGGGCGAATAAAATCGCCCATGCCTCCTTCTCTATCGTCGCCCAATTCGTCTGTGCCCCGGACAGTTTTTGCGAGACAAACGCGATAGGTTTAAAATTCCCATCAGGGTCTCTCTGAGTCAGACACCCGCCCACGCCTATATCCGACGCGTCCGCGTGTACCTGAAAGGGTTGAGACAAATCGGGAGTCGACAGCTGGGTAACTCTGCACAGAGCCTCCTTTAAATCCGTGAATGCCCTTTCTTCCACATCACCCCAGTTCACTTTGATTGGTGCCCTTTTTTTAGTAAGATCGGTTAATGGAGCCGCTACCGTTGCATAATTGGGAATATACGTCCGGTAGAACCCCATTAATCCGAGCACCGATCTCACCTCCTTTTTACTCCTAGGTCGCTGTAGTTTCCTGATGGCCTCAATTTTTTCTTCCCCGGGCCCGTGTTTTCCCCCGCCAATTTTGTGTCCGAGGTAATTTATTTGTTTCGCCGCAAATTTGCATTTTTCAAGACGTACGGAAAATCCCAAGCCATCCAGCACCTTGAAAACCGCTTCCAAGTGTTTTAAATGATCTTCAAAATTTTGCGAGAAAATCACTATGTCGTCAATGTACGCCTGAGCAAAACCGCTGCAGTTCCTGAGCGCCCTATTCATCTCGCGTTGAAAAGTGCCCGACGCCCCAGCCAAACCGAATGGCATAACGTTCCAATGATACGTCCCGCTGTGAGTGGTAAACGCGGTCAATATTTTACTTTTCTCCTCCATTGGTATTTGCCAGTAGCCCCGACACAGATCCAGACTAGTAAGCCAGTTTGACTTCCCCGCCTCGTAGATCATCTCGTGCATGTCTTTCATAGGAAAACACGGAACCTTGGTCACCGCATTTAGTGCCCGAAAGTCTATACACATGCGTATCGTTGCATCCTTTTTTGCGACACAAACTACCGGATGGGCTATATCTGCCTCTGAGGGTTCGATCAAATTCAGACCTAACAGTTCCCGGATCTGTCTATCCACTTCCCTCCTATACGCCATCGGGATTCCGTAGCAGTGTGGCTTGCGCCTTGTCATATTGGGTACCAACTCAATTCTGTGCTCCCCTACCTTAGCAGGTTGGAAATTTCTCGAAAATAGTAACCTAAATTTTGTCAATACCCCCCTCAATTCTCTGGCCCGTTCTCCCGATAATTCCGGAGTGGATATGGAGTCTAATAGGTCACTCCAGGTTGAAATTCCACGCTCAGGGGTCGGCAGAGTATCTACTTCCCCGAACTCTTCATCCCCTTCCAATAAGACATTTCCTACATTGGCTCTCATCACAAATTCCCTCATTTTATTCTGATGAACATGCTTAGTCGTTCCATCCTCCATTCTCACCAAAAACGAGTGTGGTCTCAACTGTTTTTCTACCTTGGCAGGTCCTTGCCATCACGCGTATAATTTATTCGTGGAGTCCGGTATTAGCACAACTACCTGGTCTCCCTCCCTGAATTTTCTCCTGCTCGACCTCAAATTGTACTGGTGGGCCATCCGTTCTTGTTGTAGGTGCGCCGTCACCTGCGCCTGTTCCGCCGCCCTCTCTAACCTAGACTTTAAATCACACAGATATTGTGGTATTGGTTTAGTGCAGAATTGCGCCCCCGTGTTTTCTCCCGTCCAAGTGGATTTTAAGATATATAGGGGTCCCTGAGCTGGCCTTCCGTACAAAAGTTGAAACGGCGATACCCCCGTTGTTGAATTCGGTATCTCGCGATATGTCCATAACACATAAGGCAGTTGTAAGTGCCAGGCTCGCCCCTCCGCTCGGATCACGTGATGTAGCATACTCTACAGAGTCTGATTAAATCTCTCCACCAACCCGTTAGACTGGGGATGCATGGGCGTTGAAAACCTGGGACTTGCCCCCAGTCTCCTTTCAAGTTCGGTTGTGAGCGCCGAATTAAAATTCGTCCCGTTGTCAGATGCGATGACGGTCGGGATTCCCGTCCTTGAAAAAATATCTAACAGCGCCTCGCAGGTGCTCCTTGCCGTTAAACTTCCTAAGGGCACGGCCTCCGCCCACCTGGTGTGCTGGTCCACTAAACACAAAATGTATTTATGGCCTTTAGTGCTAGGGGGATCAATGGGTCCGATTACATCAGTATTTACCACTTGGAACGGTAACTCGGGCCTCGCTACCGGAGATATAGGTGTCCTATCCTTTACTTTAATAGGCCTCAACAGTTGGCATTGCTCGCACGATCGGCAAAATTCCTCGACTTCCCTCCTCATAGTTGGCCAATGAAAAGAGTACCGTATCCTCAACATTGTTTTCCTGAATCCCATATGCCCCCCGAACACGGAGTCGTGTGCAAGCTTCATCACTTCGACCCGCCTTGACTTCGGCAAAACCAGCTGACAAATTTCCTCCCCTACTACTCTATCCCGGTGATACAAAAACCCTCCCGAAATGAGATAGTTTCCCTTACAGAATTTTCCTAACTCCCAATACTTCTCTAGCTCCTCGCACCGCTCCTGGTCTCTTAAAAACATCCCGGACGCGGTAAGCTCTGTGTCACCCCTTTGGTTTTTCATCGGGGTTTCCTCCCTCAGACCAACAACGTGCCTCTCCTCCCCCTCGGAGGGCGAAACCAGGTTTTTCTCCCCTATCGCATCGACGTCCGGCGCTCTCTCCAGGGAAAAACCGGTTTCAAAATTATCCCCACGAACCTCCTCCTCCGTAGTTTTTCGGGCGCCCCCCAAACTTCTCCCGGAGAGGGCTTTCGGGATGGCCTCTTCGTCTCCTCCCTTACCCTGATAAAAATCCCTATTTGGTAGCCTCTCCTCCGCTTGACCCGCGAGCTCTGATTCTCCCCGATCTACCGTTACCTCGCCGCCCAGCGCTTTCCAGAGTTGTGGAGGCAAGAGGGCCTCTTCGCACAAGTCCTTCGCTGCTGCACAGATAATTTCCATTGGGAACAGATTTTTGCTTTCGCCTTCCCTTAACGTCAATCTCACCCGGACCAATGGACATTTCACCGGTGGCCCGAAAATACCTTTCAAATATATGCTGGATAACCCCTTTTTTGGAAAGTCACCCAGCATATCTTGCCGTATCACCGTGATCTCGCTCCCAGAATCCAAAAGAGCATTTATTGTTTTGCCGTTCACCGTCACACGTACCCGTTCGAGCTTTCCCCGGAACGGCAAAGCTTCGTTTTTGTTTAAAGAGCTAACCCTCGCAATGATCGTTTGTTCTTCGCTCGTGACTTCGGACTCTTTTTCCGTTTCTCTCGCTGTGTTAACTCTCGCTCTGATGTCTGCGCCTTGACGCTTGGAACCTTTCTTTAATTGAGAACAGTCCCTCTTAAAATGTTCCTTAGAGCCACACATGTAGCATCCCCTCGTTTCCCTATTTCTAGCAAACTCTCTCTTTGGTTCTCCTACCGATTTGAACCTCTCCTTATCCTTCGCGCTCGGTTCATTTCGCGCCGTGTACGCGTAGTTTTTTCCCTTAGCCGCAAAGAATCTGTCGCACTCTTGTGCCAGCTCCCTTGGCCTAAACCAAGTTTCACCTTGTCTAACGAGAATGTGGGATGCTGTCTCACTGTCCAGAGTCGACATCAGCTTGTCCGAAACAACCAATTGATTAATTGTTTCCGCATCCCTAGCCCCCCTCAGCTGGCAATAGTAATCCCACATCGATGTTAACCTTGTGGTGTACTGCGCGAAATTTTCCTCGACATTTCTCCTAGCTCTGCGAAAGTTTTCAAGGCAAGTTTTCCGGAGATGGCTCGAACTCCCTCAACACTATCTTCTTCACCGCCTCATAATCATTGTACTTATCCGATTCGAGATAGGTGAACAGATTTGCAGCCTTTTCTCCTAGTAAACATGTCAAGACTTTTGCTTTCTGCTCCTCTTCCACCCCCTCACTCGCGAACGCTTTCTCCAGACTAGTGAAGAAGAAGTTCCATCCCTCGGGTTTTGATGGGATTCTCACCGTTAAGAGCTTTATCGTTTTAATTATCTCGTCAATTGTTTTGACTCGGTTAGATCCCGACTCGCTCACCGGAGATCGCCGACCGGAACCTGCCGCTTCCCCCTGAACCCTTACATTCTCACTTTGCGACAAAGCAATCTTTAATCGCAGTACTTCTAACTCGTGCGATTTTAAATTCTCCTGTTCTTCGCGTATCCTTAGTTCCTTCTCCTCCCTTTCTGCCACGATTCCTTCGAGCAAACTCTTGGTTGTTTCCTCGTCGAAATCCTCGCTTCCTTCTATGATTTTTCTAAGCTGTGTTTTGTTCATCTCTCCCGACGCTTCCTTCCCCATCTCCAGTGCCAGCTGCACAAGATCTGCCTTTTTGGCCCTGCTCAGAAAAGCCATTTTAATAGTAAAATGCTTATCTAACCCGCAGCTATTTGAGAATAATTCTAGAGCATCAACTTGAGCAAATACACTTAAAAACAATCACACGTTACCTTCTATGGCAGAATTAACCATTAAATAGAAGAAAAACAGGATATTGAAGAGAAAATAATTTTATATATAAATGTTAACATTAAATACATGCATCACACACCGAAATAATAAACTGAGAAACAAAAATAACCACAACAATAGAAACGCGAAACCTACCCCAAACAAAACATTTCCTAATTCGCACGCAACCCTTTGCACCGAATTAACTTAGCCATGAGAAAAACAGGGAAGAAAACGAGCACAGTTCATGCGCCTACCTTTTCTGACGATCATCACGATCACTACGAAGAATGGCACGTTATCTTGCGTCCGTAGTTCTCTTCACAGCTTCCCAAACGCTCCCTGGGCCGATGACTCTGTCCCAGTTGCCACATCTAGGGGACTACCGCGACGTTGCAGATGATTCACTCCTGGGACACTGGGTCGTTCTTGCAGTTGCCGATGATTCACTCCTGGGACACTGTGTCGTTCTCGCAGTTGCCGATGATACCTCCAGTTTCTTGCCGTAGTCTCCAAATTTCCGACGTTTCCTTTTTCCGCATCCAGGTGACAGACCCCGCTATCTGACACCAACGTATGTTACGCACCCTCTTTTCTATCGGTGCGCTACGTTTTAGCGTGAGACCTGCCCGCCTACTTTTACTGGGGCAGGTACGTTCGTAAACTGTCGCTGGGATGCATTTACTTCTAAAATAATTATTCGGAAACCACTTACAGACGAAACAACATTTTTATTTACATAAAATTAAGAAAAAAAAATGATTAAAGAAAATGACATATCAAAATTGAGTCTCAGAGCCAGTCCTAGATAGATTTTTAATGCCCGAGCGTTCTTTCCTCACATCAGTGTACAGAGATGTTCCCCGGTTGGCGGCTCTCTCGACTCTCCCAATCTCTCTCCTCTGCTCCAACAGCCCCCTTCCTTCTTCAGGGGGGGCGGGGGTTGTCTGGAAACTTGAGCCCTGCCGAAAAGGGCATACACTCCTCCTCCGAGAACCTGCAAAAACATCCACCAGTGCCTCCGAAAAACGTTATCAGCCCCCCCTTTGCCGGCCGGCTTCTTATTTCTCCTAAGAAAAGCCGCGTGGAAGGGGTCAAAATGGGGCGATTCTCCCAATGTCATTCAGAGCACACAAAGTCGTGGGTGCACATTCCTTACAGAAATGAATGCAACATACTATAAAGAAAGTTTTACATTCAATATTTTCAGAAGAAATTCCTTTTCTTCATCACATTGGTTCAAAGATAAACTTGATAAAAACTATGAGTCATACTATGAAAATTACCAACACATTCCTTTGAAAAACTATGGTATTGCATTTGTATCTTTTTAACATATTCCTGTGAAGTCCTGCAATATTTTACTTCGTAGGGTTGTGCCTTTATTCTCAGAAGAGCTAAGTACACATCTGCTAAATTTGATGGTCACCAGAAAGTTTTAGAAATAGAAATCAATATGTGTTAGAAAATTTAAAAATCTTTCTTCAAAATCTAAAAAAATTAGTTGTTTGGAGAACAGGTTGTTGATTTAAACAAGTTTACATTTTAAACATTTGATTAAAAGACTGAAATCATTCAATCAGTGTGTGAATACCCTTTATACATTAACAGTGGGGTATTTAACAGTTTTTCAGTATCTAATGTTTAAAATAATGTACCTTATTTTCAGTATTCAATAATGCTTAACCTTATTTAACCAGGATCCAATATTGGATATCATATTTCAATGTAATCAGATTATGGCTAAGAGATAGTCGAAGAAATTTAACTTTAAGGTTATTTTCAAAAGTAGCTTTTAATGATATTGATCTGGCCTAAGAACATATCAAGCCTGTTTCTGAAAAGTTGCTTGTCGATGGTAGGGAATTCTTCAATAAGAAATTGTTATTGAGCTGTGACAACTGGTAGATCTATGCACTAATATTTTTTTGTTATATGCCATTCCAGCCTAGATGAAAATTTCTTATTTTCTATACCCTGAGTTAAGCATTTATTTTGAGGTAGAATACTTTTCTCCATGTAGGGCTGGATTAAACCCAACCACTTGGAGAGCATAAAAATATAAAACAAAATATTAATAAAAATATATTTAATTTTCATTTTTCCCACTCCTCCCTGTATTAGTTATTTTTAACAGCATTGTACTATTGGGTTAGGTATAGACATGTTACCTTTTTTAAGAGTTTTTTTCTTGGACTCATTTTTTTTTTTTTTCTGATTCAGCTTTGAATTTAGTGCCTAAAGAAGTAGCTTTAGTACACATTTGCAAAAGTGTTTAAGGATGAAGTGATTATTACTTTCTAAGGCAAAGTATTTTATTTTTGATTAGTTACAGAAAGATTTTGTGGAATAATTATAATTGATTCTAAGTATTATTTATTAAAATATTTCGAATTCTTAAGTTCAGTACTTTTATATAGTTATAATAAAATCCAAATATGGTAATTTTCCTGCTGGTTCTCAATTCTGTCATGATAAATTTAAGGCTTATACTTCTGTTTAAAAAAAACTTTTTTTTTAAATTTTGGATGGTTAATTATTTCAATGAAAGTCAAAATTGAATTGAATTTGCTCAGATATAGCAGAATAGTAGATTTTAACACTCCAAATCAAACCAGACCAAATTAGAATGAGGCGAATGGCTTAGTCAAGTGACTAAATTACATTAATGACTGATTTAGGATTTGAAACCACTTACTAGGTTACTAGGGATAAACTTTTTTAAAGATGCTTATTAGCTATCAAGTTTATGTGATGTCTAATCTTAAAAATATGTAGTATTAACAGAATCTTAAGAGTTATGTATAACACCTTAGTAGCTATATTGTAAAGTAACAACAACAACAAAAAAAAATGTATATGGATGCTTTAATAATTTTAATGGGAAATTTGTATATTTAGCTTTGTATAATATTTTGCTCCAATAATAATATTGCTCTAAACCAATCTGTATATTATACTTAATTTCATTTTTCCATCTTTGGTATAGAAATGAAAATTGTATTTTGGGTTAAATTTGCTCCAATTTATACATTGTATGGTTTGGTTTTTTCTTCTTTTCTTTTAATTGACAATGACAACTTTGATTTTTTATTGCCAAAAGTTAGCTGAATGATATTTGAATAGATCTGTTGCTATATTTTTTTTTTGCCAAAGTCTATTGATTCATGTGTATTTGGCAAATTATTTGTAATTGGGCTTTAGTATAGGTCTGAGTAACGTTGCAAAAGAGTTGATTAGTTATTCAAACAACTAAAGGCCAGTGCCAGATGATAACCAAATGGGTAGAGTACAATATCAGTATTAGTTTGTTCAAGTAATTATGATAGCAAGAATATTTATAGCCATTTAGAATAAGTTGTCAGATGTTAAGAAAAAATTTTTACAGTTTACATATCTAATTTAGTATTGTCAGTAAAAAACATGGAATTTTTTTTAGCTGATTTTACAGAATGATTCTTAGATTAGTTTAAACATGAATATAGGTTGAGTTTTAGATTCAATAATACATTTATTATGATAAATGTGATATTTATCTCCAATTGTAAATTTCGTAAATTCCACAATGGGCAGCTGTTTAGCCCTTGAGCTATACAACCGAAAATTTGAATTGTACTTTCTTTTGCAAATGAAATTGAATCCTAGAATTGACAATTTATTTCAACTTCATTAGCTCAACAATATCAATAACACTTGATTTTATGCTTATTTTTAAGTTTTTACTAGATATATAGATATCTATTTTAATTTCTTTCAGATTTTTGATAATTCCTATATATAAAATAAGTAAAGATAATGTGGAACAATATTTTAATGTTTGGTATAATTAACTATTATGGAAGAGGGGTGTTTAGAATTTTTTTTCTTTAAAGGGACAATTGTTCAGAAAAGGTTGGGAATCTATGTTATAAATGTACTAAATAACTATCGAGTCTTGTTCAAAAGGCCAATGCTAAATAAAAAAAAGTATGAAGTACAAATTAGCAGATGGCTATTTTGTAGCTGCAATCAGTTTTAACAACAGAAGTCTGTTTTAAATTTTGTTTATTCATGTTAATTCAGCTTTATTTTTTACTTTATTGTTTTTCATATATGATTTTCATTGTAAAAGTCATATGTATGCAGAGAAAAAAAAAAAAAAAAGTTGCCGTACCAATTTAAGTTTTTCATTAAAGCCCTTTGACACCCTCAACATTTAAATTTATTTCTTTATAAATGTTGACTATATATTTTTCCATAAAGCCAGATTGAAATTCATGTAAAATGGTTTGATAACTTCTTGTTGCAGGAATTGTTATACAAGTGATGAATTTGAGAAGATCTATCGTATTTATGTTAAAATACTTCAGTGGAAATTTTCAGTTTTTGTAAAATAATGTTATTAACCCCAGATTGTCTAGCCTTATCCAAAAATACACAAAACTCCTAAAACAAGAGGATCTCGCTCTAGTTCAAGCGAAGTAAAATATAGGCTGGGGTCACTCTGTCAGCCCCACACCAATAGCATTTCGGAAAGATCTTCTTTCCCTGCCTGAAAGAGAGCTCTGATATGGCCATTCATGAAGCACAAGAAGGCTGTTTGATATTTTCTAGATAAAAGCTGGAAGGACCTGCCCAGGCTTCCTACAAAATACCACAGATGATTTGGAGGAATCCTTCCATGTTAGTTTAATTTTGTCCTCCTAATGGAGATCTCCATATGTGTGAGCTGCATTGACCCTAACTTGAGATGGGATCCATTGAAAATGAATAGTGTGTCCAGAAGAAAGTCAGTCAAGGAAATCTAAAATGTCCTGAAAATCTCCTTTCCTCACCTCTAACTACTTTTCTATAATAGACAGTGTCAGTTTTTATGTACCACTGTAGATTGTAGGCAATAGTAGTCCATAGAGCCTTTTTTTTTTCTTCCTATTCTTGCATTGAATTCACTTTCCCTTCATTTTACTGACCCTTTTTTTAGAATAAGAATGATGAAACAAAATGAAAAGAAACTGTTTTAGTTCTTTATTATTTTAACTTG
This sequence comes from Pardosa pseudoannulata, assembly GCA_032207245.1. Taxonomy (NCBI): domain Eukaryota; kingdom Metazoa; phylum Arthropoda; class Arachnida; order Araneae; family Lycosidae; genus Pardosa; species Pardosa pseudoannulata. Next base: position 96,942,039 of record CM063504.1, on the reverse strand, counting down.
TGAGCAATGTTATCAGCAGCTATCATTTTGTTGAATCGTATAGTTGAACAGTAGACTTTCCACCTTCATTAAGCCCCCTTGTCATAGCAGACTGAATTCTTTTATGCCTTGCTAGACTGTAGCCTATAGGAAGAATGCTGAAACAATAATGTAAATACATAGTATTTACAAGAAATGTGTTGAAATAAGATATTTTTTAAAGAGGTGAAAGCAAAACATAACTACATAAATTTACTTAATATCAACTGGCCACTTGTAGCACTCAAGATTGAGATATGTTAAAGAAGTTAATCTTAATGATGTCTTTGCCAAGTATGCTCATATATTACTCATTTTATCTCACTGAAATAAGTGGATTTTTAATTTTGTTCAACAGAGAAATGAATGGATTTCAAAAAAATTTTACATTATTAAAAATTAATGGGGTTCAATAATTTACCTCACAGTTGATATCCTATTTAAAAATTTCAATTCAAGATTCTCTAAATTTGTTCATCTTAAAAGATAGTTAAAATTTATACAACAATTAATTGGTAGATCCAGAACTGTGCAGTTAGTTTACTCAGTGTAATGCAAGTGCTTAGATGTTTCAGTCTTGCTACTTATACTGTACTCTTACAGTGCCTTGATGTATCTTATTGTTATTAACTGTGCTCAAGTATTATGCAGGCTTATGAACTGGAACTGAATTGAAAATCTGAATAAACGATTATTTTGGTCAGATGGAAAACCATAACTCCTCCCTCAAAAAAAAAAAAAATTTTTTTTAGTCATTTTATTACTATAGCCAACTTATCAATATTTTCTAATTTAGTGTCAACTGTATAATTACCATCATTACATATATATTGAGCTGAGTGCTAGCTAAATGGTTTGGGGGTGTTGATCTTCAATACTGGAATTCATGGTTCAAATCCCGGAATTGCGGCTTTTTTTCAATTATCCTTCCAGGTTTTGGAAAATATCTTATGGGGTGAAAATTTTCATTATGGTAATTAAAATTCAAAGAAGGAAAAAGAAAATAGTAAAAAGGCTTCTTGACAAACTTTTGTTATTGCTTGTGGTTCATGTTTCAGCTGCAGAATAAGTATTCTACAGTCACAGTGGGAGGAAGGGGGTAGAAGAGAAGAGGTGATTTGCTAAAGTATAAGCTTCGACCTTTGAATGAGTGTTGATTGATTCATATAAGTGTAACATTGTGAAGATGTATTCTTGCGATTCTGTGGGTGTTTGTGGAGAAGGGGGTAATATTTAACTTCTGTGTCTGATTATAGTTTAATCTAGCACTTATTGTACCATAAAATAGATTTATTGTAAATAAAATGTATTTAATACTAAAAATTTAAAATTCACCAATTTTAAGAAAGATAAGTTGTTTAACATCTAAGAGTAAGATTCTCCAGTTTGGTAAATTTTTCATTTTAATTGTTAAACAGTCGCTGCTTTAATTTACTAACAGGTGAAATTGCTGCTTGAAATATACTAACAAGATATTAAATCTAATAGTAGTAACATGCAATTATTTGTTATATATAATGAACTTGCAAGTTCAGGGTTTTTTACTTAGAGCCTACAGTCGCTCCTGAAAAGTGGTGCAAACTAATAAGTTAAATAGCTTTATGTATATTGTATCATCAGTAGAGATAGAACTTGATTGATTTTTTTAAATTTACGGGTTTTAATTTAATATTTGTCATTTATAGAATATTCCTATAATTGTCACACGTACATAGCCAAATATGCGACTTTATTCATATTTACCGTATTGAAAATGTTTCTGTCAGCAGGCTACAAATATTCGTTATATTTAGATATTACTGTGCTTATGGTTGTAAAATAGATTCATATTTGGAGTGCTGTTTTGCGCTATTATAGAGAGGTTGAATTAGCATCTTAAAGCATTTATTTAAGAGATGGTATTTCAAAGACTTGCATTATAGTGAGAAAATAACTGCATTGCCATATATATTTAATTAAAATTTGTAAAGATAATCTCACTGGTAAAAGGAAATTGTTTGGTATGAATTTGCACAGATTAAATCTCAACCTTTTTTTTTTTTTAAGTAGTTAGCTACTAATTTAAAAGAAATCATTATTTGGTATCCGTAAAGAATCAAAATACTTTTATTAAACTGATTATTTAAGAATCTCACCCTAAACAATTAAACAACGTCCAAATCAATGAACAAGGTAAGCTGTAACCTTTCAATTCCAGAGTATATGTGGATTTTAATCCTACTACTGTGGGATCATTTGAGTTGAACATCTTAAGATGTTCGTAGCCATTCAGAATTGATTCAAGCTATTATCTATTATCCTTCTTGTTGTAACAAAATGCCTATAATATTCTAATCGTAACCCAGACAACAAAAAAGAGCAAAACAAAGTTATAAATTAAATATAATAAGCAGTTATCTGATTGAATTTTTTTATTTAAAAATTTTAAAAAGGGGGTGGTTTTTAATACTACAGACAGACAGAATCCTATTCTTAATTGATACATTTGCTGAAATTTTCTTAGAATTATTGCTTTTAAGATCTAATTAATTTTTATTGTAATAAACAAATTATAAATGTGTACATTTCTGATACACATACTGATACATTTGCATAATTTTTCTTGTCTATAATGGGTATGAACCCACGAAATTTGTTTTGAAATTAATTCACTTTCCTATTTTTCAAGGAAAAATTTTCCTGTTTTTTCCAACTCTTGAATTTTTTTATTCCTATTTTCCCTTTAAGCAATCTCCCTTTGATGTCTGCAATATGGAGAACACAAAAATTACAAAGTGAATATACTGTATAGTAAAAAAATACTGCTGAAATGTGATAGTTTATGTTGATACTAGAAATTGACATCGCATAAGTTTACTCTGCCACTGTCATTGAACTGTTGGCCTGGATGCAGCATTCTTGATATTTGAGACATGCTAAGAAAACTAGTCTTTAAATTTAATAATGCTATCTTTGCAAAATGCATATATTTTACTCATTTATCTTATTGAATCGAGTGGATTTTGAAATGCTAAGAGTTTTACATAGAAATGAAATGATTTGAAAAATGTTTTAGCTGATAAATTTGTGTCTAAACTGAATTTTCTAGCTGAAAATTTCAGTTCAAAATTGTCTGAATTTTATGATCTTAAACAGTTTTAATTTATTCAGCATAAAATTAAATATTATTAAAATAGTAGATCTAATACCATATGAAATTATAACATTCAGGCTAACACTGTAGCATCGTTATATAGTGCATCTAGTAGGGCTCCTGAAATAGATTATGGATCACAGAATTTAGAACTTTGAGATAAAGTATTATAAATATCTTGTGGACAGTGTGCTGCCAATATTCCTTATTACCAAACACTGTGCTTATATTATTAAATTATGGGTTACTTCAGTTTTCAAAATATAATTTACTAACTAAAAAATATTTTGTGTCCAAAAAGAATTGATTTAGTTTTATTTTATTTAAATATCTTATGAATCCAAGACAAAACGATAAGTGAAATGTCGGAAATGGCAAGGTGCTGTCTTTCTGTTAAGAGTGTGAGTTTAAATCTCGCTGTTGGTGAAGCTACTTTGGGAGCAGTTTAAAATTAGCTTTATGTTGTTGGTTCTTGTCTAATTATCCTTCCTGTAATAACAAAATGACCGTAGTATTTGAAATCTAAAGCAAGCAGAGCAAAAAGAAAGATAAAATAAGTAATAACAAGCAGCTATTGAAATCCAAAATTTATATTTAAAAGTAATTTTAATAAGGGGGTATGGTTTATAATCATAAATGGAGACGAATTGTATTCTATTTTGATAAATTTGCTCAAATTTTATTGGAATTAGTGTTAAGGGCTTATTAAATTTTTCTTACTGTAATAAGTTATAGTTAATTATATCATTAATTTAGTATTTTAGAAATGATTTTGTTTCTTTGTTCTGAAGTTCTTTTCAATAAACTAATGCTTTTTTTTTTTTTGCTATCCCCTTTACCCTAAAAGAAATACGAAGCTTTTCTCATTTAATAGTTTCTTTTGGCATAAATTTTTTCATCTGCATAATGTCTCTAGAAACATTTTCCAGTCACATGCACCAGGCAAATAATTTCAGTCCTCATCTAATTTGCCCAATAACGCTGGCTAAGCTGCTGGTCAAATTTGAATAATTCCATTTGATCCTTTTTTGCTGTTGGACAAAATTTGTAATGAAAGTGTTTTTTTTTTTTTTTTTTGTTTTCATTTGATGCTGATCTCTTGTCTGGTAGAGATTTCCATTTTTAGTTTTGCATAAAGTTTTGTTACAGACTTTGCAGTTGTTTAAATGGAGCAACTGCAATTTACTTAGGTCCTCTCCTTGCGCTGTAAGCCTGGGCAATTAAAAATAATAGGGGCTATTCTATGGTATAACAACAAGCTTACATAACATAATTATACTAATATAATTATGTTATGTAAATTATAATTATACTAATATAATTATGTTATAATATAATTAATAATTATTTTACTTGTTACATAATTATGTTCTGAAATTGCATGTTACATATTAATATTAATATAAATCATATTTAAATTCATATGTAAATGCACTTATAACGTATATAAATCTTTCTTCTTTTTTTAAATATAAATAAAATTTTATTTATTCTCAGTAAAATGAAAATCAGACATATTTTACCAATATAGCAAGCTTAAATTTAGTCAACCTGATGATAGTCATCCTGCTAATAGTTAAGTGCAAGTATGTAAAGCTGGGGTACTTAACCCAGTACCCAAGAATTTATTTTTGTGTGCCCACAACCATCTGGTATATACTATATCAATATCAACTATGGCCAACTCACGGCCTGCATTTTAACTGATATTCACAAAAAATTGAATATTTTAGGCCTTCAACTTAAGGGGAATAACTTAAGGTTTTTGCATTTAATAGTTTTAAATCAAAATTATAATTTTGAGAAAAACTTTACCAAACAAATCAATTTACTCAAATAAAAGTCATTGCTAAATTTATTTGTCACCTTTTAAAGCTTTTAGAACAATTTAAAAGTAGATTCCAGCAATTTTCAATTATTGTGAGACAGTTGCTTCATTTTTTGGTAACCCATTTCATCCTCAAATTTACTTTTTCTGAAATTGCAAATTCCGTGGGGAAAATTAAAATTATTCAGGAAGAAGCATCTTTAATTGAAGATGAGATTTCAAATATTCAGACTGATAGCGAATTAAAATTGTGGATACTTCTGAAAATATTTGGAATCTAGCTGAAGATTAAAAAATATCCTCTTTTGAAAAAAGGAGCTTATAAATTAAAATGTTGTTTTGGTTTCACATATTTATGTGAATCGTTTTGAACAATGAACCAATTAAATCAACAATCAGATTTTGACTTGATGATAGCAATCTTGAAGATGCTTTAAGACTGGAAATATCTTATACCCCTGACTTTGAAAAGTTGGTGAAAAAATATGGAATGCCAAAAATCACATTAAATGTAACTATTTTGAACTATTTTGTTACCTTAATTGTAGGATATTGATTATGATTGCTATAAAATAAAAGAAACATTAAGAATAGTTATACGATGTGCCTAAACGGGAAATAAGGTTAAGAGCCCCTGATGTAGAGCTAAGAAAGAGAAGCTGACAGAATGTTGTCTTGAAACTATGTGATTGATGTAAAAATTTCTCTGTTATTAGGCATAATGATTTGTTTGTAGACTGCTTTCCTATAAGAAAATGTCACTATATAGACTTGGAATGATATGGAGATGATGATTTATGGCAGTTCCTCCCATTCAGGGACTGTTCCTTTCTTCTTCGCCTTTTAAATTCAGATTTTGAGTGTTTTGCTGTTTTTATTGATGCATCTAATTTAGCTAGTTATAACTGCTAGAGGTCAGATAATGACAAATTTAAAATTTATTTGAAATTTTCTTATTTTAATGAAAAATCCAAATTCTAACAAAACTAAGTTTAACCCTTCCTAATTTTGATTAAAAAATTTTTTTACAAATAAATTAATCGTATCTTTAAAATTCTAAAGCTATTTTCTTCTGTTTGTGCTCAACATGTAACAGATAAATGCATATATCAATAGTTAAATATTGATTTAATTACAAAACAAGTGAGTTTCATAGATTAAAATGCTGCATAAGATAACATAGAAATTTTTAATATTTGTCTTAATTTCAGTCATTTTTCATAACATATTTTATTAGAAAAACATGTTAAAATGCATATTTTTGCGTTTCCTCTGCAATGTTAAAAAAATATTGAGTTGGAAGTAAATTTTAAAGATTTTATTAAATTTTTGCTGTTTATTAGTAGGTTGGTATTTAATATCTTAACATTCCTATAATAATAAGCAAGGTGTATTATGTGCATATGCAATTTTTACTATATACTTTTGATAGACAATTTTACTATGCATATTTTATATACATTGTTTCTGTTCCATTGTTTGTCTGTAAAGAGGAGGGTGAGTTATTAGATATGTCCCAACCCTTCCAAATATTCCATCAGTCTTAGATCTACATTCCATCTTAGATCTTGACTTGGGTGAAATCAATTTCTAAGTAAACTTCTAACATGCATTTGTACAGTATAACACAAAAAAAAGTCTAATTGTATGAAAATTAAGTAGTGTACATGATGTTTATAAATGCTAACAAAATTAATTTTTTTGTCTGAAAGACAGCAATTTTCTATATTAAGTAAATATTCATAAATTTATGTAACAATTTTTATAAAACACTTTTAAATTAATATAAAATTGAGAAATATTACAACACATTGATAAAAATTTTGGAGGCATACAAAAATTATTCAAGGAACAGCAAGAAACCTGTATGAAGTTTTAAATGTGTACAGAAACTATTGTAAGAGATCTTAGATTAATGAATATTAACATCCCTAGTTAGGACTGCAAGAATAATCAGTAATTTTTGTTTCACTGATATATTATCTACATGATTAACTTTTTAAAAAATGTTTTACTCTTACTTAAAGTGCCGTTTTTAGAATAGAAGAAGCACTTTAAAACCATCATAAACATAAAAAAATATCTATATTTGAAAAGAAAAATAGAAAATATTCATTTTCCTGTACAAAAATAGATGCTTTTTAGTACATAACTGATCAATTATGGTGCAAAAATTATTCGTAAAAAGTTTTAATATAATTATATAACTGAATATAATTTACTTTCATAAAAATATGTAGGTTTTGAACATATGATTGTATAACTGAATAGAACTATATTTTTCTATAAATAGGAAAGTTACTCGATGTCTTTCTTTTTATAATAAAAATTATGAACAAGTAATGCATTAGTTAATTAGTAAAGTTTTGATGATCTTATGAAAATTTTGTTGATGAAATGAAATTAAGTAAATAGTATTATAATTGGAAGATCATTATGTACCAAAGATAAGTATGTAAATTTTGTTTTAATAAAAATACATATGTGAGTTTGTACAGTTTTTATCTTATAATTGATTTTTTTTGAGTAACAAATTTAAAATTCATTCAGAAAATTCTATTATTCTTGTTAAATTTAAAATATGCATCAGGATTTTTAAATTTGGGAATTCAAAACTTATTTTTAACATATGGAATGTAATATAAATTATATCACTATTTATAGTCTCACTGTTACTTAGTAGACAAGATTGTAGCTAATTATCTTTAACAAAACTTTGTTTAATTAATAAAGTTTGGGGAAAAATGAATGATATTAGATCTTGCTGCAATTATTGAAATTTAAAGATATGTAGGCTGTGATATAAGTTTAGTTTCTTAATGTTATTTCATATTGTTTGTTATATTACATTTTTAAATTTATTTTTTAATAGTTTTTGCATCGGTTTCTGAGTCAAGTTTTGGAAAATTTAGTAGTTTTATAAGTATTAAAAGTATGAATTTTGTTATTAATTTAGTGAAAAAATATGACAAATTATAAAAAAATTATTGATTATAATATAACTTTTGTTTTCAGAGATAGCATTTTCGGATAAAGTCTATTAAAGTAAGTATCTATTATTGTTATTTTTTTCAATTTACTAAATATTTATCAATAAAACTGACTCAATCAAAATTGCAAATTTGTATATCCGTTCCTATGTCGTAACTGATTTAGTAAGCAAATAATAATTCTTTTATTTCATAAAGAATGAATTAACCATATATTGTGCACCAAACCAGCTGAATTTTTGCGAGTGTATTGGATGCGAAAGTAAAATCCTTTACCTTGCCGCAATTCAGCTAGTACGTTTTTTCGAGCAGCGGAAAATAGCCGGTACAGTTGAAGTTAAAATATCGTTTAAATCAATGTATTACATCCCTATATCTACTGTGTTATTTAAATTCTTTTTTTTCTTCGATAAGGAAATGAGGTAACATAGTTTCAGTCTTAATATAATTTTTACAATATTTTTTTCTATGATTTGTTAGCAAAATAAATAATTTATAATTACCGTTAATTCTGGCAGCATTGCAACCTGTTCAACAACTTTACTCAAGTAGCGCCTAGTGCGTTATTGCCGGTTGGATTCATACAGTCATTTTCATTTGGCTTCTTTGTTCGGTTGATTATAACTGTTATAAAAGAAACTTAATATTTCGATCTTTTGCATTGAAATTGCTGCTTTTCTCTTGAATACCTAAACTTATATCGGTAAGTTTATTTTAATGCTTGAAAATGCTATCGCTCCTTTGTTATCTTGTAGCTATTGTTCTCAATTTTTTTTTTCAATCTATTCTCTTCAAAGCGGGTTTACAGCAATGCTAAATTTTTGTTTATATTTATAAATATGCATTTATGTAAATCTACATTATAATGAGTAGTTGTAATTACAATGTTTGTACTCCTGAATTACAATTTCTATCAGTACTTATTGCTGATAAGCCCAGTAATCATCTATTAGGCGTTCAAGTAATTAATATAGCAAATATTTTGTAAGGTTTGCTTAATGTATATATTTAGTAAAATAACTAACTCTAAATGTTTTAGAAGCAGTTAGTATATTGCATCAGTTATGATTGTAAATATAAAATTTAATTTTAAGTGAAGGATTAGTGTATTTGAATAATTTTAAAATCAGGAGTTAATTACTATTTTAGTCGTAATTAATTGTTGTAACGATTTTACTGATACTGCTCAATGTGTAAATTTGTTCAGTACATCATATTCAGGGTTCATAAAGAGAAAAAATACCGTAACACGCATGTTTGTATTCAAATTCATTCTTAAACCGGATCATATTATATATTTTTTTAAGTCACGTTACGTTACTCTCAAGATAGTTAAGCAAATAAAAAATTTAATGGAAGACTGCTCATATTATTACTTCAATACCAAAATATTTGTTCTGAATGGCTATGCACCATTTCTCTTATGAAAATCTTACATACATAAGGTTCATGTTTCATATTCTAAAATACTTGAAGGTAATAATCTTAATAAATTTACTTTTGTTGTGAATCTTTAACAAGGTTCATATACATGCTTTTCTCTCTGACTGCGAAACAGAAAACTTTGATGGGTTTGTGATTTATTTTCTGTGAAATTTGTAATGTCCCATCCTATAAACACAGAATCATAATAGGAGAAATAAAGAAAGCTTATAAAAATGTGAAGTCTTGTCATCGTAGTAATTTATTTCCACGTATTTTAGATTATTTTGTTTATGTAACATAGAAAGGAAAAATATCTAATGACCATTTTTTTAAAAAAGTCATTAAATTAAGTTTTTGAGAAACTTGTGTAACATTGCTTCTTATGATTGTTTGATTAATTGCTTCTTTGATTGTTTATTAAGAAACTTCTTTTTGAAATCGTATTTTATTATTGACAAACTAAATATTTCAATGAACATGGTATAAATCTTTTACATTTACTAATTTTATTTTAATCAAGTTCAGTATTATTTATATCGAGTATTTAATGAACATGTGGAAAGTCCCTTGTTTCTCCTAATATATCAATGAAATTTGTCTCAGTAGTGTAGTTTATTATCCTGTGCTAAAATTAGTGTTTTGTAATCTTATTTTTCATAAATTGCTTCAGCTTGTTTAGTGAAAAATAGCAAGGGATTGCTTTGCTTTATTTTAACTAGTTACAAATATGGCTAATTTCCCCTTTCTGTATAATTAATTCTGTTTAAATTTCAGTAATATGTAAGTAAAGACTGCAGTATATGAATTGGAAAACATAATTTATTATTTTGTAAATAGAAATAATTATTGAATGAGTTATTGTGATTGAGTGTGTTTGAAACCCAAATTTTAAGTATGATTTGCAAAATCCAATTGCCTCAGCAGAGTGCTTTTCAATGTTCTGCAACAAGCTATCACAGAATCAGAAATATTCTGATGGAGATAATTTTTTTTATCATGCATTTAATCTCTCAAAATACTACTGTTTATTTGACTCATTTTTTTTATTTTAAAAACTAAACTCCATTCGTTTAAAAATGAAAAATTTGATGCAATGCAATTGTGTATAAAATTTTTGTCTATTGTTTTAAATATTTTAATACCTATAGTTAATGCTTTTTATTTCATTTTCGTTGTTTTTATTAAGTACTCATTTAATATTAAGTTTAAGCATGATTTAGAAAATTTTAAAAATTGTTCTCTATACGTTTGTGAATTAAAAAGTTTCGTATAATTTGTGTAAATCTATACTATGATTTTTACTATTTTTATACTTTTAATTTGTTTTTTATTGCTATTATGTTTATAAACATCTTGAATGGTATGTTGGCACTTTGGTGTCCAAAAAACATGGGGGTTCCTGGAATTTCATTTTTACCCACATGTATAAGTAAAAAAAAATATTTTTTTGTCTTTAACAGTATACAGCGAAAAGTAGTGAATTAATTAAACAATATTTATTAACAATGTAAATAGGAAAATTCTTTTATTTGAACCAATGCATTGGCATAGAATTTTCAATCCAAACAAGAATCTAAATGTTGTAAAGTGTACTTTTTTTGAATTAATACTGTGAATGTAAATCATGAGCAGTACAGTGGAGATTAAACAACTTATTGGCTTCGGTTTCAACTATTAAACAGCTAATTCTTATGTTTCAGTTAATTTTTAAGAGAAGTAATGGTAATTTAGCTGTACTATCAGATCAATTAAAATTTGAAGATATTATAATTAGTATCTAATATAAATATGATTAAATTGTAACCGAAATAATGAAAGTATCAAACATATCCGTAATTTCCACTTCTATTGAGTTCGTTTTTTCTTTTTCCCCAGTGGTCAGTTCCAAGATATTCTCTTAACTAGAATTAACCAAAGCTGTATATTTGTTTGCTAACTTGTTGTTGTTACCATATTTATTTATCTTTTTACCTGAGAAATCACTCATCAAGAGTTGCCTCCCTGAAGGTCTATGGGTAGTAAATTTGCATTTGTATAACATGAAGGGAAAATGGGAGAGCTTCACATCCAAATCTTACCCAATTAATTCAACTGGAATTCAAATCCATGGCAAATAAAGAAAAGGATATTTTAGATTAAAGAACACCTTAACCTGTTTACTTGGATATTATTAGCTTTTAATTGCAATTCTAAAGTGATATTTTTGCTTAGATTACTTTATAATAATTATAGGTATTTTATTCAAAACTTTTCTTTTAAAAAAAAAAACTTCCCCATTTAAAAAAAAGGAATTAAAATTTATCTACTTTTAATTGATACGGAAATCAGAAAGTGATTTGATTTTCAATTCTTAAATGACATTTTCCCATTTTATTTATATTGAATGTTATTTATTCTTTGTAGGTCATAAACATGAGACCAACTTCTGTTTTTGTTGGTGGCTTAGGCTATGATGTTGAAAAGGAAGATTTGGAAAAAGAATTCAGCAAATTTGGAACTCTCAATAAAATTTGGGTCGCTCGTAATCCTCCTGGATTTGCATTTATAGAATTTGAAGACGATCAAGATGCAGATGCTGCCATTAAGGAAATGAATGGCGCTTTCATCAAAGGATGTGAAATTCGTGTAGATTTATCTCGGGGAGGAGGCAGAGGAAGGAGAGGTCGAGGCAGAGGCCGTGGTGGTTTTGATTCAGGATTTAACAGAGGAAGAGGAGGAAGTGGCGGTTTTTACAGAGGAGGACGAGGAGGTGGCAGAGGTGGCTATGAAAGATCATATAATAATAGAGCACAAGATGGTTATAGAAATTCAAACTATCGCAGCAGATCACCAATGGGCCAAAGGTAAACTTTACTATATGAATGGAAAATTTTTGGTTAATACAGGTCTTTTTGAAATGAATTTACATTTCTCTTTTATTTTGTTAAAATTAAATTATAATTTTATTTGTTTCGCTTTGACAGTGTTTGTACACTCCTTAAAAACCTTTTGATTTTCAGGTCTTAAAAATGGGCTAGTCCTCAATTTTCATGAGTTTATAAATTTTTGAATAAATTAAAAATTTTTAACGACAATCGGATTTGAAATCAATTATCTAAAGTAAGTACTGAGTGCTAGAGTATTTTTGCCAAGAAATTATATTGTATAATGCGTTGCTAAATAAGTTTCAATAACATCTTGATTCTGCCTTAGGATTTTCTGTCTCGCTAGATATTTTAATGGGATTTTATGAAAAGATCAAATCCTTCAATCTTTCTCAATCAATTTGTTCTTAATATTGTCATGTATTAATGGATGATTCATCTGCCAATTAGAGCATATATTAAGTTTTACAAAATAAATGATTTAGTACAAGCATTAGGAGTTCAGATCTGCAAATGTGCATGCATTGGCAGTTATATTTTCTGCATATGAAATGCTTCTAGAAAAGGAGCATTACTTACTTATTATGATATTGCTTCAGGGAAAATCATCCTCCCCCCCTTTTTATGACTATATTCACTAGTTTTTCAGTATTCTAGTTTTCTATTTCATTTTGCTAAAATCTTGGAGAGTTTTGTATATTGTCAATTTTTTGGTTAAATTTATAAAACCAGAAGGATAACATAAATTTTTTTTGCATTTTATTAGTGTTTTGTTACGTTTTTCTTAATTTCTATCAGAGTTGCAAAAAACCTTTTTTTTTTTTTTTTTTTTTTTTTTTTTTTTTTTTAAGAAAAACTTACTTATTGGGAGTCTGGTTTTAAGAGGGGAGAGGGCATGTGGAAGTACCTTATTTCAGAAAAGATTAAATTGCTAAAACTGATTTTATTTTTATGAATTAGTTTAATATTCAAGAAATTATAATTTAATTAATACAAATAAATCAGTGTAAAGACTATAAAAAAAGTTTATTCTGACATCACATACAAAATGTTACATATTGACATATACCACATATTTGAATGTTATTTTAATAAAGGATTACTTTTTATCTCTATTCTTTCTCCATTGAAAAAAAAAACATTTTTGAAACTTTTTTGCATAAAATTTTTGTCAAAGGTAATAGGCAATCAGTGTGTAGGTAAAAGAGTCAAGTCCCAGGAACAAGGTCATTTGTCAACTGTCAACACAACCAGTTTTTCATGAAGAAAGAAGAGAAAGGGGAATATTTTTGCACTCTGCCTTTCTTGCTGACAAAAGAATTGAAAATTTTCTAAATTGTTATGTTGGATTTACCATAGATTTGCAAATATTTTTCTGAATTTTGATAGACTTTACATATAATTCCACAGAATAATTCTTTAAAATTGAAAAAGGGTAAAAAGCTACGATAACAATTTCTGAAAATAAATAAAAAATGACAATTTTTAAAAAACCCAATAAAACCTGCTTTAGAGTGGGTTTTATTGGGTTTTTTACACTGGGTTTTACCCAGAAAAAACCTGTGCAACCCTGGTTTCTATTTTAAATCACTTTTATTCAACTTCACTTGTGTGTTAATTTGGCATTTTGTAATCAATTTTTAACTACCTTCCTGACTATAAGGGATCTGAAATTTAGCATATAGGTTAATATCTGGTGATTATATACATGGTTTCCGCGCACCTGGAAAGTCATGGAAAATCATGGATTTAGACAATGAGTTAATTTTGTCATGGAAAGTCTTGATTTTTCAAGCAAAATGAGTAAAAGTCATGGAAAGTCATGGATCCGCTAAACTACCGATTAAAAAAAATGCATTGAATTGTTTAATTCTATTTTTACTTGTCATTTGACTGAAGTTACTGAGTTTGGTATTTATGTATTATCCTATTGACCCTATTGCCAAGTAAAATTTGTTCACCAAGGAAACTCAAAGCAAGAAAGCTTAATGGGTGGGTAAATGTATATTATTTTGTTTTTTTTTTTCTTAAATTGTAGATTAAAATTTTATTAATATAATAATTTTTTAATAAAATTTAGTTAAGGTTTTTGCACAAAATATAAGTTTATCTCTAGGGATATTGTATATAAACATTATAGGGTTATATTTGGCTATTATTCATGGTCACCTGGATAATACTAAAGTACCCTGAATTCAAATTGGAAACATTTTGATTGAAAAATTGCTATATGATTAAACTTAGGTATGTAGATACAATTTATTTTTATGTATGTGGGTTTATTAACACTTATAAAGTAAGTTTATAGTTTTTTTTATGATGAAATTCCTGTAATTTCTCTAAAAGCATATATTTTATTTGTATGTACATCAGAAGTTTTATTCATATGTACTTTAACGAAAGCTTTTTAAAGTCATGGAAAATGATCTGCCAAATCAGGGAAAGTCATGAAAAGTCATGGATTTGAAAAATTTTATTTTGGCAGGTACCCTGTATATAGTATTTTATAAAATAATTGAAAAAAAATCTGATAAATGCAAAAAGCTGTTCTTTTATATGTCAACTGTACATACCTCTGTCAGACATGCCAACTGCTCCGGTTTTAGCGGAGTTGCTCCAGAGAAATGATAAAAAATTGGTAACTCCGCACACTCCTCAAATTGCTCCGGAAAATTTAAAAAATTTTGTTTCGGGGGAAATATTTCGTTAAATTTATCAATTCTCGTAATTTGTGAAGGAATTGTGAAGAATTTCTTTTCATAATTCTTTTCTGCAATTTGCAGCAAGTAAATATTGCTAAATAGGCCTAACCTACATCGAAATGTTTATATTCAGAAGCATGCTTATAAGTATGGGTATATATGCTTAAAAATTTTCCTCGATAATTTCCTCGACAGATGAAATGTTAATGCATGCTGAAGTTGCAGATATTAGTATAAGAGCTCAGACTAAGTGTAGTTCTTTGAACTATTTTACTGAATGTTTCAATATCTTTACTTATAATGCATTGGAGGAACTTCAATCAGAGTTTAATCTTTACCAAATGGATAAATTTAGCTAGGAAATTCTAAACTGTGAACGCTCAGATACAATCAGTCGTTTAAGACATCACAATGCAGCACTCAAATACAAACTTTTACCAAAAATAATGCTAAATATATTGCTCTTTCCAAAGAGTCTTCAGTACTGTGCGGAAAAATCAAACTGAATTTAGGTCAAATTTGGGAAGACACTCTAGAATCTCTGATGATAGATAAATGTAAATATTTTAATCAGGGTCAATGTTGTTATAAGAAGAATATTTCTGAAAAAGAACTTTTTAAAGCTAAAAAATCTACTTATACATTGTTAAAAGCATAAATTTTAATTTACCTTTAATAGTATGTTAATTTTTAATTATTTAATTTGCTCAGTTTTAATTTAGAAATTAATAAAATATATAATTATATACAATTTGTTTATATTATTTTAAAATTTGTTTTATTATGTATGTCAATTGTATACGCGTTTACTTTGTGGGTAGCATGTTAAATTTTAAAACCACGCTGTTGCTCCTGACAGAGTTGACTGAATGTTGGTATGTCTGCTCTGTGTCATGCAGGTAACGTGACTTCTAACCGTACTGTGCAGGTTCGGTTCCAATCCTGTTCTTTATTTTACAAAGCATTTTTCCTTTCAGCTTAGATTAAAACCATAATAGAATTGTGTATATATGTTATGTAATATATATTTTTATCTGAAAATTTGCTTTACATTAAGGATTTTTAATTTTTCAAATAAAAGGTAATTATAGTTTATAGATAAATTACCATTAATAATTTGTTTTGTAAAAACTAAAATTTTAAAAATCCTTTAACTATTATGTGCAAGCAATTTCTCTATATCAGCATATAACAATTTTCATATAGGGACTTTTCACACATTTTCTCTTTCATGTGCCATTTTAAAATTATTTTCTACATTTCAGTGCATTTTTAATCATTTTTTGGTTAAATAAGTTTTTTTAAACTCTTATTAATTTATTTTATTTTATTTCTTATAAAATCAGTGTCATTGATCTAAGTATTTTTTATTGTGAATACTGATATAAGAATTGTTAACTGAAATTCTGAAAATTGTTTGTTAAAAAAATATTGTTTCATATTTGGATGTAATGTTAAATTATTTCTATTTTAGGGATAACAGCTGGTAACAGTCCACAGGGTCGAATTATTACTTACGGAGAAGCAGTATAAGAAAGTTTTTAACCTTGGTTCTATCAAGCAATAATATTTTGTACTTTTTTTTTGTGTTGTGATTAGTATTTATCAAAGTAAAAAGATTGTCTTTAAAATTATTGCAAATTTTAGGGTTTTTTTTTTTTTCTTTTTAAATTATTTTTTGGTTGATTTCTTTTTTGACAAATTGGATATTGTCAGGGATAAAAACATTTTTAGAGGACTTTATACTTTTGTTTAAAACTTTTGTGTGTATACAAAAAATGTTATGATAATTTTCAATCATCATTGATTGTTTGAATTGTATTTAATTTCTCCTATAAAAATAGACTTACTTTTTAGTTTTTAAGGAATGTCAGAATTGATTTTAACAATTTATAAGTAACTAAACTAGGTCTTTAATCATATAATACTCAAAATATTTTAGACATCTCAGTTAACTTAAAGTTTTAAGTTTATTTCTTGCTTAATAAACATGTATATGTATTGAGACAAACTTCAATTGTTTATAGAAAAAACTTCCCTCTTATTTTGTAATGTGTGTAGTTATTTATACTTTTATTAAATTCTAAGTATAGCGTAGACATTTCTTTAAGAATAGTTAAAGAATGAAGATGATTTAATATATAATAATGCGCTAGATTATTTAAGAAAACTTCATATACTAATATCTTATTTTTAAAGTTCAGTTTAAAATCTTATGTGTCCTGATCTCAATCACAGTTTTTCTTAGTGTCTTGAAGTTTTCAAATTTATCCAGTTATGTGTACATACTGTGTAAAATGATTCTATGCATTCCATTTATTAAAGAGAGACATTAATTTTGACTGCATTGTGGTACTGGAAATTTCTATTGTTTAAAATTATTCACTGTCAATGTTTAAAAGATTAATGGAAATATGATTTAAAGGACTAATATTTTAAACTGATTTGCTTAAGCACCTAAAAGTGTTAGGTTCCCCTTGTGTGTGCTTAATCACTGTTATTACTTTCATTTATATTGTACTAATCACAAGATATCTATTTTTTCTCATTTTTTTTTCTCCCAAAAGGGTTTTGATTTCTTTGTAAAATAATACAAATGAAGTCATCCTTAATATCAGTAGTTTGAAATTTGAATTGTTTTTCAATTTTTTTTTCTTGCACAGAGTTCAAGCTTTTATTTAGTTTTATTTGTGTTGCATGTAAAGGATTTTTCATGTTTCAAGTTCATGAGATGAAAAAATGAAGTGTACTTTGTGATGCTTTCAGTTGTGTCATTACCATTCTGATATAATAAAAGTTATATTAGAAAAAATAATTGACTTTGCAAATTTCAGTGAATTTTCAATGATGTATTTATTTCTCTAAGTGTTTTATTGGTGTAGCACAAAAATTGTGTTTTACTTTTATAAATGATTTTCTAAAATTGCCAATGTTTTAATTTTTCTATTGCAATTTTGTATTTTATATAGTTTTCTCCTTTTGATGTGGGACAGATGATGCATTTTAAAGACTTGATTTAAGTCGTTCATGTGTTGTTAATGTTGCTGTGCATGTGTTTCTTCTAATTATATCCATACGTCCAGAATCTTTCTTGGATAAGGGGGTTGTAGGGCATTAAGCATTGTGGTATTTCTGTATTGATTGCTGTCTCATTTATTTTTTATTGATTAAATGTATCCTTTTTTTTTATTACCTTAACTTCCTGCCTATAATCTGCAGGTACGAATTTCGCGATATTTTCAGAGAAAAATATCATATAATCCGCAGATTAAATTTCCATTTTAATCTCATGCGATTTACAGTTTTCAATGTATATGGTAAAAAGTATTTTATCTTTTAGTGTTATAAACTTAAATTTAAACTCTATAACATTTCTTTAAATTAAAAAGCGTAATGTAATAAAGTGAAAATTTGGATAGACTTAAAAAATTTGTATTTAACCACAGTAAAAATATAGTCAAAATATTTACGTTAATTATGGCAGAAACAATGATACAAATAAATTATTCAAACCCATATTTAAATAAAGATTTGGCTGAAAAGAAACTTTAATCCTCATTTTAAAAAAATTCTTTGTATATATGAGCAGGTGCTGTCACTATTATTATTTATGAAAGATATTTATAAATTTTATTATAAAAATGATTTATAACAGCAGATAATACGCGGCAGCATATAATACGCATTAGAAGGAAATTTAAACTTTTTTAACGTATAATCTGCGGATTATACGCAGAAAATTAGGGTACATGCCTGATTAAATCTGTTTTTATTTATATGAAGGCATTGTGTTTGTATAAAGACATTCTTTTTAAACTCTTTCAAAGGGTGTGTATTAAATCGTGTTTTGAGGTAAAATACAAGTTTTACATAAAATAGAGTTCACTATCTTTCATTTTGTTGCTTTTTCTATTTAACCTTTTATTTATGGATTAATTCATGCCAGTTTATAAAAATGATGAATAGTTTTGATTAGTTAGATGTCTTAATGTATATTGATATCCATTGAGGATTTTTACTAAAATGCATTCCAAAATAAAAAGTTTGTGTAAAGTTTATGTTTAGTGTGCAATAATATGTCAGTTGTGAAGTGATTGTTGATGATTTCTTTGTAATTGATGCATTAAACTTTAAAACTTTCAGTCCCCTATATCTCCATTTTAAAGTTGTATTGCCTGTTCAAGGACAATATGTTAAAAGTCAATCTCATTAATTTTTCATAATATTTTCGGATATTTAAACATGTTCAAAGTTTTGTGAATTGTCTATTTTTGTTTTTCGGAATAAATGTTGTAAAATTTGAAATTTCACCTCTTTGAATAGCTTCTCTAGTCAAGAATTGGATGTTTGTTAAATTTCTTTTTTATGCAACAGTATGATTAGAATATTCAATATTAATAGTTTTTATAGTTTCATAAAAGTAATAACTTTTTAAAGTGATTTTTTAAAATAGATTTTTGTCTGAAGAAAGAATTTTTAATAAAAAAACAAACAAAAGGGCGTGTATTCGGTTGTGTAAAATAGGGATTTTAAAGGCTTTGGAAAAGGGGTAGCTTCTAAGTTTTCTTTTCTTCTCAAAATAATGAAAATTTACTGTAGTTGTGTGTAATTTTAGCCCTAGATTTTACCTGTAGGTCACATGTGAAAGTGAATTATTAATATGAAATGCTGTACTGGAATAATTTTGTTTTAATAATATACAGTTATATAAACATATATATATTTGTAACATCCTATGTATTCTTTTCTATTGATAGAAAGTTGCATTGAATTTAAAGGAATAGCTTTGGTGTGAAGCTTTAAATACACTCTTCTGTAGAGATTTAATTGCTGTCAAGTTTTTTTGCATAATTTTTTTTGTTTTGTACATAATCCTTCTAAAATGGTGAAAGCTGTTCTTTTCATTTCATTATTAATGTATATTTCATGAATTTTTCTTTCATTTGTAGGATTTCTATATGAGAAATTTAAGATCTCATTTGGAGTATTATTTCAAACACTTTTTTGTGTACTTTACATATATTAAGAATTTCTGAGAATTTTAATAAATTTTTGTGTTATTTTTTTCTGTATAAATATATAAATTTCTTTACTCATAATAAATTTTGCAATGTCCCTCCAAATATGTGTTTAGTGTATTTATTTTATTATATTCTTAAAAAATTATTAGATTACTCAAAAGATAACATTTAAATGCACTCACTGGAAAAACTTGCTCATCTAGAGTTACAGACTAGTTTGGAATCTAAAACTGTGTTTGAGGGTCAGTCAAAAAGTTAGTTGCACTTGTTAAAAAAAAAAAAAAGTTCAAAATTTTATAATTTTATTTATATTCTAAGGTTGCAAAATTTACGTTTTGATGTAAATACAGAGAGTAGAGTTTTCATCCATGTATGTAACTGTTTTGACCATCTCCATGAATTTTAAGTGTTAAAATCATAAAAAGGCAGGCATTAAATTGGAATGGGCTTTAAATTAAAATATTGTTTGTATAATTAAAAATATTCTATGTTTTAAAATGTTCAAAAAGAAACACTGGATCAAAGGCAATATATTTGTGCATTCCAATGAAAAATACCCTTATGTTATTAAAAATAAGATTTAAAAAGGATAGTTTTAATATTACTACATGTAAAATAAATGACGTAATTGTTAAAAAAGGAAAGAAAGGTCAAAGTTTATATTTTACAAGTAAAAAGACAAAATATGTATACCTAACAAAGGTATGTATGCCTATTATTACAGACATGCCAACTACTCCAGATTCTCTGGAGTTGCTCCAGAGAAAATTGGATAACTCCAGAAACTCCTCAGATTGCTCTGGAGAAGAACAAAACTTTTGAATATCTAAAAGATTACAATTCAGCAAGTTTTGTAAAAAAATAATGCTGGATATTGCTCTTTCCACACAGTAATGCTGCATGTTAAACTGTTTTCAGTACTGTGCTGAAAAACCAAACTGAATTTAGGTCAAATCTGAGTAGACAAACTCTAGAATCTCTGTTGATAGAAAAATGGAAATATTTAATAAGGGTCAATATTGCTACAAGAAACACTGTTCTGAAAAATAAGCTGTTACAGCTAAAAAAGCTACTCATACATTTTTAAATGCATAATTTTTAATTTACCTTTTACAATTTACTACTGTGTAAATATTTGAAGTTTAATTGTAATTTAGAAACCAGTAAGATATGTACTTATTCATAATGTCATTAGCATGTTAAAATTTCAAACCACACTGTTGCTCCTGACAGAAGTGCCTGAATGTTGGCATGTCTGTTATTAAATCTAAAAACACATCTCATGTTTAGATTAAAAAAAGAAAAAAAAAACTAAAAGAGCTATTTTCATGGTTTCCGCACACCTGGAAAGTCATGGAAAATCATGGATTTAGACAATGGATTAATTTTGTCATGGAAAGTCTTGATTTTTCAAGTAAAATGAGTAAAAGTCATGGATCCGCTAAACTACCGATTTAAAAAAAATGCATTGAATTGTTTAATTCTATTTTTACTTGTCATTTGGCTGAAGTTACTGAGTTTGGTATTTATGTATTATCCTACTGACTCTATTGCCAATTAAAATTTGTTCACCAAGGAAACTCAAAGCAAGAAAGCTTAATGGGTGGGTAAATGTATATTATTCTGGTTTTTTTCTTAAATTGTAGATTAAAATTTTCTTAATATAATAATTAATATTTTTCAATAAAAATTAGTTAAGAATTTTGCACAAAATATAAGTTTATCTCTAGGGATATTGTATATAACATTATAGGGTTATATTTAGCTATTATTCATGGTCACCTGAATAATACCAAAGTACCCTGAATTCAAATTGGAAACATTTTGATTGAAAAATTACTATAAGATTAAACTTAGGTATGTAGATACAATTTATTTTTATGTATGTGAGTTTATTAACACTTATAAAGTAAGTTTATAGTTTTTTATGATAAAATTCCTGTAATTTCTCTAAAAGCATATATTTTATTTGTATGTACATCAGAAGTTTTATTCATATATACTTTAGCGAAAGCTTTTTAAAGTCATAGAAAATGATCTGCTAAATCAGGGAAAGTCATGAAAAGTCATGGATTTGAAAAGTTTTATTTTGGCAGATACCTTGTATTTTATAAAATACTTCCGTAGGAACTGTAAATAAATTTATAAAATATGATTTGAAGTTAATCAAAACAAAACATGATGTTAACTGCCTAATGGTGAAGTATGTTTTTTATAAGACTGCAGATTGTTGTATGAAAATTATTTAGGTGAAAAATGAAAAGTGTATGGATACAATTCATGAGGCTTGAATTTACTTACTTAAATTGTTGTAGAAAAAGAGTTATTACTGAATAAGACCAAATTGTTGATTCAGAGAAAACTAGGAAAGTTTTAAAGGTTTTGTGATTATTGCTTGAATTTCCTTAAACGGAAAATTTAAAATAAGAAAAATATGTTTTAACACCAGTTTTTAAAGAAAAATTTACATCCCTTTACCAAAACAATTTTCCTGTATTAAGTTCCATCAGGATAAGACTACAAGCTATATCTCTTGCACCTCTGCTCTGTTTATTTGAAAAATGAGAAATGAAACTAAAATTGAAGATTTTTCCTTTGCATGCATCCCTATGAAGTCACCTTGGCTTGATTCCTATGGATTACTATACATTTGAACTTCAAGACAAGCCCTTTGTAAGTAACATCCCAAAACATTGGTTAGACTGAAAGATTATGAAGTAATGGAACAAAACCAATTTTTTATGTTTTACCTTGGAAATCGAGATGCAGTATGATAGATCTACAAAAAGGCTATCAGATTGAATAAATTTTAAAAAATTCTTATATTTGTTTATAGATTTGTCTTTAACACTAAACATACCAACACTTAATAATACCTATTTTTACCATAGCCAGTCAAATGACCGGACTTTAATAGGAAGGAAATAGACAAATTATTTTTATTACAATTAAACAAAATTGTATATTGTCAGTTTTTATGTATTGCAAACACAAAGAATAAGAATTTTTAATTCATTTCCTATCGCATTTTTTACATAAACCTTATGGGTTATTTGACCTGTTATATGGTATGTTTAGTGTTAAAAGATGCTTGAACATCCTCTGTACCTCTGCTATTTAACATTTGTCTAGGTATTGCACAAGTTTATCAATGTGTTTTGTAAAGAAATCCCATCTAAGATCACAACCATTTTTGGATTACAGCTTCCACCTCATCATTCTGCTTGGTATTATTACTTTGAAAGTTCTTTCATAAGATTGCAAACATAAAGGTGACAAAAATAGATATTTGCATGTATATTTTGCAGCATGCAGTCTTATGTTGTCATGTGGACTTGGTTTTGTATTTTCATCGTATACTTCATGTAGTTACACATTTTAGCTCAGAAGAAACAAATCACTGCATGCTTTTTCAGTTTGGATGCAACTTACAGCTGCTGCCACATTTACCACTGATTATTAGATGGGCTAAAATTGCCTTTTGAAAGCTGCTAGGTTTATGCAAAACAGATACTTGTCTGAAAATTGTTCAAAATTTTCATCCGAATAATCTTACTATAAATTTGTTCAGGGGACTACTAAGAAATTCACAAGCATTAGTCAGGAGGGTTAATTGTCAAGTGTATTTGCAGTAGAGAAAACAAATGAGTTATATTTTTCAGTAAACAATACTTATTTGGATTTATCTGGTTTTTTAAAAACATATTTAAAAATCTGTTTTTGACAAGTTTAGTGCTACATAATATTTTAAAACATAATGGAAGAATCTGCTGGCTTTTCAGATAATTTCTTGTAATTTAGGAAGAACCCTTTTAAGAAAAAAGTACTTGCAGATTATTATGAAAACAAAATTTCAAAGTAAAACAGTATTATTTTAAATAAGAAATATGGCAGTTTTGCAGTTTATACTTCACAAATTGTATCTGATTCTTGCCAGTATGTGATAAATTTTACTTTAACTTCATCCATATTTTATGCATTGCATGTGTGGTTAATGTATGTCATCCTATGTAATACAATATATCTGATTCTTGCAGATAAATTTTAGTACTCAAAACATGCTATGTTTCAACACTAATTGCAGTTAGCCATTTTTCACATGTGTGGATGCTCTAAAACATTTGCTATTCATTAAAGATTTATTTAAAAACTATCTAAGAATCAATGAATAATATATGAAAAACCTTTTGCATGCAAAATTCAGGTATAATATCTCAATTGAATGGCATGTAAACCAGTTTCTGTTGTCATGTGTTCAAATGTTTAGAATACTGGTGACAGCTACAGGTAAATAACACAATATTCTAGTAAATATTTATGGACAAATTAAAACAATTTTATAACTAAATTCCAAATAAAAAAATAATGTGTAGTAAGTTTTCGCGTTAAATATTTATACTCTATTATCTATCTACAAGCCTTTTGTAGCATCATGAATTTCTGCTAGTGTTACCTGCTACAGTTTATGTGATTTTCAGCCTGTACATATGCTGGGAATAGCAACCATTCATGTGACATTTACAAAAAATGAAACCCATCTTTTCACAATAGTGTTTATTTTATGGCTATGTTCGTTATATAAGTTTCACTGCCAAGGAATCTTTCACATTTTGAAATACATTCAGAAACAAAGAACATATTCAGAACCCAGATGTTTTTATATGTCTGTGTGTGTGTGAAAGAGCTGGTCAAACAATTCTGAATTTTAACTCATTCTAATGGTACAGCTAGGTTCATTAGGGCAATAGTCCGCCGAGATATTTTACCTCATCTTCTAAAGGTGAACTGAATGACCTGGGCATTAATTTAAGAGGGCAATATGTACATCTGAGATTCCCATTTAAAATCTGCCCCCAGATTTCTACAATGGCTCTTAGTGTGAATTGAAAACTTATTCTGTGTTAGAGACATAGCAGAATCAAGAGACTAATTGATCATCATGTGTAGTATCTGAGACAGTTTATTCAGCAGCTAAATTATTTTTCATCAAAATAAAGACTTCATTAGGCAATAAAACTTTAAACAATTTAATCGTTTTTATGAATTTATGTACTGTTCGCTTACTAAACATACGCTCGCCAAACAAATTAATTTTTAATCTCCATGGGTTTCCTAATCTGTCATACGGATCACTGGGGTAACATAGGAATTACCTGATTTAACTAGTATTCCGATTTTTATTTAGGAATTAGTTGTAAATGATAGTCACTTAATCTACGATCTCTAATACATTTCACGTCTAGTGCTGCCATCTAACGTTAAGTATTCAAATAAAGCTGCTTTTTCCTTCTCTTTTCATATTTATTTTAACTTTAATCATAAAAGCCTTTGTATAGGTATTCTATTTAAAAAATAAAATTCTATTTTAAAAATGAAAATATCATTTTTTCAAGTGGATGTAGAAATTTTGAGGAAATAAAATAAAATATTTTATCTATTTAAAATGTAGCAACTGCTATATATGGTTTAAAAATAGCATAAATACTTACAAATTGTAGTAATTATTATTTCAGTAAAAATATGAATCAAACAATTTTCTGATTAAATGTACAAAAACATAAGGTAAAACATTTGACCCGGACGTGATTTGAACACGCAACCTTCTGATCTGGAGTCAGACGCGCTACCGTTGCGCCACCGAGTCTTCGGCAGTTTACAATTATTGTTAAACAAGATGAAAGCTTCACTATTCCGTAGCACTTTTTATCTGTAAATCATAAACGTAGAAAAAAATAATGTATAGTAATTTTTTCACACATATTTTAAATAATAAGCATAATAAAAATAAATCATATTATAATATGCAGATCTAATAAAATTTGTAAATTCGGTGTACCTCTTTCGTCACTATTTTGTTTCTTGGAGATAGTCTTGTTCTTGGCTCTTTTTCAAAATCGTTAACTACTTTAACAATTTTCACCCATATTTTAAAAGAATATAAAATTAAAATAAACTAAATTCAATAAATAATACTCACAAAATGTTGCAGAAAAACCTATCAATCATTTAAAATATTTATTCGATAAATTAACATGCCATAAATTAACATGCCTAGAGCAACTACAATCATTCCACAAATTATGAAACCTAACACCATACCAGTCTTAATTCCTCTATTTTTTTTTTGTTTTTTTACTCTTATTTTTTATTTTTTAGTACTTATATACTTCATTATTTTGTTGAGAACTTCTAAATAAATGTTATTTTACTTTTATTTTTATTTTGTTATTTTGGAGGCAAAGTAGCTCACACGTCGAAAAGTTTATGATTCCTTTCATCGGTGAAGAATGTGCAGATTTTCCAACTTAAAACGAATGTTTTTGAAAAGGATAATTTTTACACGTTTTTCATTTTACTGATTTGATAAAGTACTTTTTACAATGAAGGTTTGTACTGAATATAACCATCCCCCCAGTCCTTTCTTTGTACGTACTTCCAGACGTCAATATAATCTAGTCAAATGTATTCAGGGATGTCAAAATAGATATGTAAATATTCCTTGTACTTATATATAAACATTAGGCAAACCTAGTCAAAAGATTCAGGCATGGTCAAAAGGGGTATTTCCATGCAGGGGTTTACTCAAGGGGGAGGGGTTAGGGGTTTAAACCCCCCCTGAGCTCAGACAATATTGCAAAAATAAAAATTTTAGTAGAAATTATGGGGGTTATTATTTTTTAGAATTATGAACCCCCCTTGAAAATTATGAACACCCCTCTTGAAAAAATTCTGCGTACGCCACTGTTTCTGTGGGAATCCAAAGACTGAAAATTTTTGCTAGTATAATACATTTTTTCCTTCATACACGAAGCCTAACAATGGCTATAAAAATTTGCTATAAAAATGTCGCCAAAACTTGAGTCTAATGCTGCCCTAATTCTCACATTTAAAATATTTTATTTGTTGAATATATATACATTTGTTTGCGGGTTTAGTATTTAGTTCGGTATTACTTCATTTTTTTTTTGTTTACCTGAAGTTAGTGTAAAACTCGAAGTAGTAACCCAAAATGTAGAAATCGGGAAATGGTTCTAATCCGAAATATTGAAATCGGAACAAGGGCACTGCTTTTCGGTACCGGATACCTTGGGATCGAATCCCTCTGCTGCCATGGATGTTCCTAGCCGTTCGGAATCGGCTTTAAGCATTAGGTTCCTATCTTATTAGTCTTCGTGTAGCAAAAAGGGTACAAGCTTCATCTATTGACACTATTTCAAATTATTACAAAGATGAACGATAATTTTTATGTCAGTGTCATAATTTTAGGATATAGAATCCATAATTTTGTCTTTAGAGGTTGGCAACACTGGTTACATCCCTCCCTCTTGGTACAGACATAGTAAATATAGGATAAGCAAAATAACTTATAATCTTGAGAAAGTTACCCCATAGCATACTGGAGCATTGGCTGCTTTTAATTTTCCTTATTTCTATGACTATATCAGGACCGTTACAAGGGCGTGGCAAAGGTGGCATTTTCCAAGGGCGCATCATTTATAGGGGCGCTGTAGCGCGATGGGAATGGGGTCCACAAGGGAACGATTCAACTCAAGTAGGTATAAGGAAAAGTTGAAAAATATATTTTCAAAATTCGTGTTGAAAGGCAATAAGTTAGAATTATTAAAAACAAAATTAGGAGTGATAATTTACTTTTATGTTATGCATTAGTTGTTGAGAGAGAGAGCTAAACGTTCGCACACCAATTGAAACTCTTAATCCCTTGCCAGCTTCATATAAAAGTTTTACTAAAATATAAAAATCCCGTACTGCAGAAACCACATTACTCCTTTCATGCTTCCTACTGCTCCCATAGCACATTACGATTAACGTTCACATTTCTTTTTTGGTTTGGAGCGCTACGGTCTACCTCTTGCAACACGAGGGCTAATGAGACCGGGACCTACTGCTTAAAGCCGATTCCAAACGGCTACGAAATTCCTTGCCCCAGTGGGATTTGAACCCACTAACTCCTGCTCCGAAGGCTAGCACCCTAACCATTCGGCTATCTCTCAGTCACATTTCTTTTTTAAATGAACAGAGAACAACATATATAAAAATAAAGAGAATTTTAGTCAAGTGAAAAAGCACATTTTTTTAAGCAAAGGGGCAATTTCTGTACATCATGTGAATATTTGTCAGTGAAGTATATATTATTTGTAAAAAGTCTATTTTTACAGTTGAAGTAAGCCGTTTTAAATTGAGAAATAAACTACAAACAGATGAACTACGATTAAATCATTAATTTATTAGCACATGCTAAATCTAGAAAAATGTTATAAAAGCCTTTATATATATATATATATATATATATATATATATATATATATATATATATATGATATATAAATGTAACGTTGCTCCGTGAGTTCATTCTGAATATATAATATAGAAAGGATACGTGTTTATGTTTATATATATAACTACTGTATTTGGTGGTAGTGGCGCAAGACAGTCTTTTGCCACGGGCGCCAAAAGACCTACTTACGGCCCTGCTCTATATGCACATTGGAAATATATGCGCGCATATAATTATGGATGCTATTTTGAATACAGTATATTTTTTAAATTTGAGTACATAATACTTATAAAGACTTACAGTAACTAATTAGGGATAATCTTATACGAACGTATCCTATATTACTTAACCCCTTAATGCACATTTTTTTAAAGGCCTGCCAAAAAAAAAAATCAAATTTTTTAACGTGAAAAAAAAAAACACAATTTAGAACGTTGTCTTGCCAAGAAAATTACAAAAATACAAAAATAATCAAAATTTTTAATGTAATTTTGGATTTTGGTAACATTGCAGAAAATAGTTGAATATAGCTTACAATCCCATGTAAATGATAAATATCAATAAAACGATTGTTTTTTCTTTCACATTGTTATTTTAAATTCTCGATTGCATTCGAGTGTGAAAAATTATAGCAACATAAAGTACAACGCCGCTCGAATTATCTCGAGTGTGCACAGTTTGGCCAGTTTAGAGCGTTCGAGTTAACGCGAGCTTGCGCGTTAAGGGGCTAAATTGGCACATATTGGGCTGCATTACACACACACGCATATATGTACATATATATATATATATATATATATATATATATATATATATATATATATATATATATATATATATATATAGCATAGGTACACATATACATATAGCAAGGGCTAATTTCTAGGACGGTCGATAGTATAAATTTTAAAACATGCTAACTAAAGGTTTTTTTTTCTGAAACACAGAAGGGTAAAAAAAGTTTAAATTATACATGGGGGTAAAATTATTTGCTGCTTTAAAATATGCATTTTCTTAAATGGAAATAAGAAAAAAAAAGGAACATTTCTTTATTCGGGAAAAATTTAATTTAGGTCAGTACAGCGAATAACTATCTAGCAGTGTTAGTTCAAAGCATATGAACATAAAATGCTGAAAGTGTAAGGTGTTTTATTTAAAAAAAATCACTCAGTTTAATACAACATATATATTTTTTATTTAAAATACATTTATAAATACAATATATATATATTTATATAGGAGATATAACAACATACACATTATTATCAGAAATAATTTTCTTACAATAACAAGCAACAGTTCTGAAGGATTTATAAATTCTATTTTGACTTAACAAAATACGTCAAGCGTTACCAAAGTAGAAGTTCTCTTTAACTCTGTGCTTCTTCTCTATATCCCACATGATATACACATTTTATGCTAACGCTTGTATATCAGATGTGAAACACAATGAACTATATTTTATATACAAGTTTTCATGCTTTATATTCTATATTATTGTGTATCACGTGTCACATACAAGCGTATAACGCATTAGATGTGTATATTATATGTAATGTACAGGACAGACAGAGGGTTAAATGTGTTTGAAGTTCCAGAATGCAATTACAAGATGTGTAAAATTCTAGACAGTTAGTATAGAAATTTCATAATAATGAAGTTATTTAGGCCCTAAAGCTACTGTAGGCAGAATGAGTCATCTATTCATAATAGTTTGAATAGAATGAGTCGCAAAATTTTAATTGGTGGAAAATCTGCCAGATACGTCACTGAATTGTAATTTCGAACCAAATGTTTTGGCTGCTGAAATCACTGGAAAGTTCCATTGGTCCCAAAATTTACTATTTTAAGATCGGAAATTGTGAAATGAATCCCACAAAACCTTTTTAAACTTTAAAATGCAATATGATGTGACACTGATTCAGGAGTTTTTCAAAATATCTTTGGCTTTGAATATTAGTTTTAATTTAAATAATTGCAAGTTTCCCTCTAAGGAACACGAGCTTGCGATGTATAAGGTTTATGTCTTCTTGAAGAAGATAATAATTATTCTTTTCTCGTCTATAAAATCTTATAAAATGGAGCTAAAAATTTATATTTCAAAATCGTTGCCTAAAATTGTTTTCTTTATAAATGTTTAGGAATAAAAAGTTTAAAATTATAATTTAAAAAATCACTCTCATTACTCTCAGTTAGAATTCCTTTTTCCTAGCAGACGATAATATAATCGAGAGATAATTTTACATAAGAAGAAAGGCAGAGAAACTGTACTTGAGATATATTGGTTCCATAAATGTTGTTATTCAATGAAATTTGTGACAAAAACGCTAAACGTTTGGACAACCAAACAATGATTTTAAAAAGTTTTTGAATACAAGCCATAATTTTTATAAATATTTTAGAACAAATTAAAATATAAATTTATTTGAGGCCTTGATAAAGTTAGTAATCAGACCTTTTTCGTTATAGGACTCAACCCCATGATCCAAATTTTCGTATATCTAAACAAATAGTAAAAAAGGAACTTTTAAGAAAAATGTTTCCTTCATATAAATATTTTAATTTCAATAGTTACCTTTTTTAATACACTTTATTATTGAAAAAAAATTTGAAATACATTTTATTAGATAGCTTTTTGATTAAATTTTTCCTATTTTAACAATTTTACGACGTCAGTTATAAAATTAATGTTACTTTAAAACTGATTTAAAATACTTAAATTATCTCAGTGACATAAATTGTAAATGATTCTGACCTTCTAGCAAACAAAATTTTGAGAAATTAAATTTACATCTTCTACTTTTCTTTGTAAGAAAGTTTATTAACGGTACTAGGAGATTCTGATCTATAATTAACCATCTTCTTCCGCCAAGTAAGGTGTGTTGAAGATATCTGAAACGCAGCAAGTAAGTGACAAGACTGCATTCTAAATAAATCATCATCAACAATTTAATATCTAGAATTAAATAACTCTACCTTCTCGTAAATAATTTAATCTGTGTTTAGAGTTTAAAATAGAGCTTTGATATGAGCTTCCAGCTGTCAAAGCATTATCACAAGAATTCCATATATCAGAATTGTTTACTAAAAGTAAAAATATTTTACCCGTATCTGTTTTCTGAGTTAAAGTTAACTTTAACCCCTTCCGGTAAAATGGCGAGTCTAGCTCGTCATTAGTTTTTCATTCCATACCGCACAATGACGAGCTACACTCGCCATGCGATTAAAGTTACTGTTAAATATGATAATTAATTTAGTTTAACATTTCTAGTATACTGAATTTGGCAACACTTTTATCACTTGTGAAAATCACAAGTCACTATTGCATATAAGGCGATTTCACGCAGTAGGGCAAATTCTCAAATTATGACAATTCTGGCTTTAGTTTCAAACGGAAGGGCAGTTTATTGTTTGTCTATTGGCTGTTGAACACATGAAAATGAATGGGAAGGGCATTATAGTAGTTCGTGACGTTGCGACAAATTGCCTTATTGTTTACTTAGAATTTCTTGGTACAAGTCATTGCCAAATTAATGAATCAGAATAAAAGAAAACCTTCTAAGAAATGCCGTGTGTGTTACAAGAATCAAATTAAAAGTGAGACTACTTGGCGGTGCAAACAATTAAGAATTCCTTTGCACTTTGTTTTGAAAAGTACCACTAGCTTGAAGACTATTATCTGTATACCTTATTAATGTTTTGCTTTGATATTTTCTTAATTTTACTGTTTCTGATATTATTTAATACTATGTAAAAAGTGGATTTTAATTAAGAATATGTAAGAATTGTAAAATGAAACAAGTTTTTTAAATAAAAATTAAATGGTTATTTCATGCACAATTTTTCATTATTAAATCATACCGGAAGGGGTTAAATTACTTTTAACGACTTTTATCAATAAATGGATCTTCTTTCTCAATATAACAAAAATATATTTATCCTACCTGAAAAATCTAGTCTCAACTTTATTTAGGGTTTCAATAAATATAATATTTTATTTCAATACATTACATAAGTAAGAATAGAAAAAATCTGCGACAAAATCAATAGAGATTGTAAATTATGAAGCTAAAATCACGGCTTTCTCAAAGAGCAACATCTGTACAACTGCTAGGACTATAAACAAATGTTTAAATAACAACAATCTTAAAAAAAAAGCATCAGGATTTAATTGTCTTTCACAAAGGAAGCAAATGTGTCACGCAAGTTCACAATACAGTTTGTACGCTTATTTACACAGATAGTACACAAAAAGCAGACATTTAACATCGACCTTTTCCGTATACTCATCTGGGGTATTTCAGCTCCACATGTTGTATTATAGCATGTCATATCAAAATGACTTCGAAAAATCTTCCAATATACATTTGTTTTCATTAAATGCAGTATGTTTCTTGGTTAATAAATGCAAAGCCAGTGCAAGTAAAGTACAAATAGAAAAAAAAATGAACACCGACGAACGAGCTCTATTATCAATGAGAGCGAACTCAGTAACTAAAAACAGACTAAGCGAGGAAACCTAAATCAAAGCCTTATATAGGCCATGCAACGACCACAACCTGCAAACTTTCTTAAAATTCTGTTTTAATGTTATATTGCCTAATTGTTTTTTGCTATATTTTATGGTGAAGTACCGTTTTCTGTATCTTTTGGCTTATTTTATATTAATTTTTTCATTTTCCAATATTTTGGGTATCGTATCATTCCGCTACTTTGCTCTCGTATATTTTTTGCTTTACGTAATGTTTTGTCTTGTTTTATGTTTATAAAAATTAAAAAACTGAAAAAATGCTTAATAAAAATTTTAAAATTTTATAAAAACCAAAAATATATCTTTTTGTTAGTGCTGTCACTTTTTGTTTATTTTTATTTGCTGTACCAAGTTGCAACTTTTTAATGTCCCTATTTTTTATTATTGTATTACCTTTTTTATATAATTTCTGAGCTTCATGTTGTTGAATCTATGTATTGCTGTTAACCATACCGAATAGTCATTGTCAAGGTTTCAGTCTAATTATCCCCTAATTAGACAACTCGTTGTTTACTCATAATTTTTTATGAGAACGTCCTTACCTCCTCGCTTCCTTGTGAGCTGGAGTGTATTAAATTTTTGTTTGGATCACTTTTTGCCTAGAGGCCTAAATTTATGTTTTGGTCTGCTTACGTTCGGAGGTTAAAGTGAAGACCTTACACTTCGCTAGGTACTCCGTTAAACCCAGTTACCTTGACCTTTGATTACCTGGATAATTGGTTTGGTTTGGTTTGGTTTTTGGAGCGCTACGGTCTACTTTTTGCAACACGAGGGATAATGCGACCGGGACCTACTGCTTAAAGCCGATTCCGAACGGCTACGAACATCCATGCCATAGTGGGATTCGAACCCATGAACTCTGGATCCGAAGGCCAGCACCCTAACCATTCGGCCATCGTTCGGCCTGCTGGGTAAGGAACAGCCTAAGAAATAAACCTAAGGAGTAAGCAGTTGGGCTTTTGGCAATTGGATAATTGCCCCCAACTCATTAGAGGCTGTATAAATAGCTGATTACATTCCATATTTTCTATTTGTGTTTTAAAATTGCACTGGCTTTGCATTTATTCCTATATTCTGGCACAAAAGTTTTGTCTTGTCGTAATAAATACGACGTAACTCCGAAACGCAGGTCATCCCGAGATCATCAAACTCGAGTATTTGGAATGGAAATAATAATCTCTTTCTATACTGGCATGTTTGAGTAATCGTCATACATCAATAATACTAAAAGTCTCGATCCATATTGTTCATTTTGAGCAATATTAAAAGTCAGAATGATACAAAACTGAGATTTGAAATCAAATCCACTGCAGTCGATATTTATCATTGGAACATATTTGAATGTCTCCAAAACGTAATATTTATATGGTAACGGCTGAAGAAACGAGATTAAGAAACATAATGATGGGAGAAAAATATTTTTACTAAGACATTCATATCTTGGAGCGGAACATAATTCATAAATATTACAGTCAAATAAGGTTGTTATCTGCAAACTGAAATTTTATCAACGTAATGTGAACAATTCAGAAAAAAATTATTATGAAGGCATCTTGAAGATATGAGTATAAATGCTAAATTCATGTGTACATAAAAAATGCATATTTATAAATTATTACGAGTAATCTATAATCTAATAGAGATATTTAACTCATACTTGTATATACTCTGAATGAGTTAACATATAAGTGTACTTGTTTGAAAGTAAAAACTACATTACATTTTGGTATTTGATGCGATTGTTTTTTTCATTGTGATTATAAAACCTTTTTGGCTGTCATTTTGAGCTGTTCTGAAGTATGAACATGAATGATGTAATGTTTCTATATTCCTTTTATATCTTGTTAGAATATGCATAAAGCTTTTAAATCCGTAACAATAATGCTTCGTAATTTATATACAAATACTGTTCTTGAAAAAAGCGCTTTAAGGTGTTTAATCATATCTCAGCTATTAAAACACGATTTTCTAATTTGAATCATGACCATTTCTAATCATAAATTTTCATATTTTGTTTAAAGAGAAAAGTCCCTTGAGGTACATATCTGTGTAATCTGAAGATTTATTCATATATATGAACATATATTACCCATCTAAAATCTGGTTTGAGTCAAGCTACAATGGTTCAATTTTGTGACTTCAGCCTTATTTTTCTCTTTAAATCTCATATGAATGAATAAGAAATGCGTTGACAGACACTCGACGTAGTAATTCAGTTTGTGTGACAGATAACCAGGCGTTTCCGTGTTCGATTCTAAGTTCCATCGTGTCCTTGGTGCATAGTGCTTTCTTTTTATTGTCTTAACGGAGATTCAAGCATCATCGGGGTCTCTATTGTCTTATGAGAGACAAAAATTCTTCTCTCGTTTTAGGATCTTCCCTGAAGACACCAAGCATGGTACTTGTGATAGTTTTGCTGTTCAGCTTCTGTACGCCTCTCATGACCATGCACATGTGCCTGTTGAGAAAGAAAAAAATAAAGATAAAAAATGATGTTCGGGGGAGACAAATTTTAAAAAAATGTTCAAAGGAAATAAGTAGAAACAGTGCATTAAGGGAAAAAAGAGCCTTGAAAATAACAAAATTCGATCCCGTTTAGAAAATTTTCTTTCGGAAATCTCAAGCTAAGTATGTCCTTCAAAATCAAATTGATTGGTTATTTTATTTCATAGGTCATTGTATGCTCTATATATTCTTGTTGATATACTCATATTGTCTCTTGGGGATAAAACACGGCATCCCAAGATCTACCTCGGAATCTTGAGGGCGAAAAAATCCTGACTAATAAAACAAAAATTAAGCCTTCCCAATCTAACCCGTAGGAACCTAATCGACGGAGTAGAGAGAAGCAAAAAAGAAAGGTGAGGTGTAGCCTTCGGTGAATGGTTTTGCTGCAGAGCTATAGTGGCCAGGATAGAATCCCTATGGACGGGGCCAAGACTTCTAGATTGCGCAAATCCTATTGCTGAGTCTTACCATTGCAGGAATTATTAATGTGTATAACTACTTCTTTATATAACGTATAGAGGTATGACATAAATCAAATATTCTATTTTAACAGCAAAACCTTGGAGCTCTGCAACGACTGGAGAGTCACATATATTTCCCAAAAGGAACTCTCGTTCTCTTTGACATATCATGGTTCCTTTATCACTTACCTTGTACAGTTGGACATAAACAGTGCATTAAAGGAAAAAAGAACCTTGAAAATAACAAAATTCGATCCCGTTTAGAAAATTTTCTTTCCTCTAGTAAATCTCAAGCTAAGTATGTCCTTCAAAATCAAACTGATTGGTTATTTTATTTCATAGGTCATTGTATGCTCTATATATCCTTGTTGATATACTCATGTTGTTTCTTCAGGATAAAAAACGGCATCCCAGGATCTATCTCGGAACCTTGGGGGGGGCCAAAAAAATCCTGACTAATAAAACAAAGACAAAAATTAAGCCTTCCCAACCTAACCCGTAGGAGCCTAATCGACGGTTTAGAGGAAAGCAAAAAAGAAAGGTGAGGTGTAGCCTTCGGTGCTGGCAGAGCTGTAGTGGCCAGGTTAGAATCCCTAGGGACAGGGCCAAGATTTCTAGATTGCACAAATCCTATTACTGAGTCTTATCATTGCAGGAATTATTAATGTGTATACCTACTTCTTTATGTAACGTGTAGATGTATGACATAAATCAAATATTCTATTTTAACAGCAAAACCTTGGAGCTCTGCAACGACTGGAGAGTCACATATATTTTCCAAAAGGAAATCTCCTTCTCTTTTACATATCATGGTTCCTTTATCACTTACCTTGCACAGTTGGACATAAACAATGCATTAAGGGAAAAAATAACCTTGAAAATAACAAAATTCGATCCCGTTTAGAAATTTTTTTTCCTTCCGGAAATCTCAAGCTAACCTATCCTTCAAAATCAAATTGATTGCTTGTTTTATTTCATAGGTCATTGTATGCTCTATATATCCTTGTTGGCATACTCATGTTGTCTCTTCGAGATAAAAAACGGCATCCCAGGATCTACCTCGGAATCTTGGAGGCGGAAAAATCCTGACTAATAAAACAAAAACAAAGATTAAGCCTTCCCAACCTAACCCGAAGGAGCCTAATCGACGGAGTAGAGAGAAGCAAAAAAGAAAGGTGAAGTGTATCCTTCGGTGAATGGTTTTGCTGGCAGAGCTATAGTGGCCAGGCTAGAATCCCTATGGACGGGGCCAAGACTTCTAGATTGCACAAATCCTATTGCTGAGTCTTATCATTGCAGGAATTATTAATGTGTATAACTACTTCTTTATATAACGTATAGATGTATGACATAAATCAAATATTCTATTTTAACAGCAAAAACCTTGGAGCTCTGCAAAGACTGGAGAGTCACATTTCCCAAAAGGAACTCTCGTAAAAAAATAATAGTTTTTTTTGCAAGACGTTTAAAATAATAATCTTTCATAAAAATTGTCAAGGTTTGAATTAATTTGTCGTAATATGTTTTACGAGTTTTTATTTTAATTCAGTTCAAGCGAGCGACCATATTTGGGGTGACTCTTGCACTGCATGCTATTTCTGTTGCACTTTATGTTCTTTATAACTTCCAATCTCTTGAAAGAACAGTAAGAGTTTTAAGTCACTAATGGCAAGCTGTTCAAATAAATAAATAAATAGATAAGGTTTTACTTATGTCAGTGTTTACTTCTTGAATCTACACCATGAGCCTGCATTCCACCAAATCACTTCCGTAACGGATATTAGACAATCAGCGTGTGTAGGTGTTTGTTCATTCGACTTTTGACAAAAGAAAATCTCCTACTCATGGAAGATTTTTTGTTTAATTTTGAAGTGATTTTGCTCATTTGCTTAGAAATAATGAGTTTTCATTTCTTTAAATTTTTATTTCTTTTAAATAAGATACTTACGTAGCTTCAATAACGACACCAACTCCCGTTGGTCCAATAGCTTCGGATATCGCCACAGCTATCTGTTTGGTGAGTCGTTCTTGAACTAGAAATAGAAAAGCAAACATAAGCGAGGCAAATGGCAGAGGGACAAAGGGGGAAATTAGACAATAAATGAAATTCGTTATGAAATTAGTAATAAAAAACAACAATTAACTGTTTTATCGTTTTAACTAATCTTTAATTAATTGAAGTATAATTTTAATTGTTTGGTGAGTGTAATTAAACATAACTTTAATTATTTTGAGTTCAGTGTATGTGTAAGCATGTGACTAGTTATGTTGGTAATCTAGAAATGCGATAAAATGGACTTAGTATGTGTCACTTATCTGATAACGTGATTAAGTTTGACTTCATGAAAGCAAGAGTCACAGATAAAAATGTTATGCCGATGACTAAAAGTTTGTTTATTTGAAACTGTATGCTTAACTGTTCAATTGTTTAGTTTATTTGTTTGGTATAAAGCTCTGTGGTCGGCTATTTTGCCAAACTGAGGTTAAGGAGACGAGACGTACAGCTTCAAACGACTATAAACATCTATACCAGCAACGGAATTTGAACCCTATGCATTCGACACCATTTGGCAATCCATTGTGTAGCACAGTGGTCGGCAAATTTATTAGCCAAAGAGCCAAATATGAACATACAACAATTTTTAAAAAAACTTGGGAGCCAAATCTGCTTGTTTAGTAAACTTTTATTACACTAAATAAAGCTAAATTTCATACTTAATAAATGTTTATTAATGCGAACAATGTGCTTGCATCTCTGTAACGTATTACACGACTTTTACGTCACTGTGAAATTTAATATTTAATGTTTGTGATTTGTAATTTTAAATTTGGCAACAAGTGAGTTGTTCTACATATTAGTTTTGGTTTAGAGAGTAGCATTTTTCCATGTTCGTATCATAGGTAATAAAACGTTATTAATGCATAAATGTAAATATTAAATTATAAGTAATAATAAATAATGTGCTTGGAATAATAGTGTGCACGTCATTAGAGTCTTGAGTAATAGGAATACCAATCTATAACTGAGTTGAGTTTTGAAAACAGTATTCCACACAATCTCCTTGGAAAGTGTGAGGAAGTCAGATTTGTATGTTGTTGTTTTTAATTTTAAACATGATTCCATGTTCTCATCAATAAAATCATCGAAAAATCGATTACAAATGTTGTACCGGAACCACAAACATATATAGCAGGTGTAATAAAATCGTATAAAAATACCTGTAAGATGTGCAGCTAGATTGAAAAATACATCTTTTTAATAAAAAAGGACAACGACAGACACAGTAGATAAGACAAAACTGTTCACACTTCAACTGCTGGTCAATTTTATGATGCAACTGATGCCAATTTGTACAACCCACTACTTTAGAAAAAGTATGCGCGCGCATGCTTGTGGTACCTTTGTATCACACCGGAGAACGATTTCATGCAACGTCATAAAAGGCTGTAACCCCCTTCCTATTCATTTTTATTTTTACGATAGCCAATAGGCAACCAATAAGCTGCCCTTCCGTTTGAAATTAAAACCAGAAACGTCATAAGTTGAGATGTGCACTGCTGCGTGAAATCGCCCTATTTCAGACGGTAGCTTGTACATGGTTTGTGTTTACGTTTACGAAAACTAATAAAATTAACCGCGATATTCGTATTTTTACAACAATATAAAATTTTAATTACCTATCTTTTAACTTCAAAAATTATACACTTTCTTGATTTATAGAAGAATTTTAATTTATCAAAATAAGATGTAATTTTTTTCTTAACAAGTTTTTTTTAAAATGAAAATATTATTGCGCATTCCGTGGATATTTGTGCCAGAGCTGCACTTAAGGAGCCAAAGAGCCACATGCGGTTCTGAAGCCGTACTTTGCCGACCACTGGTGTAGCCGAATACACAAAGAGAAATATTTTTTATTCCATGTTATGGAGATCAAACAACTGCCAACTGATATTAGTTGTTGGTTAATTATTGAGGTGTTGCGAGCGGAGATTTTCTAAAAGCTCTAGATTTACAGCATGAGTTAGAGCTTATTATATACTATGAATCTTATTTTAGCCCTCGTGTCAAATCTGTAAAATGAATGTTCTACCAAATGAACTTAAAATGTAAAATGAAACTACCAAATGAAATTTTTGAGAGAACATATGAAGTAAAGAAGCTACACAGTCACTAGTTTATGAAAGGGAGATTTTGCTTTCAGTTGCTTAAAAACCTATACTAGACTTTAAGAACCTTTACGGAAAATTAGACCAAAAAACAAACAATAAAATAAGAACATAAGAAGTAGGGAATCTTTATAACTTTAGTAATAACTGAGAACTGAGCAAAATAATAGAAGGATTTTGAAAAGTTTAATTTGTTCAACAATTGACAAAATAAGAATGTAGACTTTTTTAAAGTTTTGATTCTGTGAAATTAGAATTAGGCTTAATGGAGCAATGTAAACTGATAAATCAATTTTGAATATAATATGTAAATCTCGGTATTAAATATAGCTGCTTACCTTGTAATCGTCTGCTGTACACTTCCACAATTCTAAAAAGAAATAAGAAAATATATTTATACAAATTTGATTTGATTAACACTAGATTTACGGATGTTGATCATATACCTATTTTTACTGAAATGAGCCAATTTGACTCACACAAGAAAAATTGAAGTTTTTTTTACAAAGAAAATAGTTCCAAATTTAAATGAAATGTTTATTATAAAAAAATGCATGGAAAACATTTTTTACATATAAAATCTGTTTTTGAAACCCATTTTCCGCAAACATTTCTATTACATTTAGCACAATGGTTCTACATCTGTTTCTTTTGCATGATTGTTGAACTCGACAATTCTTCCGTGTGTCAGTAGCATGAATTTCTGTCATTGGAATGGAAGTGTTCTGGACTCCTTCTCTATATTTACTTTATACTATACTTTATATACTTTAAACTTTATATTTACTTTATACTATATTTATTACTATATTTATTTATTTTCATATACATACTATGAGTCAAATTGGCTCACAACCGTGAAAATAGCTATACCACATTTGATAATGCGAAATGAAGGGGTCTGCGGGGAAGAGGAATGAATGTTTACATATATTTTATTACTGAACTAAAAACCAACGTATGTTTTTGAAAAGTGATATTAAAGTTTTATATATATAGTGATAAAATTTTTAATGAGTCAGATTGGCTCGGTCCGTAAATCTAGTGTTAAGTACACATTTATTAAAGATTGACAAAGTTTCATCTCATTTATATACTAGAAAATTTCCATTGCAGCTTAAACGTTCACATATCTTATTCCTTTAAATGTACCAGTATTTAAGTATTTAAGGAAAAAATTAAAATAAAAAAATTTCATCGGAGATAGTTATAAAGACATACTGTTTCTTATAACTTTTAAGCGAATAAACGAAAATAAGTCTTATTATAATCAGAGTTGATACATTTTTGTCATTTCATTTCATCTATAAACAAATAAACAAACAAACAAAAAATACTTTTTTCTGCTTTAAGTAGTAATACAACCTTTATTTTTAATACTTTGTGTTTTTAAATATGATAATTTTTAACATGGAGTTAAATACAGGGTGTTTTAAAAATGACCAGTATATTTGGAAAATCAATAAAAACTAAACGGACAGTGATAGGAATTCACAGTTTATTGCAATATGCTTGGGACAATAGTAAATTTTCAGGCAGACAAACTTTAAAGTTAGTTATAATATTCCACAACAGATGGCGCTGCAGTCTGGAAAAATCTAAACTACGATATTTGTCTCTGGGGACTCTTAAAAGACCAAGTGTACTGCCACTATCCAGAAACAATTGAATAATTGGAACAGTACATCTGCTCTGCATGTGAAGCCATCCCGCCTGAGACGTTTACACAGGTTTCTGTTAATTTCGTTCTGGGAAAACGCCATATTATTGCTGCGCATTGTGGATATCTGGAAAATATCGTAGTTTAGATTTTTCCAGACTGCAGCGTCATCTGTTGTGGCACATTGTAACTAATTTTGAAAGTTTGTCTACCTAAAAATGTAATATTGTCCCAAGCATATCGCAATAAACTGTATATTTCTATCACTGTTCTTTTAATTTTTATTAATTTTTCAAATATACCGGTCAATTTTGAAACACCCTGTAGTAGAATCATTCTTCTCAACTCATTTTTTAAACGTTTACACAATTCTTTCACACAGTTTAGAAAAAGAGTTAATTTAAAAAAGTAAAAACAAATGAAAATATATACCTTGCAAGCTTACTTAACCCAAGGACTTTTTTATTCGGTAGATATCCTACAGAAACCTAAAAACGAGAAATGTAAATGTTATTAACAGATAAACTATCAAATAAAATTTAAGGTTTTATCACATGTGAAAAGTCAATAGCTTATAACACTGATGTAACGATATTTTTTACAAAGAGAAATATTTTTTTTAGTCCCTGGAATAGAAATGAAATAATTGTCAGTTGAGAGTAGTTGATGGTTAATTATTGTGGTTTCAAGTCGAAGGTTTTCAATACGCTTTATATTGCCGCATAAAGCAAATTAGCCAATGAGCTCAGTGGCTGAATGGTCAAAGCGCGGGATCCTAATCCGAAGATTGTGGGTTCGATGGCGGTTGATCCAAAGTACGGTTTTTTAATTTAAAAATGTTATTTATTGTTTCCTTATGTTCTCAAACATTCTAGATCTTTCTTTAATATGTACATTAGTTATTTCTCGAATATTCTGTTAGGGTATAAAAGCTGAAACACACTAGCTGTAGGCAACTCCCCGATCTTGTAAAGTTGCGAGTTGCTACTTAGCTTCAATAAATTCATCTGTTAAGTTATGCGGTGTGTTCATTCGAATCTTCGTGACAATAGGAGTTCTTAAGCACTCTTTATATATTGTGAGTGTTATTTTTGCTATCCTGTCGAATTTGTGAAATAAATGTTACTTGATATCAATTTTTTTTGTCTCACACTCCAAAAGATTTTAGAATATTATTTTAAGTGTAAGATAGAGTTATATATATACATACGCTCTTTTTCACGCCAATCTATTCTGGTTTCTATTAGCTATAGCCTTATCATTTGCAAAATTCACACCATTAAAAAATTTACTATGTTACGTGCTTAATATTTTAATTTTAAATAATTATCGTGGTTTTCTTCAAAAAATCTAAAAGAAAAAGAATAATCTGAGAACATATTTTCTATGATCTTACATCCCTGATTCCTCTCTTATATCCCTATCTACCACATATGAAGTGTAAACTGCATATTTTTTAGCTATTTATGAAGTTTCAACATATTATTTTATGTGATTTCTTTTATCCAGTCCCTATTCCTAGCACAAAATTTTGAGACGCACAAAGGTGTGATTGTAGTGTAAAGTGAAGTTTTATAAAAGATATAGCTATTTGTCCTGATTTTAGTTCATGTATTTGCCAAAAGTGTAAACTCCCGTGAAGATCAAAAAATCATTAAATGTCATGCAAATGACAAATTATAAATAATAGCGGATACTTGAAAATTTAGGGAACTGTTTATAGTGTTACCCTCTACCCTAAAAAAAGAACATTTATTATCCGAAAACATACAAATTCTACAAATTGTTTTTTTAGCAATCCTGAAAAATAGTTTCTAATCTATGTGTTTATTAGTTAAATAAGTAACACAAATTTTCTTTTATTATTAAGGAACTAATTTTCACCAAACGCGTATGCATACTATAAAGTTGATAGTACCAAGTTCGTACTGACAATGGGTTTAAAAGCTGAGAGTAAAATATTGAGCTTTTGCTTTAAGTTCCAGAAATTAGTTATTGAAATGCATAAAATAAAGAATAAAAGACTTGTACAGGAAAAAAAATAACAGGTTACCGTACCTTTCCTATAAAAGGTACTAGATGATGTTCACACATCGAAAACATTTCTATGTCTTTTACTATGACCATTTCATCGTGATCCTCTTCAAAGATGGCGTTGTTTAGAACATCTGTTGAGAAAAAAAAGATGAATTTAGGAATACATAACATAGATATATTCAGAATATTTGTTACGTAAGAGAAAACTGAAAACTGAAAATATTATCAGAAGCAGTGATAATAAGGACTCAACAAAATGTTCTGTTTAAAGTGGAAAGATAGATAAAAAGTATCATATTACCAGAGAAAAGCTATTGATTGTAAAATGCTCACATTATTGTAAAAAAAAGCGCGTTTATATTTTAGAACCAAAAACAATAAGGTTATTTAGATGACTAATGTTAGACACATAATAGGTTATTTGGCATTGTTGGTCTTATCAAACACACTCATTTAAAATTTTAATTCCAATGTTTGTTCTACATTTAAAAATAAACATAATAAAAATAATATATCTCTTTCAACTATGGGCTGGTTGACCACCATATCATAATTGTTACCGCTGTAACCGAA
Organism: Pardosa pseudoannulata; assembly: GCA_032207245.1. Taxonomy (NCBI): domain Eukaryota; kingdom Metazoa; phylum Arthropoda; class Arachnida; order Araneae; family Lycosidae; genus Pardosa; species Pardosa pseudoannulata. The sequence continues at coordinate 96,897,825 of CM063504.1, read as the reverse complement.
AATTTCAATGATTTGCATGCAAAATCCATCCTATAACATTTTAGCCTACCCATAATAGATCTCACTCATTCGGCCATATTAATAGCAGAATGAGTAAGATGCTGTTTTTCGGTAGAAGAAATCATAGGTTTGAATTCCACTCCTTGCATTACTGTCCTTAACCATCATGGATTGGTTTTAAAAAGTAATTCTTATTAGTTTTTGTAGCAAAACTGTAAACCATAGTGCTCCAACGCCATTCATTAATGGCCGTTGGGGACTTATAATAATTCGTGGTCTCAATGTCCTCCACGTTCCCAAACGATACCTCTGGAGGTGACAGAAGCCGAGGGGAGCAGAGGGTCTTCTACTTGGAGGTCCCTGCTTCTAAATTATGAGGATCCACTTTGTTTGTGTTGTATCAGGGATTAATGTTGTCTACCTATATGGTGCTCCTATAAATAAATGGCCAGCAAATGACTGCGGCTAAAGGAAGTGCCCCCGCATTGGAAATAATAAAAGTAATGCTCCACATAACTAACCTAGAACATTTCGCAATTTTGAACAATCCTGAGAAGATCCTGAGGAAAGTGGTTCATATCCGTAGAGAAAGTTGGAGGTTTAAATAAGGCTATTTGTTTAAAATGTATTTTATGAATAAACCAACTTTCTTACAATTGCAGCATATCTAACATGATAAAATAAATAGTTCCGTATACGTAATTTTGTTAATTGTTCGTTTTTAGAGAATAAAATCCGAATCATTGTATTAACCCTTTGGCAGTTTCATTTTTTTCCAGAATTCGGTCAAAAAAATTGTCACATTTTTTTGTTGGATTTTTTTTGTTTATTTTACATTTTTAAGTAAAGATATGTTATTAAAATTAACATTTCTAATATTTTTAAGCATTTATTACAACTTTTTTTTTCTTTCTATGAAAGCGTCGTAGAACTGAAATTTACCTTTAGTCTCATCGATATCCAAGTTAACTTTTGGAATTTCAGTGAAAGCAAATCTAGGAGGGGGATCCGAAGGATTATCACAATTAATTTAAAAAAATTGTCTTGCTTGACTGATTCCATCTGTACTACTATCAGAGTCACTACTATCCAGATTACCTAGTCAACTTTCGCTACTATCATTTACGGATAATTCAGTTTCTGATTCCGAGTCACAGTTCGAATCGCAAGAAATTAGCTCCATACGCTCTGAATTATCCATTATTTAAAAGTAAAAATATATTATTCAACTCTTACATCAATAAAATTATTAGGCGGTTAGTAAAATATAACCAGAAAGCTATACACTGAAAGATAACAATTCGTCTTCTCATACAAAACATGCGGAAAAACCCGCGCTTTTGAACCAACCAGAGTAGAAAATACAATAAACTGACAACTATCATTTACTAGACATCTATACGAATAATTTGTTACTAAAATTGGAAAAAATACGGCCGAAACAGTGCAAGCGAAATAGAAATCAGATTGCCCGTAGGCCGTACGGGCAAATCAGTAAAGGCCCGAAAGCTGTGCCCGTACGGCGTACGGGCAAAACAGGGAAGGGGTTAATGTAGTCACCACCTAGAATCGAACGATGCCCGAATGGTTAGGGTGCTGGCCTTTAGTACCGGAGTGCGTGGGTTCGAATCCTACTGTGGCATGGATGTTAGTAACCGTTCGGAAACTGTAGGTCCCGGTCTCATTAGCCCTCGTGTTGCAAAAAAGTAGACCGTAGCATTCCAAACCACCTAGAATCCATAGAAGGGAATCTAATTAGGGGTGCTTCTGATTGTACTATCTCTCAGTATAAAATTTAGATCGGATGAAATCAGTGAATCTTCGCTTTAATAAAGAAAATTCCTTTTGAATGCTAATTAACTTTTATAAATATACATTATACATGTTATTTAAAAATAATCGTACTTGTTCGTACACACGATTTGCGTGAAAATTTATTGATTAAAATTTTTTTTCCGACTCCAAGCTACTTCGTATAAGATATTTAAAGTTGTTTATGGAGTCATTGAACTGAAATAAAGTCAAAAGTCATAAAAAAAGTGCACATAAAATATACTAAAGTCAATAAGAGTAAAAGTTTCTGTTCCGATAAATTTTAATTTGAAAACATTTTCCTCCCCGTTCATGTTACAATATTTCCTTTAAATCCAAAAAACCTCTCAGTGACCATGATATTGAGAGCAATTTTGCACGCATTCTAGCGTATCCAAAAACTTCCTAAAAGTTTTATGCCCCGTATTTCACTTTCTCCGTCATTATATCTAGATTTGTTAAGCTAATGATACGATGTAATCCTTTTTTACGAACCTCTAATTTGAGTCCTCATTTTTATGATCTGATTTGTTAGACTTGAAGTGTTACACATCGAACAAATTTGAAATGCTGATTTACGATCTAAGAACTTCTATTCTTCTGTTATTTCCCGAGTTCTTACCCAATATTTCCTTTGGAAAGCAAATATTTAAAGAATGAGTATTTGTTTGCATAGAAGCACTATTTTTTGGTACTGATAGAAAAAAAAATCAGCAAGGTCTTTCTTTGGTAAACAGCTGCTGTTTACCCTTCAACATGCATTCATATACTATAATTCGGTATAATGACTTGGATATACATTCCAGGGACATTTTGCTTTTTAATTGATCTCAACAACAAAGATAAAATTTCAACACGGACCCATCTTAAAAGTACGAAAATGCAAGAATTTCTAGAAAATGATACAAAAATTTGGCCACAATTGACATGTTAATTTAATTTTCATTTGGGCAAACGTTTAGGAGTAATTTTTATTACATAAAAATATATACTGCGGTATTAAATATTATTAAAAATTAGATAATATAGCAACAGAGAGAGAAAATATATTGTATATTATTTTATTTTTAGATAAATTAATTTTAGTTAAATTTAAGATGAGCTAACGAATACTTTATATAACAAAATTAAATATATTTTATATAGCTAGATCCTTATTAATGACCTAGAAAAGTTTTTATCTTAATAGAGCAGAGCATTTTATTGTGTATCGAATCAAAAATAGGGTGTATACACGAAGACTTTTAAGCTTGAAAGGTACTATGTCTTCTTAATACTTGTCATTTTAATAGACAATTGATCATCGAAGTTATTAATTTTTAATACATATATTATCATTTTTCAATCACTTGATACAATGAAGAAATTGTGGGTGAGGCCCCTCTGTTAGAGGCCCCTCCTCTAAAAAGACGAGATGAGATTTTTTAACAAGTTAGAGAGTTAGATAGCCAGCTAATTTGGAGGTCTTCTTAACCAGTCTCTCCATCGGAGAGTTTTCTTAGTAAAAATCCCACCTTAGGACAAATCTCTTTCCGAAATTGTTAGCTATACCCTGTGCCTTGGGTTTTCTTTTTCCAAATCCGATTCCTCCAAGGAATCCTTACTTTATTTTTTATCTTCTTCGAAGATACCAATTTGCAACTGCAAGCACCCTCGTCTAATTGAGTGTGCTGTCTTCATAATTTCCTACCACGAATTGTTTTCTTACGTCGGTTCTCAAACCTTTCGGCAGAAATAAATTGTAAGTCTCTACTCAGGACTACGTCTATTGTATCACAACTGTGAACAACAATTGTAATGTGAATATTATGTCTATTGTAGTGTGTAATATGTGAACTGTAATTGCATTGTTTGTAAATAGAAATGTGTATATAGCTGCAAGGTGTAAATAAATCATTTAATCAAGAAACGCCTGCTTCTTCATTGTTTCACCTGAAACAGGGTCGAATGCGTCACACCGTCATAATATGTGACTTGTCCATGACTAAGGATAGCTTCACTTGAGTGAGGAATCATGATGGCTGAAGACTGACTAAACTTCTAAAACAGGTGCGCTTTTGGTTTAGTGAGTACCGCTAAGTTCGCTCAAGTGGGTAATCGGAATTTAAAAGGAATTACCAAGCAGACGATCCTTAGGCTTAAAGTACCACCACCAGAGGTATCGTTTGAAAAATTTTTAGACATTGCGACCACAAACCTATTTTACTTGAGCCAGCTGCCATTAATTCCACAATTATCCGGTTACGAGATCGTTTCATTTTGCCTATTGAGCTATTATATGTTATGGCAGTTTATTTCACAAAGTGTATGTACATCAACTGCGCTAAAATGAAGATTTTGATTGATGTATATACATGTTGAACGTAGTTAACTGGATAAATAATGGCATCTTAACAAGTTATTATAATGTCCCAAATTAAGGATATATATTCCAAAAAGTTGTTATTCTGAAAATCAAAAAGAGTACCTTTAACTTTATTACAAAGCTGGCTGCAATAAATTAACTATGACCTCCCAGGAAAAGCGAAAATCGGCAAAAGGCGTGCGTGCGCGATTCACTTGTTGTTTGTTTCAGTTTAGGCGATTTATGAGAATTCTTCGACAGCTTCCTTGCACCGCCCACGGCTAGGCATAAATAAATATGGTGATGATCTCTTTGAAATGTTTCGATTTCCCCGAGCAATCCGAAGAATAGACGAAGGTTTGTCTCCCCGGGAACCAAAAGTTTCCTTTCCCCTTTTAATCTGATTGGATAACTGCTACGCTTGAACAGATTCTAATTTTTATCCTCAAATTTTACTTTCCAGCGTCAAAACCCCAGGGAGCCGTTAAAAGAAAGGCCGAGAGCTTAGAAAATGACAAGAGAAGAAACACCAAAGTGAGACTTTTGAATTTAGAGAAATACAGAGAAAGTAATAGCAAACATTTCGTTAAAAAGAGTGGCAATGTAAATTTATTTTATGCGCGATTGTAATTTCGATAAAAGGGCTAATGAGGTAAAACAGTTCCCATTTTCCAGTTTCATGTTAGTTTAATGAAAACGTTAAGAGAAATATCTCTCAATTTATTAGTAGTAGCTTTTTTTGCTAAAGTAGATATAGTAATCTGTCAGAATAAGATGGTAAAATAATTGTGGAATACCGGTTTCGAAACTCAACTCAATTATAGATTGGTATTCCTAATGCTCAAGACTCTAATGACGTGCAGACTGTTATCACAATCACATTATTTATTTATACTTAACATTTAATATTTACATTTATACATTAATAGCGTTTTATTACTCATAATACGAACATGGAAAAAAGCTACTCTCTAAGTCAAAACTAATACATAGTGCAACTCACTCGTTGCCAAATCTAAAATTACAAATTACAAACATTAATATTAAAGTTCACAGTGAAATCAAAGGCGTGTAATACGTTACAATAATAGAGTTGTTTACTTCATTTACTAGAAGGCCCATTAGTTGAAGTATCTGCATATAAAATTTAATAAATTTGTCAATCGTAAGGGGATGTGAATCTATTTATGTGCATGTGCGTAAACGTTATGTTTACTACTTTTGTCGCACAAGGACGAATGAGATAGGGACCTGATATTCAAAAAATATCTGACATCCTTCTCTCATCATGTTTTTTTTCGTGAATCTAAAATTTCTCAAAGGAGACATTTATTATGTTTTTGTTATCCCGTTTCCCCATGTGGTGATATCTGTACCCTTTTGTATAGTAATAATAATAAAAATAAAAAAGACACCACATTCATGAAATATTAACGAATTTCATTTCTTCGATCGTTATCTGTGATTATTTATTTAAAAAGATGTCTCTGTTCCTTAGCAAGAATCATAGTAGCTCAGTCGGCAGCAATTTCGTAACCGGGGATTATAGGTTCGGGGCTCGAATGGTGTCCGTTAACCCTTTAGCGGACAGTGGTTACACAGCGAAACCTCTTGTTAAACATTTTTTTTCTCTAATTTTTGGAGAAATTTGAATGGCTTTTTTCTATTTTTTTATGTTTTGACATTTAAAACGTACAATAGATGATAGTACTGTATTTAATTTTTCTTTTGATATATGTACTTATACTTTCTGTACCTGGAAAGTTAGTAATTCGATTTTTTTTTTCACTTATGACCCCAAACAAAAATATCTATTCAAACAACACTTATAAATTGTTGAACTATTTATTTATTATACTTTTTAAGAACACTTATTTATTGCTCTTCCAATATAATTAGAATTTTAAAAAGCATTGTCTGCACGCTGTGCAAGGGGATGGGTTTTGTCAGTTAACCCCTACTCAATCCCTCCTATGGGACCCCTCTAAAGATTGTAAAAAAAAAAAAAAATTAAACATTTCGCAGTTATAAGGTTTATGGATAGTATTTATAAAGTAATTTCATTAAGCTCCAAAGAATTTAATAGGTGACCTTTAAAGGGTTAATCCGTTCGCGAAGCAGCGATTCCACTTTTATCAGCTCAGCTTCGCCCTCACGTGAAGAGCTCCGGTTGATATTGATAGACCGTGAGCGTCGCGTACGCGTAATAGGAGATCTGAACGTTTTATTTAAGATTTTAAATGCTAGATTTAATTACTAGACGACGTTAACGGCAATGGTTTTCACAACGGTCGATTCGTATAGCATTTACGCGCTGGTCCTCAAGGGGTTATAAATAGGGCCATATAAATAGCTTATTACATTCCATATTTTCTATTTGTGTTTTAAAATTGCACTGGCTTTGCATTTATTTCTATATTCTGGCACAAAAGTTTGTCTTCTCGTAATAAATACAGCTCCGAAACGCAGGTCATCACGAGATCATCAAAATCAAGTATTTGGAATGGAAATAATCTCTTTCTATACTGGCATGTTTGAGTGATCGTCATACATCAATAATACTAAAAGTATCGATCCATATTGTTCATTTTGAGCAATCTTAAAATTCAGAATGATACAAAACTGAGATTTGAGATCCACTATAGTCGATATTTATGGTGGCTGGTACACGTGCAAAAGGTTCGTGGTCTTACTGTCTTCTAAGAACCCAAGTGGTACCTCTGGCGGTAACAGGCCAAACCTAGGGTCTTCTGCTTGATTTCAGCTTCTGAATTACGAGGACTCATTCTCGAGATTAAGGCAGTCCTCAGCTGTGCCCACTTTTTTTGTTTGTGCTGTCTTAAGAAGTAGTGTTAATCGGTATATGGCGATCTCATAATAAAATGGATAACAAAATCCGCGCCATTGTATGGGTAAATGCTTAGTAAGAATGTGACTTTTATAAAGAATGTCTTATATATATAGATATACTATACATATATATATATATACATATATATATATATATATATATATACATATATATATATATATATATATATATATATATATATATATATATATATATATATATATATATATATATATATATATATATATATATATATATATATATATATATATATATATATATATATATATATATATATATATATATATATATATATATATATATATATATATATATATATATATATATATATGTGTGTGTATATGCATATACACATATATTTATACACACACACATACACACACATATATATATATATGTGTGTGTGTGTGTGTGTGTGTGTGTATACGTTATCAATCAAAATATTCAGTAAATATTACCATAAATGATATTCATAAATATTTGCATAAATATATAAAATAAATATATAAAGCAATTTTGAATTTTATTATTGACAGAAATTTTACAACAAATAAAATTTTACTTAGACTAGAGAACTAATTAGTTTTTGAAATTTCTTTTTATATTTATTAAGCATTTTTTTAATCGTCTCCTTAGTAGCTACCTTTAAGAATTAAATCCAATTACTGGAAAATATTGCTTTCAAATTTTGTTTTCTATAAGTTAATTGTTTCCACTTTATTGAAAGTAACGAAGTACTTTGAATAAAGGGTGAATCGATTATTAATACTTTAATTCCAAGTAGAAAATCGATAAATAATCTTTTCAATTTTTTTGTCACTTTCCTCACACAAATAATGATTTTCAAATGCTTTATCATAAAGTTATTAATATTTGAAATATTAATATAACTTTTAACTGAAGTTGAAAAAATATGCAAAATAATAAATTTTAAGAATAGTAAAGGTTCAATTTCTTATAATGAAACAGATTTGGATTAATTTCTTTCAAATAAGATTTTTCAAAAATTATTTAAATGTAGAACTTTTATTCTTCTCAATGATATATACCAATTCATAAATATTCTTTAGTGGGAGTAAATAAAAAGCAAAATTACGTAATTTCAAGACATAGGCTTTTTTATGCTGTTAAAGTTACAGTAAATGGATGTGGTTCTTATTGAATTTTCAATTCAAGATAAAAAAGTTAAATTATGAGGTAAATATAAATTTAACCGTGAGATTTATTATCTAGTAATGAGAATTGAACCAAGTAATGAGAATTGAACTTAAATCAGTGATTAGTACGGAGGTTACTCTGAAACTTTTGAGATATTTTTATTAAACTATATTTACATGTGTTTTAAGGTTTAAAATGTATATAAAAGCAGTTTGATTGAAATGTCTCAAAACTTTCAGAGTAGCTTCTGTAGTATTGGGTGATTAGAGTTATTTAGGTTAATTAGACTGCTAATTAAATGTTGTAATAATGACGATTATTCTTAAAGTATTAAGAGAAAAAAATAACAATGAGAAAATATTTTTGTTTCATGTGCAATGTATCTATAATAAATCTTGTCATATTATGAATTCAGAAACATATTAGTTTGAGTTAATTTTTTTTACCCAGATTTCCGAGGAAGAAAAAAACTTATTTTACGTGAAACATATTTTACGTAGTCCTGTCACTCTTAACGATCAAGGCAGATTCTTAAGCCGGCCCGAGAACCTCAACCTTTCAATTACGAGATCGCTTCCTTTGCCAATTGATCTACAGCAACTCACTTATATGTAAAAGAGTAAAGAGAAAGATGATATCAAAAGCTAGAAATTCGATGTTTATTACTTTAATTAAATTATCTCGAATGATTTTCATGGGATTTAAACATGCATTAGTAGCTGAAAATTCAGCTAAATTGGTGATAGAGAAGTTACCGAAAAATTCATAAGAATTCCTAGACAGGCATGCAGGATGAGTTAGTCATCACTTATCTAATCTATTAATATACGATAACAATAAACAATCTTTGCTTGCATAATTCCACTTTTTACTATTCAAGAAAGGGAAAGTCGGACAATGGCAGATTGGTTAGTGTGCTGGCCTTCGGTACCGGAGTTCGTGGGTTCGAATTCCACTGTGGCATGGATGTTCGTAGCCGTTTGGAATCGGCTTTAAGCTGTAGGTCCCGGTCTCATTAGCCCTCGTGTTGCAAAAAGCAGACCTTAGTACTCGAAACCAAACCAAACCAAGAAAGGGAAATTATTGTAATTGTAACGATTAAAAACCAAATAGGCGTAGACAAATACGTGAAACTTTTACAGAAATGAAGAAAACGGCATAATACCAAAATTTCATAATAAAATATTTTCTCTGTTGCCCATAATATTACGTTATAGTCAAAATAACTCTCAGCATTGAAACCTATAATAATACGTTTAAATTTGTCAAATGGTTAAAATGAAAACTATACTTGCCAATGATCTTAGATATCTTTTCCAGATGAAAACTTTTAAAATATTCATTTCTTCGAAAATATGCAACAAGTCATTGATTTTTAAGAACAATCATAACAAGCATTCTTCTAATTAGAAAGAAGAAAATTGGAGATTTGAAGAAAATTTATAATGAACTATAGATTAACTTACGGAGTTTTATTTTAAAATCCTTCTAATTCACAAAATAACTTTTGTAGCTTAATTTAATGTCAATGTTCCATTTTGTTTTCTAATGGTAAGATTTGTAATTAAAATTAATCCCAGCGAACATTTTATCTTTGAAAATTTCAAGTAAATTTCTCGAATGCCTGAAACATTTTACTCTACCTCTTATGCAATATTTTTTATCTTGGTTTCATTTTAACTTTTTTCAATGTTCTCTAAACTTCCAAAAACACTTTTTGTGAAACGTATATATTATTTTTAGTTCATTTTAATGTAACAATTGAATGAATAGATTCTGAATACTACACGCTAGAATCTAATCAAATATTTATATCTAGCATTTTCGGCTTAGTTGCCGAAGAGAGGCTAATGGCATACTGAACTTGAATTAAAAATAGACTAGAGCGAATTGGTTTTACAACTTTGTTAATGGCATTTTTATATTCTTTTTATTGGGACCATAATTGCTAAGCACTGTTTGAGTAGAAACACTTGCTACGAGATTATGGAAAAGCAAATACGATAAAAAATAAGAAGAAAATTTTGCGGTTTTCCTCTTACGTCATTCAAGTTAACCTGAAAACGTTGTTTTAGCATTCTTTTCGAAAGGAAGAAAATGTAATACAAATAGAATTATGTTTTAAACAGACTATAGGAAATAGCTTTCTTGTCTGTGGTTTTCCCCGACATTTTGAAATGGTTTCACTTTAAGCTATTACAAACCTATAGATATAATATGTATAACTGCAGACAAAAATGAAAGTTACATTAAAAAGAGGCTTACTCAAAACTTAATATTCTATCATTCGTTCTGGAACAAATGCAAACGGTTATATAATATTCTTGTGAACATTAGAAAGCACGGAACCTTACTATTGTAAAGAATGCAAACCTATGTTTATATATAAATATATATCTTATATATATATATATATATATATATATATATATATATATATATATATATATATATCAGGATTTAAATTGTAGACTAATTTTAAAAGATTTTAATTAGGGATTATTTACTGAGAGTGACGTGGCGTGAGGAGTTAGCCACATAAATACGGCTCACGCACAGTAATCTAGAGCAGAGAGCAGTGTACACATTCGGAAGACAGAGCTGTAGCTACCCAAAGCAGCTAAGCCTGCCTTTGTTAAAAGTTGGGTGCCAATGTGAGACGCCATTGAAGATGATTAATGAGTAGTGTGATCTGAGACTTCAATAAAGGATGAAAATGATGTCAGGACTCTAGTGTCATCTAGTGGGAACCTGTCATATATATATATATATATATATATATATATATATATATATATATATATAAATATATATCTTATATATATATATTGATGTGTGTTTATGTGTATATGTATATATAATACATATTTATACCTTTAATATAAATTTCTATATACATATACTTACACGCAGACACACACACAGACACACACACACACACACACACATATATATATATATATATATATATATATATATATATATATATATATATATATATATTTATATATATATATGTGTGTGTGTGTGTGTATAACAAACGTATAGCATATACACCAAATATAAAAGAAAAATATGCAATAGAACTTTGTATATGTATATAACTATTAGAAGGAAATTAGTAATTGTTTTATATCAAATTGAAACTTTTATTCTAAACCTAAACCTCGAGTTAAAACTTAGCAAAAAAGTCAAAAATTAAAGGTTTAAAGAAATTGAAAACTAAAAAAAATTGAATTTATATATAATTTATATTAATATAACTGAGAAAAAACTTAATTTATAATTATATATATTTGTATATATATATATATATATATATATATATATGTGTGTGTGTGTGTGTGTGTGTGTGTTTGTTTTCAAGTTATCTTGTCAGTAAACTAAAAATTTTTAACTTTGTATTAATATTTTATCTTCTTTTTTTTTAAAAAAATACCTTATTTGAGGTGACAAAACTAAATAACCTTAACAAAGTTTAAGTCTGATTAAAGAATTTATAATTTTTTTAAACCAGGAAAACTTTGTACTATTATTCCTTAATTGAAAATATTCCATGTGCATAACTTTTAAGTCTAATCGAACCATTTTTACATAGCTTTTAAGCGTTAAATTAATCTGTTAATTAAAAATCGTAATTTTCACGAGTATTTACAGAAAACATTAACAGAAAAAATATGAACATTCTTGTTTCCTCTGTAATATGTCTATAATAATTTTTTAATAATAAAAATTTTAAATTATGAGTTTAGAAAGATATTACTTTGAACTCATTTTATTTTATTTGACCCAAATTTCACAGAAAAGAAAAAAACTGAGACATAAAATATTAATGCTGATCCCCATTCCTGAATTAAAAAAGAATTAACACTTTATAATTATTTCCTAAAGACTTTTCTTCTGAATTAAGTGGGATTTTTGTCATTTGAGAAACAGAAGTGGATTTATGACTGATTTCGGAAAAACGAAGCCTGTTCAATCCTTTTCCTTATATTGAATGGGTAGAAAAACTGAATAACTGGTTTTATTAAAATTTGGAGCAGTTAAGGAAAGTATCAAGACATTGGACAATTTTGCCTAAAACTAAGACGTCCAGTCTCTTTATTTATAGGGTAAATATACTGAAGTTTCAAAGAAATATGATAGTTAAAAATTCAACTTTAATCTTTACCTTCTTTTAAGTATTCACAAATACAAATTTTTTTTGTTTGAAAATTTTTTAGCTACAATAATAATTGTTTGTTGTAAAAGTAATTTTATTCCTCTAAGATGATTTATATTAACACATTGTTGACCGGTCACGAGTTAACTCGGGATTTTATGGCCGAACGTTTCTGACCGGCCACGAGTAAACTCGCGATGCGTTTTTCTTTTCGCATCGCCGTTGTTTCTCTGTTGGCGACCATACAGTGCAATTGTTGGTCAGTATAACACAAGCTGTGTCTCTCGCTTATAAGACTGGCCAAACCTTGTGTTGTAAAAAATATTTAATAATTAAAAAAATTAAAAAAAAAACGATGACGGAACGTAATGAAGAATCTTTCAATGAATTATACGCGGATGCTTTATCTGATTGTCCGAGTAATTATGAATCAAATTGTGCTAATAGCCGGTGATATGAGATAAATTTTCAGTAAAATTGCCGGTCAACAATGTGTTAAGCGAGACAATGGAGTTTAAAAATTAATTTATTTTAATTTTGACTAACCGTGTTAAAAATGTTATATTGTGTTGACAATATATTTATGTGAAACTGTTTACGGTTTCTAGGTAAAATCGTAATAATTTTAAAAGTTATTAATTAGTAATACTTTTAATGCTCTATGCACATTCAATTTGAATATAATGAGTACATTTTTATTAATAAATTGTCTTTTAGATCTTTAAATAAAATTCGTTAGGCTTTGAATAGGTATTCGATAGAAATATAGTTAAAAAACACAGTTAATATATTCATTTTTCGCTTGAAAAACATGTATAATTATCTTTTATGAAATTCAAAGAAATGATTTTTGCTGATTTCGAAACATATGATTTTGAACTAACTATTGGTTTATAATTTACAAAGCAAATTGTCAATAAAATTAATTTATTTTAATTTTGACCAACCATCGTAAAAATGTAATATTGTGTTAGCAATATATTTATGTCAAACTGCTTACGATTCCAAGGTAAAATCGTAATAATTTTAAAAGTTATTAATAAGTAATTGTTTTAATGTTCTAAGCGCATCGATTTTGAATATAGTGAGGACATTTTTATTAATAATTTGTCTTTTAAATCTTTAAATAAAATTCGTTAGGCTTTGAATAGGTATTCGTTAGAAATACAGTTAAAAAAGACAGTTAATATATTAATTTTCCGGGTGAAAAACATAAATAATCATCTTTTGTGAAATTCAAAGAATTGATAGTTGTCATTTTCACAACATATTATTTTGAACAAACTTTTAGATTATAATTTACAAAGCAAATTATCAATAAAATTAATTTATTTTAATTTTGTCCAACCATCTTAAAAATGCAATATTGTGTTAGCAATATATTTATGTCAAACTGCTTACGATTCCAAGGTAAAATCGTAATAATTTTAAAAGTTATTAATTAGTAATTGTTTTAATGCTCTATGAACATTCATTTTGAATATAATGAGGCCATATTTATTAATAAATTGTCTTTTAGATCTTTAAATAAAATTCTTTGGGTTTTGAATAGGTATTTGTTAGAAATATAGTAAAAAAAGACACATAATATATTCATTTTCGGGTGAAAAACATGTATAATTATCTTTTATGAAATTCAAAGGAATCATTTTTGCCGTTTTCGAAACATATTATTTTGAACAAACTTTTAGTTTATAATTTACAAAGCAAATTGTCAATAAAATTAATATATTTTAATTTTGACCAACCATCTTAAAAATGTAATATTGTGTTAGCAATATATTTATGTCAAACTGCTTAAAATTACAAGGTAAAATCGTAATAATTTTAAAAGTTATTAATTAGTAATTGTTTTAATGTTCTAAGCGCATCAATTTTGAATATAATGAGGACATTTTTAATTAACAAATTGTCTTTTAGAACTTTGAAAAATTAGTTATCATAGGCATTCGCTAGAAATATAGTTAAAAAAGCAGTTAATATATCCATTTTTCGAGCAAAAAACATGTATAATTATCCTTTATTAATTTAAGAGAAATGATTTTTGCCGTTTTCAAAACATATTATTTTGAACAAACATTTAGTTTATAATTTACGAAGAAAATTGTCAATAAAATTAATTTATTTTAATTTTGACCAACCATCTTAAAAATGTAATATTGTGTTAGCAATATATTTATGTCAAACTGCTTAAAATTACAAGGTAAAATCGTAATAATTTTAAAAGTTATTAATTAGTAATTGTTTTAATGTTCTAAGCGCATCAATTTTGAATATAATGAGGACATTTTTAATTAACAAATTGTCTTTTAGAACTTTGAAAAATTAGTTATCATAGGCATTCGCTAGAAATATAGTTAAAAAAGCAGTTAATATATCCATTTTTCGAGCAAAAAACATGTATAATTATCCTTTATTAATTTAAGAGAAATGATTTTTGCCGTTTTCGAAACATATTATTTTGAACAAACTTTTAGTTTA
>CM063504.1:96872996-96877996 GCA_032207245.1 Pardosa pseudoannulata | reverse complement strand
ATGCTTATTTAGGTATTATTTTGTTGATTGATTAAAAAGTTAAATTAAAGGAAATATTTTTATACCTGCACGTAGAATTTAAACGATAAATTTGGAAAAAAATTAATGAGGTTTAATAAGTTAAATAAACCTGAAATTTGTGATGAACATTGGTTTATTTTTATTTAAATATTAAGAGTGTTCGGTAAAATTGTTATAAAAATCTATCTATGAAAAATTAAAAAAGAATTACGAAGGAACTATTATAAATATAAATTTTTAAATTTATATAAATATGTTTGTCAAATTTTAAATAAAATTAATGTGATTAATTTAAGTTAGCTCTCGTAAAAATAATATTACGTTGGCCTAGTGTTTGAGAAAGAAGAAATCTAAACTCATTAATAAACACATGGACAAAAATGTGTTGATTAAAGAATTTTATACAATTAAATAAATGCCTAAGGATACAACTGTAATCAACTTATCATTTGTAGATATCGAAGGCTGCTCTCGAGTCGGCGTCATTCCTAAAAAACAATATGGCGACGATTTTCCCCAAAAGGTCTATCGCTCAAGCCACGGATGACAGCAGCGCTCACCTTCTACTCTCCTCTGGTCACAACACTGTTCTCTAAAAAAAATCAGACTGCCTTGAGAAGAAAAAAAAACAGGGGTTCGCTCCAGAACGGCGGGGGTCAGAATCCCCCAAACCAACCGACCCCTTTATTGGTTGGGAGAAGTCCGAAGTTTCTTTCTAGTTCAAACCGGTTCTGTTCTGGTATATCTTTGACGATGACTCACGGGAAGAATTAAAAAAAAGCTGAACTGAATGTGACTTATTGTAACAGCTCTCAATGTCTGCAAAGTGTCAATTCGCAATTGGCAAATATCTACGATTCGCAATTTTTAAAAACACTTTCTAACATTCACCCTTTTTTTAAACAATTGAATATTTTGAACAGCTATACAAAATTTAATTAGCTTTGAATTCAGAAATCAGCTTCTAATTTTTTTTCTGTAAAACATTGAATTTACTAACGATTTCCAAACTATCAGTTGTAGAACTGTTTAAAAAAATCGTAAACAACGCTTATTGTTGAAAACAACCGATATTGCAGACATGCCAATATTCTGGCACTTGTGTGAGTAGCAGTATCGTGGTTTGAAAATTTAACATGCTAATTACAGATTATACATAAGAACATATCTTATTGGCTTCTGAATTAAATTTAAATTTAAAATATTTACACAGTAGTGAATTATAAAAGGTAAATTAAGATTTATGCATTTAAAAATTTATGAGTCTCTTTTTTATCTTTAACCACTTATTTTTCAGAACAGGGTTTCTTATAGCAACATTGATCCTGATTAAAACATTCCTTTCATAAAAGTAAGAATTTGCACTCTACTCGTTCTCCCTCTTGAGGGTACATCCTTCCTCTACTCAAATTCTATTGGCTATCAGGAACCAATCAAATTTAACCTAGCTTTTAGCTGGATCCATTCCTTCACAGAGGTATCTGAAAGTAATTTACTCGTTCTAATACTGAACTTCTTAAGTACTTTAAGTACAGTCAAACTTCGATAACTCTACTTCCTATAAGTCGAATAATCCGCTAACTCGAACTTTTAATCAAGTCCCGAATCATTTCTATACTTTTCTTTAAAAAAGTGTCTCGATAACTCGAAGTGAACATCTTCTAAGTCGAAGTTTTTGTGATAGATTTCCCCGGTAAAAAACACAATTCTGTTCAAAACTTCGAATGTCAGTCTATTCTTGACCATCGAGAACGAAGGTTCTCGAAGGTCACGAGCAAGCACAGGACGCCATTCACATCTCACAACAATACCTGGAGACCACCGAAGGTACAGACAACACCCTATTTAACTGTGTTCAAAAATTAGGTGACTTTGTGAATGCCAACAACCTTAAAAATAATCAAATTTTTTTAAAAATCAAAATCAAAATCAAAATCAAAATCAAAATCAAATTTTTTGCCTTTTTCAAATGAGATTTACATGGTATGTATAATAATTAATATGTAATGAGGCCAAATTTCTTGAGTTTTAATAAACCTTTTGAACCCATTCTTCTTTTGTTGTTTACACAGGCTATTAAAAAATTGAAATGCGTACAACTGTAGTATTACTGCACATTTCAAACCATTTAAACCATATCGACCCATCTTAATTGCCAGTTGAGAGGAATGGTAGGTAACTTCGATAACTCGAACTTCGGATAAGTCGAATATTTTTGGGAGTCCCTTTGGACTTCGAGTTATCGAAGTTCGACTGTAATTTTAATTTTTTTAATAATAATAATAAAATAAACTTTGTTACTACCTAAGTATTCTTGTAACCTTAATGTGTATCGTAATCTTAATTTTTTTCTCACTATTATTTACTGTTTTGTCCCCCTTCACTGAACTCGTGAATCTTTTTCTCTTATTTATTAAATTTTTTATAACTCTTTAACTTAAATTAGTAATTTGGTCCTCATTATCGTGTTGTAATTTTCTGTTATTTCTCATGCACTACAGTAATTCTGACTTAGAAGGCTTGGTCCAGGCAAGTCAGAATATAGATCCTGTAAGATGTCCTGTGAGATTAAAACATTCCCATTTTTCTATCATCAAGGATTCTAGAGTTTGTGTACTTAAATTTAACCTAAATTCAGTTTGGTTTTTCCACGCAGTACTGAAAACTTTTAACATGTAGCATTACTGTGTGAAAAGAGTAATATTCAGCATTATTGTTTGCAAAACTGAATTGTAATCTTTTAGCTGCTCAAAAGTTGCTTATATTCCGGAGCAATCTGAGGAGTTTCCGCAGTTATCAAATTTTTTTGCTTCTCCGGAGTAGTTGGCATGTCTGATATCCCTATGTAACTGATATGAAAATATACTATAGATTGAATTCATCTATGACTATTCATCTAACACATCCTAAACTAGTCTAATATGCTACTTTTAAGTCCGAAAAAAATTAATTACTAATATTTATATACTGAAACAATAAATTCCAAATTTAATTTTTAGTCAGATGTGAAAAATTATCTCTTTGTCCTATACTAATTTTTTTACTAAGAAAAGTAATTAGCTACGTCATGCTTTTACCTGTGAAGTAAAGCTTATTAACATTACTTGTCATAAAAGTATAAAAACAGATGCGTTATGGCTTTGCTGCAGTGTTTATTGCTGATTACTCCTCTATAATTAGATTGACGTAATTTTAAAATAAATATTTATAAAAAAATTATTAATAGCAATTTAAGCTTAAAATTAATTCATTTGACGTCTGCATGACATTGTGGATTTCAAAGGTACATATAATAAAATTTGTGTGCTGATTAGGCATAGAAATGTATTTTATAACTTGCTAGAAGATATAGGACTTTATAATTAAAATATTCAACTTTTAAAAATATCGGTTTTACTAGTATTAATAATCGTGCTTGAATCATGTATGCAGGTACACGAATATTTTAAATATGCAACCAGTATTTATGCTTTACACATTTAAGACAAAAATTACAAGAGAGTACATATTAATTAAACGTGTCAGCGATAATTATAATCAACATTGCTTTCAGAGAGAGGCGAAGAGTCTTGAAAAACTCTCACTTGACTCGTAGAATTTAGGCTCACTAGACTCTTCTGGATGCAGGTACACGGTATTTAATTGACATAAAAAGTTATCGCCAACACACACTAAAATACAGTATGACAGACAGTCAATATCATGGACAAGACTTGCGAGATACAACAAGAGAAGAAGCTAGGCGAGGCTGAGATTAACAATGAATTCACAGGGATAAATACACTACTATTAATATCGCACTGGAAACCAATCTCGCGCCTTTGTGAGAGATGTACTCTGAGTCAACTCATCTCTTTGTTTGATATGCAGGGATCCTTTTCTCTTGCGCATGATCCAAGGAGAGGCTCTCACTTGACTCGTAGAAGCTTTAGGCTCACTCGGAGACTCTTCTGGAGGCGCTGACGGTAGAGCCGGTAGGGTTTAATTAACATAAAAAGTTATCGCCAACACACACTAAAATACAGTATGACAGACAGTCAATATCATGGACAAGACTTGCGAGATACAACAAGAGAAGAAGCTAGGTGAGGCTGAGATGATGCGCCGACAATGAATTCACAGGGATAAATACACTACTATTATTGGTTGATATCGCACTGGAAACCAATCTCGCGCCTTTGTGAGAGCCCGTGGTATGTACTCTGAGTCAACTCATCTCTTTGTTTGATATGCAGGGATCCTTTTCTCTTGCGCATCAACATGAAACAACGTTCCATCCCATCCAAGGAGAGGCTCTCACTTGACTCGTAAAAGCTTTAGGCTCACTCGGAGACTCTTCTGGAGGCTCTGAAGGTAGAGCCGGTAGGTTTAATTAACATAAAAAGTTATCGCCAACACACACTAAAATACAGTGTGACAGACAGTCAATATCATGGACAAGACTTGCGAGATACAACAAGAGAAGAAGCTAGGCGAGGCTGAGATGATGCGCAGACAATGAATTCACAGGGATAAATACACTCGTACTATTATTGGTCGATATCGCACTGGAAACCAATCTCGCGCCTTTGTGAGAGCCCGTGGTATGTACTCTGAGTCAACTCATCTCTTTGTTTGATATGCAGGGATCCTTTTCTCTTGCGCATCAACATGAAACAACGTTCCATCCCATCCAAGGAGAGGCTCTCACTTGACTCGTAGAAGCTTTAGGCTCACTCGGAGACTCTTCTGGAGGCGCTGACGGTAGAGCCGGTAGGGCTTAATTGATATAAAAGTTATCGCCAACACACACTAAAATACAGTATGCGAGACAGTCAATATCATGGACAAGACTTACGAGATACAACAAGAAAAGAAGCTAGGTGAGGCTGAGATGGTGCTCAGACAATCAATTCACAGGGATAAATCCACTGTAGCATCACGCTACTGGAAAGTTATTTTTATTTGTATTTGTTTGTGTATCACGGCTCGCTCTGACG
>CM063504.1:96850496-96867996 GCA_032207245.1 Pardosa pseudoannulata | reverse complement strand
TATAATATAGAAATTATTACAATGAAAATATCTCTTGAAAATTCTCCTTTTTCTCTTCTTATTCTTTGATATCTATTTTCTCACCCGTCCTATATCTTATTAAAATGAGTGTATACTGACTTAAATTACTTTCTACCCATCTCCCAAAACTAACTCTGAAATAAATGCTAATTTTCTATCCACTTGCCTTATTTCCCAGCTGTCCCAGGCGAAGGCACTTCTACAATGACTAACTAAATTGGTAGAATCATGCTAACTAAGCAGCTCTCTCCTAGGAAGGTTCTTCACGTCTCTCGCTGTGGGGGAACGACTACCAACTGCCAATGTCCCGACTGTATACTCCTTAAGTTTATTTCTGAGGCTGCTCCTTGCCCAGCAGGCTGAACGATGGCCGGATGGTTAGGGCACTGACCTTCGGGACCGGAGTTCGTGAGTTCTCATCCTACTGTGGCATGGATGTTCGTAGCCGTTTGGAATCGGCTTTAAGTAGTAGGTCCCGGTCTAATTAACCCTAGTGTTGCAAAAAGTGGACCGTAGTGCTCCCAACCAATCTTATTTTTACATAAAATTCATATTAAATTGTATTCATATTTTCATTAACTAATTCTTTTGTCAAAATGGATTTACATCGCTTTCAAAGAAAACTGCCCATATATTATTAATGATTTCTTTCTGTATGGTATACAGAAAGATACCATACATATCATGATGTATGATGTATATACATGTACCCGCATTACATTCATGACAATATATCGGTACTCTGATAATATTTTCTTCTTCACAAACTATGAACGAGTTTACGTTATACATAGTTAATAGCTGAAAATATTAAATAATAAAATATTGAATAAAATATCAAATGTTCACTTTTAGCGAGAAAATAGGCTCATTTATTCTCAAAACCGAAAAGAGTAATTATTAGAACCCACAGATGGAGCTAGCATGCAGGCAATGTAATATTACCTCAAAAACAGGGTACACAAAACACCATATCGCGTAATATTTCGTCAAAAGAGGTAAGGGTTAATATTAAATACGATATATATGTAGATATTTGATTTTTATTTCTTTAATTCATCAAATTTCTTTATGGTGTCTATTAACGTCCAATACTTTATGAAAAATTAAATTTATAAAGCATTTACATTTTCATGGCTAACAGAGAAGGTGGACGGATGCAAAGCTCTCTCTTAATTTTTGTGACATCCTTTTTATGCATTTTGTCAAGAGCTTTCATTCTGGAAGCTAAATGAAAGTAATGTTAAAAGCAAGTCTAAAAAATAGTCGCCAGGGAAAAACGACAAGCTGAAAGGTTCAGTGTGAAAAGTCGCAGCATTGTGATATCTACATGAATAAACAAAGTTCGGTTTAAATTGTTTAAGTGGTTATTTTTGATTCGTTATAAAATAGAAAAGCTAGCTCAATTTCGAATAAAGTTTTCCCTAAACTATAACACTCTAAATTCTTAAGACTTATTTTATTTTATTATATGAAACGAAACATTAAAAAAAAACCCATAAATTATGTACAATAAGTGAACATATAGAAATCCGCACAGGTGTTTTATACATATTTGAGAAGTTCTGTTTCTAAACAGACGAACATATGACAGAGAATTTACTCTGTACGCCAATTACAAAGATTGCAGTTTAAGCTTTAATTAATTTTTTCCTTTCAGACGAACATATGACAGAGAATTTACTCTGTACACCAATTACAAAGATTGCAGTTTAAGCTTTAATTAATTTTTTCCTTTCAGACGAACATATGACAGAGAATTTACTCTGTACGCCAATTACAAAGATTGCAGTTTAAGCTTTAATTAATTTTTTCCTTTTTCATTTCTCTTCATTATGATGCGGCGAACGATGGCTAAATGGTAGGGTGATTCTCGTCGGTATCGGAGTTAGCGGGTTCGAATCCGACTGATGGCATGATTATTCGTAGCCGTTTGGACTCCGCTTTGAACAATATATCCCGGTCTCATTAACTCCGAAATCTCACTATAACAAATTTCGTCTAAACCCGTCAAAAATTATGGATTTCTACAAAGGACAAAGAAATGATTTTCTTCAAACTACACACACACACACACAGACACACACACACACACACACACACACACACACATATATATATATATATATATATATATATATATATAGCCCAGTGGCGTTAGGGTAGCACCCACGACACATGTCCGAGGTTCGATCCCCGGGTTGGGCAAGGTTGACTCAGCCTTTCATCCCTTCAGTGGGTAGATGAACTGAGGACCAAGCGTGCTTGGGAACTAAACACTGGGGGTTCCGCGTAAGATTGACCACCTAACCGGAGCACATGCTTCGCATCCCAGGGCCCTTGGTCACGTAAACGGAGATTGGCACAGTAGGCCCTGGCCCCCTAAGGGCTGTTGCGCCGAGGAGTTTAGTTTTTCTTAATATATATATATATATATATATATATATATATATATATATATATATATATATATATATATATATATATATATGTGTGTGTGTGTGTGTGTGTGTGTGTGTGAACATATTCCTTTTACCCACTCCTGACCGAAGCACTACAACTCCAGAGTAGCAGATTCATCAATTCGACTTCCTGATTTGGCAACAGTTGTTCTTTGAAAGAATGTATATAGAGTTCCGAGTTCTGAGTGATGTGTAAGGGAAAGAGGAATAATCTGATTAATAGAGCCATAATTAACCAAGTTTATCCGTGGACCCCCTTTGTGTCCCCTAAATGTTAATTAAAGAAATGTTCATATTAAGAGTTACTCTACTGTGTCCTGAGTCTCTCTCCTTCAAATATATAAGGCTAATAGTTGGAGAAGCAGATTCACCTTTAAACTATACAGGATATATAAACAACCTGACATTATTAACTACATAAAAAATAGAATGATCTGGATGTCCCACGTGATTCGAGTGCAAGATGTCAGCACACTGAAAAAGGTTTGCTTTTTAGACCCATTGGAACCAGATGGATGGGAAAACCATGGTCGATATGAACCGATACCGTAGAATCTGATTTTCTCGAAATTAACGGAAATAATGAGAGATCCACGATCAATCAGTAGTCGTTATGGAGAAATCTCTAGAGCAGGGATGGACAAACGTTTCCGGCAGCGGGCCAAAAATCGAAAGAAAATAAATTTGGCTGGCCAAGATAAATTTTTCTAAAATTTTAAAAACAATATAAAAGTACCCAACGGTTTACTTAATTAACCAACGGTGTGAACTTAATACAAAACAAAGCACAAATTGTAAAATAACTTGGCGACAATTTGGCTATCATGTGTACAAAAATAGAGCCAAAAACATGGCGGTCGGCCCTCGGAACTGGGATTCTAGTATTTGGCGACAATGCTCACACTTGGCGTGCGTACTGAACTGGTGCCCCTTAAACTGGGATTTTACACATACACACACACATAGATGGCAAAAACCACCTGTTCTTAAACTTGGCCTATTTTCATCTGTAATAGTTTGACTTCGCAATCTCAAAATTATTCTTAGCTTTTGCTTGAGTGTGGAAACAAAACATGTCCTTCGTAAGTTAATTGGCTTCCTTTTTTAGATTTTCTTACTGGTAAGGCGAATTTAATGTGACACAAGATTCGTCATTAACAGCATGCGATTTCTTTTCCATCTTTGTAATTAAGAAGTAACCCATTGACTTCTCCATACTGACGTACAATTTGAAAGGACAAGCGAGGAAAAATTCTAATTAGTTCTAAGGGAAAGTTAAAATAAAAAGGAAAACACTTCTAAGAAAAAACCGACAGAACGAGAGTTACTGTCAGGTGGGATGATTCTTCCTCGTGATTTCGGGGGCTTAGCATTATTTTATCCTCTTTCCAGACGTGAAATATAGCATACATAAAGTATAGCATTAGGAACTTGCCCGTAAATGTGGGCCACGGTTAAAAAGATTAAATATAGGATTCTTTGATCGCTAGAATCGAAAGGAGGACACTAAGAGACAAGACTTTTTTCTTATGAGACATTAAAATCAACACTGCTGCCTAGAAGAAACAGGTTTTTAAATTCCGTCGATAGGCTTTTTTTTATTTATTTATTTACCGTGACGTCTGTATTTTCCTTCATCTATTTAAGAGTTTTATAAAGGAAGCTTGAATCTTTCCAAAGATGGAACTTTAAAAACTAGAATCTACTTTCAAAAATGTTTTGCAGTGGTACGTACCTGCTAGTATAGAAACATAAAATAGATAATATAATTGATGGGTGCTTTTTATAAGAATTTATATAATGACTGGTGTTGTTTTATGTTAATTTCCTAGAATGCGCCACGATTTTCAAACATTTTGATTGCTGCAATAATCTTTGATCTTCCAGAATTGAAAGCCTTTTCATTGTTATAATTATCTTTTAATATTTTTTTACTTATATATATATGTTGTATTATTCATACACATTTTACGGACTGATTATTAGATTTTGCCCCATTTAGTTTGTCCGATATTTTCGTCTTTTCTTTTAAGCCTTAAATTGAAACCTTAAAAGGAATTTTGCGGTGATTTAAAGGTGATTCACAACCTAATACCTTGTTAAAAATGTGTTAAATTCCCTTATAAATACCAACAAAATTCAGAAAATATCGATGTGTTAAGGTCTAATTTGACAAGAAACAAAATGGCTAACCGCTATCTTGGATTATAATTAGATTAATGTATGTTTAAAATAAAGTACACTTTACTGTACACTTTTCAGTCAATTATACAATACTGGTATGTTCGTAGCATACCATTACCTAATACAACACACTATACCTAATACACACTATAAGTCTAGAAATAATCTTCTTGAATATGAACATGGAGTCATATGACAACAAACAAAAATGATGTATTCAAGTGAAAATTGAAAAATTTGTACTGTTAATTACTTAATACAGCTTGTTACATTCAGTTAAAAACTGAAACTTATATAAAAATAACTTTGTGTAAATTAATTTTTGCGAACGCATAAATTTCATTTCAGTATGTAGTTAGGGTTTTCTGAAGTTAATTGAAGAATATTAATAAATAAGAAAAAGGAAATATTTCACATACAAATCTATTAACCGTATATATTTGTTATAAATATTTTAGTTTATAGGAAGATGTGGGAATATACTTCAAGAAT
The DNA here is from genome assembly GCA_032207245.1 of Pardosa pseudoannulata. NCBI lineage: Eukaryota > Metazoa > Arthropoda > Arachnida > Araneae > Lycosidae > Pardosa > Pardosa pseudoannulata. The sequence goes on along the minus strand of CM063504.1, from coordinate 96,862,837 downwards.
ATCTATCTCGCTCATATCTGAACCTCATATAAGTTCCTAATTTAATAATTTTTCAACATACTTTTATTTTAAGTGACACCACATATACATTAAGATGTCAAGTGTGGATATAAAGTTCATTCGGTTTTTGATAACAGGTTATGGTAGCCCGAGATTGAAAATTAATTATTTGAGATTTGTGGAAGAAGTTAAAGCAGAAACAAACAATTTTTTTACGTTCAATTTTTGTCTCTCTAATAATTTTTTTTTTAAATTTAAATTTCAAAAAATTAACAATATATATAACAACATAATAAATTGATATAAGTGAAAAATATATCATACACATTCATTGTTTGTTTTGTTTAATTTTTATATGCACATGTAAGCACATGTATTAGCAGGCAAGTCTTTTTGAGTCTCCGTGAAAGTTGATGCAGAAACAAACATTTTTTTACGCTCAATTTTCGTCTCTTTAATAACTGTTTTTAAATATTTACATTTCTAAAAACTAACAATATATATAACAACATAATAAATTGATATAAGTGAAAAATATATCATATATATTCATTGCTTGTTTTGTTTACTTTTTATATGCACATGTAAGCGCATGCATTAACAAGCAAGTCTTTTTGAGTCTCCATGAATTTTATAACATCGTACTGAACAAATTGTTTTTCTTAATACATAATCAAGAATACCAATTTTAAGTACAAGAAGTCACAAAACGATACTTTCTTTAATTTTAATATAGTATGTGAAATGTTAACTATGGACCAATTGGTACTGGTATTATCTAGAGATTTAGTAGTTACTAAGCTTTGGCTTAATGATTTAATTTTTTTGTTGTTGCAAGTGATATTTCAGATTATCATTATATATGACATTCCAGAGTAAAGCATTGAAAATGAAAATGTTACCTACTGCCACATTTAATTAATTAATGTGACCCACACGAATTCAGCCTGCCACCCATTAATGAATGTATCGTGACCCACATTATGAGAAAAAAGTATCTCCATGGCACATAGATCTTTATTTGAAGAAAGTTTTAATGTCTGTAACAGCTTGAACAATCTTTGTTAACATAAAATATTCTTATTTTATGCTATGATTATGAGTTCTTGTCGCAAAAACTACTGCATAAATGTATAAATTGCACTGTAATTATATCTTTGTTATTATAAAAAGAGATTATCCGTAATAACAGTAAGCCAAATTATTTTTAAAAAATAGAGTAAAATATCAAATTTAAATAATTTCTTGGATAGTATTTATTACTAATCGAAAAGTCTGCTAAAATATTGGTGCATAAAAAAGCCTTCGTCAACGAGCTCAGTGGACGAATGGTCAAAGCACGAGTACCAGACCCAAAGTTTGTGGGTTCGATGCTCGCCATGGCGGTTGATCCAAAGTATGGATTTTTAATTTTAAAATGTTATTTATTGTTGCCTTATGTTCTCTAACATTCTAGATCTTTCTTTATTATGTAAATTAGTTATTTCTCGAATATTCTGTTCGGGTATAAAAGCTGATACCCACTAGTTGTAGGCAACTTCTCGATCTTGCAAGGTTGCGAGTTAGCTTCAATAAATTTGTTAGGTTTATCGGTGTGTTCATTCGAGTCTTCGTGACGATATAATAAATCCTTGATAGCAGAATAGCATCTGGGCACTGACCGGACATACAGAAGTACCTGTGTTATATTAGAAAAAATTGGCAAAACAGCCAAAAATTATAGAAAAGATTAAACATAAATCAAAGCTATGTTTGTTTTTAGCGAAAACAATATATGTAAGTATGGGAAACAACATTTAATATCTAAATACCAATCATTCTTTTGTATACATTTTTTATGGTGTAGCGGAAATAACTGTTACAAGTATCTGAATAATACTTACGTATGCGTTGCAATTTACATACGTAATACAAACTAAAGCTTTAAAATACTCTGAAACATCTGGAAACTGTTTTATTAGTACTTAATTTCCCTTTTGGCGCAAACTTATATCGATATATCATTATCATTATCTATGCAACATTATCTCTATAATGACGGCCGAACGATGGCCCATTGGTTAGGGTGCTGGCCTTCAATATCGGAGTTCGTATCCCACTGTGGCATGGATATTCGTAGCCGTTCGGAATCGGCTTTAAGCTGTAGCTCCCTGTCTTATTAGCCCTCATGTTGCAAAAAGTAGACCGTAGCACTTCTAAACCAAACGAAACCTCTGTAATGACGTATGTCAGCCGACAATATATAGGCAGATACAGTTTGTAGGCGGGATATAAAGGCTCGCTATTATATCTTGCCTTATACGTCGAAGGATTTTTGAATAAAATTTATTGAAAATTATCTACTCACAAGATTTATTTTAATTCTTTTGGATTTAAGGAGTGATCGCCTTTAAAAGATATTGAACAAATTTAAATTGGCATCAACTAATATCGTTCATATTTCTTAAAAACTGCTGCAAACATAAAATAAATATAATTGTTTTCCTGCCCTTTTAATCATAACCGAGTCCTGGGGCATACGTTAATACTTATTTTGCAGCTTCCGACCCAGGTTATCTAGTATTAATGTTAACTAAAAGTACCATACAGAATCGGTTTGCTTTTTGGTCCAAAAAAATTTAAGAAAAATTCCTTCACTTAAATTCTTTATTATGTGAAATTAAGAATTCTTTACAACTGGTCCATCGTAAAAAAGTTTTTGAGGCTGTGTAAAAGTTTTAGTAACATCAATGTGCCTTAGCTCTGAATGTATATTAATAAAATATTATTCTATGATAAATAAAAAAATAAACAAGGACTTTAATTAAATAATAAGGATGTATTCAAATAAGATGTAATTCATATGGGATAGAGTATAATGCCAATTACCCCCGTTATTAATAAAATATAATTATTGTTTAACAATAAGTTTACGCAGTCAGTCATTCAGTTTCACAAATTTTAAGGTGAATAAAGTGTACTTTCTATTAACGATAGACTTAAAATATACGAAAACGCAGTTCAAGGTAAAAAAAAAGATGTTTTTCGTATTGAAAAGAAATTTATTCTAAGATCGGAGAATATAAACTTTTACAGTTATAAAACGGTTGAATAAAGAGAACGCCTTAACTTTTGACGGCCGAAGGACGGTATTTTGTATCTACGTTATAGTTTATTCATTCGACGTAGAATCCACCTTTTAAGGGTGTAGTAGATGACTCCGTAATTCATCTTAAGAGGAGATTAATGCTCATAATAAACACACACGTTGCGTAAATTCGGTACTCCCCCCTCCCACTTACATGACATTTTTACGTCTGCGAGGAGCACCGTTTTATGCAGAGTAAGTCGGATCAATCAAAGAAAAACTTCTGGACTGCTGCCGAAGGAACCAATTGGCTGTGATTGCCCGTAAGCGATCGCTCAATGTCACGGTTACATTACACGTGATTCCAGATTTATCAAATCCTGTTATGCAATGTTGACATGTTCTGCTTCACTCTGCGGAGCGAGCGCGGGAAGCGCGATAACGGGTTCTCAGATGTCTATCACTTCCGAATGGTGGGTATCAGTTTGCTGATGGAAATCCGAAACCTTGCGAGCGTTATCAGACCCATTGAATCATTTGAGCACTTTTCTTTTCAGAAAAAAGCTATGTTTTTATATTGTATCAAAACCTGAATGTTGCATTTAATAGATTTATAAAGGAAATAGTGTTAACACATTGAAGACGGGAGACGGGAATTCCCGTCTTTTATTTTTCAACTGTTGTCGACGGAGGACGGAAATTTACGTTTTTTTGGATTTTTTGTTATCACTTTAACAAAAAATGTGCTGGAACTGAGGCTAGACATTTTCCAGCGCATACCGTCTTCAATGTGATAATATGGGATTCATGTCCCAGTACCGAGTCTTTACATTGGAGGAGTCATCGAATAACCCTTGCTTTCACGGCATGACTCAATTGATTGCATACATTCAGATGTAAATGCTATTATTTTTCTTTTTTTTTTACTATTCAACTGCTAATCGAACCATAAAAGATTTTTAGCCACGATCATTTTCTGAATATTTATTGTGTTACGTTCACCATTTTGATTTTCAAACTTGAAATCGTAATCACAGAAAAAGTTAATATATATTGATGATATCGGCATCGATATTCATCACTATATCGGCCTCGATATGGTGATGAATACTGACATTTTAGGCCTCCCCCCATCGGTAGAAAATTTTTAGAATTTGTCTCTCTCTTTCTTCTGTATGTTTGTGTGGTGTAAAAATAAATTTAACAAGCTATACATAGGAAAGAAATTTGATTATGCCTAAGTGTGTGTAATCGATCATTTAAAAGTGCAGCAGAATACATAGATAAATGGCATTTGATTATGCCTAGGTGTGTGCATGTACAATCAATCAAGTGAGTATGTACAATCAATCAAGTGTACAATCAAGTGAGTACAAACCGGAATAACAAAAAAAAAATATTGATATTGTGCATATGTACGATCACTCAGAAGTGGAGCTATATGAAATTAGGTATGTGGTATTTTGGTGCAAAATACCACATGGTCCACGAGTTGTATCTGGAAGATATGCGTATAATAATCTATAGATAAGATGAGGATTTATGATTAAAATATATAGATAAGATTTGAATATATCAATATGTGAGTACAAAATGGAAAAACAAAAAGAAATATTGATTTTGTGCGTATGTACGATCACTCAGATGTAGAGCTATATGAAAATAGGTATGTGGTATTTTGATGCAAAATACATGATCCACATGAGTTGCAGCTGGAAGATATGCATATAATAATCTATAGATAAAATGATGATTTGTGATTAAAATATATAGATAAGATTTGAATACATCAATATGTGAGTACAATACGGAATAACAAAAAAATACTGATATTGTGTGTTTGCACGATCACTCAGATGTGGAGCTATATGAAATTAGGTATGTGGTATTTTGGTGCAAAATACCACATGATCCACATGAGTTGTAGCTGGAAGAAATGCACTCAATTTTGTACCCGGCTCTACTGGAGAAAGTCTCTTACGCAAACATGTGCCGTACTGTCTATGTTAGTCATTTTGTTAATTTATTCATCATGTCAAAATATTTTGATTTGGTTTAGAACGTTACTGTCAGATTTTTGTTATATGAGGTCTAAGGGTATCGGTACCTACTGCTTAAAGCCTAAGAACATCCATGTCAGCAAAAGAATTCGATCTCACGAACTCCTGTAACGAAGAGCAGTGCCCTACCCACAACTGTCGTTGTTGATTTGTAGTTACTCATTGCATGTACATGAGCTAAATATGAATCATATAGATAACAACCTTATAAATTTTATCTTTTGAAAGAAATTACAACCTGAACTATTATTATCCTATTGAAACCAACTGAATTGAAAAGTGTTACTCAAAATGGTTATGTCAAATCGTTTTTATATCAAAATTCAAAGCTTGATTTTAAAAGATAAACTTTAAGGATACACTCTTAAGAAATTTTTTAATACATTTTAAACTTTTCTATAGATCTGCATTTCCATAAAAGATAGCTATTAAATGAAAAACCCATTATTCAATATCATCTTTTGGACAATAAGAAGTAAACATTATTGTTACTACATTTTAAACTAATTTTTTTGGACACTCAAATATACAGTAGTTTAAAAAAACAAGAAATAATTGTTGATTTATTAAACCAGAGAGTTAATAAAATGATTATAAAGAATTAAAAAATTAAAGAGCATGTAAAATAGAAATTTGGTAAATATTTTGAGAGTACAGTAAATTCGATGTTTAAAGAACCTCTGTTTTTCAAATTTCTGTATTTTGCGAACATTTCCTTAAACTAAGAGCATTTTGCTAATATCTTCGTAAAATAAACGTCTAAATAGCGAAGTGCATATTCTATTTAATCCCTTCCGGTATGATTTAATAATGAAAAACTGTGCATGAAATAACCATTTAATTTTTATTTAAAAAACTTGTTTCATTTTACAATTCTTACATATTCTTAATTAAAATCCACTTTTTACATAGTGTTAAATAATATCAGAAACAGTAAAATTAAGAAAATATCAAAGCAAACATTAATAAGGTATACAGATAATAGTCTTCAAGCTAGTGGTACTTTTCAAAACAAAGTGCAAAGGAATTCTTAATTGTTTACACCTCCAAGTAGTCTCACTTTTAATTTGATTCTTGTAACACACACGGCATTTCTTAGTAGGTTTTCTTTTATTCTGACTCATTAATTTGGCAATGACTTGCACCAAGAAATTCTAAAAAATATGCAATAGTGACTTGTGATTTTCACAAGTGATAAAAGTGTTGCCAAATTCAATACACTAGAAATTTTAAACTAAATTAATTACCATATTTAACAGTAACTTTAATCGCATGACGAGTGTAGCTCGTCATTGTGCGGTATGGAATGAAAAACTAATGACGAGCTAGACTCGTCATTTTACCGGAAGGGGTTAAATAACCATTTACCGTGATCCAATATTTTTTTCTCCCTATTTTCGAAATGATTTTGGACATTTTAAACTTATTCTTTCTTCTAACGTATTTTATGATGACCAATGAATTGCTTTTAACAGGCGTCTAACTCACCCACATCACTAAAATATTAGTTATCAGTAATTAAACTTAAGAACGCATGTGATAATGCATGATTAAAATAATTTTTATACGATAATGTCATTAAAATTAGTTAAATTCAATATAAAATCTATTAAATAAAAATTTAATGTATTTCAGAAAAAAAGTTTTGCTTTATTCTTGCTTTCCTCTCAGATTTCTTTTTGCTGGGTAGAGTAAATAAAACAAATAGATATTTATTTACATAAGAAGTGTTATTAACTACTTTGTTTTAACAATATTTAGTATTTATGAATTTAAAATCTGTTTTATGAAATTTAAAAGGTGAATTTCCATTTAACTAATTTTCAATACACCCTTTTTTAGGGATTCAGCAACTTCGTTAAATACAGTTCCGAATGTATTTTAGTTATCAATTGAATACATCTGTTATGCTTGGACTATATTTATTACATCATACAATAACCATGGTGCACGAAATGTTCTCTAACCTTGGTATCTCCTACCGGTGCCGAATACTTAGATAAGAGTGCTGTTGATGTACAATACCTTATCATTGAGCTCACACTGCATAAAGATGGTTGTGCAGCGTGAGGCATTGTATATTATACTCATATAATTTCTTGAGAAAATCATGTGACACACTGCTTAAAGATGGTTGTGCAGCGTGAGGCATTGTTTATTACACTCATATAATTATTTGAGAAAATCATGAGACAGACTGCTTAAAGATGGTTGTGCAGCGTGAGGCATTGTTTATTACACTCATATAATTTCTTGAGAAAATCATGTGACACACTGCTTAAAGATGGTTGTGCAGCGTGAGGCATTGTTTATTACACTCATATAATTTCTTGAGAAAATCATGTGACACACTGCTTAAAGATGGTTGTGCAGCGTGAGGCATTGTTTATTACACTCATATAATTTCTTGAGAAAATCATGTGACACACTGCTTAAAGATGGTTGTGCAGCGTGAGGCATTGTTTATTACACTCATATAATTTCTTGAAGAAATTTGACACACTGCTTAAAGATGATTGTGCAGCATGAGGCATTGTTTATTACACTCATATAATTTTTTGAAAAAATCTGACACAATGCTTAAAGATGGTTGTGCAGCGTGAGGCATTGTTTATTACACTCATATAATTTCTTGAGGAAATCTGACACAATGCTTAAAGATGGTTGTGCAGCGTGAGGCATTGTTTATTACACTCATATAATTTCTTGAGAAAATCATGTGACACACTGCTTAAAGATGGTTGTGCAGCGTGAGGCATTGTTTATTATACTCATATAATTTCTTGAGAAAATGTGACACACTGCTTGAAAATGGTTGTGCAGCGTGAGGCAATGTTTATTAGACTTATATAATTTGAGAAAATCATGTAACTATGCACTAGCAGATGTTTACATTTAGGTCCACATGTTAGTAGGGTTTTTTCATTCTACGTTGGCAATCATGATAAAAACTCTCTTTAAGCGATATTTTCAACCATAGAAAGAGAAAGTTTAATTCATGCAGAAAACAAGTACACCAATACTTATAGTCTTTTCTTTTGCTGATTACAAGCTCTAAAATAGGAAATCCTATCAGTGCACTGTCACCCATTAACAAAAATAAAAGGATTTTAAATTTCTTATTTAAATACTAATCTTATATAATATTGCAAAATTCTAATATTACAAACAAAAATAGCCCTTAAAGTTCTCTCTATAATAACATTACATAATAGTTAAAGCATTAAAAATGATGAGTTGCATTTGCATCTTTAAAGATAAATCTAATTTAAATATTGCTATGAATTAATGTTACCAAAATATCAAAAATAAATAATAATAATAGGAATTTTTACAAAAGAAAAGATTAAAATAAGCTTAATTTTTAAACTAGAATAATCATAGTAAAGTAAGATATATCAGACATTGAAAATATTAAAGTGAAGAAAATTAAGAAACACTAGCATACATGTGCGAGAACTTGTAAATACAGATATCCACATTCGTATAGTTCATAATTTATATCACATTTACTTCTTTAATAATTGTTTATTTTTAGAAAATTCAGAATCCAGTTTTTGTTTTTCCAGTTTATAAAAATAGTTCAGTAAATTTCGTAACTAAATATACATTAGCATTCAATACTTTCATAACTAATGGTATGGTGATACAAATGCGTATATCTGATAAATAAATCCAAAAACTAGCCGATTTGGTGGATCAGATTGAGTTTTAACCCATTGAATCTGATCTAAAAGACGAAGTAATTCTGGTTTTATGGGTGTGGTGGTTACCATTTTTTTATTTGACACTCGAGAAACACTCGAACTTGGTTTAACTCGTGCTGATAAATACGGCCGTATGAATAGAAAATAAAAGAAAACAGATGACCAAAAATATACAGGAAGCTGAAGTACAGAGTACAATTTGAGTAGTTATGACAACAGATAGATTATTGAACCCTGATTTATTTTTTAATCAAAATTAACCTAAATAATTATTAACATTAATAACAGTTCTTCACAGCTATAAAAGTTTTGAGATAAAATATTTTGGTTACCAGGTAAGTACTCAAAATAATATTGGGGTTGCCACTGGCTAAACTAGATTTCCTAAGAGGCAGTCCAATTTAAGGTTTGGTGCGCTATGGTCTACTTTTTGAAACACGAGGGCTAATAAGACCGGGACCTATTATTTAAAGCCGATTCCGAACGGCTACGAACATCCATGCCACAGTGGGATTCGATCCCTGATTTATTTTTTAATCAAAAATAACTTAATAATTATTAACATTAATAAAAGTTCTTCACAGTTATAAAAGTTTTGCGATAAAATATTAAAAAAAGATATTGGTTACCAGGTAAGTACTCAAAATAATATTGGGGTTGCCACTGGCTAAACTAGATTTCCTAAGAGGCAGTCCAATTTAAGGTTTGGTGCACTATGATCTACTTTTTGAAACACGAGGACTAATAAGACCGGGACCTACTATTTAAAGCCAGTTCCGAACGGCTACGAGCACCCATGCCACGGTGGGATTCGAACGCACGAACTCTGGTACCGAAGACACGCACTCTAACCATTCGGCCATGTTTCGTCCCGTTTTAAGAGTAAACTATTAAGTAATCTTTTAAACCTTAAAAATCTCTAGAAAAGTTTTGCATGAACTCGCAACGCCTCACACGGAACTTATTTTTCTTGTTATAGTATATGAGAAAGTTGAGGGAAGAACAATAACAACTAAGATAGTAAAACTTGATTAACCCTTTAGCAAACAGTGGTTTCGCAGGGAAACATCCTGCTAATTTTTTTTTTTTTTTTTTTTTTTTTTTAGTAATATGAATGGTTTTTTTAGCTTTTATGTTTTTGACATTTAAAAATTGCAATAAATGATAGTGCTACACTTAATTTATTTTTTTCTTTTGAAATATATGTATTTAAACTTGATGTACTTTGAAAGTTAGTAATTCGATTTTTTTTCACGTATGACCCCAAGCAAAAATATCTATTCAAACAACACTTATAAATTGTTAAACTATTTATTATACTTTTTAAGAACATTTATTTATTGTTCTTCCAATATAATTAAAATTTTAAAAAGTATTATGTTCACGCTGTACAAGGGGGTGGGTTTATCAGTGAACCCCCCTTAATCCCTCCTACGGTATTCTCTAATGCAAACCTAAGGATTGTGAAGAAAAATTTTAATACATTTTGAATTTATAAGGTTCATAGGTAATATTCATAAACTAATTTCATTAAATTCCAAAGAATTTCTATAGGTGACCTTTAAAGGGTTAAGGCAAAAGTTCAAAATTTAACCAAGAATTAAAATTTTCAACTGAAAGGTTGTGTATTAAATAATTAAAACAAATATGTCACTATTTTAAAACATAAGCGGAATATTTCAATTTATTTTAGAGAAGAAGTTTTCCTTTCATGATAGTTTTGAGTTTCTTACATATATTCTTGATTGTGATTGATACAAGCGTATCAATTATATGCCATTCAACATTCTTAAACATATGACTTCCTTGTAATCAGACAAAGGAAATTTCTAGTTCCATCATGCAGTTCTTTTTATACTAATAAACTGATCAAACAGCTGAAAGTTAAGAAATTTATTCTTTAAAGTAATGATTTAAATCTCCAGACGTTTGTACAGGTGGTGTATTATTTCTTCTATTGAATATTAATTACGTAACTTTCTGACATAAAACACGGTTAATAAAATATTTTGCATGAAATTACTTTTAGTAAACGTATTTCCTTTAAAATGTATTTTTAGGGTTATAAATTAATTTTTAACCACACATTAAATCTAAACAGGATAGGAGATAACGAAATAGGTAATAAATATTCTTGCAACGAAAGCAGTTAAAAATTACTTTGGTACTAATAAAATAGTGTTTCTTTGAAAACTGATGTGAAAATAAAATTTCTATATAAAATTGGACTCAAAGTTAAAATATAAAAGAATAAAAGCAAAACTAGTGAATTACGTAAATTAATTTTGCCGAAACGATTATTGAATATTCGATTAAAAATTTAACAAAATATTGGATTATAATTTAAATGGTAGCATTCCTATTATATGCCAATTAATTTTAGAAAAAATTAACTTGTTTGTGAAAGTTTAATCATTGCTTTGTGAAATAAGTTTAATTATGACTTATTTGTTACTAAACGTTAACAAGTATTTTTCTGTAAAATTAATTTTTAAAGTTTGGAATTAAGTTTCATTTTCACAAAATGGCAACATAAATTCGAGTGCAAATATAGTTAGTTTTTACTTTTATGGTAAACAGGGAAACACATGGTATTCATACAAGTTTTAATTATCACCTTTCTATTTGTAGAAATCAGTTTTTTTTTTCATTAAAGTGACTTTCAGTCGTGTAACACATTTCCTATTTTGAAGTTTTTTTTAAACTAATCAGTTGCCAAATATAAGAACATTCAACCGAATGAAATATTTTGTCGGACTGGCGATTAGGCAGAATACCGAATATCAACCGAATGTTCTGTGCTTTCCTAAGCAACTGAAATTGTTGATAGATTGCCCTGAAGCATTGTGATCGATTTTGTGAAATACGAAGGATATTTAGACCAGAATTTACTATTAAAGCCGATTATGAGCATTCATGTCAACATCGGGATTCGAACTCCTAGCCTTTAGTATCAAAAGGCACTTTTTAAACTGTTCTATGCAATTGGTTCTCTAATGCTTATAATTGTACTTAACGATTTGGAGCAATGATAATATTTACACATACACACACACGTATATATATATATATATATATATATATATATATATATATATATATATATATATATATAATATATATATATATATATATATGTATATATATAAATATATATATATATATATAAATATATATATATATGTATATATATATGTGTGTATATATATATATATAAATATGTATATATATAAATATATATATATACAGTATCTAGACATATATATATATATATAAATATATATATATATAAATAAATATGTATATATATATATATATATATATATATAAATATATATATATATATATATATATATATATATATATATATATATATATAATATATATATATATATATATATATATATATAAATATATATATATATATATATATATATATATATACATATATATATAAATATATATATATATATATAAAATATATATATATATATATATATATGTTAT
>CM063504.1:96842996-96845496 GCA_032207245.1 Pardosa pseudoannulata | reverse complement strand
GCTCATAACAAAGTTCAGCAGTGTTAATAGCTTCCGACAGAGAAAAAAACACTGACTTGATGATGGGATAAAAAACAACTTGCTTTTTATTAAAAAAACATAAAACCACCGAAAGAAAAACACAAGTTCACATAGTTTGCGTTGGAAGACAACCTAATGGTTATGTTGCTACCAAACAACTCCCACCCACCGGTAAATATTTGCCGGGTTATATACTTCCTCGGTTGAAAAAATATGAATATTAATTGTTACTAAAACAAAGATTCCGAGAAAGAATAACTTAAATAGTGAAGTCACAATTTAACCAGGGAAAATAAACTAAAAGAAATGAGTTCCGGTTATACTTTACAATACACTTTTAGTAATCACACAAGATTACCAAATTACGCTCTTTAAAAAGGGAGGAGAACAGGTAATTACCTCATATTTAACAGCTTAAATTTGTAAAGTGGGTTTATGTGTTACTTTAAATCTTATTTTAGATTGTTCCAAATTACAAAATATTCAAGTCAAAGATTCTTATTCTAACTTTATAAAGCATTTTAATTTATTAATCAGTAGATCTAAATTTTTGAACGTTCTTTTGAATTCTTTAAAAATTTGCAATTAACAATATGAAAAGGCGTCTGATTTCTCTTTTCGTATTTATTGAGTATTAATCTTCAATTTTTCTTCCTGTGCTAAACTCAATATTTTTAACTGTCTTACGACTGTATTTCAAATCATTTTTGTCATTTATATATATATGTTAGACAGGAGAAAATATACATTTTTATTTATTCTATAACCAGATATCCAAACATATTACAATTGTACTGTCATTTATTTATTGACCTTGAAGAAATATACTCTCGGCTGTCCTTATGTACACAGACATTTGTATGTATGTATGCATGTATATAAATATGTGTGAGTGTGTGTGTGGGTGTGCAGAAAGAGGTGAGGAGAGATTAAAATATTGAATTTTTTGAAATTTAATACTTACACGCTGTTTAGGATATAATATCTTTAAAATTGTTATCTGGTTATTTCAGTTCTTTTTATCTTATGAAACATTTTTATGTCAAAATATTCGAAATTTAAAATTAGTGGGCTCATTAGCAATTTTTTAAACAATTTAAATAAAATGCCAATATTTATTTCAGATCTTTATTTGGTCTGATGCCTATTGGTATAAATACTCAACCTTAATCCAAGTTAAATAAGTTAAAATATTAAATCACTAGCTTACAGCCCGTCATATGACGGGATCAGTAAAATTTTTAATTTTCCAAAATTGTAAAATACCTTATGAGGCAGGTAAAAAAATGGTTTGTTTTTTGGCTGAGAATTATCTTGCAACAAAAATAATCGATGATTAAATTTAAAATTATCACATATGTACCTAATCTATTATTTAAGCCAAATATAAAAGAAAATTATTTACGTAATATCTAAGTTCAGTGATAAAACGTATGAAAATAAGGCATAATTTAAATAATTTAAAATAAAAAATAATAAAAAATAATGAGATGGTTAAAGGAATGACGTCATAATGCTAGAAAAAATGTTATTCTTACCTATTTGCTGTGTGATAAATTGATAAATTTAATCGCCTGCACTTAACGGGGGAAAATAGGAGAGAAATAATAGCATTAAAAGCTATCAAAAAGGGGAAGGGGTGGATGTCGAACGTTTTAAAGAAGGCAGTATTTTTCGCTGTGATATGAAGCATATTTATACAAATTTATTTTAGAATCGGATCGATAGTTTAGGAGAAGATAAACATTAGTTTCTTTGAATTTTGCTAACTATGGATGCCTCTATCCATTCCAGGTCCAAATGCTTCATAAAATCGAGGACAGATAACTTAGGCTATTATTATATAGGGGATTTGCCCATTTTTCAATCTATGTTCTTAAAAAATTATTTAATTGTAGAACTTAGTTAACCATTCATGTTGAAAGTTTACTAATAAATACATTGGTCATACTTGTACATGATTGGCTATATAGGTTAAAGTTACTTTTGACCGATTATTGTCATTCTTTATAGACATTCTAGTACAAGTAAAAGCAATTCAAATAATGTAAATATAGAAACTGGAGTCTGAAGTCTAGAAACAATTGATTAGAAACTCAATGACTCACTAGTACCTCACACCTAATAATTATTATGTCTCTACAGTATCAGTAAAAATGATGGCTATTATTTTTTATAACAGCCTTTTTTCATAATTTGCACACAATGTGTTAATCAGCACGAATTGCAACATTTGAGATAATACTCCTGTTAATTTTTCAACATTTATTTTTGGATAAATAGAGCACTTTTTATGTTCTTTTAAGAATTGGTTCATGTATACATGAATACAACAAATGGCGTATTGAAGTAGGGATGTATATAGGTGTTGTAAGGATTGATGTGTACATATATGTAAAGATTGATGTATTAATTTTGAGATATGACTTGAAAAAGAAAAAATTCCTCTCTGCAATGGAAAATTTCTTGTTACGCCCTT
>CM063504.1:96832996-96840496 GCA_032207245.1 Pardosa pseudoannulata | reverse complement strand
GGTTAAAGTGTACATTTATAGATTTACCGAAAAGTATCTGAAAATTTATTGTATTTCCCATTATATACTTACTAGCTTATAGCCCATCATATGACGGAATCAGTAAAATTTTTAATTTTCTAGACTTGTAAAGTACCCTATGAGGCTGAGAATTATCTGGTACACTGTCAATAATTTCTTTATCTTCATAGTTCTCTAAAGTCTCCCGTTTCTGTGAATGCAGTTTAGAATCCCGTTGAATTAATTTAAAAATGATAATTCAAAGTTTTCTTAGCTATGTTGAAATTATCGTTAAGTTCTTCCCAATTTTTTATTGTCACAGTAATGAATGGAAGTAAAGGAATAAAACTATCATTTCCACTACACCCTGGAGGTAAAAGCAGTTTAGTTGTTAATACCGGTGATAAAATTTTCATTAAAAAAAAAAGGAAAAAATTAAATGATTAAATTTAAAAGGATCACATATGTATATATATATATATATATATATATATATATATATATATATATATATATATATGTATATATATATATATATGTATATATATATATGTATATATATATGTATATATATATGTATATATATATATATATATGTGTGTATATATATATGTATATATATGTATATATATATATGTATATATATATTAATATATATATATGTATATATATATGTATATATATATATATATATATGTATATATATATATATATATGTATATATATGTATATATTATATATATATGTATATATATATATATATATATATATATATATATATATATATATATATATATTATATATATGTATATATATACATATGTATATATATATCATATGTATATAATAATATATATATATATATATATATATATATATATATATATATATATTATATATATATATATATAACCAACCTTGTATAATCTATTATTTAAACCAATAGTTAAGTGATAAAACGTATGAAATAATGCAGACGTATATATAATATATATATATATATATATATTGTATAATATATATATATATATATATATATTATATATATATATATATATATATATTATATATATATATATGTATATATATGTATATATATAAGTATATATATATATGTAAATATATATGTATATATATATATATATATATATATATATATATATATATATATAAATAAAAATATATATATATATATACATATATATTTATATATATATATATATATATATATATATATACCTAACCTTGTACCTAATCTATTATTTAAGCCAATAAGTTCAGTGATAAAACGTATGAAAATAATGCAGACAATATTTAAATCATTTAGAATAAGAAATGATTAAATGAGAGGGTTAAAGGAATGACGTCATAATGCTAGAAAATGTTACTTTTACCTATTTATTATGTAATAAATGGATAAATTTAATCACCTGCTCTTAACCGGAGAAAATAGGGCTTGAAATAATTTCATTAGACTCTCGAAAAGGGGGAAAAGGGTGGATTTCGAACGTTTTAAAGGCGATAGTATTTTTTGCTGTGATATGAAGCATATTTATACCGATTTATTTTAGAATCTGATAGATAGTTTACGAGAAGATAAACTTTACTCTCCTTTAATGTTGCTGACCCTAATTCATCCAAAATCCAATATGGATCTCTCTATCCATTCCAGGTCCAACCACTTCATAAATTCGAGGACAGAAGGACAGATAACTTAGGCTTTATTATATAGGATGTTGAAGGTAAAATATTATTTTAATAATTTATTATTTTTTTTCAATTGTAACTTCATCGAATTTCATTTAAGCAAAACAAGATTTTTTTAATTTATAAATTATTTTATAAATACTAGATCTTTTTTTCAGATAAAAGCTTGGTTGCAGTGTTATTATTTCCCAATCATGTACTGAAGTATTTAAAAAACTATTTATTGTTTATATAAAAAAAGTAGGAGAAAATATTGGAAATCATTTTAGGATTTTGACTACTTTCTCTTAAGGTAATTATGAGCAAATTTATTTAAAGCGGAACGAAAAAAGAAAAGATAAAATTTTGGCTTACCAAAATTATTTGTTTTATAACTAACAAAGACTAAATTAAAAAGTATATTTTGAAAATCCTTAAACTACTGTGACTAATGAAGTTGAGATCATTTCTAAAAATTTCTACATCTTATTAATAGAACAACACGCTTCCATTTACCGCGCATACATGAAAAACTGTCATTCGACGGGGTAACGTATGCTTACCATTGTTATACTTAATATAAAATCGGAGAAATAAGTTAAAATTATTTTTTCAAAATGTTGTTTCTACTTTTAAAGTAACAGAAATATAAGTGTATTTGACTAGTTTTCTGCATATTTATCGCTTGTTCCAGTTTTGGGGTAAGCAAAAGTTTTAAACCATTTTCAATAAAGTATCTCACTATCTTTCGCACACGCAAATTTAAATAAAGAAAAGGAATAACGTATTTTAATTTCTAAAGAAATTTTTCTCGCATGGATATGAAATTGAACAAACTTTTATGTATAATCATTTAAAACATTGACATAAAAAGTCTGTTGTGGGCCGGATATTATTTAAAAATAGAAATGGTCGTTTACACACATAAAAGATACACAGGGAACATTTTCAATAAAGCTTCTGATTATAAAATAAATAATTAATAGCTTTTAATATAATTAAATACATGATTGAAAATATATTTATTTTAATTTAACTTAATACTTGACTGGAATAATATTCGAATCAAGCTTTTGTACTAAGTATAAGTAAAAATATCTCGTTTTGTGTTAATGGAATTCACATTGACCAATTAAGATGAAGTTACTATTGAAAAGATAAAATATTAATGAATTTTAAAATTATATTTTATCTCACAATATCTTTTATATAAATATATTACTAACAACGTAATAATTTTTCAAGTAGATTCATTAAACCTAGGAATGTACAGTGTCCCTTTAAAAATACGGTTTTAATAACAACATAAGTTGTTGATCAAGATTTGTTATTTGTTATCGCATGGATTTAAAACATTGATTTGCCGAACGATGGCCGATTGGTTAGAGTGCTGGCCTTCGGTACCGGAGTTTGTGGGTTCGAATCCCACTGGGGCATGGATGTTCGTAGCCGTTCGGAAGCGGCCTTAAGCAGTAGGTCCCGGTCTCATTAGCCCTCGTGTTGCAAAAGTGTAGACCGTAGCACTCCAAACCAAAATATTGATTTAATATATTGATTCAGAACATCCTGTTAAAGGAAGCTTGACAGCAGTATTATTCTTTCCAAACATGTACTCAAATTACTAATTTAAAAACCTAATAATTTAAAAAAATTATTAGGTTTTAAAAAACTAATAATTATTTATTTAAAAAAAAAGAAAGGTAGGAGAAAATATTGGACATCATTTTAGGATTTTGACGACTTTCCCTTAAGATAATGACGAGCAAACCTTTCTAAAGCGGAACGAAAAAAGAAAAGATAAAATTATTTCGTACCAAAATTATTTGTTTTATAACTAACAGAGACTAAAGTAAATAGCATATTTTGAAAATACTTAAACTACTGTGACTAATGAAGTTGAGATCATTTCTAAAAATTTCTAAATCTTATTAATAGAACAATACGCTTCCATTTACCGCACATTCATGAAAGACTGTCATACGAGGGGTAACGTATGCGCACTACTGTTATACTTAATATAAAATCGAAGCAATAAGTTAAAATATTTTTTTCAAAATCTTGTTTCTACTTTTAATGTAACAGAAATATAAGTGTATTTTACTAGTTTTCTGCGTATTTATTACTTTTTCCAGTTTTAGTGTAAGCAAAAGTTTTAAACCATTTTCAATAAAATATCTCACTATCTTTTGCACACGCAAATTTAAATAAAGAAAAGAAATGACTTATTTTAATTTCTAAAGATATTTTTCGCATATGGTTCTAAAATTGAACAAACTTTTATGTATAATAATTTAAAACATTGACAATAAAAGTCTGTGGTGGGCCGGATACTATTTAAAAATAAAAAAGGTCATTTACACATATAAAGAATGACCAGGGAACACTTTCAATAAAGCTTCTGATTATAAAATAAATAATTAATAGCTTTGATTACAATTGAATACATGATTGATAAATACATTTATTTTAATTTAATTTAATACTTGACTGGAATAATATCCCAATCAATCTTTTGACCGAAAAATAAATCTGAGGTCTAAAAAGTATTCTAAAAGTAAAAATATTTTGTTTTGTGTAAATGGAATTCATATTGACCAATTTAGAGGAACTTACTATTGAAAAGATAAAATATTAATAAATTTTAAAATTATGTTTTACCTCAAATTATCTTTTACATAAATATACTACTAACAACGTAATATTTTTTCAAGTAGGTTCATTAAACCTAGGAATGTACAGTGTCACTTTAAAAATATGCTTTTAACACTAGATTTACGGATGTTGATCATATACCTATTTTTACTGAAGTGAGCCAATTTGACTCATACAAGAAATTTGAAGTTTTTTACAAAGAAAATAGTTCCAAATTAATTTAAATGAAATGTTTATTATAAAAAAATTCATGGAAAACATTTTTTACATATAAAATTTGTTTTTGAAAGACATTTTTTGCAAACATTTCTATTACATTTAGCACAATGGTTTCTACATCTGTTTCTTTTGTATGATTGTTGAACTTGACAATTATTATTTATTCAATTGTTGGTTTGAAATAAAGTGTTTTGCCCTTCCTAAATTTACTGCTACTTTATATTTTATATTTACTTTATACTATGAACTTCGGTTCCGAAGAGCATATCTTTATTTTTTTTCATATACATTCTATGAGTAAAGAAGAGTAAAATAGGTATACCACATTGATATGCGAAATAGGTAATATGGGAAAAAGAATGAAATTTTAGATAATTTTATTACTAACTAAAAATATATGTTTTTACAAAATATATATAAGTATTATATATATATATATATATATATATATATATATATATATATAAATATATATATATATTAATATATTTATAAAATTATCTCCTATTTTAGTTTTATTTTATTCATTATTTTAGATCATTATTTCTCATATTAAACTATTTCCAGCTATCCAATTTAAACGAGGATTTTTTTCATTCCTTCAAATTTAACCCCGAAATTATTTCTATGATTCCCAAAACAGAAAATGAATGGAATTAACAAAAGTTTTTAACGATGAAAGCAGTAATACCTCCTGAGCCATCACACATTACTTTACAAAGCTTTTATTTTTTCTAAGCATTTTTCACGTCAGAAAACACACACGGGTTTTAGCTAGAGCGTTTCTGAGAGCGTTCACACGTCTGGTTCTGGAATTATGTTATAGGATGAATAAAGATTAAGTTCGGCCACGACGACCTAAAATGAGCGGGACACTTGGCAGCCCAGCATGCCCGGGCTGAGGAATAATAGGGCTTTTAAAACAGTTTTCAAGTGTATGATATTTTATATTATATTTTGTGTATATATATATATATATACATATATATATATATATATATATATATATATATATATATATATATATATATATATATATATGTGTGTGTGTGTGTGTGTGTGTGTGTGTGTATGTCAGGTTTAAAAATGGGGTTTAAGAATCAATCGAGTTATAATTAAAAATAGTTAGAACTCATTAACGATAACGTAATAGGAGAAACACACACCCTCGAGCCGAACTATACAAAAAGAAGACTCCTACGTGGAAGTAGACATAAGAATTTTGCTTAGGTAGCGACGCCAAAAGAGTCAGTTCTGAGTGGGAACTCGGGCTAATAACATCCTCCACGCTTGCCGTGGCAAAGTATGAGAACAAAGGATTTCTAAATGGCATAGCTATGAACAGAAGGATTACAATAAAGAAGTTTTTATATATGAAATGAAATGTGTCTTCCATGCCTTAACCACTTGTACATGTCATATATATATATATATATATATATATATATATATATACATATATATATATATATATATATATATATATATATATATATATATATATATATATATATATATATATATATATATATATATATACATACATATATATATATATATATACATATATATATATATATATATATATATATATATATATATATATATATATATATATATATATATATATATATATATATATACATACATACATATATATATATATATACATACATATATATATACATACATATATATATATATATATATATATATATATATATATATATATATATATATATATATATATATATATATATATACATATATATATATATATATATATATATATATATATATATATATATATATATTATATATATATATATATACGCATATGCACACTATATATAACCCCGTATCTCTAGATATACATATCTATATATATATATATATATATATATATATATATATATATATATATATATATATATAGAGAGAGAGAGAGAGATAGATAGATAGATAGACAGATACATGGATATATACAATTTTTTGTAAATACTAATTCTTGTTTTTGTTTTCTCTTATGCAAAATGCACGTACAGAAAGCACTGTAATGGTAAGAGTAGATTTCGTCATTGTAATTCTGAAGTATATCAACGCTCTTGATCAAGGGTGGGCACTTATGAGGTCAATAAAAACCGCATTCCGAATTTTCATACGTCATTAAGAGCTATACCACAGTTACATACCTTAAAAGTTTCCTACATTATTAGATTTGTTAAAAAAATTATATATATTTAAGTTATATATTGAATTGCAAATATATTTGCACATATTGAGATTATTACTTTGACTGTTGTACCTCAAATAATGCGATAGATACAGCGAATTAAATTTTTTACATAATCACGTTCATATGTATAAAACATTCTTAAATTTCACCTTATATAATTTATAGTCATGATATATTGCAGACAATTCTTGAAAACTTTAGATATTTTCACACATTTGTTTGTAAACTTTCATCTATAAATTTTACACCTTAATCTTTTGCCGCTCTAGAGGTGACTCTCACTCAGCAGATGATTCGATGCAGCAACTCGAGGGGTGACTCTCAGTCAACACTTGGTTTGATGCGAAAACTAACACGCGGTAATGACTATTAATGTTTGGTTTTTTTCAGGTGGGTTTCATTGCTCAATTTTATGACGTAAATGCAAAAGAAATATCATTCAAATGGAGTTAAAATTTTTATTTTCTCAATGAGTCCGCAAATGCGGTCTAGACTGGATTTTTCCGGTTTCAGCTCTGGTCTAGCGAAGCTTATGCTAATTTTTTTAGCTCGAAGTTTAAACAGCTCTTTTTTATCTCTGTTTATACTGAACGTACCCCTGTTTACTTGAATATTTTAGTCGGGTCTGAGGAGATCCAAGTTTGATTCTTGACTTGTAGACCTTCTGAGAACAATTTGAACTTGACAGTTTGAGCAAGCAGACAAAA
>CM063504.1:96802996-96807996 GCA_032207245.1 Pardosa pseudoannulata | reverse complement strand
AAAACCGATTCCATCAGAGATTTTTTGAAGTGTCGCTCATTCCATGCATTAATCAACCGAACTATGACCGAATATGTAGGACACTCCTATGGGGTACTGGATTTCGGGGATTTGAATCCCACTGCTGGCATGGATGCTCGCAGCCATTCCAAATAGGCTTTTACACCCATGCCCATCTTATGCACCATTACTGGCCACCCATGCACCATTACTGAGTCAAGCACCTCCACAGTGTGCAAGAAAACTTACACAGTCGCACACATTTTGACATCGTGTTGCTGTCTCCGATCAATGTACATAAATTTTTTTAAAAATTTATCACCGAATCTTGACACAATCATCCGGGAAACGCCCCATCCAGGCTTATTTACCTTTGTTCGCTGTACAGGTTTTTATTATGAAGTCTGAATTCTGTGATTTTTAACTTGCATGTTTTTTTTCCAATTTTTAATTTTACTATTTTTAATTTTCAATTGAACAAATTTTAATATTCAATTTAACAGTTTTTAATTTTCAATTCATCAATAATCATGCTTGTTTTCAATAGTCTAATCCATCGTATTCATATTTTCTATTTTAATATTTTCTTAATATTTTTTGTTGATTTATGTTTTATGTGCTTTTAACGTTTTCGATTTATTTTCTCTTTTACATCGTCCTTAAAATTCCTGTCACTGATGTTTTTTACTTTTTTATCGGTACTTTGTTTATTTTTTCCTTTTTTTTTCTCGCAGCTTGTCAAAAGAAGAATTAGCACCACTAAAATCTAACAAACCAACTAAATCGGGTTTTAGCAGTAAGTCCCATTCTCCCTTATCCGTTTGTAGCAAAAAAGTAGACCGTAGTGTCCCAAACCAACCAATCCCTCAAATCTTTAAACCTTTTTCCACTGTCCTCCACTTCATCTTATGCGAAAAAGTTACCTTTTCTAGATCATATTTCGCCAGTTTCGGATTTTATGTTAGTCCATGCATTAAAAAAAACAAAAACGAATATTCAAATTTGTTAGGATTTCTTTTTATTTTCTTTATTAACAATCAAAAAACGAACAAGACATTTTCAGTAATTCAATTTTACGTTTTTAACTACCCCAAACTTCAAAGCTTTGCAAGCTTTATTTTATTTATTTATTTTTTATTTTTCTTTTAATTTTTTTTACCTTTCTCCGTTGCCTTTGAAATACAGTCTAACTTGTTTAATTAATCTACGAAAATTATGAAGCTCATCCATGCATTTTTCATTACAGCTACAGTGCAGTAGCTACAGGATAATCATTTTACTCTTTAAAACATCTTTACCTTTTGGTTGTTCCAATTAGTAACGGGTATCAGATAAATTACTCTTCATACATAATATTTAGCCTTTTACTTGCTATCCTGATATGCTTCATCTTTGTCTAGGAATGCGGAGCATTAATCGAAAGTAATCTTCGTCTCATCGCAATAAAACACATTTTTTATATCGTAATCTTGAATTAAGCTAGACAAGTGTTATAACCCTTATGCATTTTTCAGCAGTAGCAGTTCTCCCGTGATATGCTGACTTAAAAGCATCTTTTCTTAAATTTTTCGTACCAAGCAAGACGCTTAAGTATTTTCAGTGTTATACCTCTAGATAATGGACTGAGCTTTTCCTCTCAACAAACCACGATCAATAGGCAGATTGGCAGCTCTCATATCATTAAATCAAGTTATAAAGCGGATGTCACTTTAATTAAACCTTCTGTTTTGCATGCTGGTCCCGTTAATTTTAAACAATGCTCCAAATAGTCTGAGAAATTGTATCTTTGTTTTCAAAATGTCTTCTAGTGTTGATTCAGGGAGGCTGAATTGGGGGACCAGCGACATTTTTGATCGTCCAGAATTATTTTCATATTCACGGATAATTTAAATTTTAAATTTAATATTTAACATTTTTCGTATTGACATTTTAAATTTCGAAAAATCGCAAATCATTTATTTATAAATCTAAAATTTCCGCTAATAATAATAATATTAGTTTACAACATGGTAGAGACTTAATTGAGAATGAATGTGAGTCGATACTTGACAATTACTTCATTAATGCACATCTAGTTAATCATTTCCTTGTTGAAGCAGATGTCCAGATAGTAATTGTTCTTAGAAAGAGGACCTAGAATCTGATTGCTTTTCAGAAATCTATCCAATTTGTGTCATACAACATTAGAAGAAGAAGAGTTCATCAATTGAGTTGTCAACTGTCGAAAGAAACACAGACCTCCCGAGGAGAAAAGGACATTTCTTTGCTAAAATAACTCTTACCTCTAGATACCACTGGACCCGTTTTAACAGAGGAGTTCATCTTGCCTTAGATAGGAAAAATGAAATCGTTTCCATCCCATTCTCATTTCTTGTAAAGAACAACGATATCTCTCTTTCTTCCCTATTATTAGATATTCTCAGACGTAAATATAGTCAAGAAATAATCATCAGTGACTGACAGAAGATGTAAAATCTTAAAATATTAATTCGTTTAACCAAAATATCATCGTTCAAGTGATAAGGTACTGCTTTTTTTAGCATGAAAAGGTGTCGTCTAAGTATGAACGGCTTATAACTGAAAGTCGTAAAGCTGAGAGAAATTTAACATTTTTCCCATACAGCTTTTCAAACCAGAAATAGAGAATAACCCAAAGAGTTGCGTAAATATGAAATGTATGAACGAGAGGTAACTGTGTATTATTTATCTTACATTAAAAATTCTTTGTTTTATATCTGTTATATTTCATTTTCATAACTTTATATTTCTACAGGCTATATGAAGCCTATCTTGACATCAGTTCAATTTTTTAAAACTTAATTTGTACCATTACATTATAAATAAAACTACTAATAAAAACGTAATAAAACTCTTAATAAAACTACATCTTTTGAGTAAGTTTTCGAAACTAATAGCAGTAAAAATTATCGAAAAGAATTCGCAATATTTTAAATAATTCATTATGCCTTCTTTATTTCTTGAGCTATATTTTCAAAAATTTGGCTTGACTAAAGAACTGGGTTCCCCCGCCAACTTGGCGATAAGGGTTTAAGTATGGTCTCCTAACATTTTCTTCTGTTCTCACCGTGTCCAAACAATCTGTATCTATAGTATAATTTATGATATTTGCATCTAATTCTCCTTGTGTAACTCTTTTCTTATATATTAAAAGTGCGCAATGCTTAAAAAAATTAGGTATAACAAACCATTGATGGTTCGCTATGGCTAATTTTTAATAATTTGGAGCTGTGGACTTTGTAAACTGTTAAGGGATTAATTGCCCATAAATATAAATGTCCTGTTTTCAAGTCGTTTTCTTTAATCAAGTAAGAGTGTAAAATTCTATTACATAGCGCACTGTGCATTAATTAAAGTCTCCAGAAAAAGCAAGAAATACATTGTTTGGACGACTTACTTTTGTATTTTAGTAAATATCACCAATATTTTCGTCAAATTTACAAAGGGGAACCCAATTCTTAAGTAGTCCCAAAAACTTATGTAACCATTACCAATAGTCAGATAAATTCTATGCAGAAGTTGCAAATTACTTCAAGCTATTTTTAATACATGGTAATCTTTTTTTTATGTTTTAATATGTGGATGATCCTTCGAATTCACAAGTCCACGATACTCAATAGAAAGTGTGAGTTTAACCCCATACCAATGACGCCCAAACTCTTCGGGCAACGCAAATCCGCCAATGCGCCAAAAATGGTATTTCAATTCTGTGAAGCCCAAAATCGGTTCGTTCAGTGCATAATATTTAATATGAATTTTCCCAATAAGGCGATTTCATACGGTAAGGCACATCTCATTTTATGACAATTCTAGTTTTAGTTTCAAACGGAAAGGCAATTTATTGTTTGTCTATTGGCTGTTGTAAACATGAAAATGAATGGGAAGGGCATTATAGTAGTTCGTGACGTTGCGACAAATTGCTCTAAAAGGGAATTTTACGAAGTGTCACTAACTACGTTAATGCCCTTCCTCTTTCATGTGCAATTCTTTAATAGCCAATAGGCAACCAATATTTTGCCCTTTCATTTAAAATGAATATTAAATTTTTCATAAGTTTAATTGTCTCAAGCTTCATTAAATTGCTTTATAGATAAAGATACTTTTCCGCGAAAAGTTGAGCAGTTTCACGCCATTTGTTGCTATTTCTGACACTGTAAAGGATTTGTGAAATTCAAAGGAATTTGAGGGACATGAAATACATGACAGTTGATATAGATGATAATATTGATGTATAAGTTTATTACATTGATCCAGAAACTTATGTCATTTGATTTATTTTGCTGTAATCTGAGCAAAAATTACCGTAATCCATTAACATATCCCATATAGGTGAAAATATTGAAAATAGTAGTTATTTCCTTTTAATTTTTTTTTCTAAAATTAATCTATTTCTAACATTTTGATGATAAGGAGAAACAAAATTAAGGAGATTTGTTTCCCATTTTCTCAAATATATTTTACAAGCAAGGGGTTAACTAGGTTCTTTATATGGCCAAATTTAGAAATTGCATCATCAAGTGTTTGTTTAGAAATTTAAAAAAAATAGCTTAAACTCTAAAGTGACCATAATGTTATGACTCATCGGTGAATATGTACGTACATTTGAATAGACACACACGTGTATATATATATATGTGTGTAATAAGACGGACTTCTCGATGGGTGGTTGCAGTCATAGCCATAAAAATGATACCGTTTTAGTTAAAGACCTTTATTAAGATAACGTTGGAGGTCGGGTTCCCACTTCATCATAGGGACAGGTCAAACTGAAGAGTCAGCTAGCATGTACAAGAGACCCTTAATACCTGGGTCAATATCTGTGGGAAAAATATCTCTAGAAAAATCTGTCTCCGACAGTGTGTATCTCCTTTTTATTTGGAAATTTCCTTAATTGTCCGCTAGGGCCATGTAGGAATATAATTATTCAGGCCCCTTCTCCGAGGGCTTAAACTGTAGCCCCAGTGATCAATTTAGGTTAGGGG
>CM063504.1:96787996-96800496 GCA_032207245.1 Pardosa pseudoannulata | reverse complement strand
CATATATATATATATATATGTATATATATATGTATATATATATATGTATATATATATATATATATATGTATATATATATATGTATATAATATATATATATATATATATATATATATATATAAATATATATATATATATATATATTATATATATATATATATATATATATATATATATATATATATATATATATATATATATATATATATATATATACACGCACACACACATATATATATATATATATAGTCAACTCTTGTCAATACTATTTATCCTTTGAATTTGATGGCTTTAAAAATATTTGTTCATTTATTCATTCACCATAAGCTCATCTACAAGCAAGTAAAGTAATAAACTTTTAATAGACACCAACGGTATGAAAATACCTCCCTTTCCCTTATACCTACTTATATAACCAGCTGTATTGACATTATGATCTCAAAGTCTGCAGGGGTATATTGATAAATCAGCCTTATCGAGGAAAATATATGAGATAACTAAAGATGGAGGTATAGAAAAATGCACACTTTATTCTGAGATATCTGATCCTTATGACAAAAAAAAAATCGGTGTTCACTAGTTTTTTTCCTGATGTTTATGTTTATGCTACTATTTAGTCTTTTACAAAGAATTCAATAGGTGTATCAGTACAATTTATGGGATTTTTATCAAGCGGTGAGTAACAGATTAGGCATAAATGTCGATATCATCAGACCATTATATCTATAGAAATTGGAAAGTAAACTTCCTCATCCATATGCTATGGAATTTTAACAGAGATTCTTGAATATCTAGATATGGTGAAATAATATATTTTTCCATGATAAATTAGAACCATCCTTAATAAGTAATGCCATTGAATATCTAGAGTCGATTGTATATAAAAAATAATAAATTTTTCCGAATCTAAAAATTAAACTTAATTTGCGAAAGATGAAATCCCCAAACTAAATGATACAATAGTTCAAAATTATTTGCTGAAAATCACGTGATAAAAGTACAATGTTGGATATATCAAACTTTTCAGTCTACTTCAAAGATCATGCATCGGAACAGTGATATCCCCACTTTTGACATCATACCCAGTTCAGGAACATTTTTTGCAGTTGATGTAGTACAAAGTTTTGTGAAAGGTCAAAAAGGACAAATTATGTAGCTAAGGAACCAACAGGACATGTCTGTGAAAGGTAGAATGATTGGTATGATTGAATGCGAAAAATCCGAGACCCAGTCTCTAATTCTAAGTTTGTAATCCCAAGACTGTTTCAGAGATTTCAGAAAGCTGCAAATGTTATCTAAAAACCAGTGAAGTTCACAAAGAGGAACAGCCGACCAGCAAAGGTCAGTATTTGGTATTTACTGAGCAACCTAAGTGTGGCATTATCCAGAAAAAGCTTCATTGCTACTTCCTCAACCACAAGAGGCAAAATGTTTACAGAAGTGAGAAATATCAAATCAGAAATCAAAGCTCTGGGAATCTTTGTGGAGTTAGGAATGTTTGAATCATAAAGTAGTGTAGGTATAGTGTGGAATATTGGATTCGTAATTGAAACCATAAATTCATTATAAAACTGTCAGGTAAGACTTTAAATTTAGCAAGAATTATCTTACTTTAAAGGTTTTACAAATCACTTCGTCTCTAAACCAAAGGATAGCAAGGTATATTTTCAATGCATAATTTTGCATAACCTGAAAGCTCATGAGATGTTAAAGCGTCGCAGTATTCCAACCATCACAGACGTATAATGTAAATCATTATAAACACAGCTACATGTCAGCATAACAATAAACTTTTAACAGACAAGAACAACATTGAAATGCCTTCAAACCTTCAAGTATCAGGGCCGTAACTAGGTCTTTTAGAGCCCGTGGCAAAAAACTGATCTGCGCCCATACCACACAATATAGTGAGAAAATATATAAATATTTTTTTCTATATGATATATTTAGAATGAACTCAAAATATTTTGTTAATTCTTAAAATGTTCCTAGTATATTAAATAAATATTACAGCGAATTTTTCGAAACGGACCTGTCGATTCTCGTTGCACTCGTATAACTGATCGAAATTTTGAGAAAAAAAAAAATATTGCAAAGCGATAATAAATGAAATAAACTAATTTTAAAACGGAACACCTTTATTAGAAAATATTAAGAGTGCTTGGTAAACATTTTGAAAGAATCTATCACCAGTTTAGTCTCTATTTACGAAAAGGGTGACATTTGAAAGGGAAAAATAATTGAGATTTAATTTTGAATTATTTTCTTCTAATATTTTGATTATACTTATATTTTCGAATCTCTAGATTAGTTTGCTGATAAAGAATAGTTTAGAGGTGCTTGTATTTGTATGTGAATTTTCATAAAAAATTGAGATTTTCTAAACTTAAATTTAGTTTTAAAACTTTAATACTAAATTTCCACAGATTTTATATAAGACACATATAAAAGCTAAAAAAAAGAATCTAAATTAGCTCTAGCATTTAAAAAAAAAAAGTAAATTTATTTTAATAATATACACTCTATGTACAATTTCAATATCGGCTCGTTGCGACATTTCAAACTATTTTTGTCGCTTTCATCACGTCGCTGTCGTGTAGTCCTCGTTTTTATTTGAGTATTTAGCTGTGATCAAATGAATAGTGAGAATTTATTTTGATTGCGTTGTGTAAAAGTATTTTAGTACTAAATTTAACCACAGGTTCTGAGAAACTACAGACATCAGATATGAAAATAAACTAAAAAAAAGCTAAATTAACAGCATCCAAAACTAGCTTCATATAAAAAAAAGTAAATTTATTATAATATATATACAGCTATGTACATACAAACGGATGCTAATCTTCATAAACTATGCTTTGTCAACATCTTCTACATTAGCTCTCACAATAAATTTTTGATACTTAAATAATTATGTAAATATAAGAGAGAGGACCTAATCTCAATTTCAAAATGTATGTAAAAGGGGTACCTTTCGGGAGATAAAATGGCGTGACCGGAACACTGCTGGTTGATGGGTATCTATGGATCCTTCGTCGGTCTGGTCAGGGGCTTCCTCCTGAGTGTTTGGGGTGCGGCCGTGCTATTTGATGCAGGAACAACTTCCTGTCGGACTTGGCTGGACTCTCGAACTCGTTCCGTCGGACTCCTCTCTTCGTCTGGACTATTGAATACCTTCACCTTCTGTCGGACTCTCTCCTCGTCTCGACTTCCAAACCTCTTCTGTCGGACTCCTCTCTTCGTCTCGACTATCGAACACCTTCACCTTTTGTCGGACTCTCTCCTCGTCTCGACTATCGAACCCCTTCACCTTTTCTTTTTTCGATCTTTCTTATTTTATTAATTTCATCCTTGTCCTCTCTTCCTTCTTATCCTCCAATCGGGATAGTTGTAAGAATCCAATTGGTCTGCTTAAACCCCGCCTTAAGACAGCCAACGTGGAAAACCTTATCCCTTCTAAATGGGCACTGTCCCTTAGGGACTCATAAATAACTCCACAAAGGTACATTCTTATTTAATGTCAAGTACGGAGACGGGATTCTAATCTGGGACTGGGATCAGAACCCCGCCCGAGACCACCGTATAAGACAACAATATCCGTTGAATATAAATTTATGGTCCTCTGTCTTTTACAAAGATGTGATAAGGTCAGATTTAGATCCTGACCATTTTACTTCTTGTATGAATGAATAAATTATATAACTGATCTAAATCGCCTCATCACAGTCGCCAAGTGTCGCCAAGTGGGGCATCAAGTGACAACTTCCGGTTCCGGTTTCTGGAATATTCTAGCAGTTTCTTCGGACCTATATAAGGCAGGTCCATGCAGACAAGAGTCGTTAAGAGGATCTCTCGGTCTACGGATTGGTCATGGTGTGTTGTGCTTGATGCGAAAGTAGTAAGTGAGCCGACGGCATTGTGCTCAAATTGTTCAGCGGTGATTTTGTCGGTGTGTTGTATCTTTTCCAACTGATTCCGAATAAAGTATTTGCCTTCGTGCTGTAGTCTTGCAAAATGTCCATTCAATCCCCGAAGCCAGTTTTGAAGTTCGTAACAATAAGAAAATTCATAAAACAGTAATTTTTAAACACATTGGATTTTAAAAATAAAATCTAATTCTATAATAAAAAAAATATTTTTCAACTTTTCCTTATTTCTACTTAGGGCGAATCGTCTTCTTTCGGACCCCATTTTCCTCACGGTGCGGCGCCCCTATG
Organism: Pardosa pseudoannulata; assembly: GCA_032207245.1. NCBI lineage: Eukaryota > Metazoa > Arthropoda > Arachnida > Araneae > Lycosidae > Pardosa > Pardosa pseudoannulata. The sequence continues at coordinate 96,796,279 of CM063504.1, read as the reverse complement.
ACTGATATTCCCGTGGCAAATGCCAACTTTGCCACGCTATATTTACGGCCTTGTCAAGTATTAAATATTTTATCTCAAATAATCAAAATCATTGCAGGAAATGTTATTTATCCTTTAAATTGGATGACTTTAAAAAATGAATGTTTATTTATTCATTCACCATAAGCTCATCTACGTTCAAGCAAAGCAATAAACTTTTAATAGACACCAACGGTATGAAAATACCTCCCTTTCCCTTATACTCGTACCTGCTTATATAACCAGCTGTATTGACATTATGATCCCAAAGTCTGCAGGGGTATTTAAAGAAATGCCATTCTCTTTCATCCCGAACGATAGCAGTACACGTTACTATGACGACAGGGAGTTCCCATCACTCAGCCATCCCATTAACAAGAAATCTCTGCGCGTTATATACGGGAGCAATTCGATAAAAGAAAGAACGGAGAAGCGATAAATGACTCCGTTTGACACACGAGGGATGGAGTATGAATTTTAAAAATGCCACGCCAGAGAAAGAAGAATTTAACCCTTAATTTGGCTAAGTCTGGCCGCGACATGTATATTTATAACTACTATATAACATAATTGTCAGTGTTCGCCACAGCGGACATTAATTATCTCAAAAATGGAAAATGATATATATTTTTTTTGTTTATTTTACAGAGATCCTAATGTCTATACAGACATGGAAAAATAACAGAAATTAAAAAATATTTGAAAAAACATCTTGTCAAATTAAGGGTTAAATCCACTCTTTATTATCATTATTAGTTCCAGTGCGAAATACTTTTGATATCATTCTTTTACGTAACTCTTATTTTTTGCAGATAGATATAAATTAAATGTCAGGTTAAGATGACCGTTAGCTGTAACTTGAGTGAAACCTTGCTGAAAATTACGTATTTCTATTTCATTGAATCTTTTCATCGAACCCATTTCTATTTGAATCTATATAGGAAAGGTTTACTACGAGAGTGGAATGTCTGGAATATTTAACAGAATTTTAATACCGATAAAGTGGAATATTTTTTTCTTATTTGGAATAATGTAGAGAAGATGAATCCTAAAGATTAATTTTAGAAAATTCTAAAGAACTAAGGTTACATCTGCCATATGCACTTCTATATGTATTGAAATAAAAACTTATTAACCTTGGGATACGATTTCTCTTCGAAAAGGAAAAAACTATAACAGTCACACATTTAGGCTTTTATTTTCTACAACCACAACAGCAAGGTTTTTACTAACACCATATTTTTTGTAAATTGCATGCAATACAAAATCCAAATATTCTTTTACAACCTCGGTAGCTGAAATTTTTTTCTCTATTGCTGTGCATCAAACAATTTTATATCGATAGCTATTGCCATCCCATGGTAAGATATCATATCCATCTATATTAATCCTAACTGATAATATCCATTTGTTTGTTTCTGTTTTATAAAAATCCATACCGTCTATCGTAAAGTCACCAAATTTTGAACATACATCCTCTGATACTATCAGACGGTCTCTATTGATATAAATGAGAGTGTTGTTTTATGAAAATTATGCCAAACGAGCTGCTTAAATAGAAGTTTTGTTGGCAGAGATTGGAAACGAAAAAAAAAAGCAAGAATTGCAAATTAAAATTCTACTGATGGGAAATAGGAAGATATTTTGCTCTTAAATTGAGGTTCATTTTTTCATAACGAAATAGAATTTAAACTGTGGAAAATAAATGAGATACATTTAGGTTAAAATTTTTTAATAAATAAAGTGCACACACACATATACAGGGCGTCCCAAAACGACCGCATAAACTCTGCACAGCTAGATTCCTCGTTGGGAGTACCTAAAAACTGCTCAAAGAAGAGTTCCTGTATGATCCATAGTTTACGAGAAAAATACGAAAAACAAAGTATGACGTCACTGCCGGTGCAAGAAAAAAACACATTATTGGACATATCAACAGCAGTATTTGCATAGCTTTTCAGACGATAATGTGTAAAACGTTCGCCACCCATATCGCGTCATGCATGTGCGCGAGCTATGGAATGACGTTAAGTCGCCTTTGATTTGGTTTGGTTTGGAGCGCTACGGTCTACTGTTTTGCACACTAGGGCTAATGAGACCGGGACCTACTGTTTAAAGCCGAATCCGAACGGCTACGAACATCCATGCCATAATGGGATCCGAACCCATGAACACCGGTACCGACGATCAGCTCACTAACCAATCGGCCAGCGTTCGGCAAGTCGCCTTTGAACTGGTATTTAAAAGGCTGCATCTTGCAACTACCAGTAGTCTTCGTATGGTAGCCACGTATTCCGTTCGTGACTACTGCGACATGTACCTGATGTACGGCCGATGTAATGGGAATGCCTAACAAATTGTTAGGATGCATGACTGTGCACATAGTGCTGTTGATGTCTTCAATAAAGTGTTTTTTCTTGCACCGGAAGTGACGTGATACTTTGTTTGACGCATTTTTCTCTTAAACTATGGATCGTACAGGAACGCTTCTTTGGGCAGCTTTTATGTACTCCCAACGAGAAATCTAGCTGTATAGAGTTTATGCGGTCATTTTAGGACACTCTGTAGATGTATTATTAATTCAAGCCCCAGAAAAGATTTTAGAATCATCCGATGATGTTGGAATGTCCCATGGTAAGTAAATGATTTCTATTGTCATTTTGAAAGTTGATTTATTATTACTGATTTTATTTATTAATGTAATAATAAACCGTGATTTTCATAAATCGCAGTAGTTTAGCTATTTGAAGAGGATGTCGTGATTCTTTTCAAAAACTTCCAATGCATAAAATTACCATTAAAATTGAACCAGAATCAATTAATTTTATTTTTTTCTTTATTCCCTGTCAATTTAAGAGAAACATTTTTCTGGGGGAATTCCTTAATTAAAATTGTCCGTGCTTTAACTGCTATCTTATCAATTTTATCTCAGCCATGCGTTTGAATTTATTTTAATTTGAAGTTATTTTTCTCAGATTTCAAGGTATGTACTGGAATACTTTTATATACCGGGTGGCCATAATTAAACTGACAGTGCTCACAATGTTCTGCAGCGCGATCTATTTGCGAGAATGACGCCACATTTTATAGGAAGATTAAACAAGACGGGGGACGAAAGATTTCGCAAAAAAAAAAAAGAAAAAAAAAAGTTTCAAACGTTACCGTAGGGGAATATTTGGCGCTCTGTTATAAAAATACATTACAATACATTACATACATTACATACATTCCCCTAGAAATGTATTACAAGACTAACTATCAAAGTTTATTTTAATTAATAAGAGTACTAGCTGAAATACGATCATTGATATTGTAGAATAATTATCCCCTGTAAAACAAAAAATTAATGAAAGTGCTCCGAACCAAAGGAGAGACGAAATTTATTGAAAGGGCAGATGATACCTTTCATTCCTGAATGAGGTGAATTAATCAATATTTTGCGAAAAGAAGGTAAATAATTGAAAACAAGCGTCTTACCATTACTTCAGCATTATTGCGTTAATATAGATAAGATTTTCACGTTGGTCAATTATTTCAAAACAGGTTCTCACGTTGCATCTCAGCCTAAATTTGAGTGCATTATCACTGGTCTTATTTGGAGCGCTACGGTCTACTATTTGCACATGAGGGCTAATAAGACCAATACCTACTGCTTAAAGCCGATACCGAACTACTATAAACATCCATACCCGCAGAGGGAATCGAACCTGCGAGCTCCAGTTCCGAAGAGCAGCGCCTTACCACTCGATCATCGTTCGACGACGATTCACAAGATATAAAGAGTAAAAGAATTACTTACCATTCCACTCGCAGGTACTGAATGGAGCTTTCTTGACAATCAAGAAAAAATGTTTACGACGATTTCTTAAAAGAAAATCGTCATTGCATGAGAAAGAAGAGCCAGTCATGTTTTTCCGAATTTTACCGATTAACATACACAAACATCTGTGCATAGTTAGCAAATGTTTGTAGGGGGCCGTCCATAAATGATTTTGCGATTGGAGGAGGGTAGGGAGTTCGCAAAATTGTGACAGTTTCTGACATGGAGGAAGGGGGCTAACGGAACTGTGATATAATTTATTTTAGTTAAAATAAAAACTTTTAAAATCAGCAGATTAAATTTTAGAGTTATTTTATAACTAACAAAATTTGAAGGTATTTTTTCAATGGGGACGAAAGCAACTTTAAAGTCAAATGTTTTGACGGGAAGTTCTGCCAAAAAGTATAGAGTTCAATCTTAAATATTGTCCGGCCAAGGTTTTTGTCAACTATAATTCCAGTTTGTCAGTCAGTGGCAGATCTCAAGACACTGATAATTCAAGATGACTCAATAAATTATAAATTTCCATCGCTCTTTGCTGTACAAAATTTGAAATCAGATGTATTTCTTCCCCGATCAGTGGGATGTAGCTACAAAGTGTTTCCTTATGAACTCTGCTGTTCTTCAGAGTAAAGTGTGCTCGTGTTTTGTCGTCATAATCATTAAAACACATAGTTAAAATTCAAAAATAAAATTTGAAATATGATCTATAGCATAATGCTTTGCTTTTGAATTGTGAAAATATGTTTAAGTAACTTATGTAAAATGTGACAAGGGCTGGGAGGGGGTTATGTTGAAGTGTGGTACTTTGAGACAAATGGGTGAGAGGGGATTAAAAAAGTGTTTCATCATTTATGGTAAGCTCTTAGAAGACATATTAAGACTATTTTTTTCCAATGCAGCAGGTGATACAGACATTATCCTGACTTCTTAACAAGGCTGCGAACCTGTTACCCATTTAGCACCACCCGGAGAGCACGTGTAGCTTGCAGTGTACTGCGGACGCGAGTAATATTACCCCCCGCTAGGTCCTCTTAATTTTTAAAAGCAGGGGCCAAGCAGAAGATATCCAGGCTTGGTTTGTCACCCCCAGAGGTATCGTTTGAGAACTTGGAGGACTTTGTGACCACGAACATATTTTACGTGCCCCAGTCACCTTTAACGAACACGGCGGATCTTAGACCTTCTTCAGCCCAGAACTCGCAACATTTCAGTTACGATATTCAAATTAGGGTTACAAATTAGCTAGCTTATATTATAAAAGTGCTGAATTGTAAAAATGACATTCGTGCACTGTCATCTTTCGTTGACAGGCAATGTAAATACACGTTATGCTGTCATATCACGTGATACGAGAGCCAGAAGATATTTTATTGTCGATAGAGACTGTCTGGTGGTATTTATGAATATCTGACGAAATTCTGTAACTGTACGATAAACCATGTGGATGTGTATAAAATACAAACAAATGGACACTCTGTTTTATACATACATACAAGGGATAATCCGAAAATAAGATCCGTCATTTTATTTCACGCAGAAAATTTATTGTCATAAAAATGTACTATAACATCCTGAAATGTACAACTTTTCCGACATCGTCTCTACTGACATTGAAACATTTGTGGTAGAGTGCAGTCAGATGGAAGAAACCCCTCTGGTAGAATTGGTTGCACTGCGATGAAAGAGTTGTCTCACACAATTCTCCTCAAAATTTTTTTGGAAGTGGTGTCTCGAAAGTGAAGCTTTCAATGTAGGGGACAGGGGATAATTCGATAGGGCAACATTGGACTATTGGCACAGGAGGGGAAGGGAATCCAATATTTCCCATCCGAAGCTGCGAATCTGCTTAGCTGTGATTCTTGCTATGCGTGGTATTGCATTATCATCCAAAAGCATAATTCATATCAAGGTGTATTCATACCAAGAGCATAATTCATACCAAGTAACAGAACACACTTCCATTAGCGATCACGTGTTGACACAGGTCTGTCTGCCATCTTGGTTTGTGTTTTAATAATCTCAGGCCGATACGTTGCTACTCTCTCTTCTTATAGCACATCTCCACGTTCGCCATTCCTCCTCCGCTGACGCTACTTCCGTCGTTGAACCAACAACGAGCAAACCAGTGACTCAATTCTTCCCTTTTCGTTGGGCTTACGAAGTTCGCTGAAAACCGGTTATGTGGTAGTAGTGACTTCATTTACCGAAAAGACGGGAAAAGAGCGATTCTCCCCTCTTCAACGAAGGATTTCTGTTCGTTACGGCTTCGTCTACTGAACGAAAACATAACTCTGTCGTTAGCTGTCGTCGGTGATCGTTTACAACATGGCTACCTATAGAGCAGCTTCTTTCTTGCAGAATGAAATTACCAGACAAAGTTTAAGAAATGAGAGGACATTTAAAGAGAGAACTGATGCATTTTCGTTGGCAAATAAGTATTTTATTCATTTATATAGATTGCCAAAATATTTAGTGTTCAACTTATGTAACAAACTCAACCATGAATTGAACACAGTGTCTAGTGTGCATGCAGCACTTTCAACTGAAACTAAGGTGGAGCACTCTAAAGTTAAAATGATTTCATGCTGTTCGGCAGAGAAACTTTCATACAGGTGTCACCGGCTGTTTGATTGACACCTGCTTGATGAACACTTGCTGCTGATTCAATAGATATTGAATTTGTGTAGGCTTAGTGGCGTCACAGCGTCGAAATTATAAACCACATCTGTTCCAAAGAATAATACAGACTCGATCTCTCAGTCAGACTAATGTCTAACGCCATTTGCAGCTATCTGTTTAATAGAAAATTTAATCTGGGACATAATATTAAATTAACTTAAATAATGTATAAGTTTTAACATATACTGTAAATATATAATCTACAAGGAATTTTTAAAAACCTATACCTGTAATCTACAAAATCAATAATTTTAAAAACAAAATCAAAGCACAACTTAAAAGAGGAATGGAGAGGCTCAATCTTGACAACAGCCTTAAAGTTGCTTTTTTAAGGTGTCCGTCTACGTTGAAAACGTCATTTTTTTTGCCAAAAATCATATTTTTTTTATTTCTCTATTGTAAAATTTCAACTTTTAGGCTTCTAAATCTGTTTTTATTTTGTCTCTACGGCATTAAAAAAAAAGTTACAGCTGTTTAAACATCAGTGACAGCTGTTAATACAAAACGGAAGTAGCGGCTTCGGAATCGGAAGTTGTGAATTTAAAGTCTTTTAAAGAAAATTTTTTGGACAAAACTTTTTAAATTTTCATGAAGATTAGTTTAAACATTTTTCTAGTATTTTTAATAATAAGCAACTTAGCAATTAGAAAGTTTTGAAGCAAGATAGTGTTGGGAATTTTAAACATATATTTTAATTTTTTAATAGTTAAAGTTGCTTTCATAAATATCAAATCTTTTTTTTCTCAGAATGGTATTTTTAATAAAAAGTTGAAACTTGAAATGTAATTTCTCAAAAAGTTCTCAAAATATTTTGTTGAAAATTATTATGAATGCTTTTGATAGTATTTACTAGTGAATGACCTAAAAACTTTAACTTAAGTAATTTTAATGACGTTACACTCATAGTTAGATATTAAAGGTAGTGAAAATTCCTTAAAAATTCAATGTGTATGATTTTGAAGGACCAAAATTTTTTACCAAATGTAAATTAAGTAAAGATTTTAGGTGATCCACTAGTCCAGTGTATAAGAAATGTGCTGAATCAAAAAATAATGAAATAATTTAATTTATTAAAAAATTAGACCTTTTGAAAAAACCCGATTTTTTTTACTAAATTTTATTGATTTATTAGGAATTTTATAAAAACTTCTCCAGGAATAATTTATTTAAGTGCAATTCTCTATGATAATATAAAAAATAAATCTAAAAATGTAAAAACATGAACTAGTTTCTACGTTTAAAGAAAAAAGTTCTCCGGACGTAGACGGATACCTTAACAAGGTTCTTAGACCTAGAGACAAAAGAAATCAGAAGGTAGTTTCTTTTACTTGCATGTTGTGATGAGGCGATTTAGATCTGTTATATAATTGATTCATTCATACAAGAAGTAAAATGTTCGGGATCTAAATCTGACCTCATCACATCTTTGTAAATAGATGGAGGACCATAAATTTCTATTCAATGGATATTGTTGTCTTATACGGTGGTCTCGGGCGGAGTTCTGATCCCAGTCCCAGATTAGAATCCCGTCTCCGTACTTGACATCAAATAAGAATGTACCTTTGTGGAGTATTTATGAGTCCCTATGTTACAGTGCCCAATTAGAAAGGATAAGATTTGGCACGTTGGCGGTCTCAAGGCGGGGTTGAAGCCGGCCAATGAAATTCTTACAACTATCCCGATTGGACGACAAGAAGCTAAGAGGGGACAAGGTTGAAAGAATTAAATATGAAAAATCTAAAAAAGAGGAGATGAAGACTCGG
>CM063504.1:96730496-96782996 GCA_032207245.1 Pardosa pseudoannulata | reverse complement strand
TTATAATAGTCCTAAATACAAAATATCGACCTTCTCCCGCTATTCATTTTTGAGTAATTCGAGATACATAGGTACGTATGTATAGACGAACGGGATAAATTGCAAGATAAATTACAAGATAAATTACAGATAAATCGGATAAATTACAGATTAAATTACCTAAGCTGTCTATTCAGAAATTATACGCGAAAATAAGTAAATGGCTTTGTTTTTGGAACTCCTTCGATTCTAAGCTACAAAAATGTATCGCTAGATAAAATAAGTAAATTTAATTAATTTGTTTAAGTGGAACTGCGCTACATGCTATCGAAAGCCAAGCCATAACGACCGAAACTTATGACACAACCATTTCTAGTATAACAGAGATATTCATACGCCTGCTTCTGATAAACTAGCACACTTCTAATGTTTTGTCTGCCCTTCCGTTAAAACACTTTAACTGTGTTAAATCATTTCGAAAGCTTTATAACAGAGTCGTAAGCGAAACTAGAAGTTAGAAAATTTTAAGCTTTTATCGGATACTTATTCGACAGTTTTGTGACCGATATTATTAAAAATGATCCCCACTGACTTAGTTTTTGAATTCAATAAAGAAATACGAAATTCTTTACATGAAATAAACAAATATATTTTTTATCGGAGCAACTGATTGCATGCGAAAGATAATTTATTTCGGAAACTCGAAACAATAAATGGCACTTTCGTTATGGCGAGAGAAAGGAAAAGAGAAAAAATAACTTCTGATCCTTTGAGTTCTGAATTGAGAAGTAATAAATATGCGGCATGTGTTTTTTGTAATAATTATCATGAGTCAGCAGATGATTGCTATTATGCTATAAAATTGTTCTTAGATGAAAGAAAAAAACATCGCATTAAACGTGGTATGTGTTTTTGATGTATAGGTCTACATTTGAGTAAAAAATGTCAGAAAATATTCATCTTCATCATTGCAACAAAAGGTATTTATCTGTTTTATATTCTTATTTAAAAAAATAGAAAACAGATGAACATCACAATGAAACTAATGAGGGGAAATTTTGTGAAAATGTTTTAACGAATACTTCTTCTTCTAAGAAAATTCTTTTCAGACTTTGATTGTGTTTATTGATGAGAACAACTCAAACCATTTTTAAGGATAGATTTAGGCTCACAAAACTGCTATGTAATTATGTAGCCGAAGTAAGGGAATTAAAGTGTAAAAGTAAATAAAAACTCATGGGTTATTCTGAGTTATAAAAAAGTGAAACGCATTGGAAATACTCTAAGTAATATAAATAAGACTTCCAGTTTGTATTGGTTGGTTGGTTAGTTTTGGAGTGCTACGACTTACTGTTTTGCAACAAGATGATGAATGAGATGGAGACCTACTGCTTAAAGCCGATACTGAAAGCTACAAACATCCATGATAGCAATGGGATCTGAGCCCACGAACGTCAGATAGCTCGACAAGCAGTTCCCTAAACATTCGACGTTTCAGTTTTCAATAAAAAGTAATAGATCAGAAGCAAATATGTTGCCCTATTCTTAAATTGAAGAATTCCGAATGTATTCAGGCAAGGGCATAATTATAGGAGGTCTCAGGGAGTTTAGACCCCCCCCTGAAATTTTTTCAGTGTATGTTTTACAAGATTTTTTAAATTTGTCAAAACTTGTCTACATCTAGGGGTGGATTTACATGAAAAGAGGTCCTAGGCTTTTGCACTTATGATCTCCCATTTTTAAGTTTATAAATTACATGAGAGATAATAAAATAGATCATTACTGTGATATATATCAATATGTTGTGAAGACCAATGTGACAGACTGTTTTCGAGATATCTTTGGCGGGAAGAGACAAAAAACGAAAAACAAACAGTCTATCAACACAAAACTGTAGTATTTGGGATATCCTTTAGTCCATTTCTTTCAGAGGTCACTTGAAAATTCACTAAAGGAATGTTCTAGAGTTTTTTGGGGAAAATGGCACAGACAATTAGGTGTCAGTTGTTTATAATCGAGTTCAAGAAATCAGAAAATTAATTAGTTCAAAAAATTGGAGACATATTGCCGCATTTTTTAATCCAACAAACTTTTTCTGTAAAGGATGTAGTACAGAACTGTTATGTATCTGGCAACAGCCAGATGAGAGAACCTTCCAAGCTGTGTGACGCTTGTTTGGGTTCCGTAGTTTCGTATTGTACATGTTCGGTAGTTGTTGTTATGCTCGTTCGTGCCTGTGTATCTTAAGGCTAATAAATGTTCTTTGCATGTATGTAAAACGAATCGTATCGTCTCTCGGTCTACCTGGCATACATGACAAGAACTACGATTGAAATCTCATTGGTGGGATGAACCTAGTTGGTTAACATTACTCCTTAAAGAATGACCAGTATGATAAGAGGAAGATTATCACTTATGCTCCGAATACTGTAATACATAAATTTAAGTTCTTCGATGATTTATCATCTTTTGCTAAAATTATAAAAATCACGGGTTGGATTCTTCAATTTCTTAATAATATGAAGAAAGGAAAAAATGAGAAATAGTCAAATAGAAGAAATGGATGAAGCAGAAAAAAAAACGAATTTTAAAGTTTTTTAAACCCATTGTTTTAAAATGCTTTCAAAGAATCTGCAAGCATTTCAGGATTTAAATCACTTGGTAAAAGTTAAATCTCATTTCTACTAGAGAAGATATCGAACCATTTTGATATTCAATTTCACTACCTGTAAAACACCCTGTCATCAAGCATTGCAGAAACATATCGAAATACATCCCGATGGCATCCAAATACTTCAAGAAAAAAGTATTGGATTATAAAAGTAGAAAATTAACAGACAAACTATCAATGAATGTGTCACGTGTAAACGATTTACTTCTCGCCCAATAAAAGTAATTAGTGCACAGCTGTCCAGTGACTGCGTTAGGGAAGCCCTTACATTTAAAATTTTTGTTGTTGGCCTATGTGGACTTTTTTATTTGAAGAACAGGTCAAAATACTGGACTACCATTTTCTAATATGCAGTATTATGGGCAGTCCACAGAGAACTGGTATAGTTCTTGTCCACGAACTGCTTTATTCTTTAATTGAGACGATTTATGCCACAGAAACTACATACCCACATAAGATTTATTCAGACAATGATACTAACTTTGTGTGAGCCTTTAAGGAATAGAAAATCCCCCGACTGAAATAATATACGAGAGTTTGTTTGATGAGGAAAATAGAATGGAAACTTAATCCACCATCTGCTCTACGGTGGGGTGGCTTTTGGGAACGATTGATTGGCCTTTTGAAAACGATTCTAAGAAAAGTTCTCTGAAGATGTCTCTTCTGTACACATTTCTGTGTATGCTAATAAAATTTTATTCTTGACCATCGACTCACTTATCTGAAGACAATGAAGATCTCATAGCTTTGACGCCTAGTACGTTTTTTCATCAAATAAGAGAACTGGACCCACTAACATTGACATAATCCAAAGAAATAACTAAACGGTTTCAGTATCAGCAAAAATTATGTGAAGACCATCGAAAATGCTTTCGATCAGAATATCTTGACGGAATTCTGCAAGATTCATGTATAATTTGTGATAAGAGAAGAAGATATACTAGTATGATGGTGATACTAGTTGCTACTAGTCGATGATACACGTCGCAAAAATGACATTGGCTTTTGGTGAGAGTTACAAAACTTTACTCTAAGAAATATATTAAGGTACTTTTGTGGGGTTAAATTCAAAGAAAGGGTCTATTTTATGACTCGTTTAAAGACTTTGGCCCTTAGAAATTAGCGAAGCAGACGTAGCCTGACAAACTGAACGTGTGACAATTCCTTTTACCTCTCAATTTGAGTTTGGAGTTGTCACAAAACTGAAAAGTGGGAGATTGTCAAAAAACTGCAACTAACTGTAACCACAACAGACAGTTCCAGAGGAGAAAAAATTGTAAACAAGAATATAATATACCATTACTTTCCAGTTCTACACAGTCCTTATATATGTATATTATCCAGTATATTTCCTTGCATGCCTCTTCTAAATGTTAAATGATTAATAAATTCTTATTTCTAGTAAAATATTGAACATTTAATTGACAGAAAAGGGGAATTTACAGGACCATAATAGTACTTGTAAGAGAATAGCCTTATCTGCAAACGTGGCAAGAAACTACGTAATCGGATATGATGGCAAGGTCTTTCTGCCATTTTTATAGCGTATCGCTTAGAATTTCTCCTTCTTTTGACAGTCTGTTTATTACGACTTATAACTCCAAATCAAAATCCGTAGCAAGAATAGTGTTTGAAGGAAACAATATTTGGTTTGCGGGCAGTGGTTTCTGATCCCTGGTGTAGGTTAAAGCCCAATATCACCATAGTCTCTTAAATAACAATAATGTAATTCTATTAAACTTAATGAGTGATTAGCTTTAATCAGCCATGATAAGAATTAATATAACTTTTGGAAAAGAAAAAAATTACCTAATTTCCAATCTGTAAGTTTTTAATTGTTTCGAATATTTTTTTCACCGAGAGTAAAAACAAAGGAAATCGAGAATTTTGTAGAATTAAAGAACATTAAAATGCACCATTTATTTTTCATGTCTACAGAACAGAAGTAATATTTATTACTGACCATTATTCAAGGTCCTTAAGGTTTAAAGTGAAGTAGAATCCCTGTAATTACTTTTACTTGAGTTTAGAGAATAACGCAAATGATATCCAACGTAAATCTGTTAACAGTCTTTTCAAAACCTCTTTTAATCTTCGACTGTCATTAATCTTTTCGTCTGGTTTATGTAACCTTGAGGTGATGCTTAACTTTTGTGCTCTGAATTCAAATGATGTTTCTTTATATTATTTTGAATTCAAGTTGATACTTTCTGTAAGACGACACCTGGATAACTTTACTCTCTAGGTAAACTCGTTTTTCCCCCTCTTTTTTGCTTCGATAGAGACGTCTAGCTGTCAAACGTAGCAGCGTAAATTATATGCATTTATTTATTAGGAAATCTGTAGTTGGGGGACAATCATAAATAAGTAATAAATAAACAAAGGGATACTTTTTTTAAAAAAATTTGAATTCTTACTCTTGAATTGAATACTGATTCTTAGGTAGGGTCTCATCTTAAACGATTATAACTAATTGTAAGTTAAAAGTTATCTGCACAGATTACTCTCAAATTTTTGAGACAGTGACTGGCGATAAGCAAAGAAAAAAAATAGATATTCTTAAAAAGGATTTAAAATTTAGTTAAGAAAAAAAGGTATGCGGAAAAAATAATCAGTCCTCGCCTACCGTTCTTCCTGTTCTCCAATCCCAACAGTGAACTAAGATAGCAAAAGGTGCTTGAGTTGTGCGATGCATCTAAACTCATCTGTGAAAAAAAAATCTTATGGTCTGCAAAATGTTTGGCACTTACACACACTGACAGCATTTAAAAAATAATTCTCCCCCAGGTTTGGCTTGGTTTACAGCCATATGTCTACTGTTTCACTACACGAGGGATAAGTGGACGGGGATCTACTACTTAAAGCCAATTTCGGATCGCTACGAACATCCATGCCATCAGCGGGAATCGAACCCACAAACTCCGATTGCAAGCAGCAGCGCTCTACCATTCGACAACCGTTCGACCAGGGAAAAAGGAGGTCTAAATTGCCAATATGCATCAAAAGGTCTAAAAAAGTCGACATTCATCATTTCATTCTGAACTACAATTTTTTGATAGTTCCAATATTTTTACTTCATATACTTCGCATACGAACAAGAGATTTATATGAAAATAAGAAATAATAATGAGTGAAATTAACCCTTTAGCGCCTACAACCAAGAAGTGATATGTTAGCATGCTTGCCGAGTCAGCAGGATCCTAATTTGTTAACCTATTAAAGCCCAGACCATTTTTGCCGAATATCTTACAGAGATAAAGAACCTTCAAAATCAAAGAATTCAACCAAAGAACTAAAATGAATTTTTTGTTCTGAAAAATTTAAGTTAGGTCACACATTGAAGAGCGCTCTATTCCACTAGAAACTCTTAAAAGATATATACGACAGAATATTTTGCTGAATTATAACATAGGTTAGTAAATGGAGGGATAAACCCTTGGAGAATATAAAAATGACTGGAAATAGATCACGTAAAGAGGCTGTGACTAATTTTAGATTGAGAACTGGACATAATTGCTTAGCCAAACACCTGAACAGGTTAGATATATTCACTGATAGTCTGTGCCCCATTTGTAAGACAGACAATATGAATAAAAAACACTTACTCGTCTGTCCAAACCTTTACCCTACGTTTCAACGTAGAGGTCATGTTTTCCTACTATATTAGATTGCCAGGGATCGCGTGTCCTGAACACTCGGTCTTCTCTAGTCTTTTGACTTTGGATTTTAGGAAGATTAATTGTGGTTTTATGATAATTTTCAATATTATCCTCTTTTAACCCCTTGCCTATGACGCCCGAACTCAGTTCGGGCAACGCAAATGCGCCAATTTCGAAATGCCTGTCCTGATCTCTTAATAAGTTAAAGCATTTTGTGCTTCCTCGACAACAGATGGCAGCACAAGAGTTACTATTATTTTGTTTTTCTCATAGACTAAAGTGCGTTTGTCTATGGTTTTTCTAAAGCCGCTAAACTTCAATTGTAAAAATAAAATAATCTCAGCTCGTTTCTTAAAGGTGATACTTTTATTTTTTAATTAATTTAGAGCAAAATGGAAGGCTATCATGCTGTCTTTGTTTATTATTTTTACACTTCTATTCTTTTTTGAATGTTTTTAGTCATTTAATACATATTTATTAAAAATATTAGAAAATAGAATACAATTTTGGGGTTGCTTATGAAATTCTCATCCTGCTCCTTCTCATAATATATATATATATATATATATATATATATATATATATATATATATATATATATATATATATATATATATATATATATATATATATATATATATATATATGTATATATATATATATATATATATATATATATATATATATATATATATATATATATATATATATATATATATACATATAAACTAAAAAAATAATTAAAATTTTATAAAAGAATGTTTTTTATCTACAAAAAGAATTTCTCTATACTTCCTCCTAATTTTATTTTAACTGTAATTTTTATTAATTTTTAAATTTTCTTGTATTTTTATGTAATTTATTGCTTTCAAGGGTCGTAATTATTCTCTTTAATTTTAATGAAGTTTTTTTTTAATTATTGTATCGCCCCCATGTTAATGTAAACTCAATTCCTGACTGCACACCCTGAATAAGTCAATTCACAATCACGACTGGGGATTCGGCTTCGAGCCCAGTTGCCTCAAATAATCTACTACAGAAGAAGAAAATTTTGATTTGCAATACAAATAAATATGTACTGCATTCACTGAAAAAATTAAATAATAATAATATATTGTAATGAACGTAAATTCCAGTTTTTACTTGGATAAAAGATTTTTTTCCTGGTTTAAAAAGAGCTTATTTTTTAAACCAGTTTTTATTTAAATTGCAGCTAATTTTTCTTTTATAAAGATATAAAAATTTATGATATACTTTGTTTATTTTTTTATGATCATATCCAGGTATAAATAAAAAAAGAAAATAAGTTTTGATAGTCCTTTAAGCAATAATAACTATTAATAACCCAGGTAATTCCAGGTACTTCAACTAGCTTTTATTAAAATATAAGGTATCAAATGACTGGTTCTTTTTTTTAATTAATAAATTGGCTAATAATTTATTCGTGAATACTGATCATAGCTGAATTAATAGTAAAAGTTAACTTTTTTTATCTGAAAAACTTGACTAATCTGAAAAGAAAAATACTATTAAGTTAAAAAATAAAAGATCTATGTTATAAAAACAGTCTTTTAGCAAGCATAACTACACACACACACACACACACACACATATATATATATATATATTATATATATATATATATATAGTTATGCTATGGCTTACTACTTAAGGGTGTGTGACAGAATAAGTCATTTGACATGCATTCAAAAGATTTAATTTTCAATTTAGGGTTTCTTTATGAGCCTTTATAGTTTCTATCATAAATCAAAATGCATTTTCATTTACAGTATTCTTTATACTGTAAATAAAACTCTAAGAAAAGTTATTTATGACAACTACAGAAAATTTGATAAGAAATATATTTTTGTGGCAAAATCAATTTTAAAGCATGAAATACCCATGAATTTAAATATGTTATCAAATTTACTAACTTTTTTTTATTGTTTCCAAAGGAGATTTGCTTTATTTCAGATAATTAAATTCAAGGCCTTATTTTTATTTCCCTTATGCTTGGCATTGTTAAAATGAAACTTTCTATTTTTCCTCTTTTTTCTTGTTTTAGTCTCAAGAATCATTAATAAATTAAAATATTTTAATAATAGATTCTTTTATACCATCACTTCAGCCCAGTATGGATCTTGCACTTGTTAAGAACTTTTCTTTTTGATCTATTCAAGGATTTTATTTTCCTGCTCCTTATTTTAAGTAATTTGAAATCCTATTCAATGTAACGTATACATCTTAGTTTGGATCAGGGCCTGATTATCGCATTAGACTTAGGGCACATGCCCTGGGCACGAAAATTTAGTTGAGTGCTTGAAACATATATTAAGTGGAGAAAAGTTGTAAACTTATGCTACCATCGTTAAGTTTTAATAAATTATTGTACGAGGTAATTGTGTTTGTCATGAACTATATTGTTTCCTATTTACTTTAATTTTACTGTTATTTATCTGATAATTAATTCCATCAACAAACCTGGTGCTCTTTTTATCCTATGGTTTATTGCATATTTATAAGATTATTAGCAACTTACTACTATAAACCATTAAATCATCTCATCAATTTAAATTATTTTTAATTCTATTATTATTTATTTTCTGCACCACAGAGCTTGTGAGTGTGACAAGGTAAAAATAAAAAAAGTGGGTCACTCAAGGTCTTTAAAAGTCCTTAATTTTTAGCATGGCTAAACAGAGATAATAATGATTATGTAAAATGAAAATTTGGTGTTTTTTGATTTTGAATATTACTTTAATGCTAATTTCTTAAATCTGTTTGCTAATTCAATGTTATAATTTTTATATGTCTGTAATTATGATAATAACTTGTCACTATAAATTTTCATGGGAGTGGAGGACACAAAAATTATTGTGCCCTGGGCACAAAAGTATCTTAGTCGGGCCCTGGTTTGGATCTTTCTTTTGTTTGAATACTAATGGTATAATCTTGAAAACACTTGGTATTTCTGTGGTCCATCATTTAGAAAAAGTATCTTGTCCAAATTTTAATTTCACTTTCATATTGGATTTTTTTCATTTTCACTTTTATTTTTGTATTTTAACAATATCTGGTTCTGTGTTCGCATTTTGCTTTTAAAAGTAAATAATATTAAAATAAAACGTTCTTGTTTAAATGTGTAATGTCCTAAGCAACATTTCTTTAGTTCATAAAAACATGGAGTAAAAATATATTTAAAATATTCCTTTTTTACTGACTACACTTCTATAGAGCGGCAAGACACTTAAGAATTTCTTTTATCAATTTAAGATTTTTCTTACTAGAAAGTTATAGTATTAAATAAAGCTATAATTCTATCTAAACATGGTACAAAAGTATGATAATGAATTGTATTTTTCCTTTAAACAAAATCTTACTTACAGATAATATTCATAAATAACTATGCCATTTTTATGGTCACCTGCATTAAAAAAATTGCATAATGAAAGTGATTGCCATGTGACCTAGAATAAGGAGCAATAATGTCACCAATCACCAAATTCAGCAACAAAACTTAGTTACCAAATTTGGCTTCTTATTGATAAAATCAATGTTATATATATATATAAAAAAAAGGAATGAAAAATGCATATCTGTAAATGGTACAAAAGTATGATAATGAATAAAAGTTGTTCAATAAAAGTTGTTTATTTCTAGTTCACTTTCTTTAAAATGACTATGGTGGATTAAACCTTCTTTTCTATACTATATCTATTAGAGTATAGAAAAAAGTTGATCTGTGGGGTATAGGATGCCTTGTGCCCCTCTAAGATACAGAACACCAAGCGTATATATTTATGTATTCATGTTTTTTATTTTTTTATTTTTATTGTGATATTATTTTACAACTGATAAACTTTAAATTATTTTATAGCATAACCGTCTATTTTGCTTCCTTTGTTTTTATCTTGTCTTGTCAACTATCTCTGTTCTCTTTCTTTCTTTTTTTTTTTTTTTTTTTGTTAAAGTCAATTTATAATTTATTTTGATTTATCTGAAAAATTTATACAATTTTTTTCGTCTTTTCGTTTTAAATAATCAAGTTTATTAATTTGTTTAATGAAGAGCAGTTATTAAACTTTTTTTTTTCTCTCAATGTTAAAAACATTATTAAGGACACTATAAAACACTTTAAAGCACACTTTCTGGAAATGAAGCATAGTGATTATGTTGCATTTCTAGAAAGTGTCACCTGCATTAAATCATAAATTTGCATAAACTTGTATAATTAAGTTTGTTAATTTGTTTAATGAATGTGTTATTGGAGAGCATTTATTAAATTTTTTTTCTCAATGTTAAAAACATTATTAAGGACACTATAAAACACTTTAAAGCACACTTTCTGGAAATGAAGCATAGTGATTATGTTGCATTTCTAGAAAGTGTCACCTGCATTAAATCATAAATTTGTATAAACTTGTATAATTAAGTTTGTTAATTTGTTTAATGAATGTGTTATTGGAGAGCATTTATTAAATTTTTTTTCTCAATGTTAAAAACATTATTAAGGACACCATAAACCACTTTAAAGCACACTTTCTGGAAATGCAGCAAAGTGATTAAGCTGCATTTCTAGATGTAAATGTGGTTTAAAGTGTTTTAAGGTGTCCTTGATAATGCTTTTAACATTGAGAGAATTTTGTTGAAAGTGTTTTATTTATATATGAAGAAAATAAAATAGTAAATTATCTTGTATATGATATGCAGAGTAATAAGGTAAAAAAATATATATATGCCATAAAAGATTTTTGCTTAAAATTAGCAGGTTACAGAGTTTCTGTCTACTTTTTAATTATGTTATACTAATGGTCTGTATATTCATGACATTTTTCATCCTTTGTCTTACTTGGCATTTCCTATGAAAAGTATCATTTATATATGCATATATATGTTAGTTCTAAAACTAATGCCAAAATTGTCAAAATCAAAATTCATTTCTTACAAGGAATTTTGATCCCCAGTTTTTAAAATATTTACCTTTTTTTAACTGTATTCTGATAATGAGCATAAATAATATCATTACATAAAACATATGTGGCACTAAAATCTATCAGAAAAAAATTTTCAACAAAGTAAAAATATATCGACAAAACATCTAACAACATTCAATAAAAGTTGTATGCAATCAATAGTTCCCCAACATTTAATAAAAATGTACCTAATGCACCATATATTTGTAATTTTGAATTCTTTCACTTTATGCCTTGCATTTCTACATGAACAAAACTGGCTATTTCAGTTATATTATTTACAATTTATGTAAAACAATTATTTAAAATTATATGATGCTTTAGCAATTTACTTCATTGTTTAACAATATTAAACCATCTGTAACCCAATCCATTACGTTTTAAAAAAGCATAGTTTATATATATATATATATATATATATTATATAAGCATATATTTATAGGCATAATATATATATATATATATATATATATACTATATATATATATTTATATATACTATATATATATATATATACTATATATATATATATATATATTATATATATATATATATATATATAAATACATATATAAATATATATATATATATATATATATACATACAATAAATATACACACTATATATATATTTTTGTATATATATATTATATATATATATGTGTGTGTGTGTGTGTGTGTGTGTGTGTGTGTGTGTGTGTGTGTGTATACTGCTTGATTTTAATTTAAGTAATTAAATAAGTATGATAGGTAAAAAGTTAAAACATCTTTCATAAAGTGTTTGTTATATTTTAAGAGCAGATTTACTTCAAATAAGACACTTTCTGGTAAATTAGCCATATCTATCAGAAAGTAACTAATGTAAATTGTATTTCTCACAGTTTCCTTACTGATATTTTTAAGATCTTGGATTATTTTGAAGCATTAGAATAATTGTTCTCTTCTGTATGACATATAAAATTAAATAATTCTTATAATGAATCATCCATTTGTTCTAGTTATGCTTAATCACTTGATAGCTTTTTTCCTATCAAAATGATGAAAACCTGATATAGAAAATTGTGCAGACTTATGTTGTTCCAACTTTAGCGGAATATAAAAGAAATTTGTTAGGAACTGTAAACTGAAAAATTCTGACAAATCAGTGGTTTGATTATCACATAAAAGTTGGTTTAATATATGTATATATATATATATATATATATATATATATATTCGTCTGAGCAGTGACCTTAAATTCAGAAAATAATAAATATATCTCTACATTTATATTAAGGTTTTAGCTCATTTGTCAAAATAAATAAACTTCTTCAAGACTATTTTAAAGAGGTAATATTTTGTATTTCAATTCCAAATTGTTGAATATTTTAAGAAGTATATTTTAAGAACTACATGGAAATAGAAGAGGACATAATTATAGCTGAAGAAAATAGAGTGTAAGATTTTTTTTCTGTCCAAAAAGTATTGCATTTAAAGCATTTTTAAATATAAGCAGATTTTTTTGTGTTTCAAGAGATAAATTATTGCATGTTTATGATAAATAGTTTTAATTTATATCAAGAAATTTCACAGATTTTTAAATATTTACTACACTAGTGAATACAGGTACTTAATTAAAAAAACAATGTATAATAAATTATAAAATATGCATGGGAAAAATCATTAATATACTTAGAAAAATATTTTACATATGACCTTGTTAACAGTTTAGGACAGTTAAAAGAATCAGTACGACTTTTTTTAGTAATATTGAATGATGTTATTTTCCAGGTTTTACATGCAAAATCAAACTCATACTATGGCTTTTAATATTTTATATTTGAAATATTAACACATTCATTGTTATGGTTATCTCCTCTAACAATATTCACTCAGAGCTAGAGGCATTTTAACTTGTTCATTACATTGAGAGCTAGAGTACTAAACTTACTATATTGTACACATTTGTTATTATTCATAATTTTCAATTTTTACTTGCCTGTAATATCACTACATTTAAGTAAAACTGTAGTATGCATTTTAAAGATTTTTTGATGTATCAAGACCTTATAATACAGTAATTACGGCACCCTATATCAAAAGTTCTTAAACCTGTTCACTACTTGGTGCTTTTAGAGTTTATTTTTTTATGGGGCCCGAGTTTTAATGTTTCTACTATAACAAAGGCACAAAATTATTATAAATTGAAAGAATCAAGTGATAGAGTTCAATTGCATATTAAAAAAATATATTTACAACTAGAAATGCTTTAGACAGGCTTGCAACTGCTAAGGTACTTTCAAAAAGGTGAGAAAAGTGACAAATAATACAGAATAAGTGATTAAGCATTAAAAAAAAAGCGATTGTTTTTCTCCTCTTGATTACAGATGCTGTTATTAAGATTTTTCTATTTATTAAGATTTTTCTATTTATCATGTCTTACATGAATAATTTGATTTAGAGTTAATCTAAATTAAATGATTCATGCAAGACATGATTTTAGCGTCAAATACAAAAAAGTTTAAAAATTTTGTTACAAAGCAACTCAACATTGCTTTTTATTCAAGAAAATCTATAAATTAGATTTGAATACATACAATACATTAACTTTATAATCACAATTTTCTGCATATATTAATGATGTTTTGAAATATGTACATAGCTAGATTAGAGTATCTAAACAAAAATTGTGACGAAAAAGAGAAATGTGTGCTTTGACGTAAATTACTTTAATGCATTAAATGTACATTTCAGCACAAATGTAGATTTCAGGAACTTCTTTACGACTTTTTAAAATTACTAAATTCTGGAAACCATATACTAATTACATTTTAATAAGAAAAATAAGATTAGAGCATCCCATTTTTGGTCTTTTATTAAAATATTTTGTTATTAATTCAGATATTCTTTTTTCAACAACAAACTTTTGCTGTGATACACCATGAAAAAAGTGACCGTTTACTTAAAAAAGTGACTAAAAGTGATCAATTGTAAAAAAAGTGACTAAAGGTGAGAAAAGTGACGGAATTGTAAGCCTGTTTAGATTAAAAAGAGAAATATCATTATTTAAAATATAATTTAAATAGAATCAGATGAACAACTGAAATAATATTGAGAAAATTTAACTACTATTTGAAGAAACAGAATAAAAATTAATGATAATTATTAATAAAATATGATTAATGCAAAATATTGCTTAGCATTCAATGCAAGTCTAGTGTCATAATTGAAGTATATAAAGATGTATTTCTCCCTTGGTCCCCCTCTGAAAATAATTTCTGGCTACGGCCCTGCCCTATGGGTCACCTTGAAGACTTTGGAAAACTACATCCCTATACATTATGCAATGAATATAGTATGAATGCAATGAATATAGTATAGAATATGCAATGAGTATAGTATAGAATCCGCAATGAATATAGTCTCTAACTCTCAGGTAATGTAAGTAAAATGTTATCTTGCCTGTAGTTCACAGTGAATATTGATTAAAAATGAGATATATTATCTTTAACAATATCAATATGTTATACAGCTTTAATTTTTTTTTGCTGTAGCCAATAAACTTACTATAATGGAAAGTGAAGCTAAATTCTACTCACTAATATAAGTGAAACAATCAGTTACACTCATAAAGCTTTCATTCTTCTTTAGAGAAAAGAAAAATTTAAAAAAATACTGTAGCCTTTACTTTAACTATTCTAACAAGAAAAGAAAATGAGAGATTTTGGGAATAAGATAACCATTGCTTGCAATTCACTGACTTTAATAAGCACATTTTACATTGGATAACAAGGAGATGCTGTGCAAAACTGAAATGTGGGCTACAGTAGCTCTAAACTAGTAGATAACAAAAAAAGGGCGATATACATAGGTTTTAAAACATTTTTTATTTGATATTCAGCATAGATTTTGAAAAACACAAATGTTGAGTTTTAACTTTATACATATCTAAAATCTGTAATCAATTACAACTTCCTTTTGTTTCCCATTATTACCAAAATATGTCACTATATAGAATATATATGAATATACTGTCTCACTTTCATACAAGCAGTTACATATACATGAGCAGGCATTTCATGCATCCAAAAGACATCGTTAATTGTTTAATTATGTTTTTTAAAATATCATTCAGATTTGAGTATTTATTAAATTTCTTTTTCAGAATGTAGAACTTGATTAATATATTCTAAACTTTATTGAGTAAAGCAGCTATTAATGTATTAAAAGAATTAAAATATATTAATTATATTAAATACTGCTTTTTAGGTTAAAAATACAGATATTTTTATTATTACATAAAAAATTTACAAACTTATGTATTTGATTTTAATTTAATTTATTGATATTTTAAAAGAAAAAATGAAATATTACACAAGACAAATTATACACTGATTGTTGTCAAATTAATATTTCATAATGGTCAAAAATGTTTGTTCATGTATATGAGAATGATACTCTCATTTGTTACTAATTTCACTAACCATACTCATTTAAGCATGGATATCATACAAAGTAGGTAAGCCATTTATCAATCACCAAATATTGCATATATTTGTATGGAACAAGTAAATATTTATTCATATTCTTTTATTTAATACCCATTTTTCACAAAGACTAAAAAGTTCTAATTTGTAGTAGTTAAAAATTTGAAATTATAGAATGTTTGCAAGAAAAGAAAAAAAAATACACATGAAAGACAGTGTGTTAGTTTAATGCCTTTAATCAAATATACTAACCATAAACTATAAAATTTTCTATGACAGAAATAAATTTTTAAATCAGTTCATAAAAGATGCCACAGTCTTCTTTGATGAAATTATGAAAGGAAGTAAAATCACAACACAGTCTGCATAACTTGCCACAAACTTAATTCTCATCTGATTCCCTCGTAGTTTATTTCTGTAGATTTAAAATAAATATAGAATCTCAAAGGCAAAACTGACAGTATAACATTTGCTCTGTAAATAACAAACAATAAAATCCCAATAAATTTAAAGTCAATTTAATATTTTTACTATTCATCAAGTCTAAAATTTCTTTAGGAAATTGCATAGTTCAAAATATAGTTGAAATACAAATTTCTTTAAATTTAAGCTAAATTTTCCTCGTAACTATAAAAATCTACATTTCAAATGTAAAAAATAGATGAAATGAATAATTTATTGTAATAAAAAGGGAAGAGAAATGTTAAATGAAACTCTACTTTATCTCTGCTTGTGAATTGAAAACAAAATATTGCACTTCAACTAGGGAAATATGACAACAGAATGTTAGTTTTTTAACAGCCACAGTACAAATAAAGAAAGAGAAAAAAATACTGAATTACAAAAACTTGTTCATTTTAAATAATGTTGTGAAGCTGCTGTTTAATTTTTATATAGAATAACTTGGGCCTATTCATTAATTTAGGGCAATCATTTGTATAGCTAAAAAGTTGAAGAGGTTGAACAGCAAATAAAAGTTATTAAAAAAAGTAATATCATTCTCCCTTTTTTAGCTACATTTATTTTAATAGTCACAAAATATTTCAGGATATAAATATTGTATATACAATGCCTATTTAAATAAGTATACATCTTTATTTCACTAACAGATATACAGAATATACATTGTTAGCTAAATACATAGTGTTTAAAAGCAAGCAAATAACATACAATTAATCTTTAAGTATGATGGTTACTAAATATTTACCAAAAGTTAAGTAAATGTCCACATGACATACACAATGCAGTTAAAAAAAATAAAGCCGTTAAAATATATGTAATTTAATGCTGTTGAGTGCTAGATTATCTACTTTTGTTTAGCTAATATGTTGAAAAAAAATCTAACTGCATTTTAAGTGATGGTATTTTTAAATGAGAAATATTTATTCTTGAATGATATCAAGTTTTGTATTTAGTATCAGGGCCGTACTGTACTATGATTACCATGATATAGGGAGGCAGCACTCAGGGCAATATGTTGATCAAAATGCAATAATATAAACCATTCAATAAGTAAAAATTTTTATGCAACAATTTTCTAAATTTGTTTTTGTTATTCAGATATTAATACACACTATTTATTACTTATCGCATGCCTATGCAAATTATTCTCAGTGCCCTTTGTTTTCTGGTGCAGGTGCATTATTAATGTGTTACTTATTTGACAGAGTGAAGCTGTTATTTTGGTTTTTAATAATTTTAATTTAGTGTTCTATTACTGTATGGAACAGAAAAGAAAAAAATGTCTTGAAGCTAATATGTAAAAGAAATGCTTAAATAAGGAGAAACAAGTAAGAAAGCTAATTTATGTTATGAAAGAATTCTTAGTACACAATTTTTGTTTAAATGAGCCATCAACATCTACTGTTTTATAGTATTTTATATTGTTAAAATAAAAAAAAAGTTAAAAAAAATGACAAACAGAAGATATTTAAAAAAAAAGTTTATAAGCAGCATTTTAAAGGCTTGCATTATACTGGGAAACTCTACCACACGGCCCTGTTTGGTATAGTACTCAGAAATTTTTTTTTGTTATACTTTAATGAGAAAATAAAACTTATGATATGTGCTTTTCTAAATCTATATTGCAAAGGATTTTATAAACTTGGTTATGTGGGTTTTGTATTAAGTTTCTAAACATATATATCAGAATGAAAAAAAAAGCCATACTAATCAGACTGTGTATATATAAAACCTAAGAACACATCTAGTACTATCAAAAGCTATGTTAAAATATAGTATGAAAATTATATTTCAGATTTATTTCTGTCTGTCATCAACCAAAGTGTAATTATGATAAAGCAAAATATAAATGCTTTTATGGGTCAAAATTTACATATAAAATCTGAAGTTGAAATTTTGGATTTTTAAATACATATTTTCTACTGTTTCATCATTTGGTTTTGGAAGTGAGATGATTTCATTACATCATGTTAAGCATAATTTTTTAAACCAAATAAATTTGAACCTTACCCAGTCTATTAAAATATTCACTTATAATGTGCATCCCTCTCTTACATTTGAAAATTAGTAATGAGTAGTTATAACAATTTTATCTATTTTTCAATAACAGTATGTAATTGACTTTATTTGGATAAATTATGTAAATAATTAAAGCATGAAGTTAAAATAAGCTTCAGGTTTAAATTAAACAAATCTAAAATGTAGAAGTGTATGAAGAAGGCAATTAATACTGTTTAGTTTTAAATGAATCAAATTATAAATTGGTATCTAACATAAAACTAAAATATATAAAATATATTCAACTATATTATTTCAAGTAATGATGGGAATTGTAATTTAATGAATTTATATAGGGATAAAAATCGACAAACCTGTCAAGATTTCAATCCAGAGATCACCAATTTTTAATGCTTCAAATTATTGGAATCAAAAAAATTTTTTTTTATTATTAAAATTTCTTGATTCTATAAGAGTGGACTCAAATTATGTCAGAAATACACTTCATTAAGCAAATAAGTAAACTATTCTGGGTAAGTAAATAATGCGTTTTATTTTATGGCAGTCAAATTATAAAATTTCTTTGCAAATACTTAGTGAGTTATTAAATTAATCTTTTCATGAATAAGAGAGGAATATGAATAAAGCAGAATAATGGCAACAAAAGAAAACGGCAGCATTTTCACTTTTATATAAAGACATTTCTCCATGGTTTACACTAATGTTGCCAAGTACTTTCATTAGATATTAACAGAACACACATTATTTTCTGTACAAAATATAATAATACAGTTTTTATTTAAGGAACTAAACTGATTATATTATTAAATCAAAATAATACTTGAAGTCAAGAAAAAAAATATAAGAAAGGTTGTTTTAATTTAATAAAGTGCTTAATGCAATTGTTTTTGTAAAAATTAAAAAAAAAATTAATAATTAAAGACATTTTTTTTTTAGTGTCAAATCTGGTAAACTTGTTAAACTACTGATATAAATTTAACACTCATTTTTCAAAATCTTTGAGTACAATAAATGTATTAATAAAAAATGAAAACTTTACCAATTACTAAATGTTTCAATGGCACTCAAGAATACAAAAATAAAAAAATAAACTTAAGTACTATTTTAGTACATGGCAACATTAGTAAATAATATATATTAGATTTTGTAGCCAACTTCGTGGGCCTTTTTCACAATGGCAAGCTTAGAGTTATCATCTTCAACTGGTAAATCCCTGTATGGTGGATCCCGAGTCCCATGAATCATGAGAGTCCATTCTCTAATGAAGCCAGTTTGAGGGACTCGACTATCAAACTTTACTTCAAGTGTCCAACGGCCTTTTGGTCCTTCGCCCCAAGTATGAGTAGTCATAAATGGCCATTTTGTGAAACCATCATACTGGTCATCATCATGGGGTCTTTTGCTTAGTATCATAGACCTGTGATAAAGAAAATGACATTTGAATAATGAAAAACTAAACAAAAAGATGCTAAAGATATACTCTATTTTAAAACTGCTATAATTTAGAGCTTTTAACTGTAGTTTGTATAAGGATTTAACTTATTAAGTTAACAAACTTGTTTTGTCTATTGTCCATAGCCTGTTTAAGGCTTCCTGGGATCCAAAGCCAACATATTTTTTTGCTTTCTCTTCCTCGTTTAAATCAAATTAGAAACTGAGAAATTTCTTCTCTATCTTTTTTATGAGCCAGATAACTACTTATGACCTGAATATCATAGTAAAATCAAAATTTGACTTTTTTGTTTACCAGTTGTGCTAGTATAATTACTGTTAAATGTTCAACTGTGCTCAGTTATAAAATCATTGGGCAAATAGAAAGGATGCTACTCTTTGGTACCAGAGTTTGTGGGTTTGAATTTTTATTGTCTGTTCACACCATTCGACAAATACTTTTGTTAGCTTTCTAAGCCAGAATAGTAAATCCAGAGTATTTTAGTCTTATAGAGCATCATTTTTTAAATATAGACTTCATAAATATAAAACTTGATCAGTTTAATTAGCTATAACTAGCATTATTAAATTCAGTCATTTCTGATAAACATTACTGTAAAGGTATAAAGTATCAAATATCAAAAGACAAAATTGTATTGAAATGTGTAACTAACCTTGTTCCCATTGGTGATATTAAAAAGAGTGTTACATCTCCTCTTCGAGTTGCATTTAAAGTGACAATAGCTTGTACATGCTCTAGATAATTAACTTCTGTTTCTTTTCCACTACAAGCATCTGTGTCTATGTAGATCTGTGTACTTGCGTTACTTAATATACGGCTGAAAAGTAAAAGTTGATAAGTAATAATAAAATGCAATATCAATAAAAAAATTAAAAGAATTGTAATTAAAATTTATTTGAAAGTTTAAAAAAACTAAAGCTACTTTAACCTCATACTTTCTAACAGCATTTTAATGTTTTATGTTTAAAAAAGTATAATAAAAAAACCTGTTAAATCTATGGATGTTTTTATATTTTATTATTAGTGTGAAAGCATAATTCTATATTTAATTGATATTGGAACTTATCCTCAGCTTAGTGCTACACAAGACATTACTGTATTTCTCCAAACATCTCAAAATGAATTTCAGAAACTTGTTGAAATCATTGCATTTTATTTTATAAACCATAAATAATTTAATATAATAACAGGGTGAATAAGTTAGTCTAGTTATTTAATTTTCATCCATTTCTAAAAAATGTTGGACATTATCTATAAAACACCTTTTAA
Organism: Pardosa pseudoannulata; assembly: GCA_032207245.1. Taxonomy (NCBI): domain Eukaryota; kingdom Metazoa; phylum Arthropoda; class Arachnida; order Araneae; family Lycosidae; genus Pardosa; species Pardosa pseudoannulata. The sequence continues at coordinate 96,762,046 of CM063504.1, read as the reverse complement.
AAGTCACTAATAGATATTTATATTAAGGATAAAATGGATAGTGATTTTTGATAGACATAAAATATCAAGCTCTCTTGGCTGCTAGATACAAATATACAGATAACAGACTAAATATCCAGTACAAAAGTGTTTATCATATTTATGCATTTTTAAATATCATTTCAAAATAGTAAATTACAAACATTTTACACATAATTTCTTAAAAACATTTAAATTATATAAAAAATTGTCTGATGAAACATATGTTTATTAATAATGATACACAGAAATAAAAGGATGCTAGCTTTTTATAGCCTAGTTTAATTTCATGATTTTGAAACTTTTACGTCTCAAGAAAGACAGTCTCTTTGGCCTTATTTCAGGTGAAAATAAGGCCCTATGTTTGTTGCTGTTGATGGTAGATTCTTAAGATCAACCACAGTACTATTCTATAAATTTTATCTATTTTTCTATCATCATCCAGCTAATTTTATTTTTAATTTAAAATTTTCAAAATTATATAATTTATTAAATTTTTTTTTTTTTAAAAATATCCGGAGATTTTTTCGAATTTTCTGTGTTATCTCTTGATATAGATAATAAATTTTGCATAATATTTTTCTAAATGTATTAGTTTTAAATTGCTTTACATGAAAAATCTCGAATTTGATTTTTCTTTAATATTTGATATAAATAAGTTTACTCAAAAGAAACAATAAAAATGTGCTTATTATATTTGTTACATCATTTTGATGATAATTATACTTGCTTCAATCTAATTAATTTTAAAAAACTTATTTTTTGCAAAAGGGAACAGATATTTTATCCCCCCCCAAAAAAAATCACTCCAAAGGAATGTAAAATTTGTTTCATATGGTTCCTATTTATAAATTTTATAGTCAACGTTTATAACCTAATTCTGTTAAATCCGAAAGAATTTTTAATCGTGACCTTTAAAGGGTTAATTTAAAATTTTCAAAATTATATAATTTATTAAATTTTTAAAGTTTAGTTTTTGACTGAAAGCAATTTTCCTTCTAGAATTTTCAACTCTGGTTATCCAACTTGATATCAGGATATCTAAATCTTTTAACCCAGTATCTGGCAGGTTTCTAGATAACTGAAATTCAGCTTGATAGGCCAGATACCTGATAACTACCAGATATTAATTTATCTTTAATTTATATACTAAATAAAATTAATAGTTTATTTAATATATAAATTATTAGTCACTAAATTATTTATTAACACTGACGAAACTTGATTCAATAAACTTAATCATCAATAAGCTTACTGAGGTGTTTTGACTACTCCAGCTTCACAGTGATATCTTGCAGGAACAGTTTTCCATATTTTTGCCAAAGCAACCATGGCTCCAGCATCCAAAACTCCAAAACCAAAGAGATGGTTAAATTCTAGGCCGACTCCATTCATGTTCCAATGAAATCGTCCTTTGCTGTCATAGAGAGAATTCCTCTTTGAAGTTAATACAGTCAGGTGCTGAACATCTCGCCATGTAAGATTTGGACTGGAAAATTTTAAGAAAACAAGTTTGTTATTCTTTAAGCCTGCAGGATGCAAAATTAAAAAACAAAAGAAAGAATATATGTCTGAAAATAATATTAAATATAATATAATTAAATATAATATTAAATATAATGGTTTCAGTCTTCCCTTTTAAATTGATACTCTGTTTTGGAAAAAAATAAGGACTACTTACTATCTGTGCATTAATTACTTCTAACCAGCACCTGATCATGCTTAGCATGGGGCAAAGGGTTACTATAGAGCTTCTATATTACTCAAGCCTCTAAATCACTAAGTGTGCAAGTAAACATTTACTTACTGTTTACTTGTGAAATTTAAAAAACAGCTGCAAAAAGTAATTAAATTCAAAAAAGCATATTGTAAGCCAGGAATGAGCATTAGGTTGATTGCAATTTACTGGTGGACCACCAAGAAATTTTGGGGTGACTGCCTTTATGAAGACTTAAGACACACTTACTTAAAGAAATATTATGAAACTTATTTGAGACATTTTCAAGAATTTACTAGACTAGAACCAATTGTTGCATTCATGTGTTACCCATTTGGCAATGTTGATGTAGAAGAAATAACTGAAAACGTAAATTATATTTTTCTTTATCTCTAAAGGAAAATGAAGTTTTTCTCCTTCAAAAGGACATAACTTCATGCCCAACTATAACATAGTTCTTTGGTTTTACCTACCTGTGTGAATTTGCATTTGCAATGATGAATATAATTAAGACAGCATATCATTCTTGTCTCACAGATAACCACATAGAATCCATTGTATGATTAGCAGTTAGTATATATATACTGAGATACTTGAGATTGGCAGACAGCATGCAGACTCTAACTATGAGTACAAGAACTAGCTTTAGATGAAAATGATTTATTTTTTAATGCATTTTGAATTGTTTGATAATAAATGCATCATTCAACATTATATTTGTGGTTATTATTTCTATGTATTTTGTGTTTTGCTGTAAACATAGTTTTAAAAGAGTAAGTTTTTTTTTCATTATAGTTTTGTAGCTAAATAATATTATGTATTTATTATTAAGTAATAATAAATACTGTAGATCTTTTTTACACCACACCTATGTCACTGGGTGGACTGTAACATCTTCAGAAAATCAGACATAACTTGTACTCTCAAAAAGTCTGTCCACCCCTGTTGTAAGCTCTACTGAAAACTGTGGTAAAACAGTATTTATAAAATGGCAAAAATCAAATTTGCATGAAAAAAAAAATATTGGCTATGTTCTGGCAAAACTTATATTAACATACTGAAAAATGTAAATATTAATCTTGTTGAGTTTTCACTAGCTGCCCAAATATAATTTTATCATTCTGTTATATTTGTAACACATGCTATCTGACATTTCAACCTGCCATTATATCACAAACACACACACACAAAAGTAACTTACAGAAAACAGATTTTTTAAATATATATATATAATTCTAAAATAAATATATAGAATGAAAACTAAACTGAACATAACAAGTAAAATGTTCATTATGTAACAAAACTTTATGCATTTTTATCACAGAAAGTTCAATATTATATTTTAACTGTCATAAAAATGATATAATTTGATTTTGGAAAATCCTATTCTTTAGGGTGCAAGGGGATTACTACTCCACTTGTGCCTGTTTGATAATTAGGCTTGTCTTTATAACCCCTGTTTTTCATATACTCTTTTTGTATGTTTAGAAATGCATACTGTTCAGTACGGTTCATGATGACATTTCAAAATGTTATTTAAACTAGCTGTTAACATCTTTGAGAGTCATCTTTGTTTTAGTAATTATTGTCTTTTATAGTGATATTGGGTCTCAGCCTAATGCAGCTTATTCTCAGTAGTATGGTGTCGCTGGTGCCTCCTGTCATTCTCTATAAATCGATTACCTCTTCTACTATTGCTAGCCAGGGTTGGCAAGTTTTTGCCACATGTGGAAAAAACTGTGGTAAAAATCGGTAAAAGCCACCCCAGCAAAAATAGCAAAAACAGATTTTTGACACATTAATGGGCATTTATGTTCTTTTACCCATCTTAAATTAACAGTCACAGACTAGTATTACAATACATTAGGATGATCACATATTCTCATTTTAATTTCTGCAAAATTATAAATTTCATCAAACATCATCATGTCTGATTTTTATGTTGCAATAAATTAGCAATATTATAAAATGTATAGAAATTATAAACAAATACTTCCAGTTTTAAAATATCAACCTAATCAATTAACATAATGCAATATTTCAGAAACGTAAAATATAAGCAATAGTGATAAGTAAATATATATTAATATATTATACTCAAATAAATGGAGTTTTAAAATTCATATTTAAATTTTTTTTATAATACAAAAAATTACACTTGAGGGAGGATCAACACTTGCTTAACTCAGGATAGAACAGGTGGGTTCTTGTTTGAACTGGTTTGTGGATGATGAATGGAAGTGCAAGTGCATGAAAATCTTTTAGCAGAGAGAGATAAGAGTAGTGCAAAAATAAAATAAAATAATAATTTATTTTTTGTTTATTCATTTGTTTATTTTTACTAAGAAAATATTTTATTTTATTTGTTATTATGGTTCTTTTTCGTATAACCTGCATTACTAAATTTATTTATGCAAATTTTGATTTTTGCCATTTTTGCCACTATCCTGGCAAAAATACCTTTTTGCTGGCAAAATGACCAACCCTGGCTAGCTATCATCACATTAAAAAGTGATTCTTTTCTTAATTTAAGAATATGTTATTTTGTATTTTGCATTTTTATACATGTTGTAAAAAAGCTTATATGAAGTAATAAAGATTAAACTAATTATAACAAGTTAATTTTTTGTAATTTGGCTTTTATTGATGTCACAGTTGCACATACCTGCTCTAGCCATTCACAAATATATAAATATATATAAAAGAGGTGTTATTGAAAGGTTTCTACAAGACTTTGTTACAATCAGGATATTTAAAATATAAATTACTTTGCATCCAGTGCCAGTGCAAACACTCCAGCTGCTTCTGGTGCTGCTGCCGATGTCCCTGAATGTGTCTTAGTGCACTTACCATACAAGTCTGTTGTAGCCTTTAAAGAAGAATAATAAACCCAAAATAAAAAACATGCTTATTATATAAAGCAAAATGCTATTAAAATTGAAAGGAATGCTCTTAAAAAAATTCTTACAATGAATTCAGATAAGAAAGTTCTTAAGATAATTAAAGTTAAGTTAAATTAAAAACATCATATAAGAAATTAATTATCTGTGTTTAGTTTTTCTATGCTTTTTATACCAATAAAAGTAAGAAAACTTTAAGATATAAGCAGCATTATAAATTTAACATAATTCATTTGGTAAAATATTGATGTATCTAAAATAGCACCATTTGAATAAAAGATTTCACACACACAGACACATATAAATGAATTAGTAAACTGTCATATTTTCTGTAATTGTTATATATACTTTCATTATTTTATTCAATGTGCAAAATGAATACATATAAATTAACCCTTTCATGGGCCATTTATTTCTCACTCCATGTTTCCAAACTTTCAAAACAGAACTGCTAATTTTGTTCAATCGATCGAAAAATAGATGACACAGCAAAACCGAAGTGGAAATCAGTCTTAACGTCATTCCAATAGCAAGATATATTAGAATGGGTTTTGCGCTTTCCACAGGATATTTTGTAAGATCCTGTAGGTGGGAAGTAATCTTCCCATGGCCCACGAAAGGGTTAAGTCATCAAGTATGGAAGTTTTCATATTCATCAGGATAATGATCCTTTATGCAAGTAATCAGCCATAAATGTTTAGTAAAAAAAGCAAATTGTTTAGTAAAGAAACTATAAAATTAAGTACTGATAGTCGAATTTTACTTTAAAATAACAATTGGCTTTTCAATATAAGAAGTATATTATATTGTTAGTAGAATGTATAGAAACACTCACTAGCAATGTCTTGCTATGTAATATACATAAGCACATATAATGACCCTTTAATGTATATTTATCATTTTTGCTGCAATAGCTACAAAATATATGATACTATATTCTGTGTTTTTCTGTTTATTTTTCTACAAGAAATATTTAAATCAGTTATGGTTTGAATGTGTGAATTATAATATAATTTATATTTTAGAGGTCTTTATTTCTATGTAAAATATACATAGAAATAAAAGTCCATCCAATTATAAAATGCATGAGTTCAGAAGTGACCAGCATGTCATATAAATTAGCATTATTAATAAATTCATTTGAGGCTGAAATAAGATTTTTATCTCCTATTCAATTATTTTTTATAAACTTAGTATATATGAGAATTAAATTTAAAATTTCATTAAAAATTGTAAAAAGATACATACAACTCCAGTATGTGGATCTTTAGCTCCATTGCTGAAAGTAGATGCTAATGTAGATGAACAGGATTCATCATAGTGAGCATTTTCACCATTATTTATCGCAGAATTAATAGATATAGTCCACATACTAGCAGCATATCCATCACAGTTACAATCATCATCTTCTCCCCCATCACCAGAAGCCCAAACATAAATGTTTCCAAGACCACGGCGACCCTATTATATTAAATAAAGCAAAGTATGCTTACTATTATGATTTAACTAAAAAAATAAGATTTATAATTTAAAAACATATATTACTAGAAGGAAATTATTGGTTAAATCTAGTTTCTTAACATACAAATTACAAAATCTTGCAGTTGTGAAGATTGTTTTGCTTGTTAATATTCTTAACATTCAAAATTTAGTAAAAATGTTAAATGAAAACCAACATGATTAACCAATTATATTTATACTAGTTGAGTCTATTATTAGAATGATAGTTTTCATGTATCTATCAATTTGTCGCCAGTAACAGTCACCTGAAAGAAACATTTTCATTTCGTTTCCTAACATTTTTCAATGAAGTTATTGCTATTAAAGTTTTCTAAAAAAAACAGAATTCTTTTATTTACAATATTTTTTATTTTTAAATATTAGTCATAAATCATATTTTATTTTTAATTGTGAAATTAAACAATGTCACTGTGATATTAATTTTACAATGTTAGTTATAGTGTACTGATTTGTATTTGTTTAATTATTTATTGTAAAATCATAATTTTAGTATATTTCTAATTGTTTATCAGATAAATGTTTTATTATCAATTATTTAAATACAATATAAATATTAAGTTTTGAATAGTTATTCAAACATCAAAAATAAATTATAGAGAATTGTGAAAAGTCAATTGTGTAGTTCACACATATGCGGTGACTATGAATGTACCTTTTAGTGATATGAGAATAGAGTGTTATTGTCTATGCACAGTAATTCAATTGTGATTACAAAACAGCAGTTTGCTGTTAATATTTAATTAATTTTGTGACTCAAGAATATTGATTTACATTATATCTTTCTTAATATATTTTGTCTTAAAAGTTTTATCCTGAGTAACAATTTTACAATTTATTTGGTATAAAAGAGATCAAATAATATGGCACAGCAGGATAAGCTATTTATAATGAACAAATGAGGTATTAATAAAATATAAAGAATTTATTTTCCTTAGCTAAACTTCATTACACTAACTTCTCTACCCATTTTTAACAGACTTGTTATAAAAATAAGGACTACTATTAGATATTTTTTTCTGAGTTATATGAAAGCTATATGATAATTATATGCCTAATAATTTTTGCTTATATTTTAATGCATTTGCTATATTGTATTATATATAAAGATTCATCACCAATGAAATCTTAATTATTTACTTGGATGCAAATTACAGTAATTTTTATAGTTCTGTTGACTTTTCTAAGAAGTTCAAAGTAAATTTAACATACTAATAGATTTTCAATTTTCGATTTTCTGTTGCCAGATACATTACATCTTTTCCCCCCTTAAAATTAAATTTGTTAAACAGATAATACACATTCAAATATTTAAAACACAACAAATTAACATTAAATAGTCAATAGTTAAATTCCTCATGGAAACGTTTAGGTTCATGTCTAATTCGACTGGAACGTCGAAGAAAAGTTCCTTGTTCGGGAGTAGTGACTTCTGGTAAATGGATATCTGTACCGTCTAACTCTGGTAATTGGAAATCTGAAACAGTCTCTGGCGTAGCTTTTTCATCGGATTTATCTACAGATGTTGGTGATTGTTGACAATGTTCAATGTGTTCTTGTTCTCGTTTCCGTAAATGATCAGCATGTACATGCATACCTTGCTGTGTTCTATAAGATAAAGGACCTGTTTTATCCTTTATTGTTCCTGGTTTCCACGTTTGGTCAATTCCTCGTTTAATCCACACATTGTCTCCAATTTCAAAGTCTCTGTGTCTAGAAAATCTATCATGATAAAATTTTGATTTTAAGCTTTCCACGTCGTTTATATGGTCAGGTTTCAACCGATCAAATAAAGTTGAAAGTTCTCTGTTGAGAAATAGCTTCGCTGGTGTGCAACCCGTTGCTCGATGTAGGGTTGTTCGATAAGTAAATAAAAAAACTTGTAGCTGATGCTCTTGATCGGAAAACTGATTAGATGTTTTCTTGAAGCGGGTTTTAAATGTGCGTATGACACGCTCTGCTAGTCCGTTACTTCTGGAATGATAAGGAGTAGATCGAATATGTTTTACACCATTCATCTCGCAAAATTCTCGAAATTCGGTGGAAGTAAATTGTGGACCATTGTCAGACACAATTATCCGACATATTCCATAAGAACTAAATAATTTTCTGAAACACTTTATGATATCTAATGATGTAACATTTTTAAGTTTAAAGACTTCCAGCCAACGTGAATGAGAATCGATGATGAAGAGCCAATTTTCACCATTAAGTTGAGCTAAATCAATGTGAACTCTGTCCCAAGGTTTACCAGTGTTGTTCCATAACAATAATGGAGACTCAGCAATTTTTGGATGATGTTCATTGCAATCATTACAATATCTGACTGTTTGTTCGATGTCTCTATCGATGGCAGGCCACCATACTGACATTCTGGCAACAGATTTCATTGCAACTATGCCAGTATGTGATTCGTGGAGTTTATCAATCACTAAATATCTTAATTTCTCCGGAATCACTAAACGATTGTTCAGCAGCAAAATTCTTTGTTCATAAGTAAGCTCATTTCTTTTCTCGAAAAAAGGAATAAGTGCTTCGTCAATATTTTGTTTTGAGGGCCAGCCTTTCTCAATGTATAGAATTACCTTTGATAGGACGGAATCCTTTTCCGTAAATCTACGTAATGTGCGACGTGTTAACGTAAGTTCATGTATTGTGTGATTGGCAATGCTGTAAACAAATGAAGAATCTTCAAATTTACTTACTTTCTTATCTGGTAACGGCAAACGTGACAAGGCATCTGGAACCACCATTTGTTGGCCAGGACGATGCTCTATTTCGTAATCGAAAGCACCTAGAGTTATAGCCCATCTTGTTAACCTTGAGGCTGCTAAACTTGGAACTTCTTTGTGTTGATTTAATATACGCTCTAATGGTTTATGATCACTCTGAATAATGAAATGGTGTCCAATGAGGTATTTATAGAACTTTTGTAACCCAAACATAATTGCTAGGGCCTCACGATCTATGTTTGAATAATTGCGTTCAGCAGGTGTTAAAGTTCTAGAAGCAGCAGCAATAAGCTTCAGTTCCCCCTCTATGCGATGTTGTATAACTGCACCAAGTCCTCGAATTGATGAATCACAAGCTAAAATTATTGGTTGTTTTGGATCAAAATGTACCAGTATGGCTGGAGATGAAATACTTTCCCTAATTTTTTCGAATGTATTTTGATGACGTTCAGTCCATTCCCAAGAAGAATTTTTTGTTAATAGTTCGTGTAAGGGTGTGCACAGTATTTGTAAATTCTTCACAAAGCGGCTATAATAATTCACAGATCCTAAAAATGATCGGAGTTCTGAAACATTATTTGGAGGTGGTTGTTCTCTCAAAGCGCGTATTCGTTCAATGTCTGGCGAAATGCCTGTTTTGTTAATCACATGTCCAAGAAATTTAATTTCTTCTTTTGAACAACTGTATTTTTGACATTTGTGTTTTTAAACCGACCTTACGAAAAATTTCAAATACCTGTCGAAGTCGTTGAGCATGTTCTTGTATATTTCGACCTCCGACTGCAATGTCATCTTGAAACCATGTAACACCTTCGATTCCAATAAGAAACTGGTCCATCAATTTTTGAAATATTATGGGTGCTGCTGATATGCCACAAGGCATTCGACAAAATCGATAATATTCTCCATGTGTAGCAATTACTAAATATTTCCGAGATTCTTCACTAACTTTAACTTGCAAAAAATGCATCCTTTAAATCAATTACACTAAAAATTGTGCAACCATTTAATTTAGAAACAATGTCTTCGAATGTTGGATACGGATATTGTTCTGTTATCATATGTTTGTTTATCGTGGATTTAAAATCGCCACATAATCTAATTTGACCATTTTTCTTTGTTACGTAAACAACTGGTGACGCCCATTGTACGGTTTGCTCGTTAATATTAACACTTTCTAAAGTGCCATTTTCTATCAAACGATCAATTTCTTTATCGGCAGCAGGCTTAAGCGCATATGGAACAGATCGAGCCTTACAGATTACTGGTTTTGCGTTATCATGTAATCTGATGACCGCCTCAAAACTTCGAACTGTACCTATTTTAGTTTGATCAAATATATCAGCATAATCTTCAAGAAGTTGTGATTCAAGTGTTCGAACATTTTTATCAATATATTTTACCTCAAATTTTGGTTCTAAATGGAATACTTCCATCAAATCCTTGCCTAATATAGGTACACTGTTACCTGGTACTACTGTTAGTAAACAATCTTCCGATTTCGATCCGATTTTGATTTTCACTTTAATGTCTCCCAGTGTTGCAATCGGTTTATCAGGATACGCAATTAGTTGTTTAGATTTTAAAAGTTTCGGTTTCCCAATTATTCTATAAAAACTTTCAGGTATTATAGATTTCCCTGATCCAGTATCGTATTGAAAATCAATTTCTTTCTTGTTAATTACAGCTCTAACCTGATATTTATTATCATTGCTTATGTGAAAAATATGATGAACGAATTCTGCATTCCCAGATCGTACACATACTTTTTCAAAATGTCCTTTAGTATTACAACTGCGGCAAGTGGTTAATTCAGCTCTACATTTCTCCCCTTTCGAATGTTTACTTTTCCCACATCGAATGCAGACAGTTCGTTTATCTATTCGGAATTTATTACGTTCCATCTCGCTATGAACTTTTGGTTTGGTTTTGAAAACGGTGGGTTTGGCGCCGGCGTTGAAATTGTTTTTCTTTACATTCTGAGTTGGCGTATTTATTTTATTCACACTTGTAACGGGGTTTTTATGATCGGAATGTATAACAGATTCAATAGTTTCTCGATTGATATACGCAGATTCATAATTTAAAGCCGACTTCTCAATCTGATTAAAAGTTGCTGTTTCATCAGAGTGCTCACGAAACAAATGTTCTTGTATTCGGGAATCATTGATACCCAGTATTAATTGATCTCTTAAACGTTCATCTAAAGAATTCTTAAATTTACAGTTTACAGCAAGAGTTCGTAAAGCAGCAATAAATTCAGCTATTAATTCACCGTTACGGCGAAAACGTTGGGAAAATTTTGTTCTTTCGACATGGATGTTTGTTGCCGGTTTAAAATGCTGTTCAAAAAAATCTTTGATTTCAGAATAAGTTTTTTTCGTCAGGAGAAATAGGATCAAAATTATCATTTACTAGTTTAAATAAACAAGGTCCCATACAACATAAAATTAAATCTCGTTTATCTGCATCTTCAGTGATACGAAAAACTCTTATTTCAAGTTCAAAACGTCTAAAATAATATCGTATATCATCCTTACCTGGGCAAAATTCGTTGAATGTAAACTTCGATAAATCAATCGCTCTAGTTTCCGTTGACATGATGCTTTACTTCTGTTCTTTTTTTATCCTCGTCGCCAAAATGTAGTGTTTTAGGGTCCTTAATATAAGATGCAGATGTTCACGAAAACATATTTATTCACAAATCACAAATCACGTTATATGTACATTTTTAAGCTTGTAGTTATTGTTCTGAAGTTCTTAACCCAAAAACAGAATTCTCTCCATCTGGTGTTGCCAGATTCCAATTGATACAGAGTTCTTTTATTCTGGCTGTTGCCAGATACATTATATTATTCATCCAAGCTTTTTCCAAAAAATAATTCCATCTTTCATCAGAATAATATTCTGCCTCATTATTCATGATTAGTTAAGATCAGTTACATGAGCATTGTGGTGAATTTAAAACAATTCTATGGCTTAGATTATCATATCTAATACTTCCATTGAGGATTTGGAAAGTATTTGGAAAAGCTGGGAATTTTCTTTTAGCTCATAATCTACAGATACATTGTTTAAAGAGTGTCTGAAATACTGCAATGAAAACAACTACCTTGGTTCAAATATCTTACTGATTTTTTGCAAAAGTATAATTGAAGTAAACATGACACTAACAAGCTGTTAATGGGATGTATCTAATAATCTTTCACTAAGTACATAATATATAAAATATCTATAAGCTACAGATACATTGTTTAAAGAGTGTCTGAAATACTGCAATGAAAACAACTACCTTGGTTCAAATATCTTACTGATTTTTTGCAAAAGTATAATTGAAGTAAACATGACACTAACAAGCTGTTAATGGGATGTATCTAATAATCTTTCACTAAGTACATAATATATAAAATATCTATAAGCTACAGATACATTGTTTAAAGAGTGTCTGAAATACTGCAATGAAAACAACTACCTTGGTTCAAATATCTTACTGATTTTTTGCAAAAGTATAATTGAAGTAAACATGACACTAACAAGCTGTTAATGGGATGTATCTAATAATCTTTCACTAAGTACATAATATATAAAATATGTATAAGCATATAAAAGTATTTTACCTCATTTACACCTCTTACAATAGCTCTCATTGTAGCATTACGGGGGCCATCAACAGTTTTACCATCATCTGTAGGTCCCCAGCTGGCACTGTAAATGTCTATTAAATTTGGTTCATGACCCATTGAATTGGCTTCGATTAAATCTGTCATATAAGGCTGATCTAACATTCTGATACCTAATTAAATAAAATTTTTAAAAAATAAACTTATATATAACAGTTTCAACAAATTCTGTACATAACAAGTCACTTATTTTACAGAGAATAACATACCAATTACAGATATTATAATTAACCCGCAAAAAACGATTAATGTAAAACAAAATGTTTGCATTACAATTATTACAAAAAGTTGTGCTCAAATAGTTTAGTTTTACAGTTAACTGCATTTATTAAGAATGCATATAATCTTCAATATTCAAAAATAACTTGTATCAAGATTTATTTCAAATACAGTAATACAGTGGACTCCACTTAATGTGATCAGTTTGGGACACCATGATTTTGATAACAATAAACAATATGCAGAATTAGATAAATTCACACACCACCTTTAATTCACATGTAATAAATTTCAAAACAAAATGAAAAAACACTTCATATTTATGTACTGCATAGTTATCCTTTAAAACATAAGAATTGTATACATAATTAAAAAATTGATCAATTGTTGACTGTCTAGAATTTTTTCTAAGAGGCTCATTGATAAATTGTTCGTAATCATAATCAACCTGTCATAACAATTTAAAATTTCGATCTTTTGTTTTAATGTTAAATCATTTTGCTCTCTGGCTTCCATATCGACAAGCTTCATGTAAGCGAGAAAGGCATAAAATGTGAATACGCTCTTTCTCAGTTCTGATAATAATGTGTTGCCTTCTGCTTATCTGACAACCACTGACCACCAGCAGGGTGTGCGTGTTTCTGAAAAATTCCAGGAACGTGTAATTCCCCATTTCTCTAGGTTGAAGAGGAGAATTCTCGGAAATTCGAACAACAGTGAAGGGTAAGAAAAGAATGGGTTCCTTCTGAATATATTGTGAATATTCCTTTGCCAGTTAAAATGAGGCTTGAAAACTGATCCCATTAACCAAAGTAACAATCATATAAAGCAATAATTTTAACATACAAATGGATAGAGAAAATCAGGACCAAGTGATTTCAATAACAATAAGCAATTGATAACACTAACTGTGATCACATTAAGCGGAGTAGCACTGTATTTAGAAACTTATGTACTTTAGCATTTTTTTCAAGAAACTTTTTTAAAATGTATCAAATTGAAAAATGTATAATTGTTTTAGAAAGTTTAATCTTACCAGCTACTTTAGATTCATAAGCCACACCAACACCGCAAACTCCATTGTCTCGTTTTGCTGCTACTTCTCCAGCACACCGTGTTCCATGACTATTCAATAATTAAAATGAGAAGCATTAAAATACATAGACTACCTAATCTTGCAGAGTTTATTTTGTTATCAATGAAGCATTTTTAAAGCCAGATAATCAGTGAATATTTAATGAAAAAATTAAAATTTAAGTATACTCCTTGAAATGTCATTCTCCTTTCAAAGACTGCAACCAATGTAAACATTTTTGTTCTTAGATGAGAGTAATAGAACTGATATTACCAATGTTATACTCTGTATGATCATTAGAGACAACAGAGTTTCCTTTCTCATCCCAGGGTTTAAATGTCTTTAAATTATCATCTTAATGCAATCTTTAAAACTAGGGTGTTCAACTGGCATCCCATTATGTGCAATTTTGAAGCTCATATTGGTGTTCAAAAATGTATAATTGAAAGAAATATTGTACTAACTATAGTAAATAAAATATTTGATTGATTTATTGATTATTACTGCTATGACTATTTATGTAGTTATAATGTTTAATTGTTCTTTTGTTAATATAAAACTAATAAAAAACTAAAATAATGTACTGCTTTAAATTTTTCTCTGAAAATTTATATATATAATATACCAAAATTATTATACTTAAATTATCTCTTAAAAATTCTCCTCTTTTCTATCCTAATTCCTTTTAATCTATTTTTCAGCCACAAAATATCTTGTATATCTTGGAGTGTCCACGACTTGAATTCTTCCAACCCATTTCCAAAAGCTAGCTCTGCATTGCATGCTAATTTTTTGCTCCCTCTCCACGACTCAATAAAACAGCTCTCTTTTTAATGATCTAAGTTCCTTTTTTACTGTTGAGAGCATTGACTATGCTACTTTATCTGGGAAAGATTTCGTCTCTGCATTTTGCTCTGGGGTCCAACCCTATAATCTATATATTTTTATGATCATTCTGTCTTTGATAGACCCACATGTTATGCTCTAAACTCAAAAGAAGTTTAAGCTCTGCTTTGAACTCTGCATGCTCTTTTTAATGGTATGCAATACAATTGCAATATTCTTCAATAAGCTAACTGCCTAGGATTCTCTGTGACCAGTAGCTTGGACAAGTAAAAACAATAAGGATTACATTTTTGGTTAACTGGAGGAATTAATTTGTGCTGGTTTACACACACACACACACACACATATATATATATATATATATATATATATATATATATATATATATATATATATATATATATATATATATATATATATGTATAAACAGCAGCTCCCCTGAAACAAAATGCATTCCTAAAACAGTCCACAAAATCTTTTGAATTATCCAGGCTTGTTTTAAACTTCAAGAAAGGATATTAACATGCTTTATTAACAATTGCTAGCATATTATCATAAGCAAAGATGTTTAAGTTACTTTTACCTAGTCAAATTTTCTAATATATTATTTTTGAGTTTTAAAATACTAATTTTTTTAGCATTTTGTAAGTCAAACATATTTTAATTAATGGTAAAGACGAAAAATATATTATTAAAATTTACACCTCAATGTCACACTGCATAAAAACTCATGAGTAAGATAATAGGTTTCTTTTGTGAATAACCTACCTCTGGAAAATATAAAATCAATAAATTATTGAATGTTTTTATTGTAAGTATTTTGAAAACTCTTGGTGTATGTGTATAAAAAAGATATACATCAAGTGAGAGGTTTTCTTCCTGAAGTGAGTATTAGAGTTTAATATTATTTTCTGAGTATAAGAGTTTAATACTAATTTTTTAAAGCTGTTTCTGAAACATTTTGTTACAAATCTGCCATTTCTCTCAAAAATTTAAAACCCACAAAAATGATTATACTTACTTAATTTAAAGGTTGAGATAAAATTTTAAATTGATATATATATATATATGTATATATATAAACATATTTAGCTGAAATTACAGAAACAAGTTCTAGAATAATTTTGTTATGTATGAGATGAAAACTTATACATGCAAATTATAACATATTGTAATACTATATAAATTACAGTAGGTTATACTTTTCCTTCATCTTACTTCTGGTAGTTTAATTCTAAATTGCATCACCTTCTATACTTTCCCTTCATATGTTAGTAGTAATTTTATTATAAAAAATAATAAAGAGATTCGATGCCAATTTTTTTTACAAACAAAAGGATTAATTTACTTTTTAGAGGAGTACACAATTAACATTTATCTTTTATTAAATACTATCTACTATGATGGTATACTTTATAATGTAAGCGACTGGTATTACTGATTTGAATACAAAGTTAAATCACTTTCTCTCATGAATTTAAATGTTAAACATTCAAGAAAAAATCAATCTTTTTTTACTATATACAGTTATGTCTCTTATATTGTAGGTTAGATATAATCCAGTTCATGTTTTGAATTTGGTGGTTACACAAGACGAGAGTATAACCCCTTCCCCATAGACCAATTGACAGAAAAAAGGTCCATAAATTTCAAAATAAAGATTATGCTTTGGTCTACACAGTTCTATATTATTTTGACACTTGTGTTTTTGTCAAATAAAAATATGTCCTTGTACTATATTATAATTAGGCAAAATGGCAGGGGCATCACATGAAAACAATTTTCTGTAGGGCTTTTGTCTAAAAACATTTTGTTCTCATAAAGAAGCATGTATATGCCTCAGTTGAAGTTTACAATAGTTTTTAAATGGTTACAATTTATAGCTGCCATGTAATTTAAAATGCAACATCTAGAACAATTGTAAAAATTAAGTTAATTTACTGGAAAGAATAAGGGTATTATCATGTAAATTCTTGTTTATAGAAGAGAGATACTATAAACAGTGCTTTTATAGAAAGTTAGTGCTAAAAGGAAGATCTCTATTAAATATCTATGCATACTTATAATTGAATCTTAAAATAAAATGATTGCAACTATGGAAATTTTCATATTAAATTCATCATAAAAATGCTAGGGTGAAGTTCTAGAAAAAAAAAAAAAAAAAAAATTCTGATTGAAGTCCTATTAAAAATAATTACAGAAAGAGAAGTCCAGAATCACTCCTAACTCACTATATGTCATGTTTATCAAACAGAATTATTTGTTATTTGTTCTGATTTTATGATGTCTTCATTAGTTATTTTTACTATTGTTTCATGTAACAATTCATATGTTAAAAAAAATTGAGCAAATTTAACATTTGAAAAAACTTTTTTTTACAAATATTTATGGAAAATACCCTATGGCTATAAAATAAAGTAAATAAAAATAAAACAACAAATAGAATAGCTATTTCGAAGAACTTATGATTTCTCAGCAATATACCAGGGGCAACGAAAAGAGTTTTTTTTCCTGTAAATTAAAATTTTTTCTGGTATTTGATCAAAAAAGATTTTCTCATCGATGATTTTTGATTTTCTGCACTCAACATATACCCTTGAAATAATCCAATTTCTAAATTTTCAACAGCATCTCATTTTTCTACACTTTGGAATATTTTCACATTTATTTACTCTTAATTCTTTGCTTCTTCTGTACTAATTTTGTTACTGAAGCTAAAAGTATCAGAATCACTGAATGCTATAGATGCTAAAATATTTAAATCCTATTTTACTGCAAAATCACAAACATGTTTATTTTCAATCTGTTCTGAATTCTCATACCTTTTTTTTTAATTAAAAAAAAAGGATACATTAGAAATTGGGTCCTGCCATCCGGGATTTCTAACATTTTAATGATAGAACTAATAAAAATTTTCGAGTTTCTAGCAAATTAATTAGCACCTTAAATTTTAAGCATAAGTTTAGCTAGTTTCTAATTTTACTTTAGAATTTAAAGTCAAAACATTGAATCCGTATGTTAGTATTTTAAGTTCTGAATTTTAATTTTCTCACATTCAAAAAATGATCTACCTTTAATTAATTTGACTTGATTTCTTTCCCATAAAATGCTAGGACATTATAAAAAATCTATTTAGATTTATTTCACCCTTGAGTATAGAATAAAACATTATTTTGGATATAAGATTTTAATTTATTTTTTGTTCTTTGAATAGCATTTCATACGTTCATAATCTTATATTTTTAACAATAGTTTTATACAAAATTTTCTTTTTCATACAGATATATATATATATATATATATATATATATATATATATATATATATATATATATATATATATATATATATATATATATATACAATCATTTATTAACATTGCTGATTCCAGAGCAATTCTTTTAATTTTTTTTAAAATTAACTATTAGAAAATATTTTACATTTAGCTATGTTTGATAAAATCTTAATACAATTAAATATAAGTAGAACTCAGATTTCCCAAGAAAAACCTGCAAAAATCTCTCTGAACATTCATTAAATATTACTATGTTGTTATAAAAATATGAACATTTCTCAAGTGTTAATTTTAATGTATTTTTATATTGTCAAAATGCAACCTTTCTAAAAAATGCATAAATGCACAATACTCTATCTAATATTAATCAAAAAAAAAAACCTAGAAAAACATGTAAAAAAACAAACAAACCATTTTGTATTAGAAAATTTGGACTAAGGATACATAATAGTTCAATATTGAATGTAATGGTTCAATTTGTTCAAATCCTTGAAACATTAACGATAAAATAATTTAACTTTAATGTAACAGAAGTAACATGTATAAAGCACAATGAGAAATCCTCGTTAATCCCTCAAAATGATACATATAACTATCTCCTAAAGTTATAAAAGAAATTAAAGAAACCTTTTCAGCCAAGACCAATAGAACACAAGCTATTAAAAATAATATGGAGAAAATCTGCAAGAGGTATAAAACAATGTGTTTCAAATGAAGATAAAACTCTTTAAAATTATGGTGTTTAATCTATGGTACAAATTACTTGTCAGAGATTTTTTAAAAAACATAAAACTTGTTTACAAGAAGCTGAACACTATAATTTACAAAAATAGTTTTGTTCTAAATTTAAGTTTAAATATCAGAATGCAACATTCTGATTTTCATTATCAATGTTAATTGGTAAATAAAAATTACACAACTCTATCTACTTTATGACTTTAATAAAAAGTATCTCTCAACTACATGCTTCACTCTAAAACAAGCAAGGATATAAACAAACAAGATAAGGCACTTTGATTCAGATTCAAGAAATATTTAAATGTAACAAAAATAGCAAATGATCACTAAAAACTACTTTAAAATGAATAAATTCAATGATCAAGAATTATGATATTTGATGAAGCAGATAAAAATATAACTAACAAATAGTTTTTCCATAATTTAAAAACGAATTGATAAATAGGGATGAAATATATAAAAACAGAAAACCTAAGCTTTAACAAAATTATTATGTAAATAAAAGGATAAAGAATGCATTACAGGAGAACATAAAATATTAAATTGTGAAATATGACATAACATGGGCTTTTTAAAAATCTACAATCTACTGGTAATATTACAAAACTTCAGCCAAATTCTAAATAATCATGTTCAGAATCCATAGCAATGAAAAAGTTAAATTAAAAAGCTCGAATTTATTTAAGGCATCATTGATAATCCTCATGCATTAATGTTACAGAAAGCTTTTTGTTATTCCACTCAAATGTCTTAGGAAGCACTACTTCATCAAGTACAGAAACTTCATTTAGGTCATTCAACATTATATCTATTTCATCTTCAGAAAGAAGAACTTGCAACCATGGACCATGAGCAGCAAATGGATGTTCAGAATCAACAAAGGCACCGGTTACATTAGTCGGAACAAGCGTAATGGCTACATCTCCAACAACACTTTTGAAAGTAAAATGCCGTCCATGCTTCAGCCTACCTCGTAAAGCCAGAGGTAAAATTGAGCCAGCTTCTAAATTAAACTGTAGGTGCACACTTTCTAAAAATTTAGTTTGCAACAACTCAGCAGGTTCAAGAGCAGCAACCTCGCTGTTCATATTACTATCATAAGAGTCCTTCCTTGAATTGCCTTCATTTTGATCTGCTGCAGCTGACATGCCATAGTACCTGTTACTGCTATTTGGTCGGATATGTGGAAGAACTGGCTTAGAATTCAAAAGACCTTTTTTGAGAGTGGCTTTGATTTGTTCAGATTCAAGAACAGAAATCTGCGGTAAATTAGCTTCAATGTCACTTTCTTCTTCCTCACCTCTTTTACACAGATTTGATGGTTTCTTTTCTTGCCAAGAGCATTTTGCACTAACTCCACTTAAATTGGAGCCATCTGTTTCCACACCACGATCTACAGCTTCTTGAACAGATGGATCCAGTTCGAAAATTGTTTCCCCTCGTCTCATATCTGTTATCAACCATGGTCCCCCAGCACCTTTGACAGACTTCATCAATTCAATGATACCAGGTCCATTCCATCCTTGTGCAGCTTGTAATTCTTCTGCACAAACGCCCACAATTTGTATAAATGTGACAGGACCGAATGGAGTTTGAACTATGCCTAATTGAGGATCTTCAAACATCAACATATGTTGTATTCTTGATTCACTATTGTCTAATGGGCAATGCCATGAAACATGATCTCCAGAACACAGTGTGTTATCAGATTGAAACACATATTTTGCAAGTGCTTGCATGATAGCTGCTGGCCAGGTTGGTGGGACTCTTTCATCTGGTTCCCTTTTCAGTCGAAAAGTTAGCTCGAATCCATACCCACTTGGTGTGTCACTTCCAGAAATGTCATGCACTCTTCCGTCACCATGCAAATCGGATAGTCCAAAACTGACGTAATGCCAGTGAGGTGCTATATCAGAAGCAGGATCACCAGGATTAGAATACATACTGATATAATCTAAAGGGTCTGGCCCGCCAAGCCAGTACTTCACTAATGCAGTAACTTGCAGTGGGTTCGGTTGATCCGGATAAATATGCCTACAAGCAGCGTAAAGTGTTTCGAGTCCCAAAGGAATAATTGGCCTCTGTATTAGCGGGTAACCACGAAAAACAGGTCTAGGCATAATTTTACTTTCCATTTTAAGAATAAAAAGTTATGTCACGGTAATAGATGATATTAATTGCTAATGGGGAATACACATTGCAAACAAAAACACAACAGTAAATAGTGAGGAAAAGAATAGTAATTTTCTGTTCAATGTTGATCTTAAAATTTAAAAGAATACTTTTACATTGTAGTTTAAACGAGGAAAAAATACCCTCATAACGATGTATGAATCATTCACAATAAAAACAAATCTTACAGTTTCGGATACAGTGAATACAGAAAAGATAACCTACAACGAAATTTTTAAGAAAGGTATAGATTTACACTTGAATGGTGCTGCCATCTATTGCTTACTATGATATTTATTTCATGTATATCATTATCTTTATATTTAGGAATTTGAAAAATATATTGCAGTGAATTTCAGAAAAACTAGATCGAAATATTAGATTTTCATTTTTGTTTCAATTAACTGCATATTGATAAGAATGTATATTCTTACCTGTTGAACCAGTCATCGGTGTATCGAGGGTATGGAAAGGGATCATTACTGCTGAAATCATAGCTTGCTTTTGCATTCTGGAGAGAAAAAAAAAATATGTTAATTATCAGTTTTATTATAACTGATTATGAAGATAAATATGTAATTTTTATTAACAGTTTATAATTTATTATTTAGTAAGTGTAATAGTTTGTCATTAGAATAGCTTACAAATATAATTTATTGACAGTGCAAATTCTTTATATTAAAAAAAAAAAAAAAAAAAAAAAAAAAAAATTAGATAAGGTTATTAGGCTACAAAAGAATTTATTGCATTTTCTCCTTTCTTTTTGCAAAATATCTATATATCTATCCTTTTATTTGGTAAGTAAATTATATTTTTTTCCTATGAAAGTAAATGCTTTATTAATAAAAGAAATTTTAATAATTTTTAAGCCTCCAAGTAATCATTAAAATTACTTATCTATTAAAAATAATCATAAGTAAATTCGGAATGAAAATTTACGCTTATGCTAGCTTATACGCGGTAAGATAAAAGTGGAATGTAGATAAAAGTCGTTCATAGTTCTAAACAAACCAAAGTTGGACGATTATCAAAAAGGCAGCTTGTTTGTTGCCTTTTGGTACTGGAATTTATAAATTTAAATCCCTTTTTACATCGATGATCGTAACCGTTTGGAAATGATTTTAAATAATAATAATAATAAAAGGAGCGTAGTATTCCAAACTAAACCCAAACAAATAAAACTAAACCAATAATATCAAACGTTGAATATGATAGCATAAAGCAGAGATTAACAACGTATGCGGACACATCGCATTTACAAAGTATTAAATACATAATTCATTTTTATAATAGTACTATATAAAATGCACAGAGTAATATATGATAATGAAAAGTAAAAATTTTATACAATAATTGTTTCAAAACTTTGTTCATAAAGTTAAAATATAATAAAAATACTCTGATAAAACATGACATATCAAGAGTGGGCGAATGCAGCTCTTGATTAATTTAAGTGTATAAACAAAATCCCATATTGAACATTTAAATTCTTATTCTACTATTTTAGAAAAGTTTTCATGGAATTTCGATAAAATGATTAAGAAACAATTTTTGTGTTACATAGATTTTATTTTGTGTTATTTCTCATGTCCTTATATTTTGCTTATTTTTTTGTTTATTACTTTTATGTTTATTATTTTTATGATTTTTACTTTGGAGAAAGAAAAACTATTGTCTACCGGAGATTTCATTTATTTTATTTTTTTATTATTTATTTATTTATTTAAAAAAAAAACCCCGAATGTTAGGCAAATGGTAGCATGCTGCTCTTCGGAACTGGAAATTGTGGGTTCGAATGCCGCTGCGGGTATGAATGTTCGGAATCTGCTTACAGCTGTAGGTCCCGGTCTCATTAACCCTCTTGTGCAAAACAGTAGACAGCAGAGCTCCACACCAAACCAAACAATTTTGAAAAAAAAAAATTCTATTGTTCTAAATGAATCCAAACGAGGACTTAAGGACCTGCATATAATTCGGAATGGTACTTTGACGGTCCGAAGGTATGCAGACGAGATACTGAGACCTCATGTCATATCTTACGCGTCAGCCATTGGATATTCCTTTGTTTTCCAGCATGATAATGCCAGACCACACACAGCTCGTCTTGTGGAGAAAGTGCTTGAAGCTGAAATAATACAGCGTATGAAATAGCCAGCGTGCTCTCCTGGCCTCAATCCAAACGAGGATGTTTGGGACATGCTCGGACGACGCAATGCTGCAAGATCAAGGCCTCCTTTTACTCTTCGATACTTGGAGATTACACTTCTTGAGGAGTGGAACAGTATTCCCCAGAGTCTTATCGATAACATCATCACATCCATAGAAAATAGGTGTGCAGCAGTCTTAGCTGTTCCACGAGACCACACGCCATATTAAAAATATTGCATCATTTCTAAATAATACTTTTTTATCCTTTACATGTAACCAAATGGTTGCCATAAATCATGTTTTCATGTTTTTTCCATGTTTTTTAAAGAATTAATTACAATTATTTATGTTTTTTTCTGTATTACTCCTTGATACGCGTGTACTGTTCATTTTATGCCAATACGTGGCTGTCTTGCACGGTTTCTTAACTTCTTTGCTTGCTACCCTAATTTTTTTAGCAGCGTACAATAAGTTCAACATTTGAACATAATCTAGAACAGTGGTGGGCTAACTGTTTTCATTTTTGACTCCCTATTTTGTGTAAAATTTTGTAGTGACCCCTGGATAGACAGCAGAAGTTTTGTTTAATCGTCAACGAAGTTGCATTGAAATTCTTTCTGGGTATAATTGTCCTTTATCATTTATAAAATGATATTGATATTCATTTTCTAAAAATTTTTCGTATCTTTTCGTTAAGTTTTTAACCAATTTTATCAAATGACCGGAAATGATGTTTTTAAATAATAAGAAATCTATATTATTTTCTTCAGTAAATTCTGTAAAGCACGGGAATATATCTGTGTTTCTTTTGTTCAATTCAATTCCCTTTGCCAAAGTATCAGCTTATTCTTAAAAGCTACAATTTTACTGCTTAATGTTGAAATATTTCTACCCTCTTCCTGTAGATTCATATTCAGGTCGTTCAATTTTTCGAAAATATCAACCAGTAACTGAGTTTTCCAAGCCAATCGTCATTAATGAATGAAAGTGCCAATATATGTTTCTTTTTCACCAAAATTATTTAAACTTCATTTCTCAAATCGAAAATACGTCACAATATTTTGCCGCGTGAGAGCCATCTGACTTCGGTATGTAGTAATAATGTTTCATAGATGAAACCCATCTTATTACAGAGTATTGAAAAACGACTGTTTAGACTGTTGCTTTTAATGTAATTAATTATGATAACAACATCATTTAATATCTTGGGCAATTCTTCATCGATGCTTTTTACAACTAGAGCTTGTTTATGTATCATGCAACGGTTGAATACTATATGAAGTGCAATTTTCATTATTAATCCTCTTTACTATCTTTGTTACTACCTTTTAATGCTGCAGCACCACCAGTGCATACCGCTCACAGTCCAGGTAAGGTCCTTTTCCTCAAAATGTATATTAATAATTTCAAATATTTTGGGTGCTACCATATTACTGTCGACATATGTCACAGGTGACTTTTACGTCATAATGACGCCAGAAGTTGCCAAAGATGGGAGTTTGGTACCATAAATTTCCCTCTCTGACATCATTATGATGCAGAAGTCACCAGTGACATATGCCGACTGTAATATGGTAGCACCCTATCTCTGCAGTTGTTCTCTCTTCTAACAATTTGCTTTGCGTAGGAGTCAATGAGAATGGTAGTATTTGTTATAAGTGGAAGTGAGCAGCCGATATCGAGGATCACTATGCATGATAATAAGGCGATTTCACATAGTAGGGCAAATTCTCAAATTATGACAATTCTGGCTTTAGTTTCAATCGGAAGGGCAGTTTATTGTTTGTCTGTTGGCTGCTGTAAACATGAAAATGAATGGGGAGGGCATTACAGTAGGTCGTCGACAAATTGCCTCATAGGGTTTTGAATCCCCAGGTTAGCGATCGCGAATATCGTTCTAGTAAAATAATAGTTTTCAGTTTCTTCACTTGTATTATTTCCGTTCTCTGAAATGAATAATTCTAGATTTTTCATAAATATAAATTTTTTTTTTTTTAAATTAACGACAATCCAAAATTTTTTCGCGACCCCCAGTTTGAGTACCGCCGATCTAGAATGTATATTTTCAAAATATTTTAAATATCAACCGTAACCAAGGTTTTAACCAATGGCTTTAATAATCCCAAAAACATCAGATACATATATATACTAAAGAAAACTTAAAATAATATTATTATATTAATTTACTTGAATATTTCTGAGAATCCTGTCTTTATTACTTTTGAACAGATTTCCTGTAACTTTAATCCTCATCTGTGATGAATCCCGAAAAGGATCAAATCGACTTCTTTTATAAAAGGTTGCTTTGCTTTATAAGCAGAGTGTTCAAACATCTTAATTTCTAAAACTTGTTGTTGTAATGGATGTTGAAATTATGCATTGTTATTCTCTATTATCATTCTTCCACAAATATAGCTTTCTAATCTTTGCTCGGTAAAAAAATTAATTATGCTTTCGGATGAAATGGAAAGATAAGTTATGGAAGTTTACAGCTAGAAGAGAGAGTGACAGTCGGCGACCGATAAATGATTCCATTTGTCGTTGCTTGTAAAACATCGTTAATATTTTGTTGTGGCGAATGCTTATTTTTAATTCCATGTAAAATCATTACATTTTTCTTTACAATACACCTATGTTAAACTTACATCTCCGACTGCTTCTTTGGTCTTAGCATTTAATTTGTGATTATATTAAAAGTTATATTTTTACCCAAAAGTTGAGTTCGAATTGAGAAATTTAGAACAAATAACACACATACACATACACTCATACATGTTTTTGTGACAGCATGCAAAAGAAGATTTGATGAACAAAAATGGCAACTTGAGCGGTAATTAGTGAGGTCGTACGGTAAATTTAGCCTGTTAAACCCTCACTGTTGGCTATATTTGACATCAATTCATTGTAAATCATATGCAGATATATATTCTCATTTACATTGCGATCTTCTCTCGTAGTGTCATACTCCACTGCATTGTTAACAATACATTCAGTAGCTATCCAGCACTATAGAGTTTAGAATTTAGAATTTAGAATTTTGAATTAGATCTAGTTATTAGAGTTTCAAAGGTATTTCAGCCTAATTATGAATACCTTAAATGAACTTCATCAAATATTATTCCGTTCATAATATCTATGCATTTTCAAGTGATGGGTGTTCTACATATCGTTTAGATAACTTTTTTTTTATACAGTAGAACGTCGGTATAACGACCTCCTGTGGGACCAACATCATATGACAGTTCTAACGAAAAGTCGTTGTAACGAACTGAAAAAAATAATAAAAAAAAATGAGCAAAGAAATGATGCAACAGTACATACCTAGAGAACACTTCTATTTATTTGTATTTCCATTATTGAATTTTTGAAAAACAGTCTTTGATTGATGCCTGTTTCAAGTTCATTTGGGAATTTTTCATTATCACTGATTCCATATCAGTTAGATTTTGAAGGAAATCTTCAGAATTAAATTGTCCTTCAAACTATTGACGCAAGTTATTTATTGCATTGAAGGCTCTTTTTCATTCACTTTTTCAAAAGCTTGGACGATTTCTTCTGCGTCTTCGGAATCGCGGATTTCTTCATTTCCGGTAATACAGGGTTTAACCCTCGTGTTGCAAAAAGTAGACCGTAGTGCTCCAAACCAAAACCAAACCGGTAATACTAATAATAAAATAGTCCTCATTCAAATTTTCTCCTCAGCACTGTAAAGTTTCGTCTACCGCAACAAACTCATTAAAAGATAATTGAAGATTTAGTTTTCTCCTTTTCGTCAGGCCCTTTCCCCTCCTCTAAGCAAATAAAAAAAGAGGAGTACAGGTTTCTTGGTGTTGCACCACAATACAATAATTTTGAAATAACCCACTTGGTCATGAGTTCTGCGGACTGAAATTGGCGGAAATTCTAATGAAAAATAATACTTTTGGAGTCGTTGTAATGATTTAAAATTAACATTGTTCGTATGGAAAAATAATTCGGAATTTTTAAGATGGTCGTTCTAACGAAAGGGTCGTTGTATCGTGGGGTCGTTAAAAAGAGGTTCTACTATATTTAATTTGCAGTAACATTCATCAGGAATAGCAATATCATAAACTTAAATGAAATCACAAAACCCTATTAAAGTTTTTAAAAACTGATTAGACAACACTGACGTTTAATATTCTTCTCCGTATTCGGTTTTACGGATTGCTTTATTGAGTCTTCTTGGAAACTTTCAGTTATTAATATTTTAGCTTTTTATTAGTTGAAATTAATTTATTCTATGATACAAATATTTAACGTGTTTGAAGTTATTCATTCATATCTCAACAAACATTATCGAGATACTGCTCACCAGCAATACAGGGACTTCCTTCTTAGAGCCAGTCTTACCAAAGTCGTTTAACGGCTAATCGCGATTAATCTCTGTTTAAACGGATAACTGAATCCCACCATTGGTTGGCGTCATGGGTTAATCGCGGTTAGCTTTTAAACGACTTTGGTGAGACCGGCCCTTAATAGAAAATATTGCCGCATAAAGTAACTTAGCCAACTAGCTAAGTGGCCGAATGGTCAAAGCACGCGATCCAGACCCGGAGATTGTGGGTTCGATGCTTGACATGGCAGTTTATCCAAAGTACGGATTTTTAATTTAAAAATATTGTTTATTGTTTCCTTATGTTCTTGAATATTCTAGATCTTTCTTTAATATGTAAATTAGTTATTTCTCGAATGTTCTGTTCGGGTATAAAAGCTGATACCCACTAGTTGTAGGCAACTTCTCGGTCTTGTAAAGTTGCGAGTTGCTACTTAGCTTCAATAAATTCTTCTGTTACGTTAAACGGTGTGTTCATTCGAATCTTCGTGACAAATTTGGTGGAGGCGCCGGGTAACGATTTCGCCATTGTGGATAATTCTGACAGTGTTCGCAGAAGTCTCCGTTTAAGAGGATTACCTCCGGAATTTGGCCTTTACATCCCAGAAAAAAAGAAAGAAGCAGATAATGCCCGAAGATACAAAGCCTGTCTTGGTAACTCCTACCTACTCGCCTATAAGGAACCCCTCAACCTTCCGTGGGGAGCCTGGAGACGACCCTCGGAAATGGCTTGCGGAATACGATCGGGTGGCCAAGTTCAACAATTGGGATGAAATGATGTGTCTCGCAAATGTCTATTTTTTCCTAGACGGTACGGCCAAGCAGTGGTACCTAAAAAATGAAGATATCTTGGACTCCTGGGATGCATTCAAAAAGGGTTTAAATGAACTTTTGGGCGATCGCCACAGGTACACTAAAAAGGCCGAAGAGCAACTGAAATGTAGGGCTCAAAGGGCCGGAGAGAGTACGCAGTCCTACATTCAGAGTGTATTAGGGATTTGTCAAGAAGTCAATCCTTCAATGTCCGACGACGAGAAAGTGTCTCACTTAATGAAAGGCGTTGCCGAAGATATGTACCAAGTGCTCCTAATGAAAGATGTGAAGACTACGGCTGACTTCATCAAGTGGTGTAACTACATTGAAGACATGAGGCAAAAAAGAATTGGCCGAAAATTTGAGCGACTACCAAACGTCGTACCAGTTGCAGCCATGGAGGACGAGACCGATTTAGTATCTCTTATCCGTAGAATTGTACGCGAAGAGATTAATCGAGTAGTAAATCAAGTAGACGAGTTGCCGGACCCCTATTCCCAGCCGCTACAGACCGTCATCCAAGACGAAGTCGAAAAAGCTTTGGCACCAGTGGTCGCAAAGTCTGCAGACGCCCAACGACGTCTCACGTATGCAGCCGCTGTGACGAGGAAACCTAGAAGTTCTGTCCAGAGATCGGCACCGCAGCCCAGGAAAACGGACCTGTGGAGAACGACCGACAACAGACCAGTTTGTTTCCACTGTGGACGCCCTGGACACGTCGTACGCTATTGCCGTGAGAGGAAGGCCATTTTTGACGATTATCGAGCTCGCCGACAGAACTTCGATGACGCTGACGATGAGTTTCGCCGACCCAGCCCCGAACGCCGTTCTTTTCCTAGTCCTACTAGAGGCCGATCACCAACCCGTCGTTTCCGATCGCCGTCGCCATATCGTCGATCAGGTCAATCTCCAAGCCGTAGAAACGAGGAAAACTAAGCAGAGCGACCTTTCGAGGAGGTGAGGCCGCATGTAATGAAAATCCTCCATCGGCCGCAAGGATGACGGGTAACCACCTCGACGTTCTAGTAGATAATCAACCGATCCGTGCTCTAGTAGATTCTGGAGCCTCCTTTTCTGTCGTCTCCGATAAGTTTCGTCGATACTTAAAGAAAGTTATGTTCGCTGACGTCAAGAACACTATGCTGAAAGTCGCAAATGGCAATTTTGTTAGGCCACTAGGAAAATGTGTTCTGCGTGTCGTGATAAATAGACGAGAGCTGCCTGTTGAATTCATCGTCCTACAGCATTGTAGTCACGACGTAATCCTCGGCTGGGACTTTTTGGAAGCTTCTCAAGCTGTGATAGACTGTGGCAGAAGTGAACTGTTGTTAGAAGATACTGGCCAAGAAACCAAAGCACTAGACGCTTGGAAGGTGTATGCCACGAAGGACTACAGGCTTAAGCCACGCTCAATGACGAGAATAGCAGTATCAGGACTAGATGTCGGAAGAAACATAAGCGTAATTTTGGACGGCAATAGACACTTGCTGCTCGAAAGAAACCTTGCCATACCATCTATGGTATCCTTACACCATAATGGACGAAGTGAAATTTGGATTGCCAACATGCTAGCTAAAGATCAAGTCATTCCTAAAGGAATGTACGTAGGCGAAGCTGAGCTATTGGATGAAGGACAAATATGCGAGATTGCGAAAACAACAGAAAGTACTAGTACTTTACAGGACCCGACGAATTCCAATATAGATTATACCAAGATGATATCCCCTGAGTTGAGCAGCGAAAGAAAACGCAAATTAGTCGAGCTTCTACAAGCCTTTCCGGGAATCTTTACAAAAGCTAACAGGTCGACAGCCGCAAAGACAAATGTGAAACACAGGATCAATACGGGTGACCATGCTCCAATCTACCAAAGGGCTTACCGAGTTTTCACCGACTGAAAGAAGCATAATTAGAGACGAGGTTCAGAAAATGCTTGACCAAGGTATTGTCCAGCCATCTGAGAGTCCATGGTCATCTCCTGTGGTACTGATAAGAAAAAAAGATGGTAGCTGGCGTTTTTGCGTGGACTATCGCAAACTGAATAGAATAACGAAGAAGGATGTTTATCCTCTGCCCCGTATTGACGATACTCTAGACTGTTTAAAAGGCGCAAAGTTCTTTTCTTCCATGGATCTCCGATCTGGTTACTGGCAGATAGAAGTGGATGAAGCGGATCGTGAAAAGACTGCCTTTATTACTCCAGAAGGGTTATACGAATTTAAAGTCATGCCGTTTGGACTTTGCAATGCACCTGCAACTTTTGAAAGAATGATGGATAATTTGCTACGCCATC
This sequence comes from Pardosa pseudoannulata, assembly GCA_032207245.1. NCBI lineage: Eukaryota > Metazoa > Arthropoda > Arachnida > Araneae > Lycosidae > Pardosa > Pardosa pseudoannulata. Next base: position 96,731,528 of record CM063504.1, on the reverse strand, counting down.
TTAAATGGACTATGTGCCTATGTTACTTGGACGACATAGTAGTTTTCTCAGAAAGTTACGAAGACCACCTTATCCGATTAAGGACAGTTCTGAAATGCATTCAAGAAGCTGGACTCATACTTAACTCCAAGAAGTGCCTTTTTGCTGCTCAAGAAGTAAAAATCCTAGGCCATCTCGTATCCAGTAGCGGTGTCCGTCCAGATCCTGACAAAGTGAAAGCCGTGACCAATTTCCCTACTCCACAGAACTTACATGATGTACGAAGCTTTCTTGGGCTTTGCTCCTACTTCAGAAGGTTCATTAAGGGCTTTTGCTATCTTGCCGAGCCCCTTCAGGTGCTGCTGAAAGGCGATGCGAAATTTCATTGGGGTTCTAAAGAGGTAGAGGCTTTTGACAACCTGAAGAAAGCGCTTACATCTGATCCAGTATTGGGGATATTCGACGAAAGATGTCCTACAGAAATTCATACAGACGCCAGCGGATATGGTATTGGAGCAGTTCTGATTCAAATTCAGAATGAAGTCGAGAAGGTCATAGCCTACGCCTCTAGGACCCTGACAAAGGCCGAAAAAAATTATTCTACTACAGAACGGGAATGCCTTGCTGTCGTATGGGCTATCAATAAATTCCGGCCATACCTGTTTGGAAGACATTTTACGGTTGTAACAGATCACCATTCATTGTGCTGGCTTATGAATCTCAAGGATCCCTCAGGCCGACTGGCAAGGTGGGCTCTTCGACTCCAAGAACATAATTTTTCAGTAAAATACAAATCGGGTAGGAAGCATAACGATGCCGACGCTCTCTCGAGGAATCCAGTAGACGAAGAGACTGAGACGCAAGATCAATTTTTAGCAGTAACTACTAGTATAGACCTCGCTGTCGAGCAGAAGAAAGATCCAGACATAGCAAAAATGATCCTTCCGAAGATCGGATCATCCACCGAAAGGCAATTTGAGTTAATTGATGGAGTCCTATGCAGAAAGAATTTTGATCCAGCTGGAAAGACATGGTTGCCCGTCATTCCCAAAA
>CM063504.1:96715907-96730396 GCA_032207245.1 Pardosa pseudoannulata | reverse complement strand
ATACTTAAACATTTTCACGACGCGCCTACCGCAGGGCATCTGGGCTTTGCGAAAACGTACGACAGGATCCGGAAAAGATTTTATTGGCCGGGAATATACCGAAATGTTGTTAGATATGTCATGCACTGCCGAGATTGCCAAAGGAAAAAATCAGTTACACAACTACCACCTGGACGCCTGGTTTCTATCCCTCCTGCTGTCGCACCATTTCATCGAATTGGGATAGATCTGCTTGGGAGATTTCCTAAATCTGCCCATGGTAATAAGTGGATCGCAGTATGCACCGATTATTGTACCCGCTATGCAATAACTAAAGCTTTACCAACTGCTGAAGCCGAAGAAGTAGCCAAGTTCCTGCTCGAAGAGATTCTTCTAAAACATGGAGCTCCTCGAGTCATTATTACAGATCGTGGTGCCGTTTTTTCAATCCAGACTTGTTTCCGCTCTCGTCGAATTGTGTAATATCGATCATCGCATGACGACGGCCTATCATCCCCAGACAAATGGTTTGACGGAGCGCCTTAACAAAACTCTAGCCGATATGCTGTCCATGTATGTTAACACCGAACAAAACTGGGACGAAATTCTACCATTTGTGACGTTCGCCTATAACACTGCTAAGCAGGAGACAACAGGATTCACACCGTTCTACCTAGTTCATGGACGTGAAGCCGAAACGACTCTGGACACGATGTTTCCATTCTGCCCTGATGATGCAACTAACGATTACATAGCCAAGACTATTTCCAGAGCAGAAGAGTCGAGACAGTTGGCTCGAACGCATACTCTGAGAGCGCAAGATAAAGACCGTCGACGTTATGACTCCAAGCACCGAATGGTGTCTTATAGTCCTGGAGACCTCGTATGGGTTTATACCCCGGTCCGAAAGGTCGGTCTTTCAGAGAAGCTCTTAAGGAGGTATTTCGGTCCCTATCAAGTGTTGCGCCGTCTATCCGACGTTACCTATGAAGTGCAAGATTTCGATCCTTCCTCCCGAAAAAGAAAACCAAAAGACGTTGTCCATGTTTTACGTATGAAGCCGTACCATGATCCGACGAAACAGACCGAAAGTGAAGATGGACGTAATCCATGTGTCGTCCTTCCGGAAGAGAGGTCAAAAGAAATTTACAAGGGACCTGTGACACGCTCCAGATCTAAATAGCAGCGAGACGCTGTCTTTTTGAGATGGGAGCAATGCCGCATAAAGTAACTTAGCCAACTAGCTAAGTGGCCGAATGGTCAAAGCACGCGATCCAGACCCGGAGATTGTGGGTTCGATGCTTGACATGGCAGTTTATCCAAAGTACGGATTTTTAATTTAAAAATATTGTTTATTGTTTCCTTATGTTCTTGAATATTCTAGATCTTTCTTTAATATGTAAATTAGTTATTTCTCGAATGTTCTGTTCGGGTATAAAAGCTGATACCCACTAGTTGTAGGCAACTTCTCGGTCTTGTAAAGTTGCGAGTTGCTACTTAGCTTCAATAAATTCTTCTGTTACGTTAAACGGTGTGTTCATTCGAATCTTCGTGACAATATTTTATAATAAGCCATTTTATGTACTTAACGCTATACTTTTGAAAAGGCAGTATTAAAACAACACGAAAGTATGAATAGAAGTTTATGTTTTCTACATAGAACAATAACTACAAACTTATACCAGTAAAAAAAATTCACTTACATAACTATCTTTCAAATCAGGATGCATATAATCAACGCCTGCAAAAAAAAATAAAAGAAGATTAGTAAGACTAATATAGAATACTCTAATTGAAATTAAACATAAAACAGTTTTCTTCTGATATGCACAAAACAAGAATTTCTGTTACATATCGTATATCATATGCAATTCATTTCAACAAGTACTGAATAAATTTATCGTTATAATGTCGTTATAAACTTGAATTAGTGCACTTTAATTAAATATATACAAAAATATTTTATAACTTTTTTCTTTCTTATATATGAAGCTCGAGGTGGAATTAATGAAAAGGGTGAATCATTCCCACCTGAAATTGAAAATGAGAACAACCCGATTACCAGCGATACCTTTGTTGTGTTTCGTAATATTTAGTTGACTGTAGGCATGGTTTCGTCTTGAAAAATTAATCAATTTTTTGTAAGGTGGTTTTAAGGCTTATCATGGAGTAGAAAATAAATTTGAACTTTTATTGTAACTTGATATGCTTGTAAAGGGGTTTCTGACTCAACACTTAGTTACTGAACTATCCACCCAACGTATTCCACAGAACTGTGCCTACCATACTTTTTTTCTTTTTTCCGAGCGTCTTCTGCCAGCATTTAGTAGGAGTTTCTCTTATCATTACTTTTGAATGTTTTTACCATCGTATGTGCTTTAACATTGCAACCATAACTGTGCACGTAGCCTCTTTGTAATTTATTTTTGATTTTCTTCCTTTCATCGAATAACTAATTGTAAAGTATCTTCTAAAATCCATTCTTTAATAAAGTTTTTTTAAAATTTAAATTTCATTACAGCTATTCCGGTAATTTTCCATTTCACTGTGGTTCTTTATTTCTTTTTAAACTTCCAATGAGTTTTCTAGTGCTGAAAATCTAATTTGCAATTCAATTGTATAACTTTGCTCTATTTTCTTATTTCAATTTCTCAATGTCATATATGTAGTTCTATTTAGTTTATTTTGAATTTCTTGCCTAGACTTTTTTTGGTACTCACACAACTTTCCAATGTCGTATTTAGTTCTCTTTAGTTTATTTTGATCAGAATTTCTCGCCTAGACTTTTTTGGTACAAATATTGTTTAACTCTTTAAGCTTTTTCACAATGTTTCTGGTGAAAAGTGCTCCAAAAACTTTCTTTCAGGGGGCTCCATAATGATAACGGGTTAGGTTTCTTTTTTCACCCAAGACTATTTCAAGCCTGATTTATTCTTTCTCACACTGAAGGTATGATAGTAATTTTTAAAGTTAAAATTCCCTTTGGGTGTAGAAGAAAAGAATAAAACGTGGGCGGAATCATATATGCGTTTAAGAAGACCTGTTGAAGAGATCACGGGTTTAACTGTTTGGACGTGGATTTAAAACTGAAAATAAAACAAAAGAGTTGAAGTAAAAAATTGAATCTAGTTTTTAGTCTAAGATATCGTGTCAGGTGACGGCCGAACAAGTAAGATAATGCTTTTTTGGCACCGTAGTCCATAGGTTCGAATCCCTCTTCAGGTATCACAGCCTTATGGAAAAGGCTTTAAGTGGTAGATGTTTGACTTATAGTCGTTGCGTTATAGTACTGTAGATCATAATGTTTAGTACCATACCAAGATAAACCATTTAAACATAAGAACTTATGGGGAAATATCGTACCTCAGTTATAGTTATGAACATTTATTCTTAATAGTCTTCACTGAAATTTATTTGCTATACTTTCCTATCTATATTTTAATTTGTTGCATAGATGTAGCACGGAGTTGCAGACAATGGAAGTGACTTTTTTTGAAAAACCGACAGACCTATTGCAACTACACATCAATTCAAAACTGACTATTAGAATCTGTTCACTTATTGAAACAAACTGTATTAGATTAAGGTGTATACTAGGCGTATTGTAACAATAAGTTACATTCGGTTCAGCTTTTTTTACCTCTTCCTGTCAGTCACCGTCAAAGACACACCAGAACAGGACTGGTTAGAACTAGAAAGAAACTCCGGACTTCTCCCAACCAATAGAAGGGTCGGTTGGTTTGGAGAATTCTAACACCCCCCCGTTCTGGAGTGGACCCCTGTTTTTTTTTCTCCGCGAGGCAGCCTGATTTTTTTAGAGAACAATGCTGTGACCAGAAGAGAGTAGAAGGTGAACGCTGCTGTCATCCGAGGCTTTCGAGTTAGACCTTTTGAGAAAAATCATCGCCATATTGTTTTTTAGGGCCAGCGCCGACTAGAGAACAATCTTCGAAATCTACAAATGATAAGTTGATTACAGTTTTATTCCTTAGGCATTTGTTTAATTGTACAAATTCATTTAATCAAGACTTATTTGCTCATATGTTTATTAATTAGTATTAATTTCTTCTTCCTCAAGCACTAGGCCAACGTAATATTATTTTTACAATAATTTATTTCAGAAGTTTAATTTTTAAAAAATCCAGTTAATTCCGTATATCGTAATAGAAATCTATTCCAAGTTTCCAATATCCAGCTTCAGCAATTTCTGTTCAGTAAGTCAATGCTTTTGTTGTTGGATCACAGTTGTGTATACCTTCTACAACGTTTCATTCATTTGGAGGATTCCTTTCTTGCGTTTGATTAGTCTTGAATGATGGCAAAAAGTCTTCATTTAATCAAGACTTATTTGTCCATGTGCTTATTAATGAGTATTAATTTCTTCTTTTAGACCCAGGAGGTCCAGCCAAACCTACCATTTTGCCGTTATATTAACAAGAAAAGCATTTGAATACCTGAATTAAAAGTCTAGACCCAGGAGGTCCAGCCAAACCTTATATGCAGAATAAATACCCTGAATTAAAAGTCTAGACCCAGGAAGTCCAGCCCAAACCTACCATTAATTTCCTCTTATGAATGACCTACCATTTTGCCGCAGAATGCGTATATTTTAGAATTTTTATCGTACTTTACCGTCGTCCATGATAGCTGTAGTGACATTTTTGCCTGTATATCCTTGAGCCCATGCCGCTTCAACATTGAGATCCAGTTTGGGTTTGCCGCCATTCTGACCGACGTTTTTCTGTAATGAGAACAAATAAAAAAATTATGAATTTCAAAGAAAATTACTGAGACATAAATACCTGAATTAGAAGTCTAGACATAATAAATTTAGTTTGTTGCAATTCACCCTCAAATCTATTCCTTTCTTGAAATTTATACATGTTAAAAGTTGCAGCCGAATCGGCACTTTCTCAACCTCCGGCAATTTGTTTTTGTTTTTAAGTTAACCGAGGCTTCTTAATCGCTATTTGTAAAGCTGAGTCTCGCTGTATGTTTGATTGTGACCTCAACTCTCACTCGGCAGCTACGAACTGTGTAATTTTGTGATTGGCTGAGTGGGAGAGGAAGTTGCATGAATATGTTAAATTGTATGCGATGAGGTCCAGCAAAACCTACCATTTTGCCGCAGAATGCGTATATTTTAGAATTTTTAATCGAAATTTCAGTTGTAGTTACGTTGTGTTTTACTGATCACTACCAGAACCTTGCTCTGCTACCCAGGAAGGTCCAGCCAACCTACCATTTTGCGGTAACATCGAAAATTTCGAAATAATATTAGGGGCTTAAGAGCGTATATTTTTTTTAGGATCTTCTCGACATGTTATCATTTTGCTGCAGAATGCATATATTTTAGGATCTTCTCGAAAATTCGAAATAATATTAGGGGCTTAAAATTTTGAGATCCAGTAATGTTTAAATTGAATCTCCACTATGTAACTTTCGTGAAACATCCTCTCATCCGAACGATGGCCGAATGGTTAGGGTGCTGGCCTTCGGAACCCAAAGTAAATATGCCCTAAAGTATTCACTCGGGATGCACTGAAACGCCGTCGGTGACAGACCATCCGAATTAATTGGCACTTTGCTATGATTCGAATCTCCCAGTCGCAGGGAATGTTCGCAGCCGTTCGGAATCGGGCCCTCGTGTTTCTAAAAGTAGATCGTAGCGCTCCAAACCAAACCAACATCCTTTTTTGAATTAGCGCTAGATAACAGCGAACACTTGGAATATCTTATTACTAGATTCATTGCAATGCAATGAATAATAAAGATTACATTTGACGTTCAAGAAATATAACTAGGTTAATGCAAACAAATTTGGCGTGCATATATGTCCCACTATCAAGAAAAGGTAAGTGACATTAGGATGATGGGCCGAATGGGAAGGGGTTATCCTTTGGTAGGGCATAGAGGTTCGTAGCCGTCCGTAATCGTCTAGACAACAGTATACATCTGTCTAGCATGATCTTTGCTAACGAACAGATATTCTGTTCGGGTATAAAAGCTGATACCCACTAGCTGTAGGCAACTTCCCGATCTTTCTGTTGTCCCAAGCATATTGCAATACAAGCTGTATTTTTATCGCTGCCCGTTTAGTTTTTTATTGATTTTTCAAATATACCGGCCATTTTTGAAACACCCTGTGTTAAGTTAAGCGGTGTGTTCATTTGAATCTTCGTGACAATATTATAAGCGTTCTTTCTGAAATACCGAAAGTCAGAAAGGTTACGAAGTACAAGACGCATCCAGAAAGTAAGTTTCACGAGGTTTTCCCCTTTAAAGTAAACGTAATTAGCAGTGTCAATTGCGCGTTCGTAGTAGATCTATGTATATTAATCATATGCCAGCTGGACAAGTCCCGATTCGTGCCAGTATTCATCTTATGGAATTTGAAATGATAAGAATTCCTTCTCCCGCCGCCTGCAAGGTTCGGTCAGTGAATCTCCTTAGAGGTATACATCAGATTGTCATTTATTACATGTAGGTCATTTATTCAACTCTTAGAAGCAGCACTGACATTCATACGGTATCATGATGACGGCCACGAGTTCCTCGACAGGATCGTCACGGGCAATGAGACTTGGATTTCGCATTTTACCTCGGAAACCAAGCAGAAGTCAATGCACTGGCATCATAGTGGATCTTCGGTCAGGACCAAATTCAAACAGACGCTGTCGGTACAGAAAGGGATGTGCACGGTGTTGATTTTCTATTTAGCTCATTTATGAGTTTGGAAGTACCAACATGGTCTATTAAGAAGAATGTAAGTTTTGATTCTGGAGCACACGAAAAACTAAAGCATCTTGTCCATGCGTAAAATGTGCATGATAAATCTGTAGGCCTAAAATTGATCTTTATTGGTGGATTTATCTTTCTATACAAAATCAGGCGGCAGGAAATTTTGTGTATGTAATTAAGTTGATTCGAGCTCAATTCTGGTGGTGACTATGTTGAAAAATAGCTGAAAGATTGCTATAAATATTGCCAATAAATATGTCCGTGACAATTTGAGTTTGATAGAAAATTTTTTAATAGGGAAACTAAAACCAGAATTGTGCGTTTATTGAGAATATAAATTTACTTAACGCTATTATACTTTTGAAAAGGCATATTAAACGAAAGTATGAATAAAAGTTTATGTTTTCTACATAGAACAATAACTACAAACTTATACCAGTAAAAAAAATTCACTTACATAACTATCTTTCAAATCAGGATGCATATAATCAACACCTGCAAAAAATTAAAGAAGATCAGTAAGACTAATATAGAATACTCTAATTGAAATTAAATATAAAACAGTTTTCTTCTGATATGCACAAAACGAAGATTTCTGTTACATATCGTATATCATATGTAATTCAATTTCAACAAGTACTGAATAAATTTATCGTTATAATGTCGTTATAAACTTGAATTAGTGCACTTTAATTAAATATATACAAAAATATTTTATAACTTTTTTCTTTCTTGTATATTAAGCTCAAGGTGGAATTAATAAAACGTGCAAGGGAATTCTTACACTGACACAGGCCAGTATGCCCATACAGCAGTTGAAAAAATTAAAGACCAGTCACTACGATAGCTATAGAGCTGCAGCTGACCTAAGCGAGGTCAGTCGTGGTTCGAAGCTTAATGTGGTCAACCCCAGTAAGGAACAAGGACTACAGAGGCAAACTCTGGTCTACCAGGGAAGACGTAGAGAGAAAGATCACTCAGGCACACTGGGTTTGTGAAGCCCTTACACTCCTAAAGGAGAAGTGTCTATGGAGACTAATAAAAGGGTAAATCCTTTCTACCTGTAATCGAAAATGAGAACAACTCGACTACCACAGATCCTTTTGTTGTGTTTCATAATATTCAGTTGACTGTAGGCATGGTTTTGTCTTGAAACATTTTATCAACTTTTTGTAAGGTGGTTTTAAGGCGTATCATGGTGTAGAAAATAAATTGAATTTATATTTTAACTTGATATGCTTGTAAAGGGTTTTCTGATTCAACACTTAGTTATTGAACTATCCACCCAACGTATTCCACAGAACTGTGCCTACCATACTTTTTTCCTTTTTCCGAGCGTCTTCTGCCAGCATTTAATAGAAGTTTCTCTTATCATTACTTTTGAATGTTTTTACCATCATATGTGCTTTAACATTGCACCCATAACTGTGCACGTAGCCTCTTTGCAATTTATTTTTGATTTTCTTCCTTTCATCGAATAACTAACTGTAAAGTATCTTCTAAAATCCATTCTTTAATTCTTAAGTTTTTTTAAAAATTTAAATTTTCCTACATCTATTCCGGTAATTTTCCATTTCCATTTCACCGTGGTTTTTTATTTCTTTTTAAACTTCCAATGAGTTTTCTAGTGCTGAAAATCTAATTTTCAATTCAATTCTATAACTTTGCTTTATTTTCTTATTTCAATTTCTCAATGTCATATATGTAGTTCTATTTAGTTTATTTTGAATTTCTTGCCTGGACTTTTTTTGGTACTCACACAATTTTCCAATGTCGTATTTAGTTCTCTTTAGTTTATTTTGTTCAGAATTTCTCGCCTAGACTTTTTTGGTACAAATATTGTTTAACTCTTTAAGCTTTTTCACAATGTTTCTGGTGAAAAGTGCTCCAAAAACTTTCTTTCAGGGGGCTCCGTAATGACTACGGGTTAGGTTTCTTTCTTCACCCAAGACTATTTCAAGCCTGATTTATTCTTTCTCACATTGAAGGTATGATAGTAATTTTTAAAGTTAAGATTCCCTTTGGGTGTAGAAGAAAAGAATAAAACGTGGGCGGAATGCTGTATGCGTTTAAGAAAACTTGTTGAAGAGATCACGGGTTTAACTGTTTGGAGGTGGACTTAAAAAAAAAAAAAAAAAAAAAAAAAAAAAAAAAAAAAAAAAAGAGTTTAAGTAAAATAATTGAAACTAGTTTTTAGCCTAAGGCAGAGTGTCAAGTGACTGCCGAATAAGTAAAGTACTGCTTTTTGGTGCCGGGGTACAAGGGTTTAAATCCATCTTGAGGTATTGCAGCCCTTTGGAAAACGGCTTTAAGTGGTAGTTAGATGTTTGACTCATTAGTCGTTCGTGTTATAGTATTGTAGATCATAATGTTTAATACTATACCAAGATAAACCATTTAAACATAAGAACTTATGGGGAAATATAGTATCACAGTTATAGTTATCAACATTTGTTCTTAATAGTCTTCACCGAAATTTATTTGCTGTACTTTCCTATCTATATTTTAATTTGTTGCATTGATGTAACACGGAGTTGCGGACAATGGAAGTGACTTTTTTTGAATAACCGACAGACCTATTCAAAACTGACTATTAGAATCAGTTCACTTATTGAAACAGACTGTATTAGATTAGGGTGTATACTAGGCGTATTGTAACAATAAGTTACATTCGGTTCAGCTCTTTTTACCTCTTCCCGTGAGTCATCGTCAAAGACATACCAGAACAGGACCGGTTTGAACTAGAAAGAAACTTTGGACTTCTCCCAACCAATAGAAGGGTCCGTTGGTTTGGGGAATTCTGACCCCCTGCCGTTCTAGTGTGGGCCCCAGTTTTTTTCTCCGTGAGGTAGTCTGAGTTTTTTAGAGGACAGGGTTGTGACCAGAGGAGAGCAGAAGGTGAACGCTGCTGGCATCCGCGTCTTGAGGGATAGACCTTTCGAGAAAAATCATGACCATATTATTTTTTAGGCTCCAGCGCCGACTCTAGAGCAGTCTTCGATATCTACAAATGATAAGTTGATTACAGTATTATTTCTTAGGCATTCATTTAATTGTATAAATTCATTTAATCAAGACTTATTTGTCCATGTGCTTATTAATGAGTATTAATTTCTTCTTTCTCAAACACTAGGCCAAAGTAACATTATTTTTACACGTATATATAGTAGCAACATAGAAAATTCATATTGAAATATTATTACAATTATATGAACAAGAAAAGCATTTGATTTCAGTAAAATATTTCAAAAAGTAGTTGAACCAATTATATGCAGAATAAGTAGAAAGTTGTTTAGATCTTTCAAGAATGTAATTTTCTCTTATGAATGATTTTGATAAATTTATGAAAGCATGATATTTCATAATCCTTTCATACGCAGTAAACAAACAGGATTAAATAAATACTTTACCGTCGTCCATGATAGCTGTAGTGACATTTTTGCCTGTATATCCTTGAGCCCATGCCGCTTCAACATTGAGATCCAGTTTGGGTTTGCCGCCATTCTGACCGACGTTTTTCTGTAATGAGAACAAATAAAAAAATTATGAATTTCAAAGCAAAAAATATAAAATTTTCAATTTTTAGGCAATTGTGTTAAGGCATAATAAATTTAGTTTGTTGCAATTCACCCTCAAATCTATTCCTTTCTTGAAATTTATACATGTTAAAAGTTGCAGCCGAATCGGCACTTTCTCAACCTCCGGTGACCGGCAATTTGGTTTTGTTTTTAAGTTAACCGAGGCTTCTTAATCGCCATTTGTAAAGCTGACTCTCGCTATATGTTTGATTATGACTTCAACTCTCACTCGGCAGCTACGAATTGTGTAATTTTGTGATTGACTGAGTGGGAGAGGAAGTTGCATGAATATGTTAAATCGTATGCGATGTCTGCTGTTAACCGAGTTAACCTGTTTTAAGTTAACCGAGGCTTCTTAATCGCTATTTGTAAAGCTGAGTCTCGCTGTATGTTTGATTGTGACCTCAACTCTCACTCGGCAGCTACGAAGTGTGTAATTTTGTGATTGGCTGAGTGGGAGAGGAAGTTGCATGAATATGTTAAATTGTATGCGATGTCTGCTGTTGGGTATATAAGAGGATTGTTGAATTATTTTTTGTACTTGTGCATTTTTCCCGTCACGTAGGCGGACATCGAAAAATATTATTTTAAGATTTAAAATAATTTTTTTTGTTTTTTAAATAGTTTGTCATTTTTTATAATCACTACCAGAACCTTGCTCTGCTCAAGTACCGGTATTGAGCTGTTCGTTTCAATACCGGTAACAATACACAAGCCTTTTTATTGTTCTTTACTATTTTGAAATAGGAAGGAACAATAAAAATAGAAGAAATAATCACTGAATATGAATGATACTTCAAATAAACTAGAGATTAGTGTACATGTTATACCACATAGGTACAGGGTTTCCTAGCTGTTGTAATGTTGGGTTTTTATCACAATTTTGAGATCCAGTAATGTTTAAATTGAATCTCCACTATGTAACTTTCGTGAAATATCTAAGTTCTATAATTAAGCCTAATAATAATCAGTTGGCTAGATTAGGGATTTCAAACCTGAGTTCCAGAAAATTTCTGAAGTGTTTCACGAAAACTTACCATTGACCTGTAAAATAATCTCTAAGAAATTAATATTCGTAGTGCGCGGAATCAAAGTAAATATGCCCTAAAGTATTCACTCGGGATGCACTGAAACGCCGTCGGTGACAGACCATCCGAATTAATTGGCACTTTGCTATGATCCAGGATTATAGGTTCCGTGGATGATACCGCCCCTCATTGGCAAGACGTGAAATATATAAGTAGTTGATATGAATTAGCGCTAGATAACAGCGAACACTTGGAATATCAAATTTCTCTCTTCTAATTTTTCTTAAATGACTTAATAAAAAATATAACTAAATTTCACTTTACAACAGTAATTTTTTATTTCCACTATAAGAAAAGGTAAGTGACATTATTTCATACTGCCGCATAAAGAAGCTTATTCAACGAGCTCAGTGGCTGGATGGTCAAAGCGCGCGATCCAGACCCGAAGATTGTGGGTTCGATGCTTGCCATGGCGGTTGATCCAAAGTACGGATTTTTAATTTAAAAATGTTATTTATTGTTTCCTTATGTTCTTGAACATTCTAGATCTTTCTTTAATATGTAAATTAGTTATTTCTCGAATATTCTGTTCGGGTATAAAAGCTGATACCCACTAGCTGTAGGCAACTTCCCGATCTTGTAAAGTTGCGAGTTGCTACTTAGCTTCAATAAATTCATCTGTTAAGTTAAGCGGTGTGTTCATTTGAATCTTCGTGACAATATTATAAGCGTTCTTTCTGAAATACCGAAAGTCAGAAAGGTTACGAAGTACGAGGCGCATCTAGAAAGTAAGTTTCCGATGTTTTCCCCTTTAAAGTAAACGTAAGTAGCCGTGTCAATTGCGCGTGCGTAATAGATCTATGGCGTATTAATCATATGCCAGATGGACAAGTCCCGATTCGTGCCAGTAGCAGTGGTGAGAAATGAAAACTCTAATTCCTTCTCCCGCCGCCTGCAAGGTTCGGTCAGTGATCTTGAAGGCACAAATCATTGCACCAATTGAAATTCTGTGAGGTCTATGAGCCAAAACTGACATCCCAACACAAAATTCAACTCTTAGGAGCAGCACTGACATTTCTGCAACGGTATCACGATGACGGCCATGAGTTCCTCGACAGGATCGTCAAGGGCAATGAGACTTGGATTTCGCATTTTACCTCGGAAACCAAGCAGCAGTCAATGCATTGGCATCACAGTGGATCTTCGGTCAGGACCAAATTCAAACAAACGCTGTCAGTACAGAAAGGGATGTGCACGGTGTTCTGGGACAAAAAGACTGGTTCCATTCACAGGCGGCAGAGTTCTACGACAGAGGGATACAAAAGTTGATCCCACAATACAACAAGTGTCTCAATTCTGGTGGTGACTATGTTGAAAAATAGCTGAAAGATTGCTGTACTTGTTGCCAATAAATATGGCCGTGAAAGTGTGATTTCTTTGTTTTCTTTTAAATAGGGAAACTTACTTTCTGGATGCGCCTCGTATTAAATATAAATTTATTAATTTTAGGATTATTGAAATAAATTGGACGTAAAACTGGAAAAACTATTGTCAAAGACCAACTGCAAATATGGTTTATCATGCATTAAACTACTGAAAGCTGGATCAATGAAAAAATACTCAAACGAAAGATAAAAATCCCTTTTTTATTGTCTGTTGAATGATCGCTTCGACGATATCGCAGCTAAACATATTGTTTCGAAGTTCCCAAACTAGACTACTTTCTTTTATCTCTCCTATTTCTATTAGTGCAGGTCTGTCGGTACTAGTGAATTTCCTGTTTTTTCCTTTTTGTTTCGCTAACAGAAACGGTGTTGCAAGCATTAACGTGTTTCTAGTTACTACAATCTCACACACACAGAAAAAAAAATAGGAAATATAGCATTGAAGGAATTTCTATTCTAGTTGGATCCTAGATTTGGCATTCTGTATGACTGCATATACTAAGATAGGAAGTGGAATAAAATTGTTTCGTCCAATTTTTAGAAATGTACAATTTGTTCTTGGAGAGATATGTATGTGTTTTAGTCTACAGTTGATAAAGGATATTGTGCAGTTATTGAAAATGTATCTTTATATTTATATTCAGTCCTTAACTAAGTTAATTTTATGGCTAGGATACAATCCAAATTTTTGGGCTTTGCAGCCTTTCTTAATTTATAACGACGAACTTAATCACATTAAATAATTAGCCCATTAACGTAGGACACATATTTTAAATATTATTTTCTCCATTATTTCACCATTATTTCACAAATATATAACTGTTTATTGAATTAGAATTTAAATAAACACAACAAAAGATATAAATAAAATTGCATTTATTGGTTTGAGGCCAAAAGGATGCAAAAATCAATAAAATTATCATACATTACCTCAACCCCTAAAAAGTTCAGATGAATTTGTAGAGAAAAAAAAGAGAATCAAGTACAAATGCCAATGAAAAAAAATTTAAAAATGCAAATTTAGGTGTTATATTTAATTCGTATTTAACACATTGTATGCGGGACACGTACTAGTACGTTTTCTGACGATTGATATTTGAGCGCGGGTCACGTACTAGTACGGGTTAGTGTAACAACATGGTTTGTTTGTGGGTACAAAAATAACGGTATACACAGGAAAACGAAGCCGAATGTTCTTGTCTACTACATAGATTCTGGAAAATTTAGACAAATAAAAACTAGTTTTTACATCAGTCGATGCGACTGATGTAAAATTAAATAATTTTCGATTTATTGAGATTTAATTGAATAACTAAATTTACGCGCAAAACGCCAGCTCCCGGTACAGTTCCGTTACGAAATGTACCCACACACAATGTGCTAACATTTTAGATAAAAACATAACCTAGCTTACAAGTTTTATTTTTAAAATTTCCCAATCTGAGTACTGATGGAACTAAAGAAAATGATCAAACTATAAAAAAGAAACCATTCATAATTTTAATCATTTTTATAAAATCGAGTAAAAATTCTCCTTTTCTCCCCCTCTCTTTGTATATCAGTAAAAAGTCACGCTGTATATAATTTTTTTGTGCTCCCTAAAATTTTAGTGTCATGCCATGTACCTCAGGTGACCGTTCGATAATCGCTGTTTACATTGTCTTATAAAATTTACACGCGTTACTTTTTTAAAGGGAAGAAAGTATTTAATATAGAAT
>CM063504.1:96693407-96710907 GCA_032207245.1 Pardosa pseudoannulata | reverse complement strand
AATGCTTGCATGCATGAAAAATATTAAATCTGAAATGTCATGTATAGTCTCTTTTAATTCAACCAGTTCAATGACAAGGGATACTTTGGAAGGAAGATTATTATTTAGAGATGATTTTTAAATGTGATTTATACAAAATTAGTGGAAAAAGAAATGGGTATGCTATGTAAAGTGCAAATTGACAGATCTAAAATTCTAACTAATTTAGACTGTTTGGCAGCGACTGTATTGTTATAAAATATGGGTTACCTAAAAGCATAATTTCCTCAGAGATTACTTTTTATCTGTTCCGGTAAATTGTAGTGGCAAGGCATCAATTTACAGATATCGGGTATTATTCTGGTAACTCTCGAGGCTGTAACGGTTTATGCTTGGCGAATTATCCCCAGTTTGGGAATAAAGTTGTGGATGTATCGAGTAAAACTTTTTTTTATGTCAAATAAACTTCTATTTTCTAGTTGTCTATTTTGTATGACTGTTATTTTCTAGAATGTTTTCTATAACAGACATTACCAGCCAAAAAGGCTCCATAGTCCGTATTGGAAATGTTTGTTAGCCCCACTGTATGTATGTGTGTGTGTGTGCGTGTTTATATGTATTTTTACGCATATATAATAATTGTGACGCCAATACACCCGATTGACTTCCCAAAGAGGTTTTGTTAAAGCTCAGGGCAGGGCGACTTTCTGTTTGGGTTTTTGACACTACACTACAAAGGGTTGTCGTTTCGACCACGTCTTGAAGATGTCCGAGGTGAATCGGAATGACGGGCGGGACAAAGAAAAGTTAGACAGTGAGGCGTCACCGAAGGAGCCAATCAGAGGCTACCAGGACAGAGATGCTGAAAGAAAAAGCCATTGGGAAGAGGCGAAAGGAGACGTCATGTGGCGCGAGTTTTTTGCCGGAGAGTTCCCAGGACGAGAGAACGGACAAAGGTTCGACTTGTGGAGGTTGATTTTTTTGGAGACCTTTTCTCCAACTTTGTGTGGGACTCAAGGAGATCCATTTGCACCCCTGTACAACGGTGTCTGTCGACACCTGCCCGCAGATTGTTTTTTTTAGGTTCGCCTTGAACCTGGGACTTTAAGGTCCACACCAGCCCGCCTGAGCCCTGTGATTTCCATTTAGAAAATTTGTATATACTCTATTTTAATCAAGAATAAACGTTGTTATTGTTTCTAAGCTGTACGTCGTGTCATAACCACTTCGACACCCACACGCTACCCAATGATACTATCGCGTACTGGTACGATATTAAATTAATTTTAAGCTTAGTTTGAGCTATATTTATATTCTTATTCATTAATCAGGCATAATAATTCAATTAAAAGAAACGAAACATTTTCCAGTCTACTTAGAACAACAACTTTTTATTCCATCATCATTTTTTATAAAAACTTAACAGCAAAACCAAAACTTGCAAACGATAAACTTGTAACAAACTGCAAACGATTTTTAAACTAAAAACAAATCATTGAGTCTGTGCTACTACAATACCGTGACATTACAATATGAAATATAGGCGATACTCATCAAAAAAGAAAAACACATTTTTATTCTGGTGATGATTCATCAATAAATACAACAGGCAAAATACACATACTTTTTAAGTAGGGATTTCTCAGGTAAAAAAAAATACGAATAATCCCTAAGCACATTTGATCACGTGATAAAAAATACCCTTATCTAAAGAGAACGTGTTTACTATTGGTTAAAGAAGTATAGACAGAGGCTAGATTAAGTCTATAGCGTGTCTGGAGGGAAAAATCCGAGTTATCGCGGAAACCCCAATAACATAATTTATTAACAGAAGTTATTAAATTGATATTAAAATATGTAAATAAGGGATTTTAATATTACATATACATTTATATATGTATACACACACATATATATATACCTATATATACATACATATACACACACACACACACACACATATATATATATATATATATATATATATATATATATATATATATATATATATTTATATGCAATATATCAAAATTATTACACTTAAAGTATGTCTTAAAAATTCTCTATTTTCCCCTTCTTATTCTTTGATATTTATTTCCCCAGCCGTCTAATATCTTATTAAAAGGAGTGTACGCTGACTTAAAATGTTTTTAGCAGTCGCCCAAAGCTAGCTCTGAAATAAATGCTAGTTTTCTGTCCTCTCACAACATTTTCCAGATATTCCAGGCGAATGGTTCATTTTTCCACAAAGTTCCCCCTCTGACTATTAAATTCACTGACTAAGCTGCTCTGTCCTGGGCATATTCTTTCAGGTCGTGTCTCGCTCTAGGGCCAAACCTGTAATGGAAAGTTTTTGCAATGTATCATTCCATTCTCTGCTCTTGAGGAAGAAAGTCCGTAAGATCCTAAAGTGTTTTTCTTAGACCTTAAATAAAGTTAAGTTCCACGTTGGACTAGCTGCTTCTTTTTATGAAGCCATGACTGTTCAACTTTTAGGCTTCTTATTGCGCAGTAAGCCCCGGTAAGTAAAAATAGTAAGGGATAATTTTTTGTGACCGGTGGAATAATTTCCCTGCGTTGTACACACACACACACACACACACACACACATACATTTGTATTTGAGGTGAAAATTGAAAATAGTACATAATTCCTCAAGTTTTTATTATTATTTATAAATTAATAATAGAACAGCTGAAAATGTTTACAAAAATAGACATAAATATTTATAATAGTAATCATTACAAAATCAAATAATGTGAGACTCACTATAATATATGCGATACTTATAAACTGATTCGTTATAAAGTTTGTGAATTCCTCACGAGCCACCTTTCGGTCTATCTTGTTCTACACTTATTCAGAAACTATTTTTTAGTTGGAGTCAGAGGACATATAGTTGTGCTAGAGAGTGGAACTCATTACAATTCATAACGGAATAATTAATGGATAGTTTAGCATAGCTGATATTTATGAGCTATAACTCTATTATGTTTGTGGTTTTTTGTAGTCTAGAGTTCGAGATCCTACTTCTGAATTTATCACAATTTTCAGAGGAGTTTTTTTCAAACAAAGTTAATTTACAGCTAACTACGTGTGATAACTCTAAATCGGAACCCTTAAAACTCAATAATGCAAGGAACTCTTATATTGGTTCTACAACTTTTTCGATTTTTTTTGTCATAAATTGTCTTAAAATTGCGCCAGATGTATCACCAAATCAGAGATAACCTGATAAGTTTAGATACACTGCAAAACCTAGTTCTACAAAGAGTATAAATTTTAAGAGGAGTTTTTAAAAAAAAACTCCTAACAGTTTATTAGTTTTATTTTAGTTATTTTTTATTTTAGTTAGTTTGTTAGTTTATTAGTTTTTTTAAAGTTAATTTTCTGCTAACTACATGTAAATACTCCAAATTGGAACCCGTATAACGATATTTTGCAAGGAGTTCTTATATTGGTTCAACAACTTTCTCAAAATTTCTTTGGTATTCATTGTTTTAAACCTTCACAAAATTTGTCACCAGATCGGGGATAACCTGATAAGTTTGGATCCATACACTACAAAATCTATTAATTTTAAGAAAAAATTTTTTTAAACAAAGTTAATTTTTTGCTAACTACGCGTGATTATTCTAAATTGGAATCCTTATAACGAAGTAATGCAAGGAGTTCATATATTGGTTCTACAACTTTCTCGAAATTTCTTTGGTATAAATTGTCTTAAATCTTCGCCAAATTTGTCATCAAATCGGGATTAACCTAATAAGTTTAGAACCATACACTACAAAACCCAGTTCTACAAAACCTATTAATTTTAAGAGTTTTTTTTTAAGCAAAGTTAATTTTTGGCTAACTACGTGTGATTACACTAAATTGGAACCCGTATAACGAAATAATGCAAGGAGTTCTTATATTTGTTCTACAGCCTTCTCGAAATTTCTTTGATATAAATTGTCTTAAACCTTCACCAAATTGTTCACCAAATTGGGGATAACCTGATAAGTTTAGATCCATACACTGCAAAACCTAATTCTACAAAACCTATTAATTTTAAGAGGAGTTTTTTAAACAAAATTAATTTTCCTCTAAATACGTGTGATTACTCTAAATTGCAACCTGCGTAACGAAATAATGCAAGCAACTCTTATATTGGTTCTACAACCTTCTAGGAATTTCTTTGGTATAAATTGTCTTAAACGTTCACCAAATTTGTCACCAAATCAAGGATAACCTGACAAGTTTAGATCCATACCATAAAAGGCCTATTAACTTTAAGAGGACTTTTTTTAAACAAAGTTAATTTTCTTCTAACTACGTGTGATTACTCTAAATTGAAACCCGTATAACGAAATAATGCAAGGAGCTTTTATATTTTGTTCTACAACTTTTTCGAAATGTCTTTGGTATAAATTGTCTTAAACCTTCGCCAAATTTTTCACCAATTCGGGGGTAACCTGATAAGTTTAGATCCATACACTACAAAACCTATTAATTTTAAGAAAAGTTTTTTAAACAAAGTTAACTTTTTGCTAACTTAATTAATTTTTTGTAAAGTTAATTTTTTGCTAAGTGTGATTGCTCTAAATTGGAACCCGTATATAGAAATAATGCAAGGAGTTCTTATATTTGTCCTACAACTTTCTCGAAATTTCTTTGATATAAATTGTTTTAAACCTTTGCCAAATTTTTCTCCAAATTGGGGATAACCTGATAAGTTTAGATCCATACGCTACAAAATCTACAAAGGGTTACAAAAACCAAACCTGATATCTGTAGATCGGGTCCCTGCCGGGCCAGCATAGTTTACCACGGAAATGATTAAAGATGTCTTTTTAAGGAATTTCTAAAATGCATACTTTTGAAGAATATAATCACATGCAATCTGTCTAAATTCATTAGAATTTTAAATTTGTCAGTTTTAACTTTCCAGAGCATTATGTTTAAATGCCAAAGTTTAAACTAGCAAATTTAAAATTCCAACTAATTTAGACAGTACATTAAAAGGGATAGGGGCAGTCTCAAATGTAAGTAAAGACATTATTTTTTAAAATATATTTAACAATAGTACTACTTAAAAATTAAGAATGTAGAATTATTTTAGATATTGATGCTAGTACTAAAAATCTACTGCATAATGAAAGAGGAAAAAAAACTACCCCCATCTCTCGTTAATTAAGTTTTAAGCCAAACCGAAAGGCACTATGAGATTTTAAATGAAAAATTCATGCAAATCTTCCCTTATTAAATCAAAATACAGCGAGGTTAAATTTCATTTTATAAGCAACAGTAGCGCAGTTTCGAATCTCACGGTGGAAATTATGAAAGCTGGAATCAGTTTTCTATTTCAGTATGCTATTAACTTAAATACTTTACTTCCTAAAACTGAAAGTTCACTCACATCTAAAGGTTTCTAGAATTTTATAGAGAAAATTTCAACAAATGTTAGATGTCAAAATAATTGTTTGTTAAAAGGTACCGTTAGAAATCTTAAATATATTTTGAACATATCTCATTCAAGACTACAAGAAATTAATATTTCATCAATAAAGCAGTAAATGCGAGGTTTGAGGTGTTTAATATTAATGCAGGAAACTGTTGGAATTCTTTAATAGATAATAAGAGGCGTTTTGAAAATTTGCAATGGATTAGCAATTCAAAACAAAAGGATGTTTCTAATGATTTCATCGTGTTTGTTGAAAGCTAAAAGCATATATTTGTAAATTTAACGCTTCATGAATATGTCAAAATAATGTATATTTGCGTAGAATTACATTGAATGTAGTAATGTAGAAAGTTGATAAAAATGATGCCATGTTAGGCTTATGTATAGAAACATTTTAAAATATATATTTATGTATGTATTGTAACAATCCGTTACATGACCCGAGCGAAAGAAGAATGTAAGATGACCTTTCGCAGAGGACCATTATGGTTATTGGTAAGTAGACACGCGTGGTCCGGATAAAGCCGTTTGTGTAGTAATGTCTCAGACACAATACCGAGGCAGTCGCTTAGGCGGCGGTACATTAAGGACTGACAGTACGCCGGAGCCAGTGTGTCTGCGCCTTTATAATGTTTACTGCAAAGGACTCGGGTACTGTCAAAGGACTCGGGTAGTAATTATTAATCGAGCGACGCTGTAGTGCACATATGGACCCAGTTACCGGTGTCACAAATGAATTTAAGTTGTTTTAGTCGGTTGACTTAAAGACGACCTTTCGGCTACATCTGTAAACGAATCGGCTGATTCAGGTGGGGAGTTGACCACAAGATTGCGTCACCCTGGTTCTGGAAGGTTCCGGAAGAATCACGCAAATGGAACAGGGGCCTCTATAAAAGAAGATTGGCTGAGCCAAGAAGGAGACTTTTTCTTTAAGAGTTGGTTTGGAGTTGTTTTTGTGGAGCTCGAGAGGAGTCCACTCGTCTCTCCGATTGCCGAAGCTTGCTTAGCTTTACAGACCGCCAGCGTCTCTGTTTTGCTAAGAAGTTGACTTTCGACTTTGGTATCTCATTCCCGTTATCTTTAATATTTTTTGCTACTTCGTGCTTAGAAGTAGGTTGCTGAGAGTGACCCTTACTCTCATTTTGGATCACCCTACATCCTTAGTTTTCTTCAACGATCTCCAGCGTGATAAGCACTCTGAGCGTTTGAGCCTCAGTGTGGAAGCCGACTGTACTGATCGTCAGCCCGGAGATTATAGTGTCAGCCTTTCGTACCGGCACTAATTAGCGAACCGTTCCAGTATTCGAGAAGGACTAGCTTCACTATACCCACGCACTGCAATTGTGTTAACGTTATCTCAGATGATTTAGAATTTACTAAAACCTGTACATAGCTGTACATAATTAATCACTCGAATAAAGTATTTAATCCAGAGTAGACCATTGTCCAGCCTGTATCATTGACGGCCTCGCCTACCCCTACTTCAGGACGTCACAGTATAGATACCGTTACATATTATATATGTATATTTATATATATATGTATATATACATATATATATATATAAATATGTAACGGGGCGAAATTATTATCTTTTTAAATTTTAGTCCCTATTATTTTGAATTGCTCGAGCTTATTGTGTAATGAGAACCTAAGAAATTGGCAGTCGTAACTCCATTAAAAAGAAGCGAAATCCAACGTTGAAGAACTTTAAAGTTTATTAAGACTAAAGATGAGCTTTTCAAAAAATTATCACTTCTGTCACAAATTTTTCCAACAGCGAGTGATTATGTGAATATTGTCCCATGAGACCATCAACTTAGTCAGTTATGCAGCAACTTATACATTGGAGTAGTGAAGTATTTTGAGACAGCTAAAAAATGTGGCCAGTGGACAGAAAATTAGCGTTTATTCTAATGTTAATTTTAAAAGAGAGGTTAAAAGAATTCAAGTGACACTCCTTTAAATCTGAGATTTTGTGACTGGGGAATTAGGAAAGAATGAGAAGGAGAAAAGCAGAACTTTAGATAGATATTTTAGATGTAATAATTTTTATTTATTACACACACATATATATGTATTTGTAACATATGAAAATTATTTCACTTAAAATATCTCTTAAAAACTCTCATTTTACCCCTTTTTAATTCTTTCATATCTATTTTCCCAGTCACAAAATATCTTATCTAAAAAAGAGTCCACGACTTGAATTCTTCCGGCCCATTTTCCAAATAACACTATAAACATAATAAATGTAAATTATCTGTGCATTCACCAGATTTTCCAGTGTCCCAGGTGACTTTTTTAATAATATAAGTTCCTGTTTGATTGTTAGAATCGCTGACTAAACCACTTTCTCTGGGAAAGAATTTGTTTTCGTATCTCATTGTGGGGCCAAACTTGCAATCCAAAATGTTTCAATGTATCCTTCCCTTCTCTGCCCTTGACTGAGAAACACGTCCTTTTTCTTAGCTCAGAAAGTATAAGTTCCACGTTAAATTGCAGCTTGCTTCTTTTTGTGAAATGGTCCGACTGAAAAATTATTACTGCTAGCTGCTTAGGCTTATCCTTGCCCAGCAATCCTAGGCAAGTAAAAAATATAAGGGATAATTTTCGGGTAAACGGCGGAATTAATTTTCGCCTCATTATATATATATATATATATATATATATATATATATATATATATATATATATATATATATTATATATATATATATATATATATATATATATATATATATATATATATATATATATATATATATATATATATATATATATATATATATATATATATATATATATATATATATATATATATATATATATATATGTCAGGATTTAAAATATAGAGTAATTTAAGAGATTTAATTAGGGATTCTTTTAATGGGAGTAACTCACCTCGCGTTATTAGTCACATAAATACGGCTCACGCGCAGTGATCGGAGAGAGAGAGAGAGAGGGAGAGCGATAAGAAAGTCGGACCTGTGGTTTCTCGAAGCAGTGAAAACTGCCTTTGTTAGCAGTTGGGCGCCATTATGAGACGCCATTGTTGAGTAGAGTATTGGTGAGATCTAAATAAAAGATGAAAAGGATGTCAGGACTCTAGTGTCGTTTACTGGACCCCGACATATATATATGTATATATATATATATATATATATATATATATATATATATATATACGTATATATATATATATATATATATATATATATATATATATATATATATATATATATATATATATATATATATATATATATATATATATATATATATATGTATATATATATATATTTATATATACAAACAATAGTATATGAATATTATATGTTAGGGATATGTTTTGAATGGAATATGTGATACTAGTATATGAAAGTTCAAACAGTTATTTGAGATATTTTGTAAGATGTTGTTCGTCCAAACTGAAAAGTATGAAGATTGAGAAAAAGTAATTTTAAAGTTTAAGTTATGTGGGAGCATGAAATATATTGTGAATAATATAATTACCTTTTACTGTCATTACGATTGATATATGGCAAAAATAAGGCTACCAAAATGTAGTGATATGTATAAAGATTAATTTTTGATAAAAATGTTGGAAATTCTAAAATATTGAGAGGAGGGTAGACATTGCAAAGTGTTTTCACAAATTATTCACTTAAAGTTAATAAATTTTGTGTAGATATAAAACAAACAGAAGTAAATTAATCCCATCAAAATGCTTCTTAAAATCAAGTAATGTTGAAGAATAATTTAATTTTTTTTCTAAAATTTCTCTTTGATTTTTAAAATTCTCCTAGCAACATAATTTTTCGTAGATCCTTACAAAAAGTTAATTCAATATTATTTCGTAAACATTTACTAAATAATATACATTAAAATATCTGCGTTTCATTTTAAATTTCTATTTAGATTATTAAAATAGATTTTACTTAGAATATTTGTAGTTTTTCTCGGAATATCTGCATAGAGAAATAAAACTATTTCCTATGAATTAGCTGTTCAGTCTATTTATGAGAAAACACCTAATTATTTCAGAAAAAATTTCAAGAAATAGTAAGGCAAAAACGAAATTAAAAATTAAAATTAGTTTCCCAAGAAACTCTAAAAATATATTTCAAAAAAGGAAATTAAAAATATCTGATTTAAAAACAGTATTAAATGGGATTTGTTTATTGAACCTCGAAATGGCTACAGCATTTCATAACGTTAAGTTAATAATTTCCAGATACATTTCCTAAAGTCCAATATTTCTTTAATATTCCTTAGATTTTGTAGTTTACACAGTGAGAAAATAAATATAAATTTAATATATTTCATAAAATTAAGCTATATTTTTGTCCCACACTTAGCTTGCTGTAAAACAAGAAAAATAAAGAAGAAAACATAAAAAATTTCCAGTTTTTGAAAAAGGCCCCTTAAAAATAATTCTTTGGAATTTCACTCTTCACATAGGTGTCAAGAAATTTGATCTTATAATCATAAATATTCATATCATTGTTAAATAAAGAAACAAAAGGGAATTTTATGAAGTATCTTTTCAGTTTTTATCCAGTTCATGAAACTTTCTGCTAACTACGTGTGATTATTCTAAACTGGAACCCGTATAATGAAATAATGCAAGGAGTTCTTATATTTGTCGTACAATTTTCTCGAAATTTCTTTGGTATAAATTGTCTTAAACCTTCATCAAATTTGTTAATAATTTCCAGACACATTTTCTAAAGTCCCATGTTTCTTTAATATTCCTTAGATATTGTAGTTTACACACTGAGGAAATAAATATAAATTTAATATTTTTCATAAAATTAAGTTGTATGTTTGTCCCACTCCAGTGATTAACTTAGTGTGCAGTAAAACAAGAAAAATAAAGAAGAAAACATAAAAATTTTGCAGTTTTTCAGAAGAGCACTTAAAAATAATTCTTTAGAATTTCGCTCTTGGCATAGGTGTCAAGAAATTTGATCTTATAATCATAAATATTCATATCATTGTTAAATAAAGAAACAAAAGGGAATTTTATGCAGATTCTTTTCAGTTTTTTTTCCAGTTTATGAAACTTTCTGCTAACTGCGTGTGATTACTCTAAATTGGAACCCGTATAACGAAATAATGCATGGAGCTCTTATATTTGTTCAACAAGTTTCTTGAAATTTCTTTGGTATAAATTGTCTTAAACCTTCACCAAATTTGTTAATAATTTCCAGACACATTTTCTAACGTCCAATGTTTCTTTAATATTCCTTAGATATTGTAGTTTACACACTGAGGAAATAAATATAAATTTAATATTTTTCATTAAATTAAGTTATATTTTTGTCCCACACCAGTGATTAACTTAGTTTGCAGTAAAACAAGAAAAATAAAGAAAAAAAACATAAAAATTTTGCAGTTTTTCAGAAGAGCACTTAAAAATAATTCTTTAGAATTTTGCTCTTGACATAGGTGTCAAGAAATTTGATCTTATAATCATAAATATTCATATCATTGTTAAACAAAGAAACAAAAGGGAATTTTATGAAGTATCTTTTCAGTTTTTATTCAGTTCATGAAACTTTCTACTAACTACGTGTGATTACTCTAAATTGGAACTCGTATAACGAAATAATGCATTGAGCTCTTATATTTGTTCAACAAGTTTCTTGAAATTTCTTTGGTATAAATTGTCTTAAACCATCACCAAATTTGTTAATAATTTCCAGACACATTTTCTAAAGTCCCATGTTTCTTTAATATTCCTTAGATATTGTAGTTTACACACTGAGGGAATAAATATAAATTTAATATTTTTCACAAAATTAAGTTATATGTTTGTTCCACGCCAGTGATTAACTTAGCTTGCTGTAAAACAAGAAAAATAAAGAAGAAAACATAAAAAATTCCAGTTTTTGCACAAGGGCACTTAAAAATAATTCTTTGGAATTTCACTCTTGACATAGGTGTCAAGAAATTTGATAGCATAATCATAAATATTCATATCATTGCTAAATAAAGAAACAAAAGGGAATTTTATGCAGATTCTTTTCAGTTTTTATCCCCTTCATGAAACTTAGATGTAAATTTTTCTATTTTCTGACAGATGAATTTTGATGACGCAAATTCTCAAGAATTGTTTTTTACCCGCTCGACAAACTTTACAGGGTTTTATTTATCATCATGTAGTTCAAAATATAATAAAATTTTCATGCGTGTTTTTAAAGTATTTAGGGTAACTTTTAGATTGAAAACATAAAGAGAAAATGAATTCCGTGTCACTTACAATTTCAAATATTAATTTAATAATCAGGAAACTGTGAGTTAAGAACTCAACATTTCATTTCTAAACATTGTATAAAAAATTCAAGCTGCTGTTGAAAATACAGTTTTCAACATTTAACTACGCGGCATGTTTTATTTTTAATTAAAAACTTCATTCACTAACGTTTTTTTGCGTAGGAGGAACGGAAGAAAATTTACAGATAAAAGATAAACGAATAAAGAGTAATTAAGATTTAATCAGATTTTATCTTAAAACTCTTCTCTTTGGAAACTTTTTTTTCAATGAATGCACTTCTAAAACTATTGCTTTCTTTTGAAAATCTTTAAACTTTTATGAAGTTTAAAACCAGTTTACTGTTCCTTAAAATGTGAAATTTCTATCACTAGCTTTGTGTTTTTCAAGTATTTTAATGAATAAAATTCATTGTTTTCTTAAATATTTTGATGTTAATATTTTATAATGCGCAGTTAAAAAAATGTGACAATGGTGAAGAGTAAGTTCGGTCCTATTTATAAATGTTGGACACACTTGGTAATTAATCCCTAATGTGGTTTTTTAAACATCCGCACTCCAAGCAGTAAAGAGGACAATTCTCATGATTTAATTAAATATTATAACCTTGACAACACCCTTAAATATGTTCGTCTATTCATGGTGAAATTCGTGCTTACCTGCCAGTGATGTCAGTGACAATCATCCTAATTCTCTTTTCGCTGTCTTTGTTTGAAATGGAATTGTAGCTACATTTTTGAAAGGGCTTGTGATATATTTCCAGCCTTTCATCACCTTGAACTTTCTATCAGTAAATTATAGGCTTAAAGTCACGTTGAACTTGAGAATATCCTTACTATATTGACAACATGCGACATTTATAATTTACACATGCTTGGAATAACTTTGGTTTTTATTTTAACCACAAAAATGTTTTAAAATTAGCAAAAGGCGTTTCATGTGATAAGAAAAGCAATAATTAGAATAAAAAATTATGACTCAGCAAAGACAAAGGTCTTTAGAACAAATGCACAACATGTCTACCGTCATTTCTCAACAATAGCTGTAGTCGAAGGATTATGTTTGAGCAGCACTGTACAGCTTATCTTTATTTATGGTGAGATATTGGCGTTGGGTGTTGTCTTTTAGCATCCCTATTGATGTCAGTCAATCGCAGTAGACTTGCGACTTGCGGGTAATCCCAGAACCCAAAATCACACTGTGTGAGAGCCAAGTATGACAAAAGTTTCTGCTCCCCACGCGTGTGTAAGAGATCTTTCCCAGATATGCACTATGAGGTGGAGCTCCATCCTACATAAAACTCGTACTGCCCAGCATGTGTTTGTCAGTCAGGCTAGGGATGATGTGATTCTGTAACATATCACTAACTGTTACAAAACGGGAATCACGCATTTCCTCTATAAAAAATGGCCCGATAACGGTGAATTTGGTAAATCCACACCACACCATGATTATCTGGTTGGGCAATGGAGTGTGCACGAAAATTTTGGGATTTTCTGTAGTCCAAATTCTGCAGATGTGGGAGTTAACAGACCCTTTGAGTATGAAATGGGCTTCTTCATTCCTCAACACTTTAGACAATCAATTAGTCGTCATATTCCACCATCTTTTGAAAAGCCCACACCACAAATGCTTCTTCAATAAAACCTACCAACAAACCAACCAACTTTATTTAACCTTTCGTGGGCTGTGGGAAGACTACTTCCCTCCATGTTGTTATGAAATACAACGCATGCGGCAAGCGCAAAACCCATTATGAGATTGTTAATATTCCGTATGGCATTAGCTCGCCAGCCAATAGATGGCTATATATATTAAAAAAAAAAGAAAATGAAAGGCCGTCTTGCTAGCTTCTAGGCAAGTATTTGGTTTTGGGTGGTGTACACTCAGACAGTATGGGAAATCCTCCTAAAGTTGGTTTCCAACTATCGATGATGTAGGAAAGTAGGAACAAAGGCTCATGAAAAAATGACCCGCTACATGGGCACATAATGTGATTGTAACAGGCTTCTCATGTTTCCACGGCAAATAATCGCCATTAAATTGAATTTTCCCAAGGATTATTATAAATAGTTCCAGTATAAGCGTACTTACGACACCTGGAATTTAAATGTAAACATGATTTTTGGAAAAATAAAATGTATTTCCTTACACTCTATTGTTTAATTGACAATAAAACATAAAAAATGGAAGAAAACCAGAAAAGGGAAGTAAATTACCCACGAAAAAGTTTAAATTATTTTTAAGGGACACAAATAATTATTAATGCTAGAGCCTCTAAAATATCAATTTTAAAAGGTGGCTACATTTTATCTTTTGATGAACAGAGAAATTTCTGTTATAATGAATATTTTATATCCCGAGAGGTACTATGTCCTATTAACTAGACAAAGGTCCTTCCATCTGGATTCCTGCAAGAAGTTCCACTTTAGTGATTTAGCTTTACTCGATGATTTAAGATGGGGAAAAGGCTATGAAACTGAAAGGATCCCATGAAATCTGGCAATGGGAACATGGATCATGAATAGAACCAACCGTATAGCATTTCACTAGTTTAATTAAGGGAAGGCTACTCCTAAATCCGTAATTAATGCAGATCGGTCGCTAAATTGGTCGAAGATCGTTAAGCGTCACTCTGAGGATCGATCGCCCTAACGACCGAAAATGTCGTTCCCACGTCAATGGGAAAATAAATGGCTCAGTAAATCGAGACACAATTATTTAGTAGATTCATCGACTATTTTGATTCTACATTAACCACCAGAATATTTTAGAATCTTCTCG
Source organism: Pardosa pseudoannulata (assembly GCA_032207245.1). Lineage (NCBI taxonomy): Eukaryota > Metazoa > Arthropoda > Arachnida > Araneae > Lycosidae > Pardosa > Pardosa pseudoannulata. Next base: position 96,696,418 of record CM063504.1, on the reverse strand, counting down.
AAAATTCAAAATAACATCAAGGGCTTAAAAAGAGACTTGCAATAATTAAGTTGGTAATGCTAAGCTATTTATCCTTTTTGTAGTTAGGTTTTGTTTTACTGAGACAGAAATACCTGAATTAGAAGTCTAGACCCAGGAGGTCCAGCCAAACCTACCATTTTGCCGCAGAATGCGTATATTTTAGAATTTTATCGAAATTTCAAAATAATATGAGGGGCTTGAAAAAAAGACTTGCAGTAATTAAGTTGGTACTAAGCTATTTATCATTTTGTAGTTACGTTGTGTTTTACTGAGACAGAAATACCTGAATTAAAAGTCTAGACCCAGAAGGTCCAGCCAAACCTACCATTTTGCCGCAGAATGCGTATATTTTAGAATTTTATCGAAATTTCAAAATAATATGAGGGGCTTGAAAAAAAGACTTGCAGTAATTAAGTTGGTACTAAGCTATTTATCATTTTGTAGTTACGTTGTGTTTTACTGAGACAGAAATACCTGAATTAGAAGTCTAGACCCAGGAGGTCCAGCCAAACCTACCATTTTGCCGCAGAATGCATAGATTTTAGAATCTTCTTGAAAATTCGAAATAACATGAGGGGCTTGTGAAAAAAGACTTGCAATAATTAAGTTGGTACTAAGCTATTTAATCCTTTTGTAGTTAGGTTTTGTTTTACTGAGACAGAAATACCTGAATTCTAAGTCTAGACCAAAGTCTTGTCCAAAGTCTGTCTTCGAATTTCACTGCCAAACGGAGTTTAACAACATCCTCTGAACCGAAAGAGGGCCGAATGGTTAGGGTGCTGTGCTTCGGAACCGGAGTTCGTGGGTTTGAATCTCACAGTGGCAGGGATGTTCGTAGCCGTTCGGAATCGGCTTTAAGCAGTAGGTCCCGGTCTCATTAGCCCTCGTGTTACTAAAAGTAGATCGAAGTGCTCCAAACCAAATCAACATCCTTCTTTGTCTATACCTAATATGATGCACGAATGGTAATAATTTAGATACACAATTTTCCTAATGGAATAAGCCTAAAATCAAAAATTATCAATGCACATACCCACACACTTGGAAGGGCGAGATTTTGAAGTTTATTACTAGATTCATTGCAATGGAAGGAATAATAAAGATTACATTTGACGTTCAAGAAACTTTGAAAAACATAAATAACTAGCACGTATATTTACTTAAATAAGCTATTTTTTGAACGTGAAAATCTTTTATGAAACATGTAGAATTATAATAATTATTATTAAATTATAATAAATATTGTTATTATCCTTCTTTATTTTGAAATCGAAGACGAAAAGATTTCCCGCTTGCAAAAAAGTCATATATATGTTTACTTTTCTGGACACAAAGAAGAAAAAAGTTTTCTTATTTGATGTGGATTTCCTTTGATGTATATTTTATAGTCAACGCAGATGAAACATTTCCGATTTAGTTCGCCTTTCGACCTTGAACATAAAGTTTTGTATGTAAAAAAATCCACGAGTTGTATTTATTTATTTATTTTGGCTGTAATGAGATCAGATGTACGTAATTTTATACAGCTGATAATAGAGAGATGAATCTGTATATTTTGTCGAAAGAAATAACTGGTTTGACATAAGGTTTTCATATTAGATGTTAGGAATTCAGTGTTATCAAAGCTTATTCACTGGTGTCCTAAATTCCGGTTAAAATTTGAAAAAAAGAGGTTAATGCAAACAAATTTGGCGTGCATGTATGTTCCACTATCAGGAAGGCAACAGTTAATAACAACAAGAAAAAAATTAATGTACTGTGATATATAAGTTACAGAAAGATTGGTCAAAACAGGATGTCCTCTTAACAAGGCTATACTAGTCTGACTAGTAAGGGGTAGAGCGATCTCATAAAGCTTTAAAAATTTTACAAAGAACCCTTATTTTGTTAATGAGGTCGTTGATTAACATTTGAGGGAGTAATTTCTATTCTTTTTGACAGTTTCAAAGCCCGAGTAGTATAAAGTGGTACAAAGCAATCCAGCTACCGCTCTGGCAGTATCACAGGGCGGATATTTTCTTCCTTGAAGCAGGAGGATGGCCGAATGGGAAGGGGTTATCCTTTGGTACTGTAGTCTTTGGATTCAAATCCTGTTGATGGCATAGAGGTTCATAGCCGTCCGTAATCGACTAGTTGATTAGATCCCTATCTGAATTGCCATCGCGTAGCACAAAAATAAGCCGTTGCGTTCCAAACCAAACATCTTCCCTTAGATTGTGGTTCTTCATTAAGCCTCGCTCTGAATGTTCGGCAGTTATCATCTGTAAAAATGATATGGATTCTAGGCACTACTTGGAGATGTCTATTCCAGAATAAGGTTGTTCATATGGTTCGAGAATATCATCCCTATAGGACTGTGTAGTCACCGTGATGTAGTAGAGTAAATATTCAACAGTATACAGCTGTCTTTGCAAATGAACAGAGGCATCCTTTGCCAAAAAAGCAATTGAATTATCGGATGTTTGCCGGACAATAGCACTTTTGTAACTCTCTATTTGAACACTCAGAAGGTAATCTTTAGGTGCTTTGAGCCATCACTTTTTACTTATGCAGACACGACTAGTTTTGCTCTGTTTGAGAGTTATGGATGGTCTAGCGACCACTTGAATAAACTTTGACCGATAGTCTACCGTCTAGGATGTCGTCAATCACCTAAAAAAATTTCTGTTGTCCCAAGCATATTGCAATAAACGGTATATTTCTACCGCTGCCCGTTTAGTTTTTATTGATTTTTCAAACATACCGGCCATTTTTGAAACACCCTGTATATTTTTATACTCTGTAATTCATCTTAAGGAATTCGAAATGATAAGACGCTGATTTTAGGTGGTAAAATACGTGGGTTCAAATTACACGATTGACAAATATTTTCGCCTTTCCTACAAATTGGTTACCATTTGAGTTAGGTACCAGTATAACGAGTCTTCATGTATGACTATAGGACAGAGATCTAATCAGACTTTAGTACCAGAACTATTTACGCTTTATAT
>CM063504.1:96673407-96688407 GCA_032207245.1 Pardosa pseudoannulata | reverse complement strand
TAAACTGTTGAAATTCAATTGAAATTCATTCATTTGTACAAAACAAGGTTATATTTAGCTAGATAGGTACGGTAATGCATATGATTTCAATACCATTCACTGGAAAGACAGCATTGATTAGGAAAAAAGACTGCACGCTGTAACAATAAGTTACATTCGGTGCCTCAACGTTTTTTTTTACCTCTTCTCGAAAGACTTTGTCAAAGACATACAAAACAGGACCAATTTGAACTAGGAAGAAACTTCGGATTCTCCCAACCAATAGAGAATGTGCGCATGACGTCAGGTGCAGCAAAAATTGCAGCTCAACTTCCTCGTTGGCAAAACATTTGAATTTTCTATGGATTCTGCTTGTTATTGGGGTTGAAATTTTGTCAATTATCTGAAAATGATAATAAGCTGTTGTACGTATGGCTGTACTAAGCATTTCAAAAACGGTGAAAATATTGGATTTTATTGCTTCCCTAAAGATTCTACATTGCGAATGCTTTGGATAAAAGCTTTGAAAAGGCAAGACTGAAATCCAAATTCTTCTTCGAGAATTTGCGGCAAACATTTTCAGAATGGTAATAAAACGTTAACCTTACTGTAATAGATTATATAAAGTTATTATGCTCTAAGAATTTTTTTTATTATTACTAAGTTTTTTCATATATCTAATGTATTTTCTATGCTTTTGTGAGAAGTACTGTACCTATAAATGTAATCATTTTTTGTTCTTAAAATGATTAGTTTTTGCACAGTTTTATTAGATTCTTATTTATGTAATAGTTTATTGTGCCTGTTAACATAATCAAAGTAGTTATACTTTGATTATGATACTTAATAGTACTGTGTAAAATGTTTAATTAAAAAAATATATAATTTTGTAAGTGCTAAAAATCTATTTTGAATTACTTGACCAGTTTCTGATGTTTCCTTACCTTCCCCTTAGATAAAATTTAATTTTATTGAATACATGATCCATATCGAAGCTCATAAGATACAATGAAAACAAGTAATGTTTTGCCAACGAAAAGTTGAGTTGTAGTCAGCACTCGTATTTGTTTACAAACATGCACTTTCTCTATAGGACATAAAAGTAAATATCTGAGTTCTGCATGCATGGGAAAAGACCCGAGCCTATCAGAGTAATTGCATAACATTCTCCATCGACTGACTTCAATGCGGAGAGAAAAATGGAAGCATCGGCATAAAAATATAATTTAAATTTGACAAAATAAGAACAAATACATATTAAAGTAAAATAATATTCTAGTAGCATGTGTGATAAAGCAACGGCTAATAAATCAGAGTGAATTTCAAGGTAAATCACAGATTCTTTACTAAAGTACAAACTCTGCCCTTCAATATAGATATATTTGGTGAGGAAGACTTCTATCATCCAAGACTAATCAAACGCAAGCAAGGAGTCCGCTAAATGAATGAAACGTTGTAGAAGATATACACAACTGTGATCCAACAACAAAAGCATTGACTTACTGAGCACAAACTGCTGATGCTAGATGAGGAAACTTAGAATAGAATTCTATTACGATATACGGGATTAACTGGATTTTTTTAAAAATTTAATTTCTGAAATAAATGATTGTAAAAATAATGTTATGTTGGCCTAGTGCTTGAGAAAGAAGAAATTAATACTCATTAATAAACACATGGACAAATAAATCTTGATTAAATGAATTTATACAATTAAACAAATTTCTAAGGAATACAACTGTAATCAACTTATCATTTGTAGATGTCGAAGACTACTAAGTATCTCGGCGTCGAGTACAGAACAAAATGGCGGATTTTACTCAAAAGGTCTATAAGCGGATGCTCAAGGTTACACTTCACTCAGCTATCTGGACGACAAAGTTTTATTTAATTCTGTTTGTTTACTGTGTGTGAAAGTAAGAAAATGCTTTCATAAATTCATCAAATCCTTCAAAGAGAAATACATTCGAAAAATCAAACAATTTTTCTATTCTGCATATAATTGGCATCAATTTTTGAAATATTTTTAGTGAAACAAATGCTTTTCAATATAATTGTAAAAATTCAATAGAATTTCAATGAACTATGTTGCTACAAAACGTGTAAAAAAAGTTTACTTTGCTAGTGTTTAAAAGAAAAATAATACTCATTAATCCATGGAACAAATAAGTCTTGATACAAGGAATTTATACAATTAATAATGCTTAGAAAAAAATCAACAATCATTGTAAAAATCGAAGATGCTCATGAATCTAGTCGTCTAACAATAAATAATGCAGATTTTATTCAAAATAACTCGAAAGTCAGTGACATTATTTATTGGTAACTTGTTTAAAAAAATCAGAACAGCTTCTAGTAAAAAAGATAGAACAATAAATTCAAATATATTATTGGTTGATGTTTTAATCAAATTTTTCTTTTTTAAATTAAGAGGTAAAAAAAGCTGAACCGAATGTAACTTATTGTTACAATGATAAAATGAGAAAAGTTAGTTTCAACACATTTCGACTTCTTTAACAAAATTACTCATTGAAATCGACTTTTTGATCAGAATATACAGAATTTAAAAATAAATAGGAAAAAGATAATGCTTTGACGTAACTCACTAAATAAATGCAGAATCATCATAGGCAGCCGGCTAGTTATTAAATAAATGCTGTCAAAATCTCACGTTATAAGTGACATTCTTATGTTTGAGTATACAATAAATTTTGAAGAACATTTCTTTTTGTTTGAATTTAAAAGAATTGATCCCATAGAAAAGTTTTATATTTCAGCCGATGTGAAGAAAAAATAATTCGAAATATGATCACACGTCAGCTTCTTTTTAAGAATTTTTAGAATTTTAACAATATTATTAAGAAGTAAACAAAAACAGAATCAATATCTAATTTAAATTCTGAAAAGTTATATAAAATTGCGAGGAAAACAAGCAAAAAGCTTTAAAGGGCTTTGCATTATTACAAAACAATATCTGATATTTCACATCCTGAAATTGGAAATAAATGTGATACAATGGGATTATTTTGCTTCTTTTTGTTAGAAGGAAACAATTATTTCATGAAATTCTCATCAAGAATCTATCATATTTCAAAGTAGTCGTACATGGATATAAAGTTACAGTGAAAAGAAATAGTTTGTAACTAGATCATTACAGCTGAGTATAGATTTTTCAGAATTTCTGAAGTTTTAAAAATATTTGATTGCCTCTGGCAAAAATGATTCAACAAGCAAATTTATATGAGTTATTTCATGTTTGAATGCTTAATTCGGTACAAATATTTTCAATAATGGAATGGATTATTATTTGAATGTTGCTTACATTGTTTTCTTATTATAAACATACACTATTGGGAAAGTGCAGCCTTATATATTTTAAAAATTTTCTCCTGTACATTACCTCTTTTACACGTCATTACTTTTTCTTTAATCCAGTGTGTTACATGTCACCTTCAATGTTAACCAAATATATTCGCCGGAACTCTTAGTGGCATATACTTGAAATTTTTTGCTTTAAAATGGAGTATATGACTAAACTTACCGATATTTTATGTAAACATATTTTTTGTATATTTACATTTTATGTAAACATACACTATTGAGAAAGTGCAGCCTTACATATTTTTAAAATTTTTCTTCTGTATATCACCTCTTTTACACCTCATTACTTTTTCTTTAATCCAATGTGTTACATGTCACCATCATTGTTAACCAAATATACTTGCCGGAACTCTTAATGACATATACTTGAATTTTTTTTTGCTTTAAAACGGAGTATTTAAGACTAAACCTACCGATATTTATGTAAACATATTTTTACCGTTGGCGGCCAAATAAACGCTTTACAGATAAACGTTATATTATTCTCCAGTTAATTATAAATAATACAGAATTTAGCATAGGCAGTTAAATACAAAATAATTATATAAATTTATTGCATATTTATTGTTACTAATACAACTGATCACGTCAGAAAATTTTGTAATACCGCATACAGAGCCAGTGCTCGAATTTAAATAACAGTTATTTTGTCTCGTGGTTTATCAATAATCGGCGCTCTATATCCAGCATAAAACAAACTGTATATAAGCCTCACATGGCATATTCATAAACACAATTGGGAGATATTTTCTTGTAAAGCTTAAAATTAGTAGCAAGTTTGAAATTTCAATGAAGATAACTTTATAAAATTTTATACATTTTCCAGCAGTCAAAAGACTTCTCACGATAAATAATGTTACAGTATATATGATAATGAAGAAAAACGAAAGAACAAGAGACATATATGTTGAAAAATTAAGTAGCTACATGTAACACAAAGAATCTTACAATAAGTTCAAGAAAAATGAGAACTTTGAATTTAACAATTTTTAGTAGTCTCAAATGCGGTCTTGGTTTAGTGTTTAGCGCGTATATTTTGTGTATTCAAGACGACGATGGTCAGCCTCGTTTGCTCTACTCTGCCCGTTTACTGTTTGTCTCTTTTACTGCAGATCGTTGCAGCCATGTATAGTAATAGCAATGTATAATTTAATTTCTTTTGCATTTTAATAAAAAGCAGTTACAGTTATAAAAGTCGCTTTAGAGTGGTTTTTCTTAACTGTTCTTCCGGAAATATAAAACTTACTATTTAGATGGTAAGATATATACTTATGAAGACATTATTCATTGTTTTAACAAGGGTATTTTAAATTATTTTTATTAAAGAGAAAAAATAAGTATAAAATTTCTCATTTCTGTAGTCACTTTTCAACCAATCTAAGGCATAGACATTATTCATTGTTATAATATAAGGGTATTTTAAATTATTTTTACTAAAGAGGAAAAATAAGTATGAAATGTTTCCTTTCTGTAGTCACTTTTTGACAAATCTGAGACATTCACTTTTCAATCTTGTGGTACCAACGGTTACCGAAAATTAAATCCAATTTGAAGCCACACTTGGTGGTCCATTTATCCGCATCCTGTAAGATTCTTGTAATACTGTGCGATTAAATTCCTTCAGAGTATCCAGTATATGTTTGTATGGTAGATAAATTACTGGCAGATAATCATCAATTTCATTGATTTTAAATGCCTTAGATTTAATACATTGCATCTTTAAATTTAGAATTACTCTTTACAGTCCCACGCGTAGTTGCAAACTCTGTAAACTCACCATCTTTGTCACAGCAATCCACAGCTTGAACACTTCCTCTCATAACCCACATATGAGCAGGTATACAACATTTAAGGTTAGAAAATTTGATCCGCACCTTAAAACTCAAAATATTGAAGAAATGCGTATGTTACTAAATATAAAAATTTGCAGAAAAATTATTTTAAGCAATTTTTATTACTTATAATAGGAGTTATAGTTATAGGTGAGCGAAAAAGATAATGGAACTTCATTTAGTACAAAATTATCCATAAGGCTAATAAGTAACAATTAATTCATTTTAACCATTAGTCACAAACCATTATTTTAACGAATATATATTTGTTTCTCGATAAAGGATAAATTTAAAAATTAGCATACTGTCATTAAAATGCTGAAACAGTTCTTTTCTTCTCGGGTTCTCCGTAAATAATGAGTTAACTCAAACTGTACTGCTGCTAAATAAACGGAAAAATTATTACCCTAATTATCCTATAATGTTAAACTGTTCGGCTTCTTTCTATTTGGTTCTCCTCTGATTTTTCGTCCTTTGCCGCTAACTTTGTTTCTCGTATAAGCGCACACAAATCGGAACGTGACTGAAAGAGAAGGCTCTGTTGTTAAAATAGAGAAGTTCTTTTCCTATGTTGAATTTGTTTATGTAGTATCCGGAATCGCGAGACAATTTGGTGGGTATAATAGTAAATGAATCACTCAATTGGGCTTTTAATTCAGTTCCCGTAATGGAGGAACTATGTACCTATTGGGTTGCTATACCAGTTTCCGTGGGTTCGAATTCTACTGTTGGCAATGGCGTTTGTAACCGTTCGGAACTGACTGAATTCTTGAAGAAAGTCTTGAAGCAGCAGGTCTTGGTTTCACCAGATTTCATGTAACATAAAATGGGAGCTTAGCACTCCAAAATAACCAAGAGAATCTTCCCATTATTACTTGGATAGTACGTAGTGCAAATTTAAAAATTAGTAAATTGTCATTAAAATGCTGAAACAGTTCTTTTCTTCTCGGGTTCTCCGTAAATAATGAGTTAACTCAAACTGTACTGCTGCTAAATAAACGGAAAAATTATTACCCTAATTATCCTATAATGTTAAACTGTTCGGCTTCTTTCTATTTGGTTCTCCTCTGATTTTTCGTCCTTTGCCGCTAACTTTGTTTCTCGTATAAGCGCACACAAATCGGAACGTGACTGAAAGAGAAGGCTCTGTTGTTAAAATAGAGAAGTTCTTTTCCTATGTTGAATTTGTTTATGTAGTATCCGGAATCGCGAGACAATTTGGTGGTTATAATATTAAATGAATCACTCAATTGTGCTTTTAATTCATTTCCCTTAATGGAGGAACTATGTAACTATTGGGTTGCTATACCATTTTCCGTGGGTTCGAATTCTACTGTTGGTATTGACGTTTGTAACCGTTCGGAACTGACTGAATTCGGTGCAGCAGGTCTTGGTTTCACCAGATTTCATGTAACATAAAATGGGAGCTTAGCACTCCAAAATAACCAAGAGAATCTTCCCATTATTACTTGGATAGTACGTAGTGCAAATTTAAAAATTAGTAAATTGTCATTAAAATGCTGAAACAGTTCTTTTCTTCTCGGATTCTCCGTAAATAATGAATTAACTCAACTGTACTGCTGCTAAATAAACGGAAAAATTATTACACTAATTATTCTATAATGTTAAACTTTTCGGCTTCTTTTTATTTGGCTCTCCTCTGATTTTTCGTCGCTAACTTTGTTTCTCGTATAATCGCACACAAATCGGAACGTGACTGAAATAGGAGGCTCTGTTGTTAAAATAGAGAAGTTTTTTTCCTATGCTGAATTTGTTTATGTAGTATCCGGTATCGCGAGACACTTTGGAGGTTATAATATTAAATGAAACATTCAATTTTGCTTAAAATTCCTTTCCCGTAATGAATGAACTATATAACGTTGGGTTGTTATACCATTTTCCGTGGGTTCGAATTCTACTGTTGGTATTGACGTTTGTAACCGTTCGGAACTAACTGAATTCGGTGCAGCAGGTCTTGGTTTCACCAGATTTCATGTAACATAAAATGGGAGCTTAGCACTCCAAAATAACCAAGAGAATCTTCCCATTATTACTTGGATAGTACGTAGTGCAAATTTAAAAATTAGTAAATTGTCATTAAAATGCTGAAACAGTTCTTTTCTTCTCGGATTCTCCGTAAATAATGAATTAACTCAACTGTACTGCTGCTAAATAAACGGAAAAATTATTACACTAATTATTCTATAATGTTAAACTTTTCGGCTTCTTTTTATTTGGCTCTCCTCTGATTTTTCGTCGCTAACTTTGTTTCTCGTATAATCGCACACAAATCGGAACGTGACTGAAATAGGAGGCTCTGTTGTTAAAATAGAGAAGTTTTTTTCCTATGCTGAATTTGTTTATGTAGTATCCGGTATCGCGAGACACTTTGGAGGTTATAATATTAAATGAAACATTCAATTTTGCTTAAAATTCCTTTCCCGTAATGAATGAACTATATAACGTTGGGTTGTTATACCAGTTTCCGTGGGTTCGAATTCTACTGTTGGTATTGACGTTTGTAACCGTTCGGAACTGACTGAATTCGGTGCAGAAGGTCTTGGTCTCACCAGATTTCATGTAACATAAAAAGGGAGTTTAGCACTCCAAAATAACCAAGAGAATCTTCCCATTATTACTTGGATAGTACATAGTGCAAATTTAAAAATTAGTAAATTGTCATTAAAATGCTGAAACAGTTCTTTTTTTTTCGGATTATCCGTAAATAATGAGTTAACTCAACTGTACTGCTGCTAAATAAACGGAAAAATTATTATACTAATTATCCTATAATGTTAAACTTTTTGGCTTCTTTCTATTTGGCTCTCCTCTGATTTTTCGTCGCTAACTTTGTTTCTCGTATAATCGCACACAAATCACGACGTGACTGAAAGAGGAAGTTCTGTTGTTAAAATAGAGAAGTTTTTTTCCTATGCTGAATTTGTTTATGTAGTATCCGGTATCACGAGACACTTTGGAGGTTATAATATTAAATGAAGCATTCAATTGTGGTTAAAATTCCTTTCCCGTAATGGATGAACTATGTAACGATTGGGTTGCTATACCAGATTCCGTGGGTTCAAATTCTACTGTTAACATTGACGTTTGTAATCGTTTGGAACCGACTGGATTCGGTGCAGTATGACTGGTCTCACCAGCTCTCGTGTAGCATAAAAAGGGAGAGTAGTACTCTAAACTAACCAAACGAACCTTCCCATTGTTACTTGGATATTACATAGTGCAAAAGTATATAGAAAAGAACAAAACAAATACGATCAAGTGACGATTGGTTTAGTTTTAGAGCGCTACGGCCTACGTTTTGCAACACGAGGGTTAATGAGACCGAGACTTACTGCTTAAAGCCGATTCCGAACGGCTACGAACATCCATGCAATAACTGGATTCGAACCCACGAACTCCGGTTCCGAAGGCCAGCACGCTAACCATTCGGCCATCGTTCGGCCAAGGAAGTGGAGCAGCGATTCATGTTATCCCCTTCTGTGGTATAACTTTGTACCATGTAGTAGAAATGGGAAGTTCTTGGCAGTCTGCCAACCGGGGTCTTGCATCTGTGGTAGGATTTATAAATTATTTTCTTTATATATATATGATTTAATCAAGCCTTATTTGAGTAAGATAACAGCTGAACAGGTAGGCCTCGGTATTTTGGTACGGGATTCCGATGGCTCTAATCTCACAAGCATGTATGCCTTTCTATTTTGTAAAACCTTTCAAAAATTCCTTTAAATAGTAGGTCTCATCAGACATAGTGTATAAATATAGTTGGCCATAGCTCTTACAACAAATCTTCTAAGTCAACTCAGTATCTTTTGTATAAGACGAATGATGATGAACGGCACTTAAAAAATTATAATAATTTGATAATTTCTGTTTCATTCATATTAAAACTCTATTCTTTTTCTTTGCACAATTAATAAAGTTCTCTTTTGACAAAAATAACTCATGTACAAAGTCAGAGTTAATAAATTTATGACTGTTTCTTTCCGCAGATATAAAAAGGCAAATTCAAATATTTTTTGAACTAAATAATCTTATTTATTTATGCTTATGTGAAAGTGTATTAAAACTTTATTCCTTTTCGTTGCACAATTAATAAAACTCTCTTTTGACAAAAATAATTCATGTACAATGTCAGAGTTAATAAATTTATGACTATTTCTTTCCGCAGATAAAGAAAATGCAAATTCAAATATTTTTTTGAACAAAATAATCTTATTTATTTATGCTTATGTGCAAGTGTAATAAAACTTTATTCCTTTTCTTTGCACAAATAATAAAATTCTCTTTTCACAAAAATAATTCATGCACAGAGTTAATAAATTTATGACTATTTCTTTCCGCAGATAAAAAAAAAAGACGAATTCAAATATTTTTTAAACTAAAACTTTTGAACTAAATAATCTCATTTACTTATGCTTATGTGAAAGTGTATTAAAACTTTATTCCTTTTCTTTGCACAATTAATAAAATTCTCTTTTGACAAAAATAATTCATGTACAAAGTCAGAGTTAATAAATTTATGACTATTTCTTTCCTCGGATAAAAAAAAGAAAGACAAATTCAAAAATTCTTTGAACTAAAAATTTTGAACTAACTAATCTTATTTATTTATGCTTATGAAAAAGTTTATTAAAACTTTGTTCCTTTTCTTTGCAAAATTATTAAAACTCTCTTTTGACAAAAATAATTCATGTACAAAGTCAGAGTTAATAAATTTATGACTATTTCTTTCCGCGGATAAAAAAAACGAAAGACAAATTCAAATATGTTTTGAACTAAAAAGTTTGAACTAAATAATCTTATTTATTTATGCTTATGAAAAAGTGTATTAAAACTTTGTTCCTTTTCTTTGCAAAATTATTAAAGTTCTCTTTTGACAAAAATAACTCATGCACAAAGTCAGAGTTAATAAATTTATTACTATTTCTTTCCCCAGATAAAAAAAAGACAAATTCAAATATTTTTTTAACTAAATAATCTTATTTATTTATGCCTATGTGAAAATGTATTAAAACTTTATTCCTATTCTTTGCACAATTAATAAAACTCTCTTTTGACAAAAATAATTCATGAACAAAGTCAAAGTTAATAAATTTATCACAATTTATTTCCGCGGATAAAAAAAGGCTAGAGAAATTCAAATATTTTTTGAACTAAAAATTTTGAACTAAATAATCTTATTTATTTATTTATGCTTATGTGAAAGTGTATTAAAACTTTATTCCTTTTCTTTGCAAAATTATTAAAACTCTCTTTTGACAAAAATAATCCATGTACAGAGTTCATAAATTTATGACTATTTCTTTCAGTAAAAAAATTGCCGAATGCAGGCCAATTGGTTAGGGCGCTGATCGTCGGTACCAGACTTTGTGGGTTCGAATCCCACTATGGCATGGATGTTCGTAGCCTTTCGGAATCGGCTTTAAGCTGTAGGTCCTGGTCTCATTAGCCTTTTTGTGCAAAACAGTAGACCGTAGCGCCGCAAACGAAAGACAAATTCAAATATATTTTGAACAAAATAATTTTATTTATTTTTGCTTATGTGAAAGTGTGTACTGTTCAATTATGTTAACATGGCATCAAAGTATTTTAAAGGAATAAAGAAACTTAATCTCATAAAAGGTTTTTTCTTTCCTTATCTTTTAGACTAATCTCTATATTTTTTTTACTACGTGCAGGAATAAGTGTGTTAATAAAAATTCGTTGCATTTACGATTTTCTAAAAAGGTCAAATTTATATCAAAAACTATCTTCAACTACATATGCGTTTTAAACATGAAGAGGGAACAACTTCAAAATTCATTAGGCAAGGAAGTTTAAACAGAAGAAAAAAAAAGACTCGAGAAACGAAATTGGAAATACAAATTAGTCGTTCCCCAATCAATCGATTTTCCAGACCTTTTACAAGAGACATCCATCAAAGCGTTAAAAATAAAGTGCCTCCCCCTTTAATGAACTTCGTCGGAGATGCTTGTTTGCTTTAACATATGTTCACGGAATTAATAAAAAAAGACCGTAATTTATTATTCGGGTTTAATGAGTTACGACTGAAGCTTTCGGGCGAAGTTTCATAACTCGATATTCGTTTGCAATATTTTAAAGCAGGGAAACTTGTGCGAAGCAATAAGGAAACAAGAACTATGCATATAGCTTGAAATACACGTAAAATAGTATTTGTAACTAACTAAACTTTTATGTCGTTTGAAATGAATTAGTTATTCGTGAGCTGCGGATTCACTAATTTTAAGTATTAATCCGATGAATGTAAGCTTCAGTAAAAATGTTCTCTTATCGGGTTTTATTAGTATTTGAACAGCCAATTAAGCGAACAATTGCTTATAATGTGAACTGAAGAATAAATTATTATTTTGAAATACACTGGCGAATGTATTTACTGATGTACATGATTACTGAATATATATAATGATATACTTGGATTAAAAGTAGTACCCACGCTTTTTTTTATGTATTTTGAAGGATTTCAAGTGATAAATCTGGAGCATGGTTCAAAATAAAAAGAGAAAACTTATGTTTTTTTAATGGTTTTTTTACTGTACTGCTTGAGTCATTTTGGAACCAGGTCGACCGCAGAACACGATGGCATATTGCTGAAACTTCATGCCGCTTATTCAATAACGAGGTTTAGCAGATGGAGCATACCGCTTTTTAACGCATACTGAAGCTACTTGTGACACATGCGCATGCGAACTATATCAATTCCGTAAATCGGCCATTCCATAAAAACGGGTGGGACCATTGAACTGTTTTTTTATCACTTTTCTATGAAGAATATAATATTTCAAATATGTATATTTTTGTAAAGCAATTATAACACCTAAGGAAGAGTTTTGCAAATAATAATTTCTGTTTCTTCTTTACATGTTTAAAAAATTATAAATATGCTGTTACGGGTGTGACAGTAATGTCACATCCACGACAGCAGATTTATAATGTTATATGTTTGGTATATTAGGCCTCGAATGTACCAAGTTTTTACAGCTTTTGCAGATATGCCTTTGCAAACACATGATGTCTTAGTGTGTAGTCGTCTTTATGAGATCATGTAAATTATGCAATCATGCAATAGTTTAAAGTAGGGAAATTGGGTAAAATAGTAGATAAACATGTAAATAACATAGAAATGCATATAAAACCTTATTTGTAACTAACTATTATAATTTTCAAGAAGTCTGTTATAAATCTATTGTTTGTTTGCTGTGGATTAATCAATTTGCAATATTCATCCGAAAAATTACTTTCCGGTAAAAATAAATCGTGCAGAATTTAGAATGACAAATATGAGTATAAAAGCTTCCACTGAAAAATGAACTGAAAAATAAATTATTTGAACTATACTGATAAATATAATTTAATGAATCATACTGTAATATGATTTAGGATAGAAATAAAGATGTAGTCTTAAATTAAAAGTAATACGCAGGCTCTGTTAGGTATTTTAACCCTCCGAGTGGAAGATATAGAGAAAAAAGTCTCCAAAATATACGCTAAAGGTTAACTGTCTCAGTAACCAAAGCGTTCTATGATTTTTTCTTCACCCTTTGTCGACTAAAATGGAATACGGGAAAACCACCCTAGTTATTGGCCCTTTACTTCCGGTTATATATACATATATAAATAGATATTATAGATTGCTAATTTTTAATACACATAAAGTTCGTCGAGTCTCGAAGATCATCCCATAAGAAAGAATGTATTCTAAAAGTACAAATAAAAATATTCTTTGAGAGACTTGTTTATATTTTTTACGAAAGTCATATAAGATATTTAAGTGGTGCAATTAGAGATACTTTTGTTACCGTAAACGAAATACTTAGAAATAGAGATTTACAAAGCCATGAAAAGCTATCAGCGTCTTTGTGCCTCAAGAGGTAGGGGTGCATCCCTCAATAAATGTCAAAGAGGGGTGCAGTTCCTAAACAATCGACCTGACCCTCCTACCGCAAAACTCCATGGGGAAAAGAACTAAAGCAAAAATGTACATTACATCCCTTTCTGGAGGTCGAAAATTGTACGTTAAGACTTAATCAGTTTGGCGGAATTGTACGTGTGAATCGCTTAGAGGGTTAAATGGTTTCAAGTTATGTAAAAAACAGAACAGACTGTGAAAATGAAACCAGAGATATTTTATCTTTTGTAATACAGCTTCTCGATGAAACTTATAACATTCGAATTAAATGTATAGTCTTCGTCATCTACGAGTCCATTTTACTGTTGAAATTTCTACAAAGTGATGCTGTTCAGAACACGAAGCCAAAATAAATATCCTCGACCGAGGGACAAACGACATAAAGCAGCAAAATTGTTGCAAACCGTCATGCCTGTCTCTCCTCGAATGTAACAGGTTTCTACAGATCTTACAGACTTACCTCTTGTAAACACATGTCTTGGTGTGTAGTCGCCCTTATGAGATCATGTAAATTATGCAATCATGCAATAATTTAAAGTTGGGAAATTGGGTAAATGAACAGGGGTAAAACATAGAAATGCATACAGAATCTTATTTATAACTATTATAACTTGTACGAAGTCTGTTATAAATCTATTGTTTGTTGGCTGTGGATTCATCGATTTTCAATATTAAACCCTTCCGGTAAAATGACGAGTCTAGCTCGTCATTGGTTTTTCATTCCATACCGCACAATGACCAGCTACACTCGTCATGCGACTAAAGTTAATGTTAAATATGATAATTAATTTAGTTTATAATTTCTAGTATACTGAATTTAGCAAGACTTTTGTTACTTGTGGAAATACCAGGTCACTATTACATATTGTTTATTTAGAATTTCTTGGTACAAGTCATTGCCAAATTAATGAGTCAGAATAAAAGAAAACCTACTAAGAAATGCCGTGTGTGTTACAAGAATCAAATTAGAAGTGAGACTCCCTAGCGGTGTAAACAATTCAGTATTCCTTTGCACTTTGTTTTGAAAAGTGCCACTATCTTGAAGACTATTTATTATCTGTATACCTTATTAATGTTTTGCTTTGATATTTTCTTAATTATACCTTTTCTGATATTATTTAACACTATGTAAAAACTGGATTTTAATTAGGAATATGTAAGGATTGTAAAATGAAACAAGTTTTTTAAATAAAATATAAATGGTTACTTCACGCACATTTTTTCATTATTAAATCGTACCGGAAGGGGTTAATCCGAAGATCAGTTTCTGGTAAAAATAAATGCAGAATAAGTGCAGAATTTAGAATGACAAGTATAAGTACAAAAGCCTGCACTGAAAAGCACTGAAAAATAAACAGAAAAATAAATTATTTGAAATATATGGTAAATATAATTTAATGAGGCATAGTGTAATATGATTAAGGATAGAAATAATGATGTAGTCTTAAATTGAAAGTAATACGCAGGCTCTGTTAGGTATTTTAAATGGTTTCAAGTTATATAAAAAACAGAATAGACTGTAAAAATGAAACCAGAGATATTTTATCTTTTGTAATACAGCTTGAGTTATTTTGAATTTGTTATGCAACCATGTAAATTATCGTATTGCATTTCCTTTAAGATATCATAAAATGAGCTTTATTAGAAATAACAACTTTAATAAGAACATTAGAGTATTGTAATCTAAGAGTCAATCATTCGAGATATAATCATTAGTGAAATATAAAAGGTATATATTTCCCCTAAAGGGATGAGAATAAATGATTATGAGGCAATTTCCCTGAAAAATATGTAACAGTGTATTTGGTATATCAATTTCAGTTTTAAGTAGTTAAGTACATAGTCGTGTATGTTTTTCTG
>CM063504.1:96633407-96648407 GCA_032207245.1 Pardosa pseudoannulata | reverse complement strand
TTAGAAAAGTGAAGCTACTTTACTGGAACAACTGCAAATCTGGCAGAAAGTTAGCATTTTTACAATCATTAGTTTTGCGGGACGTGTACAAGTAATTTAAGTTGGCTAATACTTCTTTAAATCTGGATGTTTATGGCTGTGAAATTAAGTACTAAAGAATGAGAAGGGCAGAAAAAAAAAGAACTTTTGATAGATATTTTACGTGTAATAATTTTGATATATTACAAACATACATATACATATATATAATTACCTAAAGATATACACATACCGATATATACATATATACACATATAGACAAATGTATGGTATATTTATTTATTAACCCTATAAATTTAGTTTTTTTATTTTTCGGGGATATATATATATATAATATATATATATATATATATGTTCGTGTATATATATATTTATATTTTCATATATATACATTAATATATGTATATATATATACTCATATCTATATCTATATATCTATATATATATACATATATATTTGTGTATACACACACACACACACATATATATATATATATATATATATATATACATTAATATATGTATATATATATACACATATCTATATCTATATCTATATATATATATATATATGTGTATATATATATATTTATGTATATATATATATATATATATATATATATATATATATACATACATATATACATACATATATATACACACACACACACACACACACACACATATATATATATATATATATATATATATATATATATATATATATATATATATATATATATATATATATATATATATATATACATATATATATATACATATATATATATATATATATATATATATATAATATATATATACACAGCTAATATATAATATAGAAAAATATATTTAACATTTTTTAAAATATGTTAATTCCTTATGTAACAAATATAACGTTAAATGTGTCTTTTAAACTTAAAAAAACTTGTTTGTTATCGCATTTTCCTCTTTTTTTTTACTTTATTAAATATTCTTGTTGGCTCGTGCTTTGCTGTTAAATATTAAATACTTGATCGATACATACTTTTCTGGTTTATGAATAATAACGATACGTGAACTTTTTTGTTAAACACGTGACATAATGGGAGTTTATGCTTTACGTTAATCACGGTTGAAGTAACTTAAGGGATTTAGACAACTGGGTATTAAATATTTATGTGAGCTTTAAAGGGAGATGAAAATGTGTGTTTAATTTAGAAACGACACAAAAGTAAACACAAATATAAACACGATAGTGTTTGGTATGGTTTGGAGAACTACAGACTATTTTTTTTTGCTACACTAGGACTAATAAGATTTGAAACTATCTAGACACGACTGCCTATATAAATTTCTCATTTTTTTAAATGTAACGCTTTATAAAGATTAATTTAGAAATACTGTAATTAAACTTTTAATTAGTAGCTATTCAAAAGTTAAATTAAACTTCCTAAGAACTTACGGATTAAAGATTTAATAAATGTATAGGGGACTTTAAAAACAAATTAATTTTTTTTGAAGAAACTGTTAGAAAATTTAGTATGTTATTAACGATATACGAACGTTATCTCAATTTAAATAGTTTTACAAGTTATTGATTATTATTATATGTTTCAAAAGACGTATTATTACGGATGTTCCATGTGCATTTTTGGGTATAATATGGTATTTTATATCTACAGGATATTTTGGGATCCTAGAACAAAACGTACTTTTCATCTTAAGCATTCGATAGAATTGCAGTTACAAAAACTAATATAAACTAAACAAATCCCTTTAATTTAAAAAAGTGATAGATTTTTGCTTATCGAAATACATTGTTTTTTAAATAACTTTTTTTTCATACCCTACAAGATAAATGCTGGATGAATTTCGAAGGCTAGTGTTACAAAGTGAAGTGTTTGAAAAGATATAATAATTTGAAATATTATTCGAAAGAGAATTCCGAAGAATTAAATTTCCGAGTTGCCTTTCATGATGATAATTAAATTTATTATAAGGTGATGGATATAAAAACGTTCTTTTTCCCTCATTATTAATTATATTTCTGAATTCAATTATGTAGAAATATCTTCAAATTTCCACATGTGAAGAAACACTATAGCCTTAAACGTTTACTATGCGTTTACTTGTAAATACAGATAAGAGCGATAAAATGTTATCAATTTACAAACTAGCTGAATTACCCTGTCTTTCGTAGGTGTACCCAGAGGAGATAATCTTCACTTTAGAGGGATAGAGGTAGTGTTATCGAAATCTTTAACCCTCTAAGCGGTTCGCACGTACAATTCCGCCAAACCAATGATGACTTCAAAACGTACAATTTCGACCTCCAAAAACGCTCCGAAAATGAATGTAATATACATTTTTGCTAGTGCTTTCCTCCATGTAGTTTTGAGGTAGGAGGGTCAGGTCTACTGTTTAGGAATTGCACCCCTCTTTCACTAACATTTCTTAAGGGGTGCAACCATACCCCCCGAGGGATAAAGACGCTGATAGCATGGCTTTGTAAATCTCTATTTCAAAGTATTTCGTTTGTGGTAACAGATGTATCTCTAATTGCACCCCTTAAATATCTTGGAAGACTTTTGTAAAAAAATATAAATAAGTTTCAAAACGAATATTTTTATTTGTACTTTTAAAATCCATGATTTCTTATGAGATAATATTCCAGACCTGAAGAGCTTTATGTGTATTAAAAATTAACAATTTATAATATCAATTTATATATCTATATATAACCGGAAGTAAAGGGAGTATAACGAGGGTGGGTTTTCCATATTCCATTCTATTCGACAAAGGGTGGAGATAAAATTCATAGAACTCTTTGGCCACTGACATCAGCGTATTTTGGAGAATTTTTTTCTAGATGTGTTCCACTCGGAGGGTTAATGAACAGTGATTTTTCTCTCACAGAAAAATTGGTATTCAAGAAAAATTGGGAAAAATTTTACTGTATATTTTATATAGATAAATAATAATACTCTACATTTTTATGAACTAGCATAAAATTGAGAATGGTTTTTATCATTCTGTAACTCCTTTCTCATGATCTCTTTTCTGGTCTCTGCATAGATTTTCCACTGTTGATATTACACTAGTTATTAGCCTACTACACTCTTGTGGTCATAGAAAGCACCAACCATATGATCTTTAAACTTTTTTATCAACACAAAAATACTCTTATTTGCAGTAATCCTAAATTCCCACTAAACAATACTGGATGTGCAAAAAGATGGTATCAAATTGCTTCGACGATAGACTTTATTTATATGACTATTTTTTATATCATTCTTGCATTTTTTATTAAAAACTACCAGAGTTTGCTTTTTTAAAAGGGATGTTCTAACGTTAATATTTCACTTATAATTTTTTAAAACTTCATGCATACCCAAAGTGCATACTATTTTAATTTAGAAGCTATCATGTGGCTATCTTCACTCAGAACACAAATTTGGGCATGTGCCACGTGACCTCATTTCTTTACTCCATTATTCTATACATTGCTTGAGATAATCCAAGCAACGCTCTGTTGCTTAGCCAATTAAGTTTTCTTTTTACATTTTGTACATTTTGTAAACTACAGTCAATTTTCTTTATTTGATTCTTTATGTAAATATCCAAAATTTGCTGTTTTTGAGAATATATTAAATTTTTGTATCATCTAAAGTAAAGTCAATTTCCTCAAGTTTAAAAAATTGTATTCTCTGAAGGTTTCGGTTAATATGACTAATTTCTCTTCAAAGGTTTTAGAGATGTAAGAGGAATGAATGTTTTGCATGAATAATCCCCTAGTTCGCTCTGCTGAATTTGTAAAAATTTCATGTCCTTTTTCTACTTTATAAAATCAAAATATGACTGCGCTCAGTATCACATCATAAAACACTCTATTGAGGAATTATCCCCCCATTTGTACTCATAACATTATTTATAACAGTAGTCTAAACATCAAACTTACAAGTCTACCGTCGGATAACCTAGCAAAAGTGTATTATAAAAGCTTAAAATCAATAACGTTGGGATCAATTGCATTCTAAGAGCCATAAAAGTCTTATCTCATTTGGACATAAATTGTCTAGGGGTTAGTGGCTAAGATCTCTGGATTCTTGGTTTAAACACTTGTGATAACCCATTCAATCTTCCTATGTTAACAAAGAACGTGGATGATAAAGCTTAAAATCTATAACGTTTTGATGAGCTGCACTTTAAGAGCTATAAAAGTCTTATTCCAACTGGACATAAGACTGCCTAGAGGTTAGTGGCTAAGGTCTCAGGATGCCGATTTAACACTGGTGAGAACCCATTCCATCTTCCTATATTAACAAAGAACGTGGATGATAAAGCTTAAAATCAATAACGTTGGGATGAGCTGCACTTTAAGAGCTATAAAAGTCTTATCCCAACTGGACATAAGACTGCCTAGAGGTTAGTGGCTAAGGTCTCAGGATGCCCGATTTAACACTGGTGAGAACCCATTCCATCTTCCTATATTAACAAAGAACGTGGATGATAAAGCTTAAAATCAATAACGTTGGGATGAGCTGCACTCTAAGAGCTATAGAAGTCTTATCCCAATTGGACATAAGACTACATAAGGGTTAGTGGCTAAGGTCTCAGGATGCCCGATTTAATACTTGTGAGAACCCATTCCATCTTTCTATATTAACAAAGAACGTGGATGACAAAACTTTGGCTCTAGATGTTCTCATTCTGTTACGTGAAAGAGAGATAAGAAAAAGGAGCAGAACCCTTACTCTCCTGGGAAGAAATTGAATTTCCCTCATTGAAATCTCTGGTGTCTAAACATCAAACTTACAAGTCTACCGTCGGATAACCTCACAAAAGTGTATTATAAAAGCTTAAAATCAATAACGTTGGGATGAGCTGGCACTCTAAGAGCTATAAAAATCTTATCCCAATTGGACATAAGACTGCCTAGGGGTTAATAGATAAGGTTTCAGGATGCCCGATTTAACACTGGTGAGAACCTATTCAATCTTCTTATATTAACAAAGAACGTGGATGATAAAGCTTAAAACCAATAACGTTGGGATGAGCTGTACTCTAAGAGCTATAAAAGTCTTATTCCATTTGGAAATAAGACTGCCTAGGGGTTAGTGGCTAAGGTCTCAGGATGCCCGGTTTAACACTGGTGAGAATCCATTCCATCTTCCTATATTAACAAAGAACGTGGATGATAAAGCTTAAAATCAATAAAGTTGGGATGAGCTGCACATTAAGAGCTATAAAAGTCTTATCCCAACTGGACATAAGACTGCCGAGAGGTTAGTGGCTAAGGTCTCAGGATGCCCGATTTAACACTGGTGATGACCCATTCCATCTTTCTATATTAACGAAGAACGTGGATGATAAAGCTTAAAATCAATAACGTAGGGATGAGCTGCACTTTAAGAGCTATAAAAGTCTTATCCCAACTGGACTGCCTATGGGCTAAGGTTTCAGGATGCCCGATTTAACACTATTGAGAACCCATTCCATCTTCCTATATTAACAAAGAACGTGAATGATAAAGCTTAAAATCAATAACGTTGGGATGAGCTGCACTCTAAGAGCTATAAAAGTCTTATCCGAATTGGACATAAGACTGTCTAGGGGTTAGTGGCTATGGTTTTAGGATGCCCGATTTAACACTGGTGATAACCCATTCCATCTTCTTATATTAACAAAGAATGTGGATGACAAAATTTTGGTTTTAGATGTTCTCACTCTGTTAGGTGAAAGAGAGATACGAAAAAGGTGCAGAACCCTTACTCTCCTGAAAAGAACTGAAATCTCTGGTGTGGCGTCACGCCTTTAGAGCAGGTGACCCGTTATGAGTCATACAGCCACTTTTCTGTTACTTTGAAGGTGAAATATAAAAGTATTATCAAGTTCTGAATAAAACTTTAGATTTATATGAATTAATCCCAAACAAGAACTTTTTTCTTTATATATAAATAATATGATAAGGCACAATATATAAAACAGCTATGACAAGTAAAAAAAGGGAAAAAGTACTTACTCTTATTAGAATAAAAGTAAGAGAAAAAGTAAGATATATGCTATTATAAAACAGCTATGATCATATTTATTCAACAAATTAAATTTTGTTCCGTTCAACTGCTCTTCAAAATTAATTCTAATGAAACGGTCAAGTTCTTATTTACCTCGACGACTTCAAATTTTAAGGTCCCAACCTCTTTAAATAATTTTTCAAACAAGGAAAAGAATTATTCGAGTTATACTGTATTATCTTAGTGAATAATGCAGGGGTTCATTAATTACATTTTAAGCAAACTTGTAATTTGGGGTACAATTACTCAAAAGACTGAAATTAGCAGTTTCAGAAGATTTTAAACTTCCATTTATGTTTTAAGGTAATTACGGTTCTTAATTACTGGCTAAGATTCAATTCGTTAAATTTTAAAATGCTCTTGCACTTCTTGAATACTTATTCGGTGAATGGCGGGTGTTAGATTTTAGATAATGAAAAAACTGAGATCTTTCGTGTTTTAATTTACTTACTTTCACTTGAATAGTTAATTTTTAACAGAGTTATAAATAGGGTGTGTGAAAGTGGATGATTAATTTTGAAATGAAATTTGATTATTTTCTTTATTTGATAATAGATTATTTTAGCTGATATGTTCACTTAACCTTTAAAATACCTCGATCGAAATTTTAATATCCATATAATGTTAAACGATAATCTTCACAAATCTTTAGAGGAAATATTTTGCTCTTTTGCAAAATTTCTTTATAACTTTCATTTTTTCTAAAATATTTCTAATTTTTTAAAAAATTGTTTCATTTTAGTTCAAGAATTATATTCAAAATTAGGGTCAACTGATGATTTATAAAATGAGAGACAGTTCAGATTTGCAATATCTGCTGATAAATCCGGATTAGTATATCGTACTCATAAAGTAGGTTTTGATATTCAAAACTTTAGCTATTTCAGTTGGAAAATTAGAATTTCGAAACATTGCACTGTGGAATTATAAATGATTTTCAATTATGAAGCTGTTACCAGAGGGGTAAAATGAGAAACTTATTATGCACCTCAGTGTTTCACTACAAAACTTAAAACCCCCACGATTTCGATATGCTAGTTTGACTTTGAATTACATCAAAATAAAAAACACGATTTGTATTTTACCCTCTTATGAAACTGTAAAATTTTAGAAAATATTTTAATCTAAGTTATAATGCATTTTTTTCATCTTCAATAGTAAAGAGTAAGTATGTAAACAGAGTTAAGATAAACATCTCAAAATGTTATAAGTTAATCCCATCAATAATTTTATGGCGTCCTAGATAAAGAAATTAGCCTTATCTTTAACTAAACTGACATATGGATTTAATGTTTGCCATGACCTTTTGGTATTTCAAAGATGACTGCTTGGAAAGTTCATGATATGCGTATAGAAAAGTATGAACTTTGCATTAAAAAGGAAATACATGAATTATGTAAGAGTACGAATGCAATATTCTAAGCTGATTCCTGCCCACTTTTCAATTTTTCCAGCTTGATTAGCGAACATCTACGAGTAAGCAATGGTAAATTAATTTAAAAATCCTGTGTGGAGATATATGAGTTGTAGATTACACACTATGCATATTAAATTTCAGTCCATGTGAACTCGTGCAAAATGGTAAGTCAAAACAGTGATATGATGGTCTAGAGCAGCAATACCATTTCAAGCCCGTGTTTGTTTTGCACCTGTTGTAGTATGAAACATTTTTATTATTTTACAAAGAACAACTAATGACACTTAGGCATTAATTGATCATGTTTGTGAACAGAAGAATTGGAATGTTTGAGCATAAATAATTTTCAACGAAAGAGTTTCAAATTATAAATATGCTTCAGTATATGAAATTTCGAGTCTGTAGCAGAAGGCCATACATTTTGAGACACATAGATAACAGGAGAGTCAAATAAGTTAGTTTGCATGGGAACAACTTGCAATCTACGTTTATGTGCACTTAGAGTGTATATTTTCAGTGTAGTTTAAGATACTGGAAGTGAAGTTAAGTAGAGTAGACCTAGCTTAAGTTCAATGACGAGTGAATATTTAGTCTGTAAATTGATTCTCAAATCACAGCTTGGAGAGGTCATACAAAACATTTTTGTAGGGAAAGTCATGATGTGGGCAGCTATTATTCTAAAATATTTCACCCATATGTATATCTCCCTTCAGTTACTCTTAAAACTGAAAAAGAAACTCACGTCAATCCCTTTCGTCGTGCTGTGGTCGTGGATTCACATTCATGAATGAAGTCTAATGTGGCCATCATCGACTATACCCTTAAAAGTGAAGATAGTTACTGTCTTTCTTGGTCACCTGATCTTATAACTATAGAATATCTGTGAGATATCCTCGGTAGACAACCTGTAGTCTGATAGCATCCATTAAGTTTAAAAAAGGCTCTTCAGGCTTGAAATTCGCTGAGTATACAAATTACTTACTTCAATGAAGGCATGAAATTTCATTGTACAACCTGGGTGTTAAACAGGAAATTACAAACTTTATTAAATTTTAATATGCATTTTCTTAATTACATTTTGCTAAATTTTAAAGTATCGTTCTAATCATTTTGCCTGCCAAGTAAAAATCAATACTACTTCTTGTTTTTTATTTATTTTCTACTGTAACTGCTAATTATAAGCATCATATTTTTTAATCCATTCTGATTAATAATTTATGCATAAAATTTTACACATAAAAAGCAAATTATATTTAATATTTACAGTGTATTAATGTACATATTTATCCCACCTATCAATCAATCAATCTATCTATCTATATTTCTCTCTTTTTATAAATATACATATACACACGTGTTCAATGCAAGAAAAACAATGTCGAAACAGCTTTGAAATTTTTAAATGATTATATTTTGGCAATAACGAAATGCATTAGTGATTTTACTTTTTCTTCCATAAATCTGTCCGTATTGGACCAAACAAAACACCAGGTTTCAGAAACAATTCCGCTGATAATCAGTAGATTCTAACTTTTGAGCAAATCCAAATGTCTGTGCAATTTCATTTTAAGATAATATTTTTCTGACACAAAAACTGTATAAAAATAAATGAATCAATTGCCAATGGACAATTATATATAAAAGAAATTACACTCTATTCTGGTAAATGCTGTAAGTTATTAAATGTTTAAAATTTCAATATTTACAGATGCTATTAATAGTAGTATACGAAGTAAAAATAGAAAATCATTGTTTTCAACGAAAATAATTACCTTGAGACCGGGTCTTCGATTAATATCTTAAAAAGTCCAAAATATTCAAAATAGTAAACAAAACGAAGCCAAAAAAACTTTTGGTATGTTTAGGTTTGACTGTCTACCTGTCTTTATGTGAATATAACTCCAAAAAGAAATGAGGGATGCTGAATGGGTAAAATTTGAGTATTCGAATTTCACATCAAAATGGTATATTCGCGACTAGATTTTGGATACACTTGGTCTATCGATCGATTACTGTAATGGTTAATATAGATTATTGGTTTACATAATGGCCAGCAATAATATCTCGGTGAGTGTAAAAGTAAAAGTTGTGTATTGACAATTTGAAATAAAAGCTAAATAACGTCCCATTTATTTTCTAATAGACTTTGCCACTAAGGTATATCTAATGCATAAAACGCTTAGTATGGATGTATGTAAACAGGATTGCGTGCAAACGGTACAAACTATAACCATGAAATTTGGTATAAGAACTCTTCAAGGCAGCATGTGAAACTTTCTTAAGCCTTTTTTCAAATTTTGAATGTTTTTATTTATTTAATTTATTTAATGTTAAATTGAGAGTAGTCTTTTCTGGCAACAAACTTCTTTTACTCGATTTCTTTTCATTAATTTTAAAACGTGTATTTTCCATTCGCAAAAAAGTTAAATTGTTAAGCTGTATTTCAATTTCCATTTTTAAGGATAATTATTAAATTAAAAAATATTTTTTCATATGTCGTTTCTTTGGGAAAAAGTTGTGCTAAGTTATTTAAGTTTATTACTGAGTACTTGTTTGATTGTAGTGATTTAAATTGTAATTTACAAACAAAATTAATGAGTTACTATAACATTAATACAGCTTTCAAATTGAAGTTGAATATATATTATGAATATATTTCTATAAGTTTCATGTTTAAGTTCACTTTAAGTTAATCACAATTTACGTTACAGCATTCATAAGTTTATATATTTTTCTAATAATTTATTTATTTCCTTTTCCGGGTTCATCTTTGAATTCAGCTGTGATTTATTTTCCATGCTTTCTCTGAAATATAATTGGTATAAAATCTGTTTGGAATAGTTTTGCTTGGTGGAATACAGAAACTAATTACTGCTTTATTTCCCAATGCCCCAACACTCACAAAAAAGCGTAGTTTTCAAAGAAGAAATATCATATGTACAATTCCATTTAATGTATGCTCCAAACAAGGGATACTAATTAGTAAACAGTTCAGACAGCTATAGCTTCAGTTTTCTGCACAGCAAAATCTTGAACATTTAGATATTTATTTAACCGTATTTACTATAGGACTTTCATAAAAATTGAAACTACAAAATATTGTTTTAAACTATTTACTTTATTCATTACTAATAACTGTTTCGACAGTACATAACCTCTATTTACAGACTTTTCACCTTTTTCTTAAATAGGGCCTGACAAATTTATTCTGTTACAAGAAAAGTTCTTTAACCCCTTCAGGTAAAATGACGAGTCTAGCTCGTCATTAGTTTTTCATTCCATACCGCACAATGACGAGCTACACTCGTCATGCGGTTAAAGTTACTGTTAAATATGATAATTAATTTAGTTTAAAATTTCTAGTGTACTGAATTTGGCAACACTTTTATCACTTGTGAAAATCACAAGTCACTATTGCATATTGTTTACTTAGAATTTCTTGGTACAAGTCATTGTCAAATTAATGAGTAAGAATAAAAGAAAACCTACTAAGAAATACCGTGTGTGTTACAAGAATCAAATTAAAAGTGAGACTACTTGGCGGTGTAAACAATTAAGAATTCCTTTGCACTTTGTTTTGAAAAGTACCACTAGTTTGAAGACTTTTATCTGTATACCTTATTAATGTTTTGCTTTGATATTTTCTTAACTTTACTGTTTCTGATATTATTTAACACTATGTAAAAAGTGGATTTTAATTAAGAATATGTAAGAATTGTAAAATGAAACAAGTTTTTTAAATAAAAATTAAATGGTTATTTCATGCACAGGTTTTCATTATTAAATCATAGAGGAAGGGATTAAGTGAGATTGTATGAGCAATTAGAGGGGAGTATGATCCGATTATTTATTACAAGAGTGTATCCATTGAAAAAGCAGTGACCATGGTAATTACAGGTTACGGAAATTAATTAATTTTTATCACATTTATTATGAGCTATTTTTGTGTCCTAACCTTACAATTATTAGACGATGATGGATTATCATGATACCAGAATAGAAATTGAATCCCTGATCTTCAACCGGTATAATATATATCCACGATCAAAAGCAGCGTCTAATTGTAAACGATCTCCAATATCAGAATGTAAAACATACACTGCTAACTTTTCCAATAGTTTTGACTCGAGGGGTTCGTCTAAATATATGACCAAATGATAAAGTACTGCTCTTTGGTACCAGAGGTAATGGGTTCAATTCTCCCAGCAGACTAGGATGTTCGTAGCCGTTCAGAATCTGCTTTAACCCCTTCCCAGTTTTTCCCGAGCTGAACTCGGGCAGGTGAAATGTACCATCCTGGCTCATCCCGAGTGTAGCTCGGGCACTGTGAAATTTTACACTGTGCAATCATACTTTTCGAATTATATCACATATACTTGTTGTGGTTTCGAATGCTTTTGTTTACATTTCTGGTTAATAGTTTATGTGCTGCTAAAAGAGAGACAGTAGAGGTAAAGAGAGAAACAAGGTTCTACTGTCCAGATTGCGATGTTGGACACTGTGCAGTAACCTGCTTGTATCATACACGATCAAATTTTGATTAATAATTACTTAATCATTTATGTAAATGCAAAGGATATAAATAAAATTTATTTCAAGGTAAAAGCTAATTATTCTAAACTTTATATCTGTAGTTAGTGTGAATGGACTCCAAAGTCTAATAATTTCTGCTTTACAGAAAGCCAACTATACAGGTAAATTACTCATTTATTTAAATTGATTTTTTTACATTAATTTTTAGGAAATTTTGTTAAGCAGAAATTCCCAGTTTCAATAGCTCTCTTGCAGCTAAACATAGCTTTCCTAACCAAACCAATGTTTTTGATTTTGGTTTGAGCATCCTATGTTCACTTTTTTCTTCATGCTAATTGTTCACAGCCGATATAATTTAAATACTATATATATATATGTATATATATATATATATATATATATATATATATATATATATATATATATACATATATATATGTATATATATAATATATATATATATATATATATATATATATAATATATATATATATATATATATATATATATATATATATATATATATATATATATATATATATATATATATATATATATATATATATATATATATATATATATATATATATATATATATATATATATATATATATATATATAACAGTTAAAATTAGAGATTGTCGGATTTCTAGATTATGAGAGTGGGAACGTTTTGTTTCCCGTGTTGATGGTCACGTGACAGGGCGAGAGACATTATTCCATTAGATGCTCCAATGTGGAGTGTGGCGTAAAGCCTAAGAAGGCTGTACGTATGTCGATATGAAAATAAAAGTTTATGGCTGTGACTACTTCATGATTATTGTGTTTGGTAAAGAACTCCTGATTATGTTTCATATATAAATATATAAATACGCTTATTTAAGTAGATTACTTTGTTGCATATATTTACACTGAGTAAGTATTCAATGAAAAATTAGTTATTTGTTTGATTACTTTTGTCAATGCAATTTTATTGGATGAATATTATTGCTACATCTGACACTTTGCTCCCCTTGTGACGTTACATGTTGGAGAAAAACACTTTTGAATGATGTTGCTACATAAATTCATCCAAAATACATGTTTGGGACATCAAATATATGTTGGCCTTTGAATTGGCAGCAAACGTTATTAACGTTTTAAATAATATTGGTGTTACAATAATAATATAGATAGCTTCTCTTATATTTGAAATCATAAAGTTTCCTTATTCTTAATGTGAAAGTGCAGCTATCTTTTACATAAGGTTTGCGAAACTGATCTGCTCGCCGCATTCCCACATTGTGGGTTTCATGCCCAAAAATATTTTTCGCGACTCAAGGAAGCGTGTGGTGTAGTCAGTGGAAACGACTGTACTTAAACTTCACCAAGTTTGGAGAGTTGTGATTGGTCGCCAGGAGGCGATTCCGGACCATGCTGGAGTTCCGGTCAATCTGGACAGAGCCGGAAAGGACACATTGTGCAGAGGACAATGAAAAAAGCATAGGGTTGCTGGAGTAGTTGAGAAGGAAGGAAAAAGAATGTAGCGTGCTCTTGGACTTTGGCAATTTTACTTTCAGGTGTAGCACGTGGAGTGCCTCTTTTACTTCTTATTTTTAAAAATTTTTTTAGCATTTTTTCTTATCTTTTCTTCCCACTGATATATTTGTTTGTTTTGTTTGGAGCTCTACGGTCTACTGTTTTGCACACGATGGCTAATGAGACGGGGACCTACTGCTTAAAACCGATTCCGAACGGCTACGAACATCCATGCCAGAGTGGGATTCGAACCCACGAACTCCGGTACCGACGATCAGCGCCCTAACTAATCGGCCAGCGTTCGGCTGTATTTGTATATTGTAATATAGATCTGTGTAATTTTGCTATAATCAATATTAAAGACGATATAAGGCAAACTTGGGTTTTTATTGGATTTAAAGTAACATTAGTAATGTACTACACCATGGCACTTAACTCGATAGAAAATGATTGTGAGTAATTATGTATATAAGTTTAATCAATAATAAATTGAACACTAATATATATATCTTGAGGATATAAGCTAAAAAATATTAAATGTTTGTTATCCCATAGTTTACCAAATATTATCATTGATAACCATATATTTCAATTTTGCGTGCTTTGAAAGTATGAAAATAAATCACAAAAGTTAGGAATCTCAAAAATCCTATCCATTAATTTTAATTTTAGTTTTCATATAGTTTTTTTTCTTTTTTTTCTGTTTACACTATAAAAAGATTCTAAAAATGCGGTTTTCAGTTTGATTCATTGCATGCAACAGATAAAAATTCCATTCATTTTTAATAAATTGGACGATCTCTGAACTGTTCACGAATCCTCCTTTCGGGAAAATGTCACGAAAACATGCTCGCTCCAGAAAACAAAAATTGATTTGTTTTGATACGGCTTCGTTCATGTCAAAGAACATCTTTCTTTTTTCCTATTTCGATGCTGCTGCGAATTCATTGCGAGGGAAACAAATAAAAAACCTGTTTCCTTTTGAAAATTGCTTTCGCATTTTCATGGTCAAGGCTCTTCTAAACATGAAATGAATAATACATCTTTCTTGTAAAAAGTGAAAAAGTCTCTGACGAGGAATAATGGAGAAATTCCGCTCAGCTGTCGCAACAATTTTAAATTAAAATACTTTTTCCTCTCGAAAACAGCTTTTGTATTTGGAGAAATTTCTTATCAAAACTAAAACCTCCAATAGAAAAATATTTATATTAGACTTCAAAGCGGCGTAGACAAAAGTAATGCTAATATGCTGATAGGATACTATCTTTCTTGGTAAGATAAATTCGCAAGAGCCTGAATTTATTTTTTTTTTCGTTTTAGTGAAATTTTTTAACTTTCAACACTTTCCTTTGAAATTTTTTTTCTTCTGAATCTCTTTTAAACAAATTGAATTCTTTGGAGTTTGAACTTTTTTGGAATGTTAAGTAGCTATTGATT
>CM063504.1:96618407-96628407 GCA_032207245.1 Pardosa pseudoannulata | reverse complement strand
TTAATTTAATACTTTTGACATTGTATATATATATCCCAAAATATTCCGAGTGCATTAAGCTTTTCTTAGTATTTCTAAACGTTTTGGAGACTGACTGTTTTGTATTAAAATTAGTACCGGGTGGTCTAAAAGAAACTATATATGAGTCCCCTAAGAGTCCCTAATGGCCGAACCGTTCAACCAATCGAAGTGAAAGTTTAGATATAGTTATTTGAATGTATGAGGGTACATATTGTGATGCTTTAAAGCAATAAACCTCTCACCCTTACGGTTATGGTGACAAAATTTCGAATTTTTCGAATGGATTCACTTTATTCCTGTGCAAATAGATCAGAGGATGGAAACACCTTAAATGACGTTGGAACGAGACACGTATGACTTAAATTGGCGAAATAAAACATTCGCGAAGAAGAGCATCGTAAAGAACGAATTCCAATAAAAGTTGAAGTGTATTGACACACGAAACGAGATAGATTAGCACGAACATGAAGATACAATCTTCCCATACTGCTTATATCACAAGCAGTGCTTTGCAAAAGTGATTGGTGCTTCTACTGCCTATCCCAGTGAAATATGCAAAAGTGCAACAATACACCTTCCTTTTATTGTGATTCGTTCTTTAAGATGCTCTTCTTTGCAAAAGTTTTACGCAGCAAATTGACGTAATAAGTGTCTCGTTCCGACGTAATTTAAGGTTTTTCCATGCTCTGATCAATTTGCATACCAAAAAAAGTGGGTGTTGCCATTCGAAAATTTCGAAATTTTGTAACTGTAACTGTAACTAGGAGAAGTTTATTGTTTTAAATCATCACAATGTGGACCTTATACATACAAATAACTATATATAAACTTTCATTTTGATTGGTTGAAAGGCTCGGCCACTAGGGACTCATGTATAGGGGAAGTTTCTTTTAGACCACCCGGTACACTTTTATAAAAAGGGAAATTTTTTAAATTACACAGTGTTTAATACCGAAATAAAAACGAAAAAATTATTAAATTTTAATCTGAATTAACTTTTTAATATAAATATATTTAACCGATTAAAGTCTGTCTTCCATTTGGGACAGTTAAAATACAATTTATAGAATACTTTACTAGGAAAGAGTTTGGACAATTTTTAGAGAAGGTAGATGTCAATCTTATAAAAAATCTTCCAAATTTTCTATTATCTGGTATTAGTTAGTTTTTTCATTTGGATTGATTTATGATCTTTCGACCTTCTCAAGTATGTTTACTTTAACGGCACGTTGGAACATCGACTAAAGATGACAAACAGCTTTATCAATTTCATTGATTCGCTTTATTGTACTGTGTCTTCATAGGATACTAAATAAACCTCTTATTAGAAACTTTTTCTTTTGCTATAAATGACATTCTATGATATTTTAAATAACAGCAGGCTACTGATTAGAATAAGCTGTAATATTCAATGTTGTTTGAATTTCATATTTTTTTTCAAAAGTTCGTAATGATTTAGAATTTAGATATATAAATTTAATAACTCTCACATCAAATTGTTAACATAAGTTAAAATCGATACTTACACTTGTTACTTACACATAAATGCTAAACGAATAGTGAAAATTGAAAGTAATTGACTAATACTCTTTGTGAAGGAGTATTTTTAATAAGTGTTGTTGAACTATTCCATTTTCATGAAAATATCTTGTGTTCTATTCAAATGTTCCTTTTTTTTGCTGTAGATTTTAGTATTTTATATGGTTTATATAACAGTGCTCATAATAGGAATACATTTAAGAGTATATTATTAAAAAAATAGATTCAAAGCCTGATAAGTTAAGGAAAAAGTATCTTTTTAACTCAATGGTCATCATAGTATGTTTGAGTATTTCAGTAGATCCATGAAAATTTTAGAGGATCCACAAGGTAGACTGATTTTTGATCTATCACTCAGCGTTGCCCGTTACTCTTTCTGTGTATTTTACTAAAGGGAATAAGATATGGACTTTTTCGAACAGTGGCTGACAAGTTAAGGAAAAAGTATCTTTTTATCTCAATGGTCATCATGGTATGTTTGAATATTTCAGTAGATCCATGAAAGTTTTAGAGGATCCACAAAGTTGACTGATTTTTGATCTATCACTCAGTGTTTCCCGTTACCCTTTCTGTGCATTTTACTAAAGATAATAAGATATGGATCTTTTTGAACAGTGGCTGAGAAGTTAAGGAAAAAGTATCTTTTTGACTCAATGGTCATCATGGTATGTTTGAGTATTTCAGTAGATCCATGAAAGTTTTAGAGGATCCACAAAGTTGACTGATTTTTGATCTATCACTCAGCGTTGCCCGTTACCCTTTCTGTGTATTTTACTAATGGGAATCAGATATCGACCTTTTCGAAGGGTGGCCGGAAGGGTAAGGCGCTGCTCTTTGGGTTGTATTTGTTCTAATACCGCTAATAGAATGAATGTCCGTAACCATTTGGAATCGGCTTTAGGCAGTTTGACCGGTCTCATTTTATTTCACGTAGCAAAACAGTAGATCGTAGCTCTAAAAGCACACCGACGTAGCCCATCTAAATGTGGCTACAAATTTTCATGGGAATACTAGTTGAAAGAAACATAATCCATATTTTTTTGTAGACTGTAACAAAGAGTTACACTTCTACTACGTCACCACGAAACTGACCTACAGGCGATGTGATGTGTGTGACCTCCTTCGACCCCATTGGTCAAGAGGGATTGCTAAACACGGAATAATTATCTTCGGCCCAGGCAACGCTGTACAACGAACTTTTTCGAGAGATCTGCGGGTCCCTCAGAGAGAGAGTAAGGAAGAAGGAGTGTGCAGCTCAAAATCTTCTGCGGGGGTTCTAACACCATTTTCTTTTTAAGACCAAGTAGCTATGTTGGGCAAATATTTGATCGAGTATGTTCCCTATGGCATGATGGCCCTATTAGTATTTTTATTTCCTATTTACACCTTTATATATATTCAAAATAAAAAAAAAACTTAGAAGGAGGAATTAGTTTTTTTATCAATTTTGTATTTTCTCACGGGTACTCTATTATACATGGCGTGCAGCTGGCCTAGACGGTCTTAACCTTATCATAGACGAATGTGTGTAAACAAATGTATCGACAAGAAAAAACGGGATTTTACTGAAAAAGATCTACACGCAGAATACACCTGAAAACTAACAATCATTTTTAGCCAATTTACGTACAGTAGGAAGGGTTAACAACTGAAATGTCACAAAAAAAAGTCTACCAAGCTCCTTATTAGCACTTTAAAAAACACCTTTCGAAATTTCACTGCTGATTCTAAAGAATACTTTAGATTGTATTGTCATATGTAGATTTCGATATTTTAAGACATTTTATTCGTAAAACATAGAAATACAACGAAATCTGATACTGTTAGTTACACTGTCTAACTAGTGACATTTAAGACATTTTGTGACATTTTGTGCTAAAAGCCCGCATCATTCTCTCCGGAATGGATTCAAAGAGAACATTACTTGTTCCTGGAATTTGTAAATAAAAGAGTATACAATCAGCGTAGGGGAATTTCGATTTAAACTGGCTAGCAGAAAGTGACTTTGGAAAGTATCCCAGTTTTGTGAGCGAAATTACAACTACATTAGCGCCCAATATGAGGAACGATGATTTCAAGTTTTGTTCATAGAAGTGGGAGAATTTACTCTCTATCCCTTAGTGGATTTGGGGGAGAATTAGATTATCTACAGATAAACACAGTTAAAGGATTTCCGTGAATTGCTGTACCGGAGATTTTCTGGAAGCAAACAGCATTTACGTAAGCATTTATTTAAAATTGCTTTTAAAAAACCATGGACACAAAAACGTCAATATTTTCTATTTGAATTAATATAAAAATATCAAACATATGGAGCTGATAGTTTATGTAGTCACTTAAAGAAATAATTATTAAAGACATGACCATAAAAATAATTTATTTAATTGTTCTTTTTAATTTTTAAAAGTATTTTTTTTTATTCTACATTAGTTACAATTTAAAAAATAGTAATGATAGAGTATTAAAATTTTCTACCATTGTAAAACTTATAAGCTTCTTTTAATAATAACTACCATGAAAACTACAGGTAGAAATTAAACTGAATTATTTCATTGTATTCTAGATGCTGGCACACATCATAAATAATTCAGAATAGTTTGCATAATTTTATTAAATAAAGTCAGTACAACCACATAAATATTGAATTTTAACCAAATTTCTATTGTATGAATAACACATATGCAATATTCATTCTTAAATTTGCTTGAATATTTGATAGAAACAATCCCTTTTTAGGTGTATGCATGTTTAAAATTCAATTTACAAAATACATACACACATATAGGACACGTTTGAAAATTTGAATTATGTATTCATGTTCAGTTGACATATTTTTGTTTTATATCACCATATTAAAAGTTCTCACTCTGATCAATTGCTCTGTTTGAAATATTTTGATGATTTACAAAACATTTCAAACATATTATCAGAAAGAAATTTCAATCAGTGTTAAATCCTAAAACAAAACAAAAAATATTTCAAATATTCATTTCCAGAATTTTTTTGATGTCACCAAAAGAAAAGAGGAAAAACTGAAGAGAAGAAAATAAGTGTTTTTTGCTGTTAATGCATTTCTTTGAGTTTGCCGAGCTGAAATGGATGGAGAAAGCAAACAGCGAGATAAAAGACATTAAGGGAAAGCAAACACTCACCAGATACCACTGGTAAGGAAAATAAGGATCAGTCGGTTGGGATAATAGAGGAGTCCTTTCTTCCTGGAGCCTCAGCTGTTTGTAACCTCTTTTGACACGTTTGAAACCAGTCTGTTGGTAAGCACGGGCAACCTGGGAAAGAGAAGGAAAAAAAATTGGAGAACTCGTCGATTAACGGCAACGAAAAAAAGTCAACATTTCATAATATAATAAGAATTCATACATTTAATATTATGTACTTGGTATCTTAAATATAACTCAATCCATCATATAAATTTTTGCTTCTATTGTTAATTTATATTGTTTACTCGTATTTTTAAGACGATATATTATCCTCCGAGTTAAAAAAACTTTATTAACCCTTTAGCGGACAGTGGTTTCGTAGCGAAACCACCTATTAAACATCTTTCTTTTAAACTTTACTTTTTGGAGTACTTTACTTTGCATAATTATTTACAGCTCCAATCCCATATATCTGTGACGTATGGAAGCCAATAATGTAGAATCAAGAGCTTCTGCAATTAAAAAAAAACTTTTCAGAGATATGGAGGATTTTTCGATTTTTTTATGCTTTTGACATTTTAAATTTACTACAGATGATAGCTCTACATTTAATTTATTTTTTCTTTTGAAATATATGTATTTAAACTTGCTGTATCTGAGCAGTCAGTAATTCAATTTATCCTTCTAATTACCCCAAATAAAAGTATGTATAGAAACTCCACTTATAAACTGTTAAACTATTTATTTATTATATCATTTTAAGGATTAATATTTATTGTTCTTCTAGTATAGATATACTTTAAAAAGTATAATGTTCAAGCTGTACAAGGTTAGGAGTCAGTCAGTTAAACAACTCCTCAAAACCTCCTTGCCTAGATTAGTTAGGGTGCTGGCCTTCGGGATCGGAGTTCGTGGGTTCGAATCCCACTGGGGCATGGATGTTCGTAGCCGTCCGGAATCGGCTTTAAGCAGTAGGTCTCGATCTCATTAGACCTCGTCTTGCAAAAGAGTAGATCGTAGCACTCCAAACCAAACCCTTCTTAGGTATCCTCTAAGGCAAACCCTCCTAAGGAATGTAAAGAAAACTTATATATTATATTTTACATTTACAAGGTTCATAGATAGCATTTATAAACTAATTACACTAAATTCCAATGAATTTATTTTGGTGACCTTTAAAGGGTTAAAACAACCTTACGATTCAATATAAAATACTTTGTTTAGAATACTTTGTTTAGAATAAATAATATTCATAGGCCATAAATTACGGTATAACTTTACATAAAGTATTCAATGTTGTTATGTGAAGAAGCCCAGTGGTGTTGGGGTAACGTTTCGCGCTCCCCAGACGCAGGTTCGATCCCCGGACTCGGCAAGGTTGACTCAGCCTTTCATCCCTTCAGTGGGTACACAAATTGAGGATCAACTATGCCTGAGAACTAAACACTGGGGATTCCGCGTAAGGTTGACCACCTAACCGGAACATATGCTTCGCACCCCAGGGCCCTTGGTCTCGGAAACGGAGATGGGCACCGTAGGCCCTGGCCCCTTAGGGGCTGTTGCGCCGAGGAGTTTAGTTTTAGTTTTAGTTATGTGAAGAAGTACATTAAAAAACACTATATATATGTGTATATATATACACATATATATATATACATATATACACATATATATGTATATATATACATATATATATAAATATATATATATATATATATATGTATATATATACATATATATATATATATATATATATATATATATATATATATATATATATATATATATATATATATATATATATATATATATATATATATATATATATATATATATATACACGCACATGTACGTATATGTATATATTTATACTATTCATATATAGACCCATTAGTGTATATATATGTATATATATATATTTATATATATATATATATATATATATATATATATTTATATACATGTGTGTGTGTGTGTGTGTGTTTTACTTCA
Source organism: Pardosa pseudoannulata (assembly GCA_032207245.1). Taxonomy (NCBI): domain Eukaryota; kingdom Metazoa; phylum Arthropoda; class Arachnida; order Araneae; family Lycosidae; genus Pardosa; species Pardosa pseudoannulata. The sequence goes on along the minus strand of CM063504.1, from coordinate 96,621,700 downwards.
CCGAACTCTTAAAAGGTTTGTATTTTCGAAAATAGAAAATTTGAAAACACTATTAAAGTAGAATTTAATGGTATTGTTATATATATGGGATATATATACACACAAACACACATTATATATATATATACATATATTATTAAATTATATACTTTAATAGTGTTTTCAAATTTTCTATTTTCGACAATACAAACCTTTTAGGAGTTCGGTGAAGTATACATACACATATATATATATATATATATTATATGTATATATATATATATATATATATATATATATATATATGGATATATATATATATATACATATATATATATATATATATATATATATATATATATATATTATATATATATATATATATTTATATATATATATATATATATATATATATATATATATATATATATATATATATATATATATATATATATATGTCCACAAAATAACTTTTGAAATTTGTAAATTGGAAACTTATTTTGTTACACAAAGTAGAAGTTAATTATCTTTTTTATTTGTGAATATATTGCGTATATTTTTTAAAATTTAAAATCTCAGATACCTCTACAGTTTTGGTTTAAAAAAATAAAGTTATTTTACTTCAGTTTAAAGTAAAAAACTAGTTTCTGGTATACATATTTAAAAGTTATTTTAAGGGCAGATAAAATTAGTTTTTTCGTTTAGTAAAATCTTTTATATTATTATAAAATATGCTACTTAAAATAAAAAAAATAATTTTTTAAAAGCTCTAATGTTATTAAAGTTTATTATTAATTAAGTTTATCAAAGTTTAAAGTGTTATTATTAGTTTTTCTAAAATATTGATTTTGAAAGGAGCAGAAAATAATATGATTAATCGATAAAAGACTTGTAAAATGAAGGTTTTATGTCTTTAAAGGTACTACATCCTCTTAAAGACCATATATAACAATACGATTTTACCATAGACACGAAATTTAAGCAGTCTCTAGCATTCTTGGCACATACGAAAAGTGTATCTGTTTCGATAGAATGTAAGTATAATAAAAGTATAAGAATATCTGTGAAATATTAAAGAATTACTTTAATTCTTATAATATTATAAAATAAATTGGCTTGACTTTTTCTAGCAAGATATCAAGATCAGTTAATGCATTATAATTTTGAAAAAGAGTTTAATGTTATATTACGGTTCACACGATCTCTTAATGTAGAATATAGGTATTAACCAACAACTTATATTACAGTGATCTGAAAATTTTCGCCCATACAATGAATTTGGATAATAAAAAGACCTCTTGATATAAGTTCAAAAATTCATGGAAATTAGAATAAAAGGTTGAAGAAGAAAGAAATTGTAACTAATAAATCATTAAAAATAACCTGTTTGATTATCAGAATGATCTTAGTTCAATCTACAGATAATACAAATATATAAAGAAGAAAATTTCAAGTATTATTTCAATATTACGTAACATAGTTTTCATTTCTTCTATATTAATCATTTTACTGTTTGTATATTTTATTTTATACATTAGATTTTTATATATTTTACTCAATTAACAGAAATAAGTTTATCGTTTTGTATTAGACGAAAAATCCCTTCAATAAGGTCCAAATATTTGTATAATTTAATAAGTATGTTCAGTTACATGCACCGACTTAATTTAACAGATATAAAACCCTTTAAACTTCCACAATTTCACTTTTACATGCTCTATTTAAAATTCTCAAGACATATATTGGAACCAGTCAATGGCAAATAGGTTTAAGAAAGAATCTTTGTTTCCCACAATATATGCAAGTGTCTTGTCACGCCAGTATTTAATACCCTATTCTTTTGACTAAAAATAATTCCACTTTTTTACATTAAATAATAATAATAATTTATAAATAATTGAATAGTATGTTTTATAACAATTAGTGTCCAAAGTTGCCAGATTCAAAACTAGAAGAGTCACATCTTTCTATGTAGTGAGAGAACATATGTTTCATATGTCTTTTCAATGTAAGGTTGGCAGATTAGAAACTACAGGAGCAAAATCAGGAGCAAATACACTCCCTCTTGTGGAGGATAAAAATTGGGGATATTTGTATAGTGAAGCATATATATATATATATATATTAAATTTTAGAAGTTACTAGAATATTCTTCAACTTACTGGAATGGTATTACAGAATAGTCCAATAAGATATAAAAGAGTAAGTATCTCAGTTTATTAGTTAGATCTTATTTCTGACTATATATTTTCTCTCTCTCTCTCTCTCTCTCTTTCTATATATATATATATATATATATATATATATATATATATATATATACATATATACATAATATATATATATATATACATACATATATATACATATATATATATATATATATATATATATATACATATATATATACATATATATATTATATATATATATATATATATATATATATATATATATATATATATATATATATATATATATATATATATATATATATATATATATATATATATATATATATATATATATATATATATATATATGTGTGTGTGTGTGTGTGTCTGTCTGCATTCTCGTATACAAACTATCTATAAAGTATTGTTGTGAAAATGCATACTAATTCATGCAAGAACTGATATATTCCATATTAAAATTAATATTTATTGTGTGTTGAAATGTATATGTAATCCCATACCTATCTATGCGACGATATATATATATATATATATATATATATATATATATATATATATATATATATATATATGTGTGTGTGTGTGTGTATGTTTGTGTGTTTTCATATATAAACTAATTATAAAGTTTTCTGTAAAAATGCATAGCAATTCATACAAAAATTGATATATTCTACATTAAAATATTTATTATAAGTTGAAATGTATTCATCTTCTAAACTGATAACAAACTTCTCACCTAATTTCATTTCATATTAAACATGTTTACATAAATATATTTTCATTAATATTACCTTGGGTTTGGTTTGGTTTGGAACGCTACGATTCATTTTTTTTTTGCAATGCGAGAGCTAATGAGATCGGGACCTACTGCTTAAAGCTGATTCCGAACGGTTACGAACATCTGGGTCAAGGCGGGATTTAAATCCCCGATCTCCGGTACCGAAGGTCAGAGCTCTTACCATTCGGCTATCGTTCGGCATATATTACTATGGGTAACAAGTGTTAAAAACAAACTGGTCCACACAATAATAATAAAAAAACTACTTATCGAACACAGAAACTTCTAAGTGTTATATGTAGATAAAGGTCAAACATAATATATAGAAGTGAAACAGGTTA
>CM063504.1:96605907-96613407 GCA_032207245.1 Pardosa pseudoannulata | reverse complement strand
CATAATAATATTATCTCGAAATTTAAATATTTTGAGAGCAGAGAGAATTATGCATGAAATGTTTATTTTTTCTTTTGGCATATCAAAGAAGTATTGGACATTTTCTAGAAAAATAATTTCTCAAGAAAGCATTTTCTTTTGTTTTACTAATATTTAATGGAAGGAGGTAAACGGATATTGTTAAAATGAAAGGTCATGGTTTACGCTTGAAAGTAGTCTTATTACGTAATTATATTATGTATAAATTTGTTAGCTATCTGTATAACTTTTGATCAAAAAATCTATATAAAACTGAGCTATTATATTGATTATAAAATCAATATAAATTTAAGAAAATACTTTATTAGTACTTAAAAAAGACATTTTATGCAGTCTTTTTTAAATATGAAGATAATAAATTTGAAAAGCTATATATTAGGAGAGGACAACATGCATATTTGTATAATTTTACTGAAGAAGAAGGGTTCTTATTAACAGTAATAATAATTGAAAGCATAAAAGTAATAATAATTGAAAGTATTCATTGAATAAAAAAAGGGGCGATGACGTTTATTAGAATACTAGCATATAGTCCGCTATATGAGATCAGTAAAATTTTTAATTTTTTTTGTATATTTTTTTTTGACATATCAAAGAAGTATTGGACATTTTCAAGAAAAATAATTTCTAGAGAAAGCATTTTCTTATGTTTTACTAATATTTAATGGAAGGAGATAAACGGATATTGTTAAAACCAAAGGTCATGTTTTACGCTTGAAACTAGTCTTATTATGTAATTATATTATGTACAAATTTGTTAATTGTCTGTATAACTTTTGCTAAAAAAATCTATATAAAATTGAGATATAGTGATTATAAAATCAATATAAATTTAAGAAAATACTTTATCAGTATTTAAAAAAGATATTTTGTACTGCATATTTTAAATATGAAGATAATAAATTTTAAAAGCTATACATTATGATAGGAGAACATGCATATTTGTATAATTTTACTCAAGAAGAAGGGTTCTTATTAAAAGTAATAATAATTGAAGGCGTATGTAATGAAGATTTTTCATGCCCCTTCATTACATATTTACTTTGTGGGGTATATATATTTTAACCTACATTTTGCTCCTTTTTTTCGCATATTGCACCTTGCAGGTGCAGCTCTAGCTGTTTTCTCACGGGTGCAGTTTGCCTTTTCAAACAGAGCCGCCCCGAATCTGGGATTAAGTTTCGGACCGAGCGTCCAATTCTGGCCACCTGCATCCGCAGCCCTTAAACCTTTCGACCATAATTTGCGCCCATCGGCTCATATTCTGACAGTTCTGTAGCCATAAGTTTCGGTTTGAGATAAACAGCCGCGCCTTTGAAAGGTGCCGCGTTGTGGTGTGTTGCCAACCTCCGCTCCGCATCGTTTTTGGCGAATTTTCACCACAGGAGTTGCGCCTCACTGCGATTGGGTTTTTTTGTTCTCCACGCGACTTGTCTCGACGTTTCATTGGCCAGAGCAGCGAGAACCCGTTGCTCTCCTTGAGAGCGCTGTGTTTTCTTGTCGCCGGGCAACCCTCTTGCTGGCTGTGTTTCGGCGCTTTTGGCGTGAGCGCAGCCTAGAAGTTTTTGATAATTTTGAGAGACAGAGAGAGATTTTTTTAAGACCTTTGCGGACGTTTTTTGGTCCTGCCACCTTTTAAGTTGGAGCCCAACTTTTGATCCCGATACTGCAACGTTCCTGTAGTTATTTTTTCCATCTGCACATTAATCGTCGTAATATTTTTTAAAAACAATGCAACAAAATAAACCTTCAATAACCACTATAGGATCAGGGCAGAAGTAGACTATAATGTTTCCAATTTGGAATAATAAAAAATAAATGCCTGGAACTCAAGTCAGAGTCTTTTGTCTGCATTAACTCATCTTGACTTAACACATTACTACTGGTCCTGACATTCTACGTACTGCTCCTTTCCTATATTCCAACTCTTCAGTATAGCCTAAAAGTGATGATAATTGAAAGTATTCATTGAATAGTAAAAAGGGACGTTGACGTTTATCACAGTACTAACATATAGCCCGTTATATGAGGAGATCAGTAAAATTTTTAATTTTTTTTTGACATATCAAAAAAGTATTGGACAGTTTCTAGAAAAATAATTTCTTTAGAAAGCATTTTCTTATGTTTTACTTATGTTTAATGGAAGGAGATAAACGGATATTGTTAAAACGAAAGGTCATGGTTTACGCTTGAAAGTAGTCTTATTAAGTAATTGTATTATGTATAAATTTGTTTATTGTCTGTATAACTTTTGATCAAGAAATCTATATAAAATTGAGATATATTGATCATAAAATCAATATAAATTTAAGATAATACTTTATCAGTAGTTAAAAAAATATTTTGTACAGTCTATTTTAAAGATGAAGGTAATAAATTTTAAGAGCTATACATTAGGATAGAAGAGCATGCATATTTGTATAATTTTACTGAAGAAGAAGGGTTCTTATTAAAAGTAATAATAATTGAAGGTGTAAAAGTAATAATAATTGAAAGTATTCATAGAATAGTAAAAAGGGACGTTGACGTTTATCACAGTATTAGCATATAGCCCGTTATATGATAAGATCCGTAAAATTTTTAATATTTTTTGTATTTTTTTGACATATCAAAGAAGTATTGAACATTTTCTAGGAAAAATAATTTCTCTAGAAAGCATTTTCTTTTGTTTTACTAATATTTGATGGAATGAGATAAACGGATATTGTTAAAACGAAAGGTCATGGTTTACGCTTGAAAGTAGTCTTATTAAGTAATTATATTATGTATAAATTTGTTAATTGTCTGTATAACTTTTGATAAAAAATCTATATAAAACTGAGATATGAAATTAATCATAAAATCGATATAAATATAAGATAATACTTTATCAGCAGTTAAAAAAATTATTTTGTACAGTCTATTTTAAAGATAAAGATAATAAATTTTAAGAGCTATACACAAGGGTAGGAGAACAAGTATATTTTTATAATTTTATGGAAAAAGAAGGCTTTTTATTAAAAGTAATAATAATTGAAAGAGTAAAAATAATAACAATAATTAAAAGTATTCATTGAACAGAAAAAAAGGACGTTAACGTTTATCACAGTATCCGGTTTCTTTCTTTTCCCTATGGATTTTAACACCAAATTAAAAAGGCAGTAGAAGAATTATATAATTTAACTCTTTTCATTTTTAGATACAGTATATTTTTAAAACAATATTTTATACACGACTTTAAAAAACATTTCCAACGTCTCTGACTTACTTTCTTTTGTTTCTATTCTTTTAGAAGTTTGACTTGTAGCTTTGTCTAAACGAAGTTTCTCTCTTTGAAAGTCATTGGGATATCTTTATATATAAAATTCTTCAGTCCGTGTGTTTGTAAAAGAACTCCTCCTAAACGGTTGGACTGATTTTGATGAAATTTTGTGTATGTAATTAAGTTGATTCAAGAATGGTTTAGATTAATAATTTGATCAGATAGAAAATGCTTTTATTAAAAATCTAGAATTGCTTGCTTATAGAGATTATTATAATGCAGCTTGAAACCCTTTATTGCCAACATATCTGTGACGCAGTGGTCAGCGCAACGGGCTTCAGTACGAGAAGTCTCAAGATCGAATTCCCGTAGAGGTGATATGAAGATTTTAATTTAATTTAATTACGTTTGTGTTGATTGTACGCGTGATGACGTCAAATATTTTTAAATTATTCTTTCCTTACTTTTTTCTCAAAATTGTATAATGTATAATCTATTTAAAAACATTTTACAATTTTCGGATTTACAGCATTAAAACAGGATAACGTCTATCGGGTCATCTAGCTTTCTATAAATATTCAACGTAAGACAATTGACGTAATTTTTTATAGTATGCTATGTTAATTTTGATATTTATTCGCATCTTTCGAGTTCTAATTTGCCATCATAGGTGGATCTCAGTAAGCTCCCTACTCCAAATTTATTGATCGGTTGGTACATATTTTTTTCTCTTCAATTTTGATAATAGAGTTTTGTTTGTTGTCATTTAAGATAAACCCATGAATAATTAGGGGAATAATTAATTTAAATACATGAATAATTAATTTATAATTTAATATATAATTTCATAATATATTTTTATTTATTTCCCTTTATCTCTGGCTAAATAGTTCGTTCAAGGTTCTACAAAACGTTCTGCGTTTAACTGCTTGCTTTTATAAATGCTAGTAAACATTATGACTTTTAGATTTTCTAAGTTTTAACTTTTTTTTTATTTATTTATCTATATCTCTTATTTGTGTACTTACGTGCTTATTCCTTACGTACTTGCTTTGTGTAATACTTATTTACTGTATTTAAAGACTGCAATTGATCTGTACGTCAAAAGTTGTTTACTTGCTACCAGCGATTTCAATTAAGAAAAAGTTGAAAAAATAAGTACCTTTCCGTTATTCGTTCTAATCTTTTTTTTTCTCTGTAGAAAGTTTTCCCTTTCCTTATTAATAATGTTACTCACTCTGCACTAGAAATTTTAATAATGTGCATTTCGCAAGTTTTTGAATTATGGAGTAGGGATATTGATTTTTAAAAAGTGCAGTAGCATATCCTTCGATCTCTGGATTTTTAGATATGGAATGGAAATTATACTGTAATTGAAAAAAAAACATTTTTGTAGCGGAAAACACAAAGTAAATTTATAGCTATTAAAACAGTCTATAAGATGGATTTTTTTAAATATTCTTTATTTCTCAAAGGTTAATTAAATAGTATCAAAATTGTTTTAAAATCGTGTAAATAAATATCTATATTTTTAAATAAAGAGAAAATTGTTTAATGAGTGTAGGTGATGCGCCTTTGTCGAATATTGTTGGCGTTTTGAACTAGAGTTTTATCGAGGTAGTGGATGTTTAGAACCATTTGAAGTAGACTTCAATGAAGTAGGTCTTATTTGACTGGCAATTAATGTATCTTCGGATCTGTCAAACTTCGCTTTGAAATTACCATTAACTATGAAATAACCCATCTATTTCCTGCTTCTTTTCTGTTTTATGTTTTCATACATACACTAGATTGAGTAGCATACATCGGAGTACACACAATGAATATTCTCTCACTCTCTCTTTATAAATATAAATCTCCCTTTCTCCCTTTCTCTACATATCTATATCTATTTATCTCTCTCTCTCTCTCTCTCTATATATATATATATATATATATATATATATATATATATATAATTCAAAAGCACAACACAGTTTATTTCTGGTAAGAAACATAAAATCCGTACAACAAACACCTTTACAACTTCGTACATACAGACATTGTGATCCCTCACATACACTTTTCAAGTAGGGATTCATAAAATAAAAAGACTACGAATAATCCCTATGTACAACTGATCAAGTGATAAAAATACCCATGTTTTAAGAGAACTCGCTAACTATTGGTTAAAGTAGAACAGACGGAGGCTGATGAATCAAGTCTACAGCATGTCTGGAGGGAAAAATCAGAATTACTGCGCAAATCCCCAACGTACTTTATGAAAAAAAGTTAAATTAATATTAAATTAATATTAAAATACGTAAATAAGGGATTTTAATATTAATTTAATAACTTTTGTTCATAAAGTGAGTTCGAGGTTTGCGCGGTAATTCTGATTTTTCCCTCCAGACACCCTATAGACTTAAGTCAGCTTCTGTCTGTACTACTTTAGCCAATAGTTAGCGCGTTCTCTTTAATCATGGGTATTTTGTATCACGTGATTAATTGTGCTTAGGGATTATTCGTAGTCTTTTTATTTTAGGAATCCCTACTTGAAAAGTGTATGTGCGGGATCACATGGTCTGTGTGCACGAAGTTGTAAAGGTGTTTGCCTGTTGTACGGATTTTATGTTTCTTACCAGAAATAAACTGTGTTGTGATTTTGAATGAGTCTCGCCCATATTACACACACACACACACACACACACACACACATATATATATATATATATATATATACACATATATATATATACATATATATATACATATATATATATATATATATATATATATTATGTATGTGTTCATGTGCTAACAAATCGTAACAAATTGTAGCATAAGTTGAAATTCCTGGTGGACTCATAAAAAATGTAAATAGAAATATAATGTAGTCTTGTTAATAAATATCAAAATAGTATAAAGCTCTTTTCTTTGGTAAAGACGCATTCAGTCAATTATTCTACCCCATATAACCCTTATAGGGAAAAAAACTTTTAAATGCAAGAAATTTTATTCATAATTTATAACAATAAAGACAATGTAGATAATCTTGAACGTCAAGCAATATTAAACTTTATATTGATATTAAATTTATTTATAGGTCATACATAATATATTTTATAAAAATCTCACAATTACACGGCGAAAAATACATTTATAATCTCAGGATTAAAACTAAGTTCTAATATCTTATTTTGCAATCATGTTTTCACAAGCAAGGATTTTAGGTAAATGAACAACGTACTGAATCTGAACAAAAATAAGCCTACATAAAATATCTGACGGATACAAAGATTTATGGTAATGTGTTAAAGTTATACGTGGTTGTGGAACTCAGAATAATAATAATGGATGAATGGAAGATTTCAAGTCATAGAGAATGTTTATTCAAAACTATTTCCATGTTTCACTGTATCGTATAAATCAAAATCCACATTTGAAATACGAAGTAAAGAAATTCAATCTATTTTTCCATGATTTAGGATTAAAAGAAAAATCGTTACTTGAAATTTAATATAAATAAATAAATACACAAGCACACATACACATAGTATGCATCCATGCGCTTATACAATATATCAATTCGAGTGAAAAACTAAGATAAGAATAATTAAGTTATGGATAACTTGAAAGCATTATATAATGAGAGATAAATAAAGCTGATAACGCACGTATGAATCACTTCGAGTATGCAATGGAGTCAATTCTTTGAATACACCAATGTGATATAAAAGCATTCCATGTACAGTTTCATTCTGTAAGTTCTGTACACAATGTAGATGGTACATTGTATAAACGAATTATATATAGTCTTTTGAATAGAGAAATTCTGAATAAATATATATGTTTGTAGAAATGTATTGATGCCATAAATTGAATGTATTATATAAATGGGGTAAACATAGAGATATTTAGAGTCGTATAGTATAAAAGTGTATTATTCAGATAGTCTAGGTCTGAAAATTGCTGTATTAATATATCATTATTAAGAACTGTGTTATATACTGCTCTATATAAACAGTTGGAGGGTGGAAGATGTATCTCCCAGCCCACCCTGATCATTTAGTAGACACAAACCTTTGACTGTAGATTTGGGTGTAATCTGCAATCTCTATAGTTACACCATCTACAGTGTGTTTAAAAATGACCGGTATATTTGAAAAATGAATAATAACTAAACGGACAGCGATAGAAATATACCGTTTATTGCAATATGCTTTGGACAATAGTAAATT
>CM063504.1:96578407-96603407 GCA_032207245.1 Pardosa pseudoannulata | reverse complement strand
ATATTATATTTGAAGGTTATGTCTGAATATTTTATATTTGAATGCTATATCTGAATATTTTATGGTTGAATGTTATACCTGAATATTTTATATTTGAATGTTGTATCTGAATACTTTATGGTTGAATGTTGTACCTGAATATATTCTATTTGAATTTGAATTTTATGTCTGAATATTTTATATTTGAATGTTATATCTGAATATTTTAAGGTTGAATGTTATATCTGAATATTTTATGTTTTAATGTTATACCTGAATATTTTATATTTGAATGTTGTATCTGAATACTTAATGATTGAATGTTGTACCTGAATATATTATATTTGAATTTTATGTCTGAATATTTTATATTTGAATGCTATATCTGAATATTTTAAGGTTGAATGTTATACCTGAATATTTTATATTTTAAATATTTTAGCTCTTTTTAAAGTTTTAGTTGTATAATGTAGCATATTTGAATGAATATTTTATATTTGAATGTTTTATCTGATATGTTATATTTGAATATTATATCTGAATATTTTATAGTTGAATGTTATACCTGAATATTTTATATTTGAATGCTGTATCTGAATACTTTATGGTTGGATGGTGTATCTGAATATATTATATTTGAATGTGATACCAGAATATTTTATATTTTAATGTTATATCTAAATATTTTATGGCTGAATGTTATACCTGAATAATTTATATTTCAATATGTTATACTTGAATGTTATGTCTGAATATTTTATATTTATACGTTATATCTGAATATTTTATGGTTGAATGCTGTATCTGAATATTTTATACTTGAATGTTATGTCTGAATTTTTATATTTGAACGTAATGTCTGAATACTTTATATTTGTATGTTATATTTGAATATTTTATATTTTGAATGTTATATCTGCATATATTATACTTAAATGTTGATCTGAATTTCTTATACTTAAATGTTGATCTGAATATATTATAGTTGAATGTTATATCTGAATATTTTATATTTTAATGTTATATCAGAATATTTTGTATTTGAATATTTTATAGTTGAATGTTATGTCTGAATATTTTATATTTATATGTTATATCTGAATATTTTATACTTGAATGTTAGGTCTGAATATTTTATATTTTAATGTTATGTCTGAATATTTTATATTTGTATGTTATATCTGAATATTTTATATTTTGAATGTTATATCTGAATATCTTATACTTAGATGTTGATCTGAATATATTCTAGTTAAATGTTATATCTGAATACTTTATATTTTAATGTTATATCTGAATATATTATATTTGGATGTTATACCTAATTATTTTATATCTGAATGTTGTATCTGAATATGTTATGGTTGAGTGTTTATTACAAAAATTGAAAGTTTTAGTAAATATAAACATGACTTTAACTGGATGTGTTGTTTTATATAATTTCTAAGCCTCATAATCTACTTGCATTCCTAATTAAGGAAAGAAAGTAGACGGTTAGTCCATGCATCCTAAAAAGAACTACTTCTTTTAGGGTATTTTCGTAAATGTAATTACTTCTAAAGTAATTAGTATACTCATTATGAATGAATGAAGTTCTTAAAAAATCCTCTTTCACTGCTTACTGTATTGAAAGAACAAAAGAAATTTAATTCTGGAAAAAAAGTAAAGAAGCCTTTCAACTTCTAATAAACTTATACCTAAATTTAGATTAAATCTAAAAACTTTTCATGGTTTAAGTTTTAACTTCTGAGAACCAAGGTAATGATATTTTTTTTTAATGAGATCTCAGTTGCTTTTACTTTCAGTGTTGAGGCTTTTAAATTCTGAAATGAAGTTATGACATGAAAAACAATGTAATACAGAGTTTCTTAGATTTAAATTGGTTACATATAAATCCCACTGGAATCATTTGTTAACTAAAATTTTTAAGCTTCCAGTTTATACTAAAAGCAATTACATTTATATATATTTAGTCAAGACCCTTTTAATGATAAATTTTTAGACTTTTATGATATTTTTATTTCGTTTATATATAAATCATGCATCTGATGTTGTTTGAGTAAGAATATATTCCGGGTGAACCAAAAGTCAGGACGAACTTTAAAAACGAATGAAGATACAAAGATACGGTTTTCACTAAAAAGAAGAAAAATATACCGGAATTTGTGTGGCAACGAAAAAACAAAGTTGTGTTAGCGACGAACAGATTGATCTATAGTGTTTTATAGCACCAAAATATGATTTACAAATGAAGAAATGTTGACAACATACAAGTCAACTTAATGGCAGTTAATTAGTACTACAGTAAATGTTCAATGTGCTGTCCATCATTCAGAACTACAGCTGTGAGACGAGTTACCCCCCCATATATATATATATATATATATATATATATATATATATATATATTATATATATATATATATATATATATATATATATATATATATATACATGTAATCGTCCAGGGGAACTAACCAGCCCCGAACGTACAGTTGAAAATTCATTTTAAAATTTCCCCTATTATTTTCCTCATCCCGGGCATGCTGGGTTGCCAAGTGTCCCGTTAATCGTCTGTTCGAAATAAACACATAATTCGTCTTGGCCGACTTTTATTTAATACGTTCAAAATCGCACATAATCCAGAGACGTCTGAACCGGACGGTGTCAGAACGCTCTCTCTCTCTAATGCCAACCTTCTGCGAGAGACGACTAAAACACGTGTGTGGGAAAATGCTCAGGCAAGTGTTTTAATTGCTTATGGAGAGTAACCTTTGATTAGAGCCATCTGCTAAACTGTGGCGTTTCAAAGGAGCATTATTGCTGATCATTACAGATTTTCCTGGGAGAGTTATTGCATCCTCATTATAAAATGCCAGCAATATCATTTTCTGTTTTGGGAATCATAGAAAGAATTTCGCGGTTCGGCTGGAGGAATGAAAACATCCTCGTTTAAATTGTATGGCTGGGAAATATGGTTAATATAAAGAGAAGAAATTAAGATCTAGAATAATGAATGGGGAAAAGATATAATTTTGGATAGACTTTAGAGCTTGGATATTGATATTATTACACACACACACACACACACACACACACATATATATATATATATATATATATATATATATATATATATATATATATATATATATATATATTCATAAAAGAAATAAGATTGTTTCAGCGCTCCTGAGAAACAAGTGATCCTCACTGAAATCATTAATTTTTCAACGAAAATCTTTTCTCATTTTTCAAAGGACATAGAAGTGATAAGATGTGCCAATAATATTAGTAGACACAAAAGTATCCACCTTGCCAAATCCCCCTGAATAATTCTAACATGAAACCTTTCAGTAATTAAACTGTCTTAAAAGGGTTTCATTTTTAGACTTTTATGATATTTTTATTTCTTTTACGTCTAAATCATGCATCCGATGTTGTTTGTGTAAGTATATATTCCGGGTGATCCAAAAGTCAGGACGAACTTTAAAAACGAATGAAGATACAAAGATACGGTTTTCACCGAAGAGAAGAAAAAAATACCGGAATTTGTGTGGCAACGAAAAAAAAAGTTGTGTTAGCGACGAACAGATTGATCTATAGCGTTTTATAGCACCAAAAGATGATTTACAAATGAAGAAATGTTGACAATCTACAAGTCAACTTAATGGTGTCGTGTAGTCCTCTTTTTTATTTGAGTATTATCCTGTGATCAAATGTATAGTGGGATTTTAGTTAGATTGCGTTGTGTAAAAGTATTTTAGTACTAAATATAACCAAAGGTTCTGAGAAACTGCAGACATAAGATATGAAACTAAAAGCTAAATTAACAGCATCCGAAACTAGATTAATATTAAAAAAATTAATTTATTATAATATATATATACATCTATGTACATACAAAACTGATGCTAATTTTCATAAAATATGCTTTATCAACATCTTCTAAATTAGTTCTGACAATTTTTTAATACTTAAGTAATTTTGTAAATAGAGAGAGGACCTAATCTCAATTTCAAAATGTATGTAAAAGGGGGTACCTTTGGGGAGTAAAGCCCGGAACACTGCTGGTTGATGGGTATCTATGGATCTTTCATCGGTCTGGTCAGGGGCTTCCTCCTGAGTGTTTTGGGGTGCGGCCGTGCTATTTCATGCAAGAACACTTCCTGTCGGACTTGGCTGGACTCTCGAACTCGTTCCGTCGGACTCTTCTCTTCATCTGGACTATCGAACACCTTCTGTCAGACTCTCCCCTCGTCTCGACTCCCGAACCTCTTCTGTCGGACTTCCGAACACCCTCCCTCATACTTTTTCCTCGTCTCGACTATCGAACCCCATCTGTCGGACTCTCTCCTCGTCTCGACTATCGAACACCTTCCGTCGGACTTTCTCCTTGTCTCGACTATCGAACACCTCCCAACTTTTAGATTTTTCTTATTTTATTAATTTCATCCTTGTCCCCTTTTCCTTCTTATCGTCCAATCGGAATAGTTGTAAGAATATAATTGGTCTGCTTAAACCCTGCCTTGAAACCGCCAACGTGGAAAACCTTACCCCTTCTAATAGGGCACTGTCCCTTAGGGACTCATAAATAACTCCACAAAGGTACATTCTTATTTAATGTCAAATACAGAGACGGGATTCTAATCTGGGACTGGGATCAGAACCCGGCCCGAGACCACCGTACAAGACAACAATATCCGTAGAATATAATTTTATGGTCTTCTGTCTTTTTACAAAGATGTGATGAGGTCAGATTTAGATCCCAAGCATTTTACTTCTTGTATGAATGAATCAATTATATTACTGATCTAAATCGTCTCATCACAAATGGCAGTTAATTAGTACTACAGTAAATGTTCAATGTGCTGTCTATCATTCAGAACTACAGCTGTGAGACGAGTTACCACACACACACACACACACACACACATATATATATATAAATATATAAATATATATATATATATATATATATATATATACATATATATATACATATATATATATACATATATATATATATATATATATATATATATATATATATATATATATATATATATATATATATATATATATATATATATATATATATATATATATATATATATATATATATATATACTGATAAAAGAAATACGATTCTTTCAGCGCTTCTGAGAAACAAGTGATCCTCAATGAAATCATTAATTTTTCAACGAAAATCTTTTCTCATTTTTCAAAGGACATAGAAGTGATAAGATATGCCAATAATATTAGTAGACACAAAAGTATCCACCTTGCCAAATCCCCCTGAATAATTCTAACATGAAACCTTTCAGTAATTAAACTGTCTTAAAAGGGTTTCATTTATTCTTAATGAAGTCATTGCTTCAGAGATCATTAGTAACTCGCTTTTGACATCACATGCCTCAAGTAAATATTATCTCAGTTCCTGCTTCACTGGATATTTGACTAATGAAAAGAAGCTCCTGAATGGGTATTTGTTGAAGACAGATTCTGACCTCAACGTAACGGAGATTAATAAATTCCAGGGATGTATCGCACTTACATATATGTACAGAAACTGAGGATCAAAATTTCCCGTCGTCTAAATATTTGAAGAAAATGAGGATGAATAAATTCATACTTCAGAATATGTTCTCTGAATGGTTTCTCGAGGACATTTTTATTGCGGCCCAAACCTTTCTATGACAAAGATTTAGTAGCATGGAATGATTGATGATTTTGTGCTATTCTACGCATAGGGAATTTTGGTGCGAAAACAGTTGCGAATTATTGTATTCAGAAAGGAAAAATATATGCATTTTATGTAAGATCATTTATCAAACTGTTACAAAGATCTCACGAAAAACATCTTACCTCTGAGAAGTACAAATAAAACTTAGACAAATAAAACAAATAAAAATTAGAAGATTTTAATTGCAACTGGATTGTGATAACATTAGTAATGAATGACAAACTAGGATTCATCTGACTAGGCAACTCTCTCCTACTGATCCATGGACCAATCGCGATGTTCCCGAGCCCAGTGTAGGCGCAGTTGGCGATGACACTTGGTCAGCAAAGGCACACGAGTGGGACTTTTACTGCGTAGCCCCATATCCAACAGTCCGATACTATTCTACTTGGCCCTGCATTGTATTCGGTTGTCAGCTGAGCCACTGTCTGGCTCCGGTTTTGTTTCACCATGCGACGACCTTTTTCTTTGATAGCGTTTGACACAATGTCGTCTACTTCTGGTCATTTATCTATTTTGCATAAGTATTAACAAATGTAGATCGTGAACAACCCACGAGTCGTGCAGTTTCGAAAATACTTGTTCCGAGCCTTTGAGCCACTACAATCTGCCCTCTATCAAAATTGCTTAGATCAGCAGCCTTTCCCATCACACACAGAGGTAAGTGAAAGAATGATTCTTCAGACTCTCCAGAAGCAGTTAAAAACCACTTTCACCTTATCACGTGCCTTCCACGTCATCCAGGCGAATTCATTGCAAAATGTAGAGGTGGTCGTAAGGTTTTGGCTCTTGAGTTTATTTCACCTGTGTATAATATATCGGAACTTAACACGCTGAGGACGAAAGGAAAGTTTTTGCCGATATAAGCATCAAACTTGTATCTGTAGTTTTCAGCACAGAAATACGTTTTTAATTTTATGGTAATTTGTATATTTATGTGTTAATTAATAATGGAGTTTAAATTGAATTGCTGCAGACGCAATTAAAATCAGACAGACAATATTTGAACGGGCAAAATACGTGTATCCCCATCTCTCTAAATATCTCTGAAGAAAAATATTAATTGTTATTCTAAGTAAATCAAGTAATTCAAGTAAACAAGTAGCATTCCAAGTGAATATTTGAGAACTATTTCGGCACCATCTAGAAAAAATATTTCAATTCCAAGTATTCTTCTATATGGGAGAGCTTTATTACAGTAATTTTAAAATTATGTACAGTATTTTCATTAGTAGTAATACATAGTTTTCCAATTTTAGCTTTCGTGGTGCTTTTACCACGACCAAGGACATTTTGTAAAACAAGACAACCTTTTCATACATGTATCTCTCACAGAGCCAAACTCAACATACAAAGAAATCGAAATTATAACAAGTAGAACGTTGGCTCTTTGGGCCAAAGTCTTCTCGGTTACAGTGAAAAAAGAGGAGTGGATGGAAATACCAACAATTTCTTTCTTAATACAGATGTGATGACTCATTTTTATTTTTAACATTAACTAATCAACTTGATTTTAAAATATGGCAATTCTTTCTTGTAAGATATCAATAATTGTCTATTGATACATAATGTTCAACGGTAGTCACTGCAATATCTTTTGTGTCGACAGAAATCGACACCAAGGATTCTGTTTGTAGCTATTTATTTAAGTCGACAGAAGAATTGTTTTTTTCTGGAATTCAACTATCAAAAATGTATCACATAAAAGAAAAAAAATACTAGTTTTAATAATTGAGAATCAAGTTTCAGTGTGTGTTTTACATCTAGTGTGGATTATTTTCTTGCATAGCTTATACAAATGCTTCTGAGTAATCATAGTAATCATAGTAATCAGAATCATGGTAATCTTTTTTCGTCTAAGGGAGGAAGAAATTCTTTCTCGTCTCTTTTTTTTAAAAAATTACCTTCTAAAGTATGGATGGTAAATAAAAATTTGTTATTCTCAGTTTAAGTAAATTAAGGTTCAACGGTTATTTATCCAGTCTGTGTTACAAAGGCAGTTAGTTCCAGAGACTAACAAAGTATTTTAATGAATTCTTTTTTTTATGGAATTGACTAAACGACCTTTCAAGGCTTAAGATCTTCTTTCTAACATTCTATTTTCGATTCATCACATAATAAATTGTTCTGATCTTTTTTGATTGAATTGTTTTACAAGTTCTTTAATAAAACTCTAGCCAAAAAACTGTTTTGCTTTGTCACTTGTAGTAATATTTTTTCTATTAACATTAAAAAATATGCGTTAGATAAAGAAAAAATTACATTCAATTACCCACAAGGTATCTTTTTGAAATCTGCACATTAGAAACTAATTTTTTATATCAATGTAAATTAAATAATTGTTTTATTCTGTAAATCTAAATTTTAGAAGTATCTAATATTTTAACGTTACAAACTGTTAACAAATTGAAAATTAAAATAATTAATCTTTGTTATAGTATGAAATACAATCTATTACCATTTGGTTTTTTTTTGTTTTTGGAGCGCTACGGTCTACTTTTTGCAACACAAAAGCTAATAAGACCGGGACCTACTGCTTAAAGCCTATTACGCACGGTTGCGAACATCCATGCCATTGTGGGATTCGAACCCACGAACTCCAGTTCTGAAGGCCAGCACCCTAACCATTCTATATTTGCCCTTTATTAATATAATTGTGATTCACACAATAAAAAATGTGTACATTGCATTTGTATAAATATTTTATTTGTATTTTAAAAATTTCAAAAGCTATTTTTTAAGTAAGTTGATTTCAGTTTTATCTTGCTTGGTTTATTAAATTTGTATTTTAAATGTATAGATTCATATAACAAAAGTAAATAACTTTTATAGAGTTAGCCTTTTATTACGATCTAGGACGAATTTTATTTTATACAGAGGAGAACGTTTTATTTTATATTTACCAAAATTGTGCTATTCAGCTTGAACGGTTGTATGTCATCTGAATTTTCAGCTTCAGTTTTTCAACCAATTTGTTCTTCTTATTACGTAATAGCTAGACTTAGAGAGAAAAAACAATTTATCTCCCATAGGAATGGATATAAAATTGCTGGAGAACAATTTTCTTTTTCAGAGGTTCATGCTCAGTTGAATCATATGTATTTTATTTAAATCTTTGCTAAATATAAACTACAACCATTTATTTCAGAAGTATAAATTTAAAATCTTCAATCTATAAATACCATTATGGAATTGTATAGATTCCTTTTCTACTTTTCCATAAAATATATTTCAGTTTTATATCTGGTAGCAGAATACTAAATTATCAGAGAAAATATAAAAGTAAAGAATTTTCTTAGATAAATGAAGATAAAGGCAAGATAACTAATGTCTTACATTAATAATTCAAAATTACTAGCAGATACTGTTTGTGGGACACAATATGAAATATGTAGGTCACAATCAACACTGAAAATAGACAAGATTTTCGATTTTTTATGTAAAATTTGCAACGGAAACAAAAGGATTATTAGTAATATTTATAAGCCTGTATTTTTCATTAATACTATAAAAACTTACCCAGATACAAATTTAGTTTGCAACAGACTTGCAGCAAGTTCAGCATCACAAGTCTGCAAGTTTGAAACAAGGCTGCAGCAAGTATAACGGCCCCTCCACACAATGGCCCACTGCAAGCCATTACCACCGTCTGGAGGGGGTAGGGTTTATTGTGGTTGATGGTGGCAGAAGATAAAATAGCCTTGGCGGGTGATGGCTTCGGTGGCGATTTTTCTCCAAAGATCAAAGGCAGCCAGATGCACAACTAAAGTGCGCAGTAGACCCTACGGACGAATCCACGAAATCGGCTCATTTAGTGGCCCAGCGTGTGGATGCTACCCACGAACCATCGTTGAAGGTCGCCATCAGAAAGTAGAGAAAAATTTGCCATAGTGTGGAGGCTACATAAGAATTTTCACTTGCATCAAGGTTGCCATGACAAGGTTGCCACAGTTTTGAAGCAAAATAGCGTTGCAAAGGAGTTTTTGCTTTGTGTTCACTCTAAATCCGTGCAGGAGTTTTGCTGCAAGTTGATAGCATCAAAAATTGTTATGTCAAGATATTATCCAGAAAAAATCAAACTTGCTGCAAGTATGTATGCTATCTGGGTATTGTATAAAATTTTATTTTATTTCTTTTTACAACTGTTAAAACTACATGTTAACTTTTTACAGGCCGAATTCAGATCCACATATATTTTAAATTATTTTTTTGCATATCTTGCCTTCTAATGCTTCAGTTAAGTCATGTTAGTCATTTAATTGTGAAAAAAAATTTCTTTTATGATTTTCATGATGTTCCCAATTGAGAAAATTGGCCACATCTGACTATACACTGGATTCACAAATTGAGTAGAATGATGTATATATTAAATATTAAATAATATGAAAAAATAATTAGAATGGATTTAAAATTAATTTACAAATTTAAGGACAGATATCAATAAAGTTTAAAAATTATAAATTTAAATGAAAACAATTTCTTAAACAAATATCAAAAGCACGAGTTTATACCTTTATGTCATGATATATTGTAAATCAATGGAGATGCAATTTTTTCTTGCACTCATTGCAAGCTAATATTGCATTTAATGTGCACTGTGCTTATCTACTTTATGTTGTTTGTACAAGAAAATGGCCATTACTTTTTCTCTGTGATATAGCGCGGTAAACTTTGGGTCCAGGTTGAATCCTAACTTTCCTTCCTGCAATTCTTAAAAGAGCTGTTGTAACTTGTAGTTCACAGACAAAATACATTTAACACCTTTCAAAATAATATCTGAGAAGCGAACGCACTAGATTGTTTATAGAAATTAAATGCCCTTTCATAAAATAAGGGAATTCCCCTTCATTTCCTACCCCTTTCAAGAAATGCTCTCCTTAGAGGAGATTATTTCGTCGAGTATAGCGGCAACAGTCTATTGTTCCCAATGGGGAACATCAATAATTAATAAATTATTCCAGGTACGTTTCTGATTATTAATGTCTAATAACGTCATATATTTTAAATAAATTAAAGTTGTTTTAAGGATACCAATCGGATTTTAGAAGCATTAGATATTTTTTTTTTTACATTTATGTGAATTTTTAATATGTGCTGTACAGAAAATAATGAAAAGGGTTATTTTTATGATTTTTTATACATTTTCTATTAATCATAAAAATATAGCTTTTATTTAAAAAAATCGAGCAGTCCTTTTAATACATTTGCTAGTTTTTTTTGTATCAGTATTGATGAAATTTAATTTTAAATAATTTTAGTAAGATTATGTTCCCTTTTGGGATCAATGGACTGTAAAAGGTTAACTCGAATCAACATGAATGTTAATGTATAAAAAGGCTTAGCCTTCAGCTGTAAGCATAAATGTAGGAGAAATTCTTAAACTTGAAAGTAAGCAATAAGACAAATTAATATTATTATATTATATAGGTTAATTATGCATAATTATCAGTGCAAATTAATAAAATAATTCTGATTGAAATTAACATTTAGAAATAAATATGTTATGATGTCCTAAAAATAATTAATGAAAAGAAGCTTCAAAAACATATTTCATTATTTACACTTAAACAATTAAAAATTTTACTTTATTAATATACATTTCTCAAACTAACCTACATATTTTTTATAATATATTTTATAATTAAATAGTAGGAATTTAATTATAAAGATTTTAATGGGAAATCATATTAACTAAATTAATTCCAAAATATAATCATTCACGTTTAATGGAATTTACCTATTTATTCAAATCAATTTAATGAATATTTTTAAATATATATATATATATATATATATATATATATATATATATATATATATATATATATATATATATATATATATATATATATATATATATAGTATAAAATGTTTAAATTATAATAATGACATTTTCATTATTCTAGGTAATTCAAATAATGTTAAATTCGATTTCTATTCAGAACATTCATAATTAAAATTATATTACAAAGAGAAATTAATTACCTTCTTAAAAAATTCATGTCATTATTCATTTTTGAAAAAAATGAATTTAAGTTCAATAAAAGAATTTATTCAAAGCTTAAGAAATTTATGTTTGCTGAATAATTCTTATGATCTCTAAATCGGAACAAAGAATATATTTCTGAATTTAATTGTTTACTTCCCAAAAAATAAATTCCTCATCGGCTATTAAATCTCATTTATTGAGATATCTTTTTCATATTTTAATAAATCCCCAAATAACGTTTTCTGTTTGTATTTTCAAATAAAAGATAAGAAATAATTTGTTTCAGTGAATTCAGAGTTTAAAATCTAAATGTATATTGAAGGAGAAACAAAAAAGATTACTGAAAAAAGATTATTTAAACAAAGTGAAGGCTATGGATGACAGAAAAATAGGATTTGCTTCGGAAGAAATTTTTGTTAAATGTCATTAAAATATAAACAACAGTTCTGAAGCTGAATTGTTTTAACAATTTATTTAAAGCAATCAGTTAAATCGTATTTACTGTTGAGTTGAAAAATGTTTTCAGCAAAACATTAAATACGATTACTAATTATTTAAAAAAATATCTAGAGAAAAAGGTAATAAATAATAGATTATGGTCTTTATTTCTATCTCCCTATGACTACACGTTCGAATTTTGTTAATATTTCAAACTGAGGTTACCCTTTGGACTTTCATATTTTTTTTTTACAAATCCCTTTCTTGCAAAGTTCTGAAAGAAGCAAAGTTTGATTAGGTTTAGATGTTCCCACCTCCATTCTGCCACAAACATCTTAATCGCTAAATACAGAAAATGACAATCATCCAAACCCTACTTGTGAAATTTGAGAAACAGCTATGAAATCTATTTAATTGTATTTAATCTATTTAAATTTAAAATAGCATAAAATATATTTAATAAAAAAACAGAATATTGCAAATGACAGAAAAATGGGATTTGTTTTGGAAGGATCTTTTGTTAAATGTCATTAAAATTTAAAGAAGTGTTCTGACACTGAATAGATTTAAACAATTTATTTAAAGCAATCAGTTAAATCGTATTCACTGTTGAGCTGGAAAATGTTTTCTAATTATTTGTAAAATATCTAGAGAAAAAGGTAATAAATAATAGATTATGGGCTTTATTTCTATCTCCCCATGACGTACACTTTCGAATTTTGTTAATATTTCAGACTAAGCGTACCCTTTGGACTTTCATATTTTTTTACAAATTCTTTGCTTGCAAAGTTCTGAAAGAAACAAAGCTTGATCAGGTTTAGATGTTCTCACCTCCATTCTACCACAAACATCTTAATTGCTAAATACAGAAATTGACATTAATTTATACCTTATTTGTGAAGTTTGAGAAACAGCTACGAAATCTATTTAATTCTATTTAATCTATTTAATTTTAAAACAGCATAAAAATTTATTTAATTAAAAAAAACAGCATAATGCGAATGACAGAAAAATAGGATTTGCTTTGGAAGAAATTTTTGGTAAATGTCATTAAAATATAAACAACAGTTTTGACTCTGAACTGTCTCAAACAATCAGCTAAATAACAACAGTTAAAAAATGTTTAAAAAATGAAAAAAAATAGAAAAAAAAGATTACGGTAAATACAAAGTAAAAAATTTCACAAAGCTGAAAGAAAAACACAGATTTTAAACAAACATAAAAATGAAAATAAGCAAAGCATCACCCATTAAAAAAGCAAAAACACAGAAAATGATTTGCTTATTCCAAGCCCAAAAATATAAAGTAATTCCCCCCCCCCCCCCCACCCCCCCCCCCACCCCACCCCCCCCCCCCCCCCCCCCCCCCACCCCCCCCCCCCCCCCCCCCACCCCCCCCCCCCCCCCCCCCCCCCCCCACCCCCCCCCCCCCCCCCCCCCCCCCCCCCCCCCCCCCCCCCCCCACCCCCCCCCCCCCCCCCCCCCCACCCCCCCCCCCCCCCCCCCCCCCCCCCCACCCCCCCCCCCCACCCCCCCCCCCCCCCTCCCCCCCCCCCCCCCCCCCCCCCCCCCCCACCCCCCCCCCCACCCCCCCACCCCCCCCCCCCCCCCCCCCCCCCCCCCCCCCCCCCCCACCCCCCCCCCCCACCCCCCCCCCCCCCCCCCCCCCCCCCCCCCCCCCCCCCCCCCCCCCCCCCCCCCCCCCCCCCAATTTTGATTGGTTTGAAAAATGTTTTCTACAAGATATCTTAATCGTTAAATATAGAAATTGACATTAATTAAACTCTATTTTTTGAGAAGCTTCTACGAAATCTATTTAATTCTATTTAATCTTTTATTCAAAAAAGCATAAAATCTATTAATTTCATATTGCGACGACAGAAAAGTTTGATTAAATTTTTGTTAAATGTCATTAAAATATAAACAAGAGTTCTGACGCTGAATTTTTTTAAACAATTTATTTAAAGCAATCAGTTAAAACGTATTGACTGTTGTGCTGAAAAATGTTTTCTAATTATTTGTAAAATTCTAGAGAAAAAGGTAATAAATAATAGATTACGAGCTTTATTTCTATCTCCTCATAATATACATGTTCGAATTTCGTTAATATTTCAGACTAAGAGTACTCCTTGGATTTTTTTTTTTTTTTTTTTTTTTTTACAAATCCTTTTCTTAAATTTTGAAAAATTCTGAAAGCAGCAAAGGTTGACTAGGTTTAGAGGTCCCTACCTCCATTCTACCACAAGATATCTTAATCGTTAAATATAGAAATTGACATTCATTTAAACTCTATTTGGGAAATTTGAGAAGAAGCTATGAAATCTATTTAATTCTACTTAATCTATTTAATTCAAAAACAGCATAAATGTCTATTTAATTTAAAAAACAGCATATTGCGAATGACAGAAAAATGAGATTTGCTTTGGAAGAAAATTTTGTTAAATTTCATTAAAATATAAACAACAGTTCTGACTCTGAATTGTTTTAAACAATTTATTTAAATCAATCAGTTAAATAGTATTTCCTGTTGTGCTGAAAAATTTCTTCTAATTATTTGTAAAATATTTAGAGAAAAAGGAAATAAATAATAGATTATGGGCTTTATTTCTATCTCCCCATAACTACACGTTCGAATTTTGTTAATATTTCAGACTAAGCGTACCCTTTGGACTTTCATATTTTTTAAACAAATCCTTTTCTTTCAAAGTTCTACAAGAAGAAAAGTTTGATTAAATTTTTGTTAAATGTCATTAAAATATAAACAAGAGTTCTGACGCTGAATTTTTTTAAACAATTTATTTAAAGCAATCAGTTAAAACGTATTGACTGTTGTGCTGAAAAATGTTTTCTAATTATTTGTAAAATATCTAGAGGAAAAGGTAATAAATAATAGATTATGGGTTCTATTTCTATCTCCCCATGACGAATTTCATTAATATTTCAGACTAAGTGTACCCTTTGGACTTTCATATTTTTTTTTACAAATTCTTTTCTAACAAAGTTCTCAAAGAAGCAAAGCTTGATTAGGTTTAGATGTCCCCACCTCCATTCTACCACAAGCTATCTTAATCGTTAAATACAGAAATTGACATTCATTTAAACTGTTCATTTGTGAAATTTGAGAAACAGCTACGAAATATATTTAATTAAATTCTATTAATCTATTTAATTAACAGCATAAATGCATTTAATTTAAAAAAAATATTTCTAAATAACCAAAATTAGATTTGCTTTGGAAGAAATTTTTGTTAAATTTATAAAATATAAACAACAGTTGGCGAGTGTGGTATTTAATCTTCTCTTCGAAGTTTCGATAGTAATTTTATCATTCTGCTATAATTTTGCATATGGTATTTGTTGTTATATCCTACTACCTAGCCACTAAAGAATAATTAGAGAAAACACTGGTGAGATTTTGTTTCAATTAATATATTTTTTAAAAATAAAGTTTCAGAAAGTGAAAATTAAACTTAATAACACAAGTATAATTTTCTTTACATTACTAAATCGTAAGAAAGGTTTATTAATAGGTTTGCACGTACATTTCCACCAAACTGATGTCTTAAAAATCAATTTGACTCCAAAAATGGATGTAATTACATTTTTGAGTGCTTTTTAATTTTGCGGTAGGATCAGATATTTTAGGAACTGCACTATTATTTGACTGATTTATCGAGGGATTGTATATTGAGACTCAAATTCGCTGATAGCTTTATGGCTTTGTAAATCTCTATTTCGAAGTATTTCGTTTGCAATAACCTCTTCAAAGTATTTTTTATTTGTACTTTAGTATCAATTATTTCTTATATGATCTTTCGAGACTTGCGAATTGTGTATTAAAAATTAACAATCTATAAATATCTGTTTATAAAAGTAAAGTGACAATAATGGTGAGATTATTCATTCTAGTCGACAAATAAGGAAAAAATCATAGAACGCTTTCACTGTAACAAAAATGTTTTACCAATGACAAAGTAAATTTCTATTTAGACTTTTTTTCCTCTATGTGTTCCACTCGAAGGTTAAAAAACAATCTTAAAAATCTTAGCAATCTTAAGTATGTTTTGTAAAAATTCTGTATTTTGATTTACCGGTATTATAATACCGGTTGCACATGCACACGCACACTCACACGCACACGCACACACACACACACACACACACACACACAACACACACACACATATATATATGTGTGTGTGTGTGTATTACTGAACAACAAAGACATTTTTAGAGCTAATATTAATATTTTCATTAATATTATATTAAGAGTATATTAATATAAATATTATATAATATTATATAATTATTATATTTATACATAATATGTAATTATAATATAAATGATATATAATATATATATATATATATAATATAAATAATAATTATATTAATTTTAATTTATAATTATTATATTTATTATATTTATATTTATATTATTCTATTTATATTATGTTAATTATATTATATTAATATCAATATCAATATTAATATTAATATTTACATTTATTTAGCTTATTAATATTTTTTGTATTTTGTTATTAATATTTTGTTTCAGAACTAGTGATAAAACTAATTTGAGAAAAGCTAAATATAATTTATAACAACATGCTTATGCAATATCTGTAGTTATGATTTAAAACAAATTACTTAATTATTAGAACATTTTTATAGATATATTGAAACATGCCCTATAACTAGACATCATGAAAATGCATTATTTATTACAGCCAAAATAACTCCAAATAAAAATAGGAATGTTAGCCTATGACTATCTTTAACAAACTCTCTTTCTAGAGTTACGTTAGACAGAATAATTTATAGTTCATTCTTGAATTTTACATGAGTTTGTTCCTTCATCTTAGAGTGTTCCTGATTTAGAATTAAAATATAAAGTAGGATGCTGATTTAAAAATAAATCATTCACTAGAGGACTAATTCTTAATTTAAGTGTATTTTACTATACATGTTAAAACTTTAATGTCAATGTTCTTAATATTTTGTACAAATTTAAAAATAAACTGATAAATATTAGAAATTTTGATATAGAGTAACAGTAATTTAAATTTGGATAAGTAAACAAAAACCCATATTTTCCTCTTGAGGCAACACTATGAAAGACTATTATAGATTTGAGGTATGTATCTAGAAATATAATTTTATATTAATACAGTGGTATATTAACATATAATATATGCATATTTATAAATAATTTTACTAAAGAATAGAATAGTTTTCAGTTAATAATTGAAATTTAGTCAATTAAACATTAATCTTACTCTTTTGATGTAGTAATATGAAAGTTTCTTTTCTATTTGGGGTATATATCTAAAAATATAATTTAAAATTTTTAAAATATTCACAAGCAAGAAAGGTTTAATATAATATTGTTTACTATTTATAGAAACCTTTATAAATGTAATAGTAAATGTAATAATCTTGTATATTAATCCTTTTACTGTATAATACTAACAAGTATAGTTGGCCATATACCAGTTCAGGGGGCCCACCGAACCAAGATTAGTGGGCAAGCCAAGCGTGGGCGATGTCGCCAAATCCTAGAACCCAGTTTTTTGGCAAACCTTGATCTATTTTTTATTTTCTATATATTTTTTTAAATTTGTATTCATCTTAACAAAACTCGTTCAAACTATGCTTAGAAATTGGGTATAAACTTAATACAAAACGAAGCACATATTATAAACATCACTTGGAGACAATATGGCGATCACTTGTACAAAAATAGAGCCAAAAACATGGCGGTCGGCCCCCGGAACTAGGATTCTACCTACAATTTTTCAGCAAATAATTTAAATTTAGAAAATTAGACAACAATATCATTTTTGCTTGTAATGCAGCAATATATAGTACTCTGATCAATTTGAAACGCGTGTTTAGAAATATAATTTTAAGTTAGAGTGGTTATAAATTAGAAGTGTTAAAAATAATATTACGTACGTTATGTAAACCTTTATGAATATGTTAGTTTATATAATATGCATATTTATAAATCATTTTACCAAAAGTAGTGAAATCTGGTTTTCGCTTTTGATGCAGCAATATGAAAGCTTCTTATACAACTGGGATGTCACTTTAGATGTATAATCTTAAAAAAATTGATTAGTTAAAATATAACTAATATTAGTACTGCTTATTTATATGGCCTGAATATTTATAAAGAATATTATTAAATAATAGTATAGTTTTTCAGGAAATGTTTTTTGCTGTATTTTGCATGAAAATCGTATGAAAATAAAGTCATGTATGATGTAATAGAAAAATGCTTTATATTCTTCTGAAATGACGTAATTCATGCATCTATTTAATAGCCAATGAAACGCAAAAAGATCTTTTGCTAGAACAGTAAAAGATTTGAAGAAGTGCTGTTTTTCAATTTACGTTATTTTAAAAAGTATTAATGCTATATAAACAGAAATATGTTTTAAAACATATAAATGAATCTAAACAAAATATGTTTGAAAAATTATTGTTAAACTACACTTATATGGAGTCTATGATAATTTCAGTAATGTAAACTTCACTGTAAAATGATCATATAGCGTGGAAGGATAAGTAATCTAAAATTATGCAATGCATGTAAAAAGATATTTTTGAGCACATATAAGATACAAATCTAAATAATCCAAATTTAAATTTTCCTTTAACCAAGAAAAGGAAGCCTGAGTTGCTCTGATAGGATAGAATAGGAAAATTTTTCTTTTCAATGCGATTTTCTTTAGTCATTCACAGTTTTATAAAACTCGGCTTCTCTGAATGCTTTTTGTAACACCCACGTTTACTCTCCAGGCGTACGTTATTGCATTGTATCCTGCTCATCGCCGTGCATAAAACATGAATACATCTGACACGGCCACAATGCTGGTTGCGTAAAGCTTCATAGCTAAATATATGTCAATAATATGACTACAGGCATTCGTCTCATGCTGTTTGCTAAAACCTCCTCACAAAAGAGTAGCCTTGTTATAGGATATACATTGGAAAAGGCGATGCAACTGCGCGAAAGTAAAACTTTGTTTATTCGGCATGCGTTGTATGGAACGTGTACTTTTAGCTACAAAGTGAAATATAAGAGAGAATATTAGAATTCACACCGCAGGTTCTATTACAAACATTCTAAATTTTTGTCTTAAAAAAATCCTACAACACTATTTATATGATAAAGATCCCGCATAATAGAACTGCTAAAATTATATTATGAGTCACATATGGGCAAGCTTTCAACGATGGAGAGTAATTTTGTGTGATGGAATATAGGACATACTCATTTCATATGCATGGGTAAGAGATGTAAATTCTATTTTTGCTTCCTATAGTTTTATATAACTATATTCAAAACATGTAAAGGTTGAATAAGACAGGGTAAGTGAGATGAAGGTGGCTATATTTAAGTTTTGTAGTTCAACGTAAATATTTTTTTTTCAAAATTTTACACTTACTTGTACTACATATCAAGTATAATTTTATTGTAAATTAAAATTAAATAATTTTTATATTTTTTATAGCTTTGGGACTTCTATTGATGCATAGTATTTAAAAGGAGACCATATATTGATATTACTTTTAAATTGTGAAATTACATATATTTAAATGTAACATTCCGTCTTTTCATTTTATCCTTTTAAATGAAAACACAAGATTACATATTTTTCATTTCCCAGTCTAAACATGGATTGGACTAAAATACTCTCAAAGTGTTAGAGAAATACCAACTATTTTTTATTTTAATTAATTTTATTAGTGAAGTGATTTAATTTATTCCTAAATTTTTTTCTATTACAATTGTAAATCATTAATCATCACTATATAAATTTTTGAGTCCATAATCCCGTGCAAATAATCAGACCATTCTTACCCCATCCTTTATAAGATATAAACTTCCAAAGAAGAATTTTTGCAAATAATTTCATGATGAAAAATAAACAAAAGTTTCACTTTGAACTTTGAATATCTTAAATAAAATATCAATATCTTTTAATTATTTAACTGTTTTATGAATTGACTTTTCTTTTATATTTATAATCTGATTTATTGAAGCATAAACGTCTTTACATTCTGGCTTAAAAATATTTTGCAAATATATTCCAAACCTCCACCTAAGTTAGTTAAAGTAATTTCGGAGAAAAATAAATAACCTGAATTTGCACCTTCAGTATTTCTGTTTAATAAGCGGGAAAATATTTTTCTGAAACAGAGTCAAAGAACTAACAAAATTCGCTTTTTAAATACTCTCAACACCTCTTGTTAAAGATAATTAAGGAAATGCGTAATAGCAGAATAAATGTGTAATTGTTTTTGTCTTTTGAGAGGCCCCAGGCATTATGTTTTTTGTTACATTATTGTTCATGCAATATGTTGCATTTTTTGTTTTATTTACCTCTAGTTTTTCAGTCATATATTCCATGCTTGGCCACTATTTACATTGCTTACAATACAGAAATCTCTCGAGAAAATGAAATAAGGACTAAGATTTTTTGCAAAAGCATGAAAAGCTTAAGGACTTTTCTTTTATTCGATTAAATGCAATGAAATATCTCTTAATATAAATTAATAAATGAATTCTAATGAATTGTTGTGTGAAAACTTTTATTTCAATTTTTTTATGATAAAGACAAATAAATTTTTATAAAATAGTACTTTAGTCGCTATAGGAAATATAAGAAATAACGATAATATTTGTAAAGAGATTCAGTCTTTGTTCTTCACAAAGAAAAAAAAATGGTAAAACATTTCTGTAACTGAAGGGGACTTAGTACCTTTGGGGACATAAAATACTTATTCTGTGAGCTTTTCTTTAGTTCATTATGAAACAAAACCCGACTTTTTAAAAAGTAATTAAAATTTCTTTGGCTTTCCTTTCTTATAAAAGTTATGGGAAAAATTCTTTAAAAATTATACTTTATTTTGTGTGCAGTTTACTGTTTAAAAAATAGTTTGCTGCCAGTTGACAACACTGGTATTTAGTTGAAAAATTAATTTTTCTTTATAAAATTTTAAAATATCAAACACACATGAATTTTAATAACTATGATATAGAATTTCCACAAGATATTGTTTAAAGTAAATAATCTTCTTCATCTATAGCACTACAGCCTTCTACAGGCCAAAGCTGTCTCTAAAAGTTTGTTCCATCTGGAACCATCTGCCGCCACAGTTCTCCACTGTTTGACACCAATTTCGTGCAGCGTTTTCTCAACCATATCATTCCACTTGGTGTTTGGTCGCACCTCTTTTCTTTTTTCCATCAACTTTTTGAAATGTAACTTTTTTTGTTGGGTTTAAATCATTGCATCTATAGATATGTCCCAACCACCTTAATTGATAGATCTTTATAGTTTTCACAATATTTGGTTGTCAGAATTTAGAGAATAGTTCATGATTATGACGGATTATCCAACTTTTTGAAATGTAACTTTTTTTGTTGGGTTTAAATCATTGCATCTATAGATGTGTCCTAACTACCTTAATTGATAGATATTTATAGTTTTAACAATATTTGGTTGTCCGAATTTAGAGTATAGTTCATGATTATAACGGATTCTCCATAAATTATTTTCTTTGGGTCCAAATATTTTTCTTAGTATTTTTTTGTTCAAATATGAATAGCTTATTTTCCTCAGATTTGTTCATAGTCCAACACTCGCTTCCATAGATACTTATTGGCTTTATTAAAGTTTTATAAAGATTAATTTTAGTTTTTAGGCCAAGAAGTAAATAATTCTTACTACAAATGCAAGCTTTATTGTCAAAGATAGCAAACTCAATGTGGAAAAGAAAATAAATTGTTTATTTTATGGTACTTGATGATACTTGACGATATGAGTTAAATTATCCACAAAAGTCTTTGTCACAATGTTTGAGGCAGCATAAAGCTGACTGTATATACATTAAAAATAAACTACTATTATTAACTACTACAAAAACAAACTACTTCTATTGAATATAGAAGAAAATAAAACCATCACTTCTTATTCTCCTCTAAGCTTAGTAGAATTCTACGTCGTTTGGCAACAAACAGAAAAATCTGGCTACAGCAATTATTTTACAGTTAAATATCCAAAGAAAGTTATAAATATGGGTTACATATATTATCTTTTAATGTAATAATTTTTACTTGAGCACTTTTGAACAAAATAGTGTATTTTCAAGCTTCCAAAACAATAAATATATAAATAAGATACATGCAACATTTAAATGAACGAATAAATCTATCTATATTCTTAAAAGAAGTAAAGGTGTGTTCCACATGTTGAAAATTTGTTTTAATAATATATTCAGTATGTATTTTATTTGCATTATTAGGTATTATAGATTCAACACTATTCGAATAGTATTTTAGAAGACTAAATTGGGTATGTTGCCAAAAGGCAAAACATGATATTTAAGGGTTAAAAGAAGTTTTTTTATGAATGAAAATTTTTATTTCCATTTCATGCCGAAAAAAGCTTAAAGAATTAGAAAAACTTTAATTTAAATAAATCAGAAATTTGTCTTTTATACTGAAGCGAAAATAGGTAATATAATCAAGGCTTTCCAGCTCGAAAGATTCTACTGGAATATATGTCCATTTAACAATGAATTATTTTTATAACTACATTCTGAATCTTAGTTTAGTCGAATAAGAAATAAGTCACATGCTAAATGAGAACCAGAGAGAAAAAAATGAAAGTTGAAGCTACATCATAGATAAATTAGAATTATCAAATCCAATTTAACAAAGCGTGACTCAAAAGTAAGTAAAACATGCTGGCATTGAGTTTTCAAAGAGCATGTGCTATAGCCCGTGTTTATATCGCGAGAGAAAACCAACTTTCAATCTTAATGGCTTTTAATATTTTTCTTTATAGTAATAAGCTGTGTTCTTGATTTTATATTTTCAAAATCTTTTTTTTTATTTTATATTTTTAAATTTTCGTATACATATAAAAGTTCGTTTGGATTTCTTAACGCACAATAAAGGTTTTGTGCAGTCTAAGAGACATTGTTTCATTGTCCTCTTTGCATGTATCAAATATTTTTAACACTTATGGTGTATTAAATATGTCTACTTGAGTGTTTCCCCAACTTCCTTGTAATCTGTGTACACTTCATAATTTTCGTTACAGAGTACGCTGGGAAAAATGCCTATATTTTAGAAACAACTAAAATATATTTATCTTCTCCTTTATTTAGTACATAAAGAAAATAATAAAAAATGGAAAATAAATTTCATTTACAATAAAATACAAATGTAATAAATAAAAGTTATAAATAACATTTTCTGCAAATCATCATAGGTGTTTACGTCATTCGGTTGCTTTGCAACGACGTTAAGTACACTCTTTATGACCATTTTTGCAGAACCCGTCTGAAGTTAATTCAAACGATTGCTCTTCTTTCGCATGCGTCATAACTTCTGGCATGTGTATAAAATAATAATAAAATATGACATACATACAAATCCAAACATACACAACATAAGTAAAATATATTTTACTATTTTTATATGATTGTGAACGAAAAAAAATGCTGCTTTTGTACCATGAGCAATTAAAACCTGTTGCAGAATATACTCCCAGTAAACTCTTCCCTAACCCCAGGAGGCAAGCATATTTATAATGCCTAAAGTAATGTTTTATTATATTCTGTACATGTCAGCTTAGTGCTCCGCTTTTGGTCTAGGTATACAGAATAAGGGAGTCAATTAATCTTTTGAGAACCTTGATATTTTAAATTCAAATACGATGTATAAAAATCTTATATTTGGCAAAATTTGTTGATTTGTCCTTCTACTTGGCTAACAGAAAATTACCTGATTTTTGAATTTTAATGTCATATTCAATTCCGAAAATACTTTTAATAAAATAAAACTACAAGCATAGTCCAGGTAAGTGTTAAGCAGCAGGAAGATGATCAAATTTTTACAGAGTATGGGTACCAAAATTTGGTAATAACTATTAGTTTACCAACTAAACTTCCATTTAAGTATTAGTTTAGTATACTTTTCCTAATTCCTGCTTGTTACAAATGCAGCACATAAAGAAATCATCGGTATTAAATTAAATTTAATACACTAATGATTTGTATTAGTACAAATGAATAATTACATTTTCAAAGAAACAAAACCCAATATTCTGTATCTAAAATTAAGATTTAGTGTAGCCACTATGCATTTAGTGTAGCCACTATGCATAGCAATAATTACTACTGTACGGCGTAATACGGAGTTAAACATATTATGGATGTCTGCTTTGTGAAAAGTATTCAGTATATGGTAAGGTGTGCTTGTGTTATATGTCTCGCTTTCGTTTACACATAATTAGATACACTTACTTTACTCTTACACTGATACAGAACGAGACAGCTAACTTCAATGCGCTGTAGTGTTAACCACATACTATTAACTTGCTGTAAAATCCTCAAGATATCTTTAACTTTTATTGAAATGTGTGCTCTTTCTTTTCTTGATATTGCCTTTATGAAGATTTCCTTATGTTGCTCTTATATGTTTTTAATCTTTTTTTTTTATTCTTCAGCTTCTTTGTAGTGTATATTCTATTTTTTTGCTTTTTACATAATCCTTGTTTTTCATCTCTTTTTTTCATGTTTTACTAATCTTTTCTTAACATTAGCTTAAAAACTTTGAACATTTTTCTCTGTTGTATCACTTGAAAGGACCATCTTTAAAAGTTAACTACAATCTGGCTAACAAAATTAACAACATCTGTCCAAACTTTGGCTAAAAAACGTTTTATAAAACAAAGTAAGTTAGAATAACTAGTGACCCATTTTATAAAAAATTCACTAACAGAAAAGCGAAAACAAACCACAAAACCCGAAACAAAACGATAC
>CM063504.1:96493407-96573407 GCA_032207245.1 Pardosa pseudoannulata | reverse complement strand
CGGCGCCCGCAGCTGCGGTGCCTCATCAGGATGCTGATTGGTGCCGTCAAACCGAAAGTCTATTCCACGTGCAGAGGATTTCACTGCACGCTGGCGCAATAGAACGAACTGTTTCTCGTTCGGTCAATGGATTAAATTATATTTATTCCATTGACTCTTAGAAAAATATTTCCAACTAAATAATCGAATAAATATTTAATTTGAAAAAGGATGTTCGAGAATAAGTTTTAATAATAGATAATATAGTTTTTTTAAGGAATTGTGTAATAACTTTTCATTTTGTTAATACTATAAACCAACCCAATTTTCAAAACATAAACCTTTGAAACATTTGTGCAGAGACAAATTTGAATTTGTAATCTTCTAAATCTCTAATATTGTCCAATATTTACATTCTTGGAAATGGAAGGAGCTTTAATTCCCATTAATGGGAGTTATTTTACGTTACCAAGGTTCGTTAACTATATAAAGTTAGGAAAATTTATTTCGAAAGCGTTATTTTCTCAATTGCACAGTGTTTCTAAAATCGACTTTGAATAAAAAGATAAAAAGGAGAAACTATGCTTAACAAATGACTGGAAACAAAAGTGTATTAAAGTCAGTTTCCCTTAATAGCATTTGTTGAGCGTAAATAAATTTAAATACGAACCCAGTAGACAGCAAATGTTTTTTAACTGTTTTTCTCATGCAAAAAATTAGATGTTTTATGTTTCTTTTACTTTGCGGAAGTAAGTTTAATGGTTATCTTCCTCCGCTTCTTTCCAGCTCCATTTTAATGAAATTCCATCTGAAAACTGTTCTAAAATGTTTCGCTAATATTTCCGCATATATTCAGTTCTTTACCCTTTAGGTAAATTGATTTAGACTTCTGGGTATGAAGCTCGCACGTGTTAAATGCTTTTCTGGGAAGTTGTATTTATGCCCGTGGAAATATTTAGTTAAATGCATAAATATTTGGTTTGTGTGGTGTATAAAGTGAATGCGAGGTATAATATTTGCACCATAGTTTTAAATTGTCGCATATCGAGCAGGTGATAAGGATGTAAAAGAAGAAATATTATTGTTCTAGAATACGTTTCATGTTTAATTCAAACTAAAACATGTTAATTTTAAAATTTTCACTTTACTTGTTCTGAAAAATTAGGAATATCAAATCATTCTGATGACTTTGGAGATGAAACATCTGCAAAAGTTTTAGTATTATAATAAAAATTACTTAACCCTTTAAATTTCACTAGTAAAATGGCTTTGGGATTTAATGGAGATAGGTTATACATATTACCTATGAACCTTATAAATGTGAGAAATGTTAAAATGCTTTTTGATAGTTTGGTGGGGTTAGGGGCAGTGTGTTTTAACTGTGAAACTCTCAACTCCTACGGTTCGAAAATTATACATTCTTAAAATTTAAATAGCAATTAAATATTAAGAAAATTGAAAGTAAATTGAAAGAACACTACATAATTACATGTAATGGATAAATAGCTAACTAAAAAATATATAAGTGATGTTTTGGGTAGGTATATTTATTTGGGGTCATGACAAAGAAAATTGAATATCTTTTTTTTCCAGGGAAAGAAGTTTAAAGGCTTATATTTTAAAAAGAAAAATAAACTGTGTGTTGTGTTACAATTTATTAATAGTTTGAAGTGTCAAAAACACCCTAAAAAATCATTAATATACCTTAAAAAAGAAGAGAAAAATATTTTAGCTGGTGGCTTCACAACAAAACCACTGGTCTTTAAAGGGTTTAAAGGAGTGAATTTTATAATTGCTTGGAATTTACCCTTTGCTACCACACAGTAAAAATATAGCAACATTTTTCGATACAAAATCAACTCTCAACCAAATTTTGCTACGCTTTTAAAATCACCATTCGCATAAAATCTGATCTTACATTTTTATATGAGAAAAAAATGTTATTAAATTCTTTTAACAATACAAAAGTTAAATGCTTTTTCGAACAATTTATTCCAAACATAATTTTTTATATAAATAAATAAATAAGGAAATATATTCTCATGTCCAAAATTCGCTTTAATTTCCCAAATAATTTCACAGAACATGCTTAATAACTAAATTCAAGAATTTCACAGAACATGGGAACTATAATTTACGTTTTGTATTTTTCTGGATTGACGCATAACTATGTTTTATATTTCTTTTACTTTGAGTAAGTAAGTTTAATGGCTATCTTCCCCCTCTTCTTTCCAGCTCCATTTTAAAGAAATTCCATCTGAAAACTGTGCTAAAATGTTTCACTAATATTTCCGCATATATTCAATTCTTTACTCTTTAAGTAAATTGATTTAGACTTCTGGGTTTGAAGCTCGCACGTGTTAAATGCTCTCCTTTTAAAAGGACAATTTCTGGGAAGTTGTATCTATGCCCGTGGAAATATTTAGTTAAATGCATAAATATTTGGTTTGCGTGGTGTATCAAGTGATTTCGAGGTATAATATTTGCACCATAGTTTTAATTGTCGCATATCGACCATGTGATAAATATAAAAGAAGAAATGTTATTGTTCTAGAATACGTTTCATGTTTAATTCAAACTGAAACATGTTAATTGTCGTGTAGTCCTCGTTTATACTTGGGTATTAACCTGTGATCAAATGTATAATGGTATTTATTTTGGTTGCGTTGTGTAAAAATATGTTAGTACTAAATTTAACCACAGGTTCTGAGAAACTACAGACATAAAATATGAAAATAAACTAAAAGCTAAATTAAAAGCATCTGAAACCAGCTTAAAATTAAAAAAAAAGTAAATTTAATATAATGATATATGTACATCTATGTACACACAATCTGATTCTATCTTCATAAAATTTACTTCATCAACACCTTCAAATTAGGTGCCACTCTAATTTAGCTCTGACAATAATTTTTCATCACTTAAGTAAATATGTAAATATAAGAGATAGGACCTAATCCCAAGTTCAAATATATGTAAAAGGGAGTACCTTTGTGAGTTAATATGGTGTGCCTGGAACACTGCTGGTTGAGGGCTGGGTATTGATCGGAATTGGATATGTATGGATCTTCCGTCGATCTGGTCAGGGACTTCCTTCTGAGTGTTTGGAGTGCGGCCGTAATATTTGATACAAAACACTCCTAGTAGTCGCTAGATGTTCTGAACGTTTTCAGAGTCTCTGTCGAACTCAAGGCTATTCTCCTTGGACTCCCCAACAAATTATGTCGGACTTGTCTCCTCGACTGGACTCCCGAACATCTTCTCTCTTTTTTAGATTTTTTTATTTTATTAATTTCATCTTTGTCCCCTCTTCCTTCTTATCGTCCAATCGGGATAGTTGTAAAAATCTAATTGGTATGTTTAACCCCGCCTTGAGACCGCCAACATGGAAAACCTTATCCCTTCTAATTGGGCATTGTCCATTAGGGACTCATAAATAACTCCACAAAGGTAAATTCTTATTTAGTGTCAAGTGCGGATACGGGATTCTAATCTGGGACTGGGATCAGAACCCAGCCCAAGACTACCGTACAAGACAACAAAAACCCGTTGAATATAATTTTATGGTCCTCTGCCCTTTACAAAAGATGTGATGAGATCAGATTTAGATCCCGAGCATTTTATTTCTTGTATGAATGAATCAACTATATTACTGATCTAAATCGCCTCATCACATTAATTTTAAAATTTTCACTTTACTTGTTCTGAAAAATTAGTAATATCAAATCGTTCTGATGACATTGGAGATGAAACTATTTTTGTATTATATCTGCGAAATTTTTAGTATTATAATAAAAATTATTTAAAGAGTGAATTTTATAATTGCTTGGAATTTACTCTCTGCTACCACACAGTAAAATATAGCAACATTTTTCGATACAATGTCAATTCTCAATCAAATTTTGCGACGCTTTTAAAATCATCATTCACATGAAATCAGATCTTACATTTTTATATGAGCAGAAAATGTTATTAAATTCTTTTAACTATAAAAAAGTTAAATGCTTTTACGAACAATTTATTCCAAACATAATTTTATATATATATAAATAAATAAGGAAATATACTCTCATGTCCAAAAATTATCTTTAATTTCAGAAATAACTTCACAGATCATGCTTAATAAATAAATTCACGAATTTCACAGAACATGTGAACTATAATTTATGTATTTTTCTGGATTGATACATAACTATGGGATTTACCCGTTGACACACAGTAAAAATATAGCAGCATTTGCCTATACAAAGTCAACTCTCAACCAAATTATGCGACACTTTTAAAATTATCATTCGTATAACGTATCTTTCCATTTATTTATCTGATCTTACATTTTCAAATGAGCAGAAAATGTTATTAAATTCTTTTAACTATAAAAAAGTTAAACGCTTTTCCGAACAATTTATTCGAAAATATAAAACTTTCTTCTTTATATATAAATAAATAACTAAATACATTTTCATGTCTAAAATTATCTTTACATGCGTAAATTTACGAGTTTCAAAGAAAATGAAAACTATAATTGAATGATGTATTTTTCTGAAGTGATACATAATTTTATATGAATAAAAAGGAATTTTTTAAATTTTAGCATAAAACATGCAAAATAGTAATATAAAATGTCAAAGAGAATTAAAAAAAAATAACATAAAAATAATTATCTACAAATCACGTTTAATGTTAGTGACCTTCTTCTCTGGTTTAATTACGTACGTAATGGCTGTTTCAAAGAGAAAAAAAATATAAAGATATATATGTTAGCAAATTTTTTCGTTAAGCAGAAGAATCGATACATATGAATTAGGGATTGCATTAAGCTCTCCCTAGTGCATTTTTATTTCGACAGAAATATTGATATTATTTATATCATCTGGAAAGTTGGCAGCAGTTATAGACATTGGGAATAATGGCGAAATTTTTAAAGAAGAAAGTGTTAGTGGTGATTATTTGGATTATTGTAGATGTTCATAAATATTTCATTCCCCAAAAGGCTAATAAAAAACGTAAAGTTGATTCATAATATCGTGTTATGAAAGATGAATAGAAACTAAATTCGTCTGCGCAAGAGCCCCAAGGGGACCAGGGTTTACGATGCCAATCTCCGTTTACGTGACCAAGGGCCCTGGGGTGCGAAGCGTATGTACTGGTTAGGTGGTCCATCTTCAACGGAACCCCATTGTTTAGTTCCCAAGCACGCTTGGTCCTCAGATCATTTAGCCACTGAAGGAATGAAAGGCTGAGTCAACCTTGCCCAGCCGGGGATCGAACCTCGTTGCGAGCTCGAAGCTCTACTCCAACGCCACTGAGCTTCGGAAGATGAATAGATCTGAAATTTTTTGACCGATCTTATAATTTTAGAATAAATTATATTGTCCCTTATAAATATTTTTTGTTGTTTATTGGCTAACTCTGAATAAGGTTTGTTCATTCCTGGTTCTGTATCTTGTTTAAGTACAAGAACCTAATAACTATCGTAAATTTCGAGGTATAGGATAGTAATTTAAATGGTTTCACGTGGAAGGCAATTTGACAGTTCTTACTACTGAAGGTTAAAAAAATATTTGCAAATCTGATTTAATCGACGATGATTTAAAGATAAATATTAAAAACCATTAAGATAAATATTAAAATCCATTGTACATTAAAAAGTACAATGGATAAAAAATAGAGAAAAATTTGACGTTTTCGAATTAA
This sequence comes from Pardosa pseudoannulata, assembly GCA_032207245.1. Taxonomy (NCBI): domain Eukaryota; kingdom Metazoa; phylum Arthropoda; class Arachnida; order Araneae; family Lycosidae; genus Pardosa; species Pardosa pseudoannulata. The sequence continues at coordinate 96,567,734 of CM063504.1, read as the reverse complement.
AGATAAAAGTATATTGATGAAAAAAAAGAGAGGTAATTCAACGGATTTAGTATGTATATATATTTGTAATAGTTTGGTTTGTTTAGTTTGGAGTGCTACGGTCTACTTTTTGCAACACGAGGGTAATGAGACCGGAACCTACTCCGGGAACGAACTCCGGTACCGAATGCCAGCACTCTATCCAATCGGCCATCGTTCGGCATTTGTGATAGAAATGGTTTTTATAAGAGATAAAAAAGATCATCTTCTCAAATCGATAATTTTTTTTTATTCTGTAATTAAATTTACTAAAATTCATATCACCTTTCAGATTTAATTAGAAGATACACGAATATATTTTTATTCAGGGAACTTTTTTAAACCTTTAGTTTAAGAGTTGATGTTAAAACAACTTTCGTATTTTATTAAACAAATGAAAAAACACTTAATTTAAATTGCAAGATGATGGAATTTTACGTAGGATTAAGCAGATTTTAGATTTCATTTCCAATTCATTTCCAATTTTATTTTATTTTACTCATTGGATTTTAATGTGAAAGGAAAACATATATAAAAAACAAGACGTGCTTCTGAATGTAAATGTTTAAAAAGCTTTCAATTTAATGGATAGTATAAAGCATTGAGAGTCTAAAGCAAACTGTAATCATTAAAGCAGCGTTTTTTTCTGTATTGACGCCTGAGGCAAAAATCTGTTTAAAATGAACAGATTCCTATTTCTTTTATGCTGACAAGTGCAAAAACTCTTTCAGAGATAAGACTTTTTTTTACTTGACAAAGACAATTTTCGGGACATGAGATCAGTTTAAGAAGTAAAAGACAGGAAGCTGCAAACTAGTAAAAGCTGTATATCTAAAGAAATGCTGTCTCAGCCGAAAGTGAAAACATTTTAAAAGGACAAGATAAAAGAACTCTGTTTTATATCCTTCTCTACTTCATAAAATTACGATGAATCTAACAAATTTGTTTCGGAAATCTAAGAAAAATTTCAAATTTTAATTAATCTATATCGACAAAATTAGCGTGTGATATTTGATTAAATTTCTCTGCATAGGCTTTCCTATAGTCATTGAAATACTACAGAATAGTTGTTACATACAAGTATGGTAGAAAATAGGCTGAAGAGACATTTAAATATTTCTTTATATTAAGGAGACACAATGCTGATTTTCAACAAGAAATACTAGCTTTGAAATACTTTTTTTTCGATTGAATTTCTGTTCGCTGGAGAGTAGTATTTTAAAAACTTCTTTAAAAACACTCCAACTTTAAATGAATTATTCTGTTTTGTTATTTTCAGTGATATCTGTTAAAAAACTTGTTAAAATCATTCATCATCTAAAGACAAATTCAGGGGAAAGCTACATTACATCGCACACTTTACAATACTCGTATAATACTGCATAGGGAAATGTGTCACATCATTATTTATGTAATATATAGTAGGACTGGCAATGAGAAAGCTCATTTCTTGTTTTTGTATTTCTGTGTCTACAATGAACCTTTAAGTTAAAGTTCTTCTTGAATAAAATGACGATGATGCTATTTTAAGATGTGCTTTTCACTGATGTGTCTTGGAATATCATTCTAGATTTTATAAATCGGTGAAACATCAAAATTTTCGTTGTTTCTCAAGCTTAGACACACACATACATTCGCTTGCATATATATATATATATATATATATATATATAATATATTTATATATATATATATATATATATATGTATATATATATGTTTTTATATTATATGTATATATATTATGTATATATATGTATATATATGTATGTATATATTTATAAATTTATATACATATATTATATATATATATATATATATATATATTATATATATATATATATATATATATATATATATATAAGTAATATTAAAATCCCTTATTTACATATTTTAATATTAATTTAATAACTTCTGTTTATAAGTTACGTTGGGGTTTGCACGGTAATTTTGATTTTTCCCTCAAGACAAGCTGTAGACTTAATTCAGCCTCTGTCTGTACTTCTTTAGCCAATAGTAAACACGTTCTCTTTAAGCATGGGTATGTTTTCTATCACGTGATCAATGGTGTTTAGGGATTATTCGTAGTTCTTTTACCTGAGAAATCCCTACTTAAAACAGTATATGTGTACGTAAAGTTCTGGCCTGTTGTATGGATTTCATGTATATTACCAGAATAAATTTGTATTATATATATATATATATATAATTATATATATATATAATTTATATCTTATATTTAGATAAAAAGTATTCCGCGTTTAATTGACCTATATATAAGTAATATTGTAAACTACATTTAATAACAATTTTGAGGATGGGTTTATCGTATATGAATCACAGAGATATATCTCCAAGATTTAAACTTCAAAAAATAAGGAATTATAATTATTAACTAAATAAGAGATGTATCTCTGTAATATCTAAATCTTTTATTACATTTAAAGTTATAAAAAGAATCTTAAGCTTATTTGCTTATCAGTATCTCAAACATGAGACATTAGTCTTGAAAAGGTAAATGTAGATTTGTTAGTTTCAGAAAGCCAAAGATTATTTGAAGTCCAGGGACTACTGTACTACGTTTTTATTACAGGATATTACATAGGATTTTTAGAAAATTAAAATTTGTGGCGTCATGGGTGATTCTACGTTAGTGCAAAATATATGTGTAATAATTATTATTACAAAATAAGGCTTGAACTATTTTTAAATATACTTCTATTTACCAACCATAATTTTTAAACAAGATTTACTAAATTGATACATTCAACTGAAACTATGTTCAAATATATAAACTGGTACTTTATTTTAAGATTTACTCAAAGGAAAAATGATTAATCTTTTTACTTCTTTATGGACAGTGTTCCCCAAAGTACTGCAATCTGTTTAATTCCTTTTTTCTTCTAATATTTCATCACTAGATTATACTACACTCATTTTTCATTCGAGTGAAGTAACCAATCTTATCTCCCCATTAAAAGCTTTTTAATCAAGTTTTTGTACATTTACATATCAAATTCTTAAGAACAAAAATAGTAAAAGGAATTCATTTTTTTTTTATCATTGCCGGAGCCAATGAGACTTCATTTTTCTTCATTTCCAGAATAAATTGTTTCTCAGGAGAACACATACTCTTGACAAAGATTGATTAACGATGTACCAGAGAGAAGTTTCAACAGAAATTTCTTTATTACTTTACGACATTTTTCCTCCAGTAAATAAACAGGTGAAATATTTTAACGCCCGGAGATAGAAACGATTTTAGAGAAAGTCTGTCCCTCCAGGGATTCTAATATTTTGTTTTATTACCTATATTTTCCAGAGAAATATTTGTGTCAGTGATAGTTCTAGAATAAAATAGGAATGCTCTGAAGTTTAACTCTTTAGAAATTACTGAAGCGATTGGCTAAAATGTTTATTCTCGTTAAATCATACACAAGTACCAAGAACATATTTTGCTGATCCTATTTCTCCTTTATAAGAAAAATATGAGCAAAATTTATAGATATTGCATTATTATGTTATTCAAAATGGATTTATGACGATAGAGGTATGTATGATTTGAAATTTGTAACTAATTCTGTGGGTCATAAGTATGGCCTTAATACTATTGATAGTAAACAATTGTTACAGATTGATTTTAAAACAGATTTAACTCTAAATTATCAAAGGAACAAATATCTTAATTTAGAAGTTCTTAATTAATCTTTAAAGTTAATTTGTGCATATGCATAAAGGTGTTCATATTTTGAAATTAGTTTTGCGATCAAATAAAAATTAAGCATACAGTAATGACTACTGTAAAAGTTTTGCCTTATGTACATTGTATAGTCTTTATAGGAAGATAAAACGTGTGTCATTGTTTTGCTACTGGGATTATGAAATTATTAGTTCACGCCAAGGCAATACCATTTTCCTTTCCCTCTTTTTCACTTTTTTTGGGGTTGAATTGGGAAAATCTTTTCTCAGTGGATACATACATAATAAAAACATGTATTCCTGAATTCACAGTTTCACTATTTTCTTCTCTGCATTGATATTGACAGTTACTCAGCCATCAATATATATGCAGGGTGAGTGAGAATTGTTTCTTCAAAACAAGAAGTATGATAGTGTGAGAGTGCAGCTATGTTTTACTTAAGGTTTGAGAAATTGATTTGATCACCGCACTCATACGTTGTGGGTTGCATGCCCAGGTATTTTTTCGGGACTCCAAGAGGCTGGTGGTGTGTCCCGTGGAAAAGATTGCACTTAAACTTCATCAAGTTTCGAGAATTGTGATTGGTCGTCAGGAGGCGATTCAGGACCATGCCTGGAGTCCCGGTCAATCTGGACAGAGCCGGGAAAGGACGCATTGTGCACAGGACAATGGAACAACGGACGCATCAGCACAGGATAATGGATAAAGTATAGGGTTGCTGGAGTAGTTCAGAAGGAAGGAAAAGCATGCAGCGTGCTCTTGCACTTTGGCAATTTTTCTTTCAAGTGTAGCCCGTGGAGAGATTCTTTTACTTTTTTTATATATTTCCTTATCTTTTGTTCTATATTTGAATATTGTAATATAGATCAGTGGCATTTTACTATAATTAATATTAAAGACGATATAAAGCAAACTTGGGGTATTAATGGATTTAAAGTAACAACAGCAATGTACTACATCGCAACAGATAGGATCAATAACTACCAAGACGAGCAATCACTGACATGAAACATTTTACTGAGAGGCAGAAAATAGTGCAGTCGAAACTCATCGAAACAGTCACCACCGCAGACAGTATCTTATATCTGCATAAGTAGCATATAAGTATATGTTAGTGGCTCCTAAGGAAGTATATCCAGCATTTACCGTATGAAAATTCCAGTGCGAACTTATTTGCTCTTAGATGGTTCTGTAGAAAGCAAGCATATCAAACATAGTGCTTTAAATATGGTACAACAATCAATGTTAAAGTATTACCTAGTATCAACATCCGAAACGTTTCGCGAAGCCAATGGCAGGGCACATTTACGAGGAACTGGTAGAACCACCACTTGGAACACTTGCTGTGAGATTTTCTTCGAACAATAAATCAGATTGTACATATTTTGATATCGTTCATTCGATTTTCCAATGCAGATATAAGTTCAGGTTCAAATTCTAATTTTACTCTTTTCTGGTTTCAGAATGATATGTGGCCCTGCGTTCCAAGGTATTAATCCCCACCTGGATGGTTACAACCCCTCTTATTTTGTAGAAATAATATAGACTCTCTTTGTATATATATATATATATATATATATATATATATATATATATACATATATATATGCATATATATATATATATATATATATATATATATATATATATATATATATATATATATATATATATATATATATATATATATGTATGTGTGTGTGTGTGTAATGAGACGGACTTCTCGATGGGTGGTTGCAGTCATGGCCATAAAAATGACAAGCTAAAGACTTTTATTAAGATAACCTTGGAGGACGGGTTCCAGATTCATGATAGGGACAGGACAAACGGAAGGATAAGCTAGCTTGAGTTATATGTACAAGACTCTTAACACCTGTGCCAACATCTGTGGGAAAATATCTCTAGAAAAATCTGTCTCCGACAGCGTGTATCTCCTTTTTATTTGGAAATTTTCTAAATTGTCCGCTAGGGCCATGTAGGATTATAATTGGACAGACCCCTTCTCTGAGGGAGTAACCTGTAGCCCCAGTGGTCAATTTAGGTTAGGGGTTAAGAAGGGGAATGCAAAATGACACGGGAACGTTTTTAGCCCTTGATTTAACTTTTGAAAACGCCTGAGAATTTTCGTTACACACACACACACACACACACACACACACACACACATACATATATATATATATATATATATATATATATATATATATATATATATATATATATATATGTGTGTGTGTGTGTGTGTGTGTGTGTGTGTGTGTGTGTAAGAGCAACAAGAGGTTTTAAATGCGCCATTTGCAGATTTTGTTATAATGGTATCAGAGGATTTGCTGAAATCATCTTTTCATTCTTTCAATCCCAGTTTAACATCCCACTAGTTAAATTTTTAAATTTTGTTCTTTAGTGGTTATTTACATTGCAATGAGAACGTATATTACAAATTTTAAGTATTTAGCTTCAGTAGTGTGCATTGATATTTATCCAGTTTTGTTCTTCTATGTATAATATATATAGAGAGATAAATTCATAAAACTTTCTAAAAATTATGACATCAATAAGAACAAAACAAAGGTAAAGATCTTTTCTCCGTCACTTGTCATCATATTTTACGTTTTAAGAATATCTTTTATTTTGTCCCAACTCACACTGACAGAGACATCTCTTGCATCATTATTCGATTTACTTTTCCTTAAAACTTCTGCTATCTGACAAAAGAGCGTCAGCTGTAAGTTCATAACAAAGCAGCTTTTTAGATCAGAGTACTTGCAACAGATAAGGACGGAGATGGTAAGATCCCATTTTGAAGGGAAAAATGTTTCGTGAAACTGTTGCGAAATCCATGAGAAGTAGAAAATCGAAAATGTCAAAAGCAGATGACATTTTTCTATCTAGCTGTAAAACAGCCGATGTCTGGTGGTGAACAACTCGGGAAGGATATTTGTAAATCTTAAAAATTAAAAGGTTATACATTATGAAATAATTTTAATAATTGCGCAAAGAAATATCACACAGAAAACCCAATTTAATTTTAGAATTAAGTAAGCTCCTGCCATAAAGAAACTTTACTTTACATAAAAGATTTTAAGAAGTCAGAATCTTTCATACACATTTTTAAAAAAAAATTCTTTTACTTATTACCATTAATATGAAACTTCAACAACTTCAAGTCATAACCCAACAGCAGAACTATTTTATCCAAAAGTATATATATATATATATATATATATATATATATATATATATATATATATATATATATATATATATATATATATATATATATATATTTCATACGGTTAAAGACCTTACCACAAAGTTATGCGCTTGCAACTATTTCGTGCTGCAGACAAATCTACATGTGACATGGTATTTTTATACAATAGTCGCAAGAAGCACTCGCTTGAAACTGTTATCAAAGTGTGACATTATCTCATGTGATAAGGCTTTAAAACTTTTCTATTTGAGCTACAAAATCTACAAGTGGATTTCTCGTGGTAGAAGAGTCGCGTGGGTTCTGAGGAAAACAAGTTTGCAAACAGCTTGGTAATGGATGCCCATTATTCTTGATGAACCTAACTTTAATCTAAGGACTTCGTTAACATTTGTTAGGGTTGTTATAAACAGGACTGTTCATATTTGACATGATCTTATAAGGCTAATTTTAGCACATTACTCTTACTGTTATTGCCTTTATATGTAACCGGCTTTTTATTCCACCAAATCGGTTGTTCATCAGGCGCAGACGTTATCCTAATTATGGTCTTTGGTTTTAAATCTAGAAATTATGATCATTAAAATTTTTGTAATATGAACATTCCAAACAGATTTCATCATTTCCTTTAAAGATGGTTTAAGGTCAGTCAAGGAACGAATTAATACAGATGTATTGCACTCAGCACTGGTGTCTATGAAAGTAGGTGACGATGAAATTACTGCTTGTGAAAGAAAAATATAGATGTTAGACTTTAAAGGAAACCAAACTAAAGATAGTTCGGATCTGGACTTGATCTTTCCCAAAGAAACTTTTATTTTTCTATTTTTCTTGGATTTAATTTTCTGGTAGGTTTTTGGTATTCGGACGGTCATATGGATTCGTGTAACCTTCCTCTTGAGTTTTTATCTGCCTCATTTATCTCTTTTGACAGCCGTTTCTTTCCGTCCGTTAGGTTCCGTCTCTTGATACCAAGCGATGGTAGAATGGATAGAGCACTTTTCATTGGTACCATCGTTCGTGGGTTTGAATCCCTCTGTTGGAAAGGATATTTGTTACTTTCGGAATCGGCTTTAAATTGTAGGTTCCAGTTACACTAACCCTTGTGTGAAGCAAAACTGTACAGCGTAGCATTCTTAACCAAACACACGGGGTTTCCTTTCAGGGAGAACTATTTTTGGTCTATCTTTGTTATTGTTTTGTGTCTTTTTTCAAAGTAGGTGGGACATTTAATATAACTATCATTATCTAACTGGTTTAAGTCACATTTTGTGAATTTGATTTACTTGATTTTACGTACATGTGAATCTATAATAGATTAATATTTTATAATCTCATGTCATAAATGAAATTTCACCATCATTTCAATGTTATTAATCATCATCGATCATTTATCATATTCTAATTTATTTATTCTTGCAGTACGCCATGAATCCACTGTAGTTCATAACTGAAATTTTCTTAAAAATTGCTGTTTGCATTTAAACCCAGAAAAAAAATAATAGAATGTAATTCTTTTCAGGGAGGACTATTTTCTGTCTCTCTTTGTAATTGCTTTGTGGCCTTTTTCAAAGTAGGTGGGACATTTAATATAATTATCGTCCTCTTACTGATTTAAGTCACATTTTGTGAATTTGATTGACTAGATTTTACGTACCTATGTATCTATAATTGATTAACATTTTATAATCTCATGTCATAAATGAAATCTCACTATCATTTCAATATTATTAATCATCATCGATCATTAATCATATTATAATTTATTTATTCTTGCAGTACGCTATGAATCAATTGTAGCTTATAACTGAAATTTTCTTAAAAAGTGTTGTTTTCTTTTAAACCCAGATAAAAAAATAATAGAATGTAATTGAAAAATATGATGTTCAATGTTTTAGCTTTTAATAAATATCGGCAAACTATTGGAGTCGAAATTTCGTTCAAATAGGCTTAAACCAATTTATTTGTTAGTTTAAATTGTCTGATATCTTTTGACCTTATTTAAAAAATGGCTTTTATTCGTATGTATTTTAAGTGTATTTTCTCATCTTGGTGACCGTTACTATGGAGTTCCGATTTCTCCTGCTTTGATTACTTCACAGTGGTAGTCAGGTTATTTAAATGCAAATACAATCATAACTGATTATTCCTAAACCTTTCATAATATAAAATCATGATCTCGATTGAATTTTGTCTAATACAGCATTCAATGACATTAATCTATTACAAACACACATATACACACACGACCGAAATTTTTCTCATTTCATCATCCGGCGTTTAATGTTTCGAAGTAGATGAACTTTGGTATTTTGATAAAAATGACAGAGAGACAATGACAATGATTTATGACAATAAATCCCCCTTTTCATCGAGTGAAAGGATTCAAAGAAAATATATCATAGCATATGGAAATGGAAAACTTTTAAATTAAGGACCAGTAAATTCATTCGTATAGAATTTTTAACATATGGTGTATTGTTCTCTATATGTCAGCTGTGCTAAAATAAAAGTTGAATGCATGTTTAATTCATTTTAAATATTTCAGATGCGCTCCTTTTAACTGTTTTTCGAATAAACAGTACCTGTCATGTTTACAAATTTAATGAGCTTTAACTGCTGTTTTTAATCTCGGAAATCTCTATTTTCCTATAAATGCCTACAAGGTCTGTTCCAAGATTTTAAAAGCTTGAATATAAAATTAAAATGTATGTGTTCCCAGTTATTGCATTATTTTATTTATGAAAATATTTTGTTTCGTACAAAATTAGTATTCTGCTAAACTCTTAACATTTTGATTTATCTGATGATTTTATATTTGACTTTCTAATCGTACACACACACAAGCGTACACATATACAGACATACGTACTCACAAACACACACACATACATATATGAATATATATGAATATATATATACATACATATATATACATACTATATATATACACATATATATATATACTATATATATACATATATATATACTATATATATACATACATATATATATATATATATATATATATACACATATATACATATATATACATACATACACATATATATATATATATATATATATATATACATATACATATGTATAGGGCATGCCCATGTTTTGGACATGTAAAACTTTGATAAGAACCAAATTATTTGTCAGCAGCAGCAAATTGAACGCAGATTTTGGCCTCGATTAAACTGACTTAAAATCAGACTTTTTTACCCCGAATACGAATATATTTTACTTAATTCTATAAACTTTTAATCCTGACTGTACTTTCCGTGCTTCCTTACAGCACAAAAACTGCCACCAAAATTAACTCACTTTCTACCACCACAGAAAGAGGGTACGCCGATTCCCATGAGAAAGTAGTTTAGCTCAGAATTTTTGGATGGTAAACTGCCAGCCGATCAGTAATAACTGCACCTATACATGATTAGAGGTAAATCCATTGATTGTTCGGATCTCGAGAGAACTGCATTGAAATAGGAAAAGAATTGCAAATTAACGATTCTGTTTCTGCAAAACGGAAATAGTTGCAGTCTGTGGATTGAGACTCTGCTTTCAACCTGATGTAGAACAAAATATTAGAGAAAATAATTGAGTTACATATTAGGATAAATTTTTAATATATATAATTTTGTGCTTACACATAGAGATTATTTTTTTTAATTTAGTAGTTAATAAATTGATATAAAATCGCATACCCAATAAAGTATATTTCAGTAAAATTTTTGCAGTATTTCATTTCTCTTCTTCTTTCAGTTCGACATGAAAGTTGAAAAATTCATAAGTTGAGATACCATTATTTATGTTTTCGTTTGAAGTACTATGGTAATTTGTGCAGTACAATAAGGATAATTAGACCAGTACCTTCGATTAAATCTAATTCTGAATGGGTACAAAAATCACTTCTAAAAACTTTATTCAAATTCACATACTCCATACTGAAAGACATCTATTTATTTATTCAGTGAATATTCAATACATTTATTTTGAATAGCTGATAATCAAATGTATGTCATAAATTTTAATGAAAAAGCATGAAATATTTTTGAATTTTTTAGCGTAAGATAATAAGTTTTGTGTTAAATTATTCTGTAAAGTTTTGTCAGTTTATGTAAATTTAATGAATTTCAAGTACATTTTGAGTAACAACAAATATCATGTATAAACTTATCCCAGGATTTTTCATGATGAATTTCCCAAACCTTAAACTAACAATATAAAGAAAATAATACTTTCAAAGAAATGACGAGTTGGTGATCTCAAAATGAATTTGTATTTTAGAAAACTTTTTACACATCCTTTTAGGTATTTATAGCTCGGAACCATATTGCTTGTGGGATTTTACTTTAATCTTTTATCTTTCTGCATCTGACAACGCGAAAAGGAATCCGTTACATTATAAGAGGATTCGTATATATTTTAGGAATAGTCATCCTTTATTAAATACGTAGTCTTAGAGAAAATATTTAGAAACGGTATTACATGGCAACGTATATCTGTTTTCCTTTTCACCGACAATATAAAAGAAAGTTTAATGTTTAGCGACCAGAATGTTTTTATAAGTAGAAGGAAAAAGCAAACATATTAATACATGTAGGATGTATTTATTTTATTTTCCTTATCAGTCCGTATCATGTAAATGCAGGTTGCAGTAAAATAAACATTTGCAAAATATCTACAAGTATATTTTACATATTGTAGTAAATATAAGGTTTTGTTTTGTAATTAAGTCAGCTCTTTTAACTCTGAAAACTATCGAATCTGTAATGAGTTATAGACAATGAAAGTATTGTGACCAGAAGTTTTATTTCCATTTAATATTTAGCCACTAGAATGCTTTTATAAGTAGAAGAAAAAATCAAACATATTAATGTATTTAGGATGTATTTATTATTAATTTATTTGTTTTCCCTTATCAGTCTGTATCATGAAAGTGCTTGCTGCAGTAAGATAACCATTTGCAAAATATCTACAAGTATAATTTACATATTGTAGTAAATGTAAGATTTTGTTACTATAATTTTTTACTATAATTTACATATTGTAGTAAATGTAAGATTTTGTTTTGCAATTAAGTCAGTTCTTTTAACTCTGAAAACTAACGAATCTGTAATGAGTTATCGACAATGAAATTTTTGCGACCAGAATGTTTCATTTCCATATAATGTTTAGTGACTAGAATGTTTTTATAAGTATATTGAAAGAGCATTAATACATTTAGGATTTATTTATTTTATTTTCCTTATTAGTCCGTATCATGTAAAAGCAGGTTGTAGTAAGATAAACATTTGCAAAAAATCTACAAGTATATTTTACATTTTACATTTTGCTGTAAATCTAAGATTTTGTTTTGTAATTAAGTCAGCTCTTTTAACTCTGAAAACTATCGAATCTGTAATGAGTTATCGACAATGAAAATTTTGCGATAAGAATATTTTATTTCCATTTAATGCTTAGCGACTAGAATTTTTTTTGTAAGTAGGAGGAAAGAGCAAACATATTAATACATTAGGATGTATTTATTTTATTTTCCTTATCAGTCTGTATCATAAAAGTGCAGGTTGCAGTAAGATAAACATTTCAAAATATGTACGAGTATAATTTACATTTTGTAGTAAATATAAGATTTTGATTTGTAATTAAGTCAGTTGTTTTAACTATGAAAACTAATGAATCTGTAATGAGCTATTGACAATGAAAATTTTGCAATTTAAAATTTTCTGTAAGTGCTTGATGCAAATTAGCCAATTATTTACACAATTTATTTCATTTTCAATAAAACTTAGGACTTTTTTCCGACTGTCTTGGTCCCCAGGAATCTATAACTTCCCTTTGATGTTTAGTAGGCGTGAATCTATTCCATGTCTTTCATCATTTTAAAATTTTAGCTCTTAATTTCGGCACATAGATGTGTTTTTTAAGAAAATATTGTATTTATTATTTTTATTGGTTTCATTTGTTTTGGAGTACTAAGGTCTGGAGTTTCGCTACACGAGGTTTAATAAGACCTGCACCTTCAATTCCGATCGGCTAATATCAATGACAGCAGTATGATTCAAACATACAAATTCCGGTACCAAAGAGTAGCACCTACCCATCCGGTCACCATTTTGCTTGTGAGTATTGTAAACTAAACAAATGGAAAATTTTTTTCTATCCTCTTCGAAATTTATTATTTTTGTCTTATACAAAGGACATTTTATTTTGTAGGCATTTGTTTAATAAATGTAATGAAACGTAAGGACTTCTTCAATATTAAATCACTAAACAAGAAAATATTTATTGGTATTGTATAGAAGAGGGGTATATTGGTATTCTGGTCTATCCACGGAAGAATACCAAATGGGGAAGATGCGGCCATTCTTATCCAATTCAATATTTGAATTATGACCTCACTTAGCGTTACTTGCGAGTTGTTAACTCAGCCAAGAATAGAGTGTCCTGTCTTGTTAGTTTTAATTTATCGACACAGTAATATAGACTTTCACGGCACTCTATCTAAGATCCGAAAACAGATCAACATTACTGACGATCCTTTACAAACGTTAATGACACGAATTTACTATCTTGTAAGTCGATTATTTTGCAATTTTATCTCGAATAAACAATTTCATTTTTAATTTTATTAAGAAAATATCCACCATTCCAGGATAAGGTCCTTAAATATGTTTAACATAATTTTTAAAATTATATTTAAGTATAAGTAACAGTCTATGTAAATATCTATCTAGGTATATAAACATTTTGCTTTGTAACAAAAAAAGCGACTTTTTTCATTTGGATTTATGAAAGGAAGTACCATTTACAAATCTATTGTGTCAGGGATGTACTAGACCTAATTATTTCATGATCTATATGATTTTGCAGTGAAAAAGTTTGCAAGATCCTGCTGTATACTCCTAATCGGATCCTATGAGAGATCTGATCTAGATATTGAATCTAGATTCTCACATAGAATTTTTGACGCTTAAACATTAAAGCGACAGAAATATTAATTATAGGTAGGAATTATACATTCTAGATAATTACCGTTATAAATCTAATTTCTATGACTATTTATTCCTTCTTATTCAGGTATACAGCTTCGTTTTACTATAGAGGAGATTGTATCCAAAAATATCTCTTCCACTATATCCATACATATCGTGAAAAGTTCAGATTATTTGACTGAAATAATTCAAACTCTTAGACTCTAAGTCAAGTTCAGTGAAAGTTAATTTTAAAATTTTTACTTGCAGGGCAGAAATAGCATCATACTGTCATAACAATTTGTGAAACATAGGGAGTGTGGCTGTATAAAATCTAAGAATAAAAAGACTAGTACAAGAATTCTTGATTATATTTCTTTCTAAGATAACACTATTTATTTGACGCCTGACAGGAATTCCACTACAGCCACTTAGTATTCTGCTCCTACTTTTCTTTGAAAAAGACAAATTGCATTGGATCATTGCATCCGCCAGAGCATCAGTTCATAAACATTTAATAGCAGCACACAGTGTATGCTTCTCTTTAACTAATTATGATAAGATTAAGAGCAATAGATTAGATTAGATAAGTATTCAATGAATTGAAAAACATTTAATGTATCCGTCTACGTTAAAAACGTCATTTTTTGCCAAAAATCATAATTTGTTTTCTTTCTCTATTGTAAAATTTCAACTTCTAGGCTTCTAAATCTGTTTTTGTTTTCCTAAAATTTAAGAGCCATGTTTGAAATTAATATTCAGCAAGATGATTTAAAGTAAATTTATTACATCACTAACAACCTTTTATCTTAAGTTTACAAATATTTCATTATATCTCAAACTTTAAAATAGAAATCTTTAGTACATGTTATATATCAATTTATCTTTATTTGTAGAAATTCTCGAGCTTTATTCTTAGTCTTAAGGTATCCGTCTACGTTATAAACGACATTTTTAACCAAAATTCATATTTTTTATTTCTCTATTGTAAAATTTCAACATTTAGGCTTCTAAATCTGTTTTTTGTTTTGTATCTACGGCTTTTAAAGAAACGTTACAGCGGGTTAAACATCAGTGACAGCTGTCAAAGAAAAACGGAAGTAACGTCTTCGGAACCGGAAATAGTGATTTTACAGCCTTTTAAAGAGCATTTTTGGACAGAACTTTTTTAATTTTCATGAAGATTAGTTTAAAGATTTTTCTAGTATTTTTAATAATTAGCAACTTGACAATTCGAAAGTTCTGAAGCAAGAAAGTGTGGGGAATTTTAAACACGTATTTTAATTTTTTAATAGTTAAAGTTGCTTTCATAAACTTCAGATTCGTTTTTCTCAGAATGGTGTTTTTAATAAAATGTTGAAATGTGATTTCTCAAAAAGTTCTTAAAATATTTTGCTGAAAATTATTATGAATGCTTTTGATAGTATTTACAAGTAAATGACCTAAAAGCTTTAAATTTGGATAATTTTTAATGATATTACACTCATAGTTAGATATAAAGGTAATGAATATTCATTAAAAATTCAATGTGTATGATTTTGAAAGACCAAAATTTTTTACCAAATGAAATTAAGCAAAGATTTTAGGTGATTCACTAGTCCAGTGTATAAGAAATGTGTTGCATCAAAAAATATTCAAATAATTTAATTTATTAAAAAATTAGACCTTTTGAAAAAACCTGATTTTTTTAATAAATTTTCTTTATTTAATAGAGATTTTATAGAAAATTCTCGTGGAATAAATTTTTTAAGTGCAATTCGCTATGATAAAATAAAAAATAACTCTAAAAATGTAAAAACATGAACTAGTTTCTACCTTTAAAGAAAAAAAGTTCTGCTAACTTAGACCGATACCTTAAAAACATATATTGTCTTAGATAAAACTATCATTCTTTACAAATAAAGAAAAAGGGTTTTTCAGAGTTATATGCAGTTATATGTATATAAATCATTAAATATATGTTTCACTATTTACCCTAATCTACCCATCAGTGGTTCAATATTTGTCTTTATGGAAGAAAACCGTAATATCTTTGTATTAAAATTAGTGGAAGATTTCAATCAATTCTAATTTACTCTTGAATTGATTTCTCTCTGTAGTCATGGGGATTTGATTCTATATCCAAGAAGTCAGCAAGACATATAAAAAAAATAATAAGAGTCAATGCTAATAAAGTCAAATGTAAATTATTATGAGCTATTTCTAGAGGGGTGTTGACAGCAAATCCCTTTGTAAATCCTAAATAAGTCGCGTCATTCAATCATTGCAAATCGTAATCGAAAGTGTTGCGTTTTAGTAAACACGTCGACATTTATATAGGGCTGTGAAGAGAAGTTCAAATTTATCTGAAACAAAAGATATTTTGAAGCCAAAAAATCACTTAGTCTAATAATACTTAGTCTAATAATAAGGATATATTAGAAAAATTTCCAAATATTATGTTTGGTTGGGAATTATTTCTTTTCTGAGGATATAATTTACCCGAATAAGATCAACTATTTTTATACAAGTAATCTAACGATGACAATGGGTATTTTGCCTTCTAATTCCATTAAATTTCTAGTGGAAAAAAGAAATAACATTTTCAAATATTATAAACATTTCTAAATTACATAGATTTGTGAATATAAATTCAAATTTACAGGAATAGGCTTATTCAGAGTTATATGCAGTTAAATGTGTATAAATAATTAAATATGCGTTTCATTATTCACCCTAATTCAACCATCAGTGGTTCAATATTTGTGTTTATGAAAAAAACCAGAATATCTTTGTATTCAAATTAGTGGAAAATTTCAGTTAATCCTAATTTACGCTTGAATTGTTTTCTGTCTGTAGTCATGGGGATATGATTCTATATCCAAGAAATCAGCAAAAGTACAAGACAAATAAAATAAATAATAAGAGTTAATGCTAATAAAGTCAAATGTAAATTATTATGAGCTATTTCCACAAGGGTGTTGAAAGCAAATCCCTTTGTAAATCCTAAATAAGTCGCGTCATTCAATCATTGCAAATCGTAATCGAAAGTGTTGCGTTTTAGTAAACACGTCGACATTTATATAGGGCTGTGAAGAGAAGTGCAAATTTATCTGAAACAAAACATATATTTTGAAGCTCAAAAATCACAGAAACTTAGTTTTCTTATAATAAGGATACAGTAGAAAAATTTCCAAATATTATATTTGGTTGGGAATTATTTATTTTCTGAAGATATAAATTACCCGAATAAGATCAACTATTTTTATACAAGTAATCTAAAGATGACAATGGGTATTTTGCCTTCTAATTCCATTAAATTGCTAGTGGAAAAAAGAAATAACATTTTCAAATATTATAAACATTTCTAAGTTACATAGATTTGTGAATATAAATTCAAATTTACAGGAATAGGCTTATTCAGAGTTATATGCAGTTAAATGTGTATAAATAATTAAATATGCGTTTCATTATTTACCCTAATTCATCCATCAGTGGTTCAATATTTGTGTTTATGAAAGAAAACCAGAATATCTTTGTATTCAAATCAGTGGAAAATTTCAATGAATTATAATTTACGTTTGAATTGATTTCTGTCTGTAGTCATGGGGATATGATTCTATATCTAAGAAATCAGCAAAAGTATAAGACAAATAAAATAAATAATAAGAGTCAATGCTAATAAAGTCAAATGTAAGTTATTATGAGCTATTTCCACAAGGGTGTTGAAAGCAAATCCCTTTGTTAATCCTAAATAAGTCGCGTCATTCAATCATTGCAAATCGTAATCGAAAGTATTGCATTTTAGTAAACACGTCTAGATTTATACAGGGCTGTGAAGAGAAATTCAAATTTATCTGAAACACAAGATATTTTGAAGCACAAAAATCACAGAAACTTAGTTTTCTAATAATAAGGATATATTAGAAACAATTAGAAATATTATGTTTGGTTGGGAATTATTTCTTTTCTGAAGGTACAAATTACCTAAATAAGATCAACTATTTTTATGCAAGTAATCGAACGATGAACGGTGTATTTTGTCTTCTAACTTCATTAAATGGTTAGCGTAAAAAAGAAATAAAATTTTCAAAAATTATAAACATTTCTAAGTTACATAGATTTGTGAATATAAATTCAAATTTACATGAATAGGCTTATTCAGAGTTATATACAGTTAAATGTGTATAAATAATTAAATATACGTTTCATTATTTAACCTAATTGACCTATCAGTGGTTCAATATTTGTGTTTATGAAAGAAAACCAGAATATCTTTGTATTCAAATTAGTGGAAAATTTCAGTTAATTCTAATTTACGCTCGAATTGATTTCTCTCTGTAGTCATGGGGATTTGATTCTATATTCAAGAAATCAGCAAAAGTATAAGACAAATAAAATAAATAAGAAGAGTCAGTGTTAATAAAGTCAAATGTAAATTATTATGAGCTATTTCCACAAGGGTGTTGAAAGCAAATCCCTTTGTAAATCCTAAATAAGTTGAGGCATTCATTTATTGCAAATCGTAAATGAAAGTGTTGCCTTTTAGTAAACACGTCGACATTTATACAGGGCTGTGAAGAAAAGTTCAAATTTATCTGAAACAAAAGATATTTTGAAGCACAAAAACCACAGAAACTTAGTTTTCTAATAATAAGGATATATTAGAAATATTATATTTGGTTGGGAATTATTTCTTTTCTGAAAGTACAAATTACCTAAATAAGATCAACTATTTTTATACAAGTAATCGAACGATGAACTGTGTATTTTGCCTTCTAACTTCATTAAATGGTTAGTGGAAAAAATAAATAAGATTTTCAAAAATTATAAACATTTCTAAGTTACATAGATATAAATTACAATTTACAGGAATAGGCTTATTCAGAGTTATATGCAGTTATATGTATTTAAATAATTAAATATACCTTTCATTATTTATCCTAATCCACCCATCAATGGTTCAGTGTTTGTCTTTATGAAAGAAAACCAGAATATCTTTGTATTGAAATTAGTGGAAGATTTCAATCAATTCTAATTTACTCTTGAATTGATTTCTCTTTGTAGTCATGGGGATTTGATTCTATATCCAAGAAATCAGCAAGACATATAAAATAAATAATAAGAGTCAATGCTAATAAAGTCAAATGTAAATTATTATGAGCTATTTCCACAAGGGTGTTGAAAGCAAATCCCTTTGTAAATCCTAAATAAGTCGAGGCATTCATGTATTGCAAATAGTAATCGAAAGTGTTGCGTTTTAGTAAACACGTCGACATTTATACAGGGCTGTGAAGATAAGTGCAAATTTATCTGAAACAAAACATATATTTTGAAGCACAAAAATCACAGAAACTTAGTCTTCTTATAATAAGGATATATTAGAAATATTTCCAAATATTATGTTTGGTTGGGAATTATTTTGTTTTCTGAAGATACAAATTACCTGAATAAGATCAACTATTTTTATACAAGTAATATAACGATGAACTGTATATTTTGCCTTCTAATTTCATTAAATGGCTGGTGGAAAAAAGAAATAACATTTTCAAAAATTATAAACATTTCTAAGTTACATAGATTTGTGATTATAAATTCAAATTTACATGAATAGGCTTATTCAGAGTTATATACAGTTAAATGTGTATAAATAATTAAATTTGCGTTTCATTATTTACCCTAATTCAATCATCAGTGGTTCATTATTTGTGTTTATGAAAGAAAACCAGAATATCTTTGCATTCAAATTAGTGGAAATTTTCAATTAATTCTAATTTACGCTTGAATTGATTTTTGTCTGTAGTCACGGGGATATAATTCTATATCCAAGAAATCAGCAAGAGAAATAAAATAAATAAGAAGAATGAATGCCAATAAAGTCAAACGTAAATTATTATGAGTTATTTCCACAAGGGTTTTGATAGCAAATCGCTTTGTGAGTCCTAAATAAATAGTGGTATTAACATATTGCAAATCGTAATCGAAAGTGTTGCGTTTTAGTAAACACGTCGACATTTATACAGGTTATATAATTATAAAGTTATTCAAAAGGGCAGATCTAACGACAGATATTGAGAGAGGTAAAATGGTTTATTATAAACATTTAGAAAATAAATATTCTAGTAGTAAGTTATTTACTATGGTTCAAGAAAGGGTTAAACAAATCAGTACAGTGGTTAACTGCCCATTAAGATAATAAGTAGATGATTGCCAGACATTAAAATATTGTAAATCTATTTTGGAAGTTACTGAAGGCCGCGTTGATTAATGACTTTATAGTCAACAGGCTGTCATTTGATAAATAAATGTTATGTCAATAGTGGTGTTTCAGCTGTGCTAAACTGGGTTTAAAATTTAATGGTTTTACCTCATAGAATTGGGAAATATAATTAACAATGAGGAAAATTTTTTTATATCCATTCCCATACTATATATATTATTATACAGGGCTGTGAAGAGAAGTTCAAATTTATCTGAAACAAAAGATATTTTGAAGCCAAAAAATCACTTAGTCTAATAATACTTAGTCTAATAATAAGGATATATTAGAAAAATTTCCAAACATTATATTTGGTTGGGAGTTATTTTTTTTCTGAAGATATAATTTACCCGAATAGGATGAACTATTTTTTACACAAGTAATCTAAAGATGACACTGGGTATTTTGCTTTCAAACTTCATTAAATGGCTAGTGGAAAAAAGAAGTAAAATTTTCAAAATTTATAAACACTTCTAAGTTACATAGATTTGTGAATATAAATTCAAATTTACAGGTATTAAAAGAAATTCTAAAGCTAATAGTTCCAGAAACTTAAGTCTCAAAAATAGGGAGTATTAAAAAAAAAATTATCTTTTGGCGAGAATTATTTTTTTTTCTCAAGATATAATTTTCCCGATTAATATCAACAATTCTTTATATGATTAAACTTAAGATGACAGAGGTTATTTCGCCTTCTAACTTCAGTAAATAGCTTCTGAAAATAGAACAAAAACTTCTTTTTATCACTTTATCTCGATAGCGAAATAGAGAAATAAGATGTCAATAGCTTACCAGCAAGTGGCATCTTACTTTTTATTTCCAGATATTTTATAAGCTAAATCTATCTAAGAGGGATTAAGTTTGTTTTAGGGTTAACTAAAGATTATTTAAAAAATACTAAATTTCCTAATAAAACGTACAAGAGATATTTTTATGCCTTCTTACCATTTACTTTTTTACATTATGATAATCTCTGTCAGTAACACAAGTCGAATGCTGGCTGATTGGTTAGGGTGCTGATCGTCGGTACCGGAGTTCAAGGGTTCGAAACCCATTATGGTATGGATGTTATTAGCCTTTCGGAATCGGCTTTAAGCAGTAGGTCACGGTCTCATTAGCCCTCGTGTGCAAAACAGTAGACAGTAGCTCTCCAAACCAAACCAAATCTGTCAATAACAATCAGTTCTTATGTGAAGAATGTTCGAGAAAAGACCAATGTTATAAAAGCTATAACTGTAAAAGGAAAATTCAAACTTCTATGATCTTTAATAAAAACTGAACTGAATAATACAAATGCAAATCAATTTTTCCATTAAAATTAATTGAAAAGCTAACAATTTATGATAGTTCTCCAAAAAACACAATAATTTTTTTGTTACGCAATTTTAATATGAGAGGAGATATATTTATTAAGAACTAGCATGCCTTGTCCACAAGGTTACTGGCGAGAAGGAATAAAAATTGTTAAGTACATCTTAGTACAAAATGTATATAGAATTCACCAAAAAACTAATAGCTAAAGAGCCTGGCTGGTACTGCATGTCTTCCTTTTATCCATAATTTTTCCGAACGGAAATCACTTGTAGAGAAAATTGCAAAATTGTAACTAAAAGAATTAACATTTTTGGTGGTTTATAATAAGTGTCTTCATTAAATTGTGACCCACAAAAATGAAAATTACCAAAAGGATTTCCAAAAATTTTCGAAATCAGTGGATATTTGTCTTGATCTACAACTCCAGGCTTGTTTTAAAGACTAAGGGCCAGTCTCACCAAAGTCGTTTAAAGGCTAACCGCGATTTACTCATGTTGCCAACCAATGGTGGTAGGCAAATATCTGTTTAAACAGAGATTAATCGTGGTTAGCCATTAAACGACTTTAGTGAGACCGGTGTGATGAGGCGATTTAGTGTAGTAGTATAATTGATTCATTCATACTAGAAGTAAAATGCTCGGGATCTAAACCTGATCTCATCACATCTTTGTAAAAAGACAGAGGACCATAAATTTATATTTTACGGATATTGTTATCGTGTACGGTGGTCTCGGACGGGGTTCTGATCCCAGTCCCAGATAAGAATCCGGTCTCCGTACTTTACATTAAATAAGAATGTACCTTTGTGGAGTTATTTATGAGTCCCTAAGGGAAAGTGCCCAATTAGAAGGGGTAAGGTTTTCCACGTTGGCGGTCTCAAGGGGGGGGGGGTTAAGCAGACCAATTAGATCCTTACAACTATCCCGATTGGACGATAAGAAGGAAGAGGGGACAAGGTTGAAATTAATAAAATAAGAAAAATCTAAAAATTGAGAAGGTGTTCGGGAGTCCCCAAAAAAGGTGTTCGATAGTCGAGACTAGAGGAGAGTCCGACAGAAGGTGTGTTCGAGAGTCGAGACGAGGAGAGAGTCCGACAGAAAGTGTTCGATAGTCGAGACTAGAGGAGAGTCCGACAGAAGGTGTTCGAGAGTCGAGACGAGTCCGACAGGAAGGGTTCCTGCATCAAATAGCACGGCCGCACCCCAAACACTCAGGAGGAAGCCCCTGACCAGACCGACGAAAGATCCATAGATACCCATCAACCAGCAGTGTTCCGGGCACACCATTTTCACTCCCCAAAGGTACCCCCTTTTACATACATTTTGAAATTGAGATTAGGTCCTCTCTCTATTTACAAAATTACTTAAGTATTAAAAAATTGTCAGAACTAATTTAGAAGATGTTGACAAAGCTTATTTTATGAAAATTAGCATCAGTTTTGTATGTATATAGATGTATATATATTATAATAAATTTACTTTTTTTTATATTAAGCTAGTTTCGGATGCCGTTAATTTAGCTCTTAGTTTATCTTCATATTTATGTCTGTAGTTTCTCCGAACCTGTGGTTAAATATAGTACAAAAATACTTTTACACAACGCAATAAAAATAAAATCACCACTATACATTTGATCACAAGTTAATACTCAAATATAAACGAGGACTACACGACAACCGGCCCTTAATGTGTACAGACAAAATCCATCAGATTTGACATCATAACTAAGACTATAATGACCTTTATGAAATGAACAATTAAAATGAATAGGAATAGCCTAATAGAAATAAAAATGTCGTACAGACGAAAATGAAATAAAAAATGTGGAAATTACATATTTTTATTTGGAAACATTAGAATTGCCTATTATATTTATGAAATAATGGTGATTTAGAAAATATTAATCAAAATACCGATAATGAAAAACATTTTAAATTTGGGTAATTTAACATAGAATATACTTTTATATAGATTATTAGATAGAAAGGAATAACATCCCCTATATAATAATAGCCTAAATCTTCTGACCGTCTGTCCTGGAATTAATGAACCGGTTGAACCTGGAATGGATAGAGGCATCTATATTGGATTCTTGATGAGTTAGGGTTAGCGGAATTCAAAACTAGTAAAGGTTATCCTCTCCTAAACTATCGATCCGATTCTAAAATAAGTTGGTATAAATGTGCTTCATATCATAACGAAAAATAAAAAAAAGTTCGAAATCCACCCCTTCCTCCATTTTTGAGCTTTTAATGTCATTATTTCAAGCCCTATTTTTCACGGTTAAGGGAAGGCAATTAAATTTATCATATCTCATAATAAATAGGAATTAATATAGAATAAAATATGCGTCAGTTTGGTCAAGGAATCGTAGGGCTTAAATTTAGCCTCAAATAATAGGCTTGTCAAAATCTTCAGTGAGTATTAAATTCTACGAAGAAAAGAAAGGAAAAATAATCCCAAAATGAATCAAGATAAAAGGAACCTGAGTTTCTTTCTACTGACAATTTTATAATGAAGGTAGGAATTTTATAACAAATTGCCTGAAGGAGCCTCGTATACAGAAAAAAAGCTTTAGATAAATTATTCTTGGAAAAAAGCTTTTTAAAATCCATATTTATTGGGCTTTTGAAAAAAGACGTTTTAAACCTCCGAGTTACAGAAAATATTTTAAAGCCTGAGATCAGAGTAGTCTGCGAGAAGAAAATTACAAATCTTTTAACCGATTCCATTAGGTATATATGAAACAAAAATATTTCAAGTATTCTGCTTTCAAATTTCATGTAGTGGAATTATTTATGAACTGTTTTCAATTGTTTTCTGTTATCTTAAATTTACAGATGAGAATACTCGTAGGTATGTATTATCTTAGACATTCTATTGCTCTTAGGTTGGAAAGAAAACAGAAACAAAAGGAAAAATAATCCCAAAATGATTCAAGATAGAAGGAACCTGAGTTTCTTTATACTGACAATTTTATAATCAAGGTAGGATTTTTATGACAAATTGCCTGAAGGAGCCTCAAATATACAGTAAAAAAGCTTTAGATAAATGATTCTTGGATAAAAGCTTTTTAAAATCCATATTTATTGGGTTTTTGAAAAAGACGTTTGAAACCTCCGAGTTACAGGAAATATTTTAAAGCATGAGATCAGAATAGTCTGACAGAATGAAATTACAAATCTTTTAACCGATTCCATTAGGTATATATGAAACAAAAATATTTCAAGTATTCTGTTTTCAAATTTCATGTAGTGGAATTATTTATGAACTGTTTTCAATTGTTTTTTTTATCTTAAATTTACAGAGGAGAACACTCGTAGGTATGTATTATCTTAGACATTCTATTGCTCTTAGGTTGGAAAGAAAACAGAAACAAAAGGAAAAATAATCCCAAAATCATTCAAGATAAAAGGAACCTGAGTTTCTTTCTACTGACAATTTTATAATCAAGGTAGGATTTTTATGACAAATTGCCTGAAGGAGCCTCAAATATACAGAAAAAAAGCTTTAGATAAATTATTCTTGGAAAAAAGCTTTTTAAAATCCATATTTATTGGCTTTTGAAAAAGACGTTTGAAACCTCCAAGTTACAGGATATATTTTAAAGCATGAGATGAAAGTAGTCTGACAGAATGAAATTACATATCTTTTAACCGATTACATTAGGTATATATGAAACAAAAATATTTCAAGTATTCTGTTTTCAAATTTCATGTAATGGAATTATTTATAACTGTTTTCAATTGTTTTTTTTATCTTAAATTTACAGATGACAACATTCGTAGGTATGTATTCTTAGACATTTTATTGCTCTTAGGTTGAAAAGAAAACAGAAACAAAAGGAAAAATAATCCAAAAATCATTCAAGATAAAAGGAACCTGAGTTTCTTTCTACTGACAATTTTATAATCAAGGTAGGATTTTTATGACAAATTGCCTGAGGGAGCCTCAAATATACAGAAAAAAAGCTTTAGATAAATGATTCTTGGAAGAAAGCTTTTTAAAATCCATATTTATTGGGCTTTTGAGGAAGACGTTTGAAACTGACTTACAGGAATTATTTTAAAGCATGAGATAAGAATAGTCTGACAGAATGAAATTACAAATCTTTTAACTGATTCCATTAGGTATATATGAAACAGAAAAATTTCAAGTATTCTGTTCTGAAATTTCATTGAGTGGAATTATTTATGAACTGTTTTCAATTGTTTTTCTTAATCTTAAATTTACAGATGAGAACACTCGTAGGTATGTATTATCTTAGACATTCTGTTACTCTTAGGTTGGAAAGAAAACAGTTGGAAAGAAACCAGATTCAAAGGGAAAAATAATCCCAAAATGATTCAAGATAAAAGGAACCTGAGTTTCTTTCTACTGACAATTTTATAATGAAGGTAGGATTTTTATGACAAATTACCTGAAAGAACTTCAAATATACAGAAAAAAAGCTTTAGATAAATTATTCTTGGAAAAAAGCTTTTTAAAATCCATATTTATTGGGCTTTTGACTAAGACATTTGAAACCTCCAAGTTACAGGAAATATTTTAAAGCATGAGATCAGAATAGTCTGACAGAATGAAATTACGAATCTTAAAACCGATTCCATTAGGTATATATGAAACAAAAATCGTACTCGATATAAAAATATTTCAAGTATTCTGTTTTCAAATTTTATGTAGTGGAATTATTTATGAACTGTTTTCAATTGTTTTGTTTTATCTGAAATTTACAGAAGAGAACACTCGTAGGTATGTATTATCTTAGATATTCTATTGATATTAGGTTAGAAAGAAAACTGAAAGTAGACTTTAGAGACCCTTTGAAAAACAT
The DNA here is from genome assembly GCA_032207245.1 of Pardosa pseudoannulata. Taxonomy (NCBI): domain Eukaryota; kingdom Metazoa; phylum Arthropoda; class Arachnida; order Araneae; family Lycosidae; genus Pardosa; species Pardosa pseudoannulata. Next base: position 96,541,438 of record CM063504.1, on the reverse strand, counting down.
TATTTAAATCATTTCCTTTAGAACCTTCATGCTTTGTTTTATTACGATCTCAATACCGGGAAAGTTATAAAAAAAATATTTACATTAAACTCGAGTTTTCTGCGTGATTTAAAGCAAGAAAACAATAAAAAGAGAGTCTATCTTCGAAATCAGTTTCTTCGGCGATAAATTCATTTTATTATTCTAGCATTTTTGTTGGCATAAATAAAAAGAGAATCTCTCCTTTTTGGACATAAAGCAGGCGAGCTTAACATTTCGAAGGAAACGAAGAGTTATAGGTTTTACGAGCTATCACTTTTACTTTCTTCGAGGAAAACAGATTGATAGTATTTCCGACATGTTTAAAAATAAAAAAAGTAAGATATACATCCTTTTAACGGATTTATAAGGGAAAACTGAAAACTTTGGTTCTAAGAAGATTTTGGTAGAGATAAAGTCGTTCTATTTATCAACAGCGTAAAAATTAAAACTATTTTCGGAAAAGAGATTTTTATCTCCGGAAATGCTTTGTTTAAAAGATATATAGTTTGTTATCCGAAAATAAACAGATTATCATAATAACGTCAATTACTGAGAAATTTTACTTATCTTTAAAAGAAAAAGGATTATTTTCATGATAATATATTAGTATTTTTAAAGCTTACAGCTGAAAACTCCATTACAATCAACAAAATCCTTCACTGACATTGTATGAAAAATACGACGGCATGAAAATATGCAAACTATTATTTTTATTTTAGCTAGATAGCTTTAAGGATGAAGCTGTGTTTACATAAATAACCCCCTTTTATGATTAAATTCTTTCATGGAAATAATTTACAAAAATAAAATATGATTAAATTTCTTAAAGATTGGGATTTTGATCTGTTACGAAACATAAGCTAATTAAAATGATCATTTTCTTTGGCAATTTATGTTTATATCCCGCAAAATGTATTTCAAAACATCAAAAAGAAAAAGAAAGAAATTAGTATTAATAAATAGTCTAATATTTATCATAACTTTTTTGTCCTAGATTTCGCTGATTTGTAATTAAAATAACAAATTCTAAAAGATGAACAGCACATATAACTTTTCTAGTTGTTTATTATCAAAAATATTTTTCTTGTTATATCAGGAAATTGTATTATCCAGAGGCAAAATAATCTAAAAGTATAAACGAGCAATAAAATATAAAATACTTAGTATAAGTTTTATGATTAATCTAAAGAATAACAAACTGATCAATTTTAAATGACTTAAAAATTTAATGTTTTATATTTTTATTCCCTAATAGTATTGGTATAGTTTCATTAACCCTTTATACAGGTAATTTTTCCTATTAATGGTATATTATTGAAACACTTCTTGAATTGAGATTAGTTTAAAAAATAAATTCATTAAGGTTATTGGATTAACATTTTATCCCATTTATAAAGGCTTTACAACTTTGATATACCCCCAAAAAAATTACGCGCCAAATCTGGCACTCCCTATGGACTTTTAGGGTTGCTGTTTCTTATTTTGGTGTTGGCAATTTAGGTTTTTTCAGCTTTTCTGTTTTTGCTGTTGCCAAATTTAGTATTTTCTTGTATTTTGTATCATTTTTTTGAGTTTTTTTTTAAGTTTTGTGGCAACAATTTTTGGATTTCATATATGTTTTACCGCCATTTCATTCATTCGCCATTTCTTTGTGAAGTGATCAAGCGGATTTCTGACTTGCTGTATTTTGCTGCAAATCTGGTTGTATTTTCCAATTATATTTTTTTCTATTAATTTTTTTTATTATTTAGCTTTCAATATGCCTACAGTATATAGTGTTGTTGAAAAGTTTCAGGGAATTTTGAGTCGGAAAATTGATAGTTGTGATTGTTTCAATAAATTTATTGAAATTGCTGCTGGGGTAAATTGGAAGGAATTTAAAATTTCTGTATAAATAATTATTTTTATTAGATTGCCGACACGTATTTTCAATTGTATTTGTTAAGATTTTTGTGTAAATTGCATATAATGTTATTCAGTGTCATCTATTTGTATTTTTTATGTATTTATTGTATTTTTTAGGTATTCTTTTTTTTGTATTTAATGATTCCGTATTTTTTATGTATTATTTATTTGTATTTGGCAAGAATCCATCTTGGCGAGAAAAAAGGCGCCAAAAACAGGTATTTTGCTTCGCAAGAAAAAAAAAGTCGCCAAATTTCCGATTTGGGGGGTATATCAAAGTTGTTCCTAGTCAACGTTTATCAATTTTTTTGTTATTTCTAAAATTATTGAAAAGGGCAGATCTAAAGAGAGATGGAAAAATGGCTTACCATAAACATTTAATAATAAATATTCTAGTGTTAAGTTATTTACTATGGCTTAAAAAAGAGTTAAACAAATGATTCCAGTGGTTTATTGCACATTAAGATAATACGTAGATGGTTGCTAGGCATTATAATATTGTAAATCTATTTTGGAAGGTACTGCTGGTCACTTTACCTAAGGACTTAATAATCAACAATCTGTGATTTGGTAAAAAAATGTTAAGGCAACAGTCTAAATTGGCTTAACATTTAATGGATTTACTTCACAGAATTGGGAAATATAATTAACAATGAACAAAATATTTTTATAAATCCATTTTCTTAGTTTTTTTATAGTCATTCCCATATTATAATAATTAGTATTATTGTTTCAATACATTGTTGTAAAATATAAATTTGTGAAAGCGTAAGGTCCCGAGAGAGTTCCCTTCTGGTTTATGGTGGTATAATTCATTGGCTTGACTGAGACACTAACATGAAGAAGATGACTATGAATAACATGATTTCTAAAAATCAAACATCTATATTATATTTTTTAGTGATTATTACATTTGTAATTTTTATTATTACATTCGAGAGGGTTGTAAAACCTGCATTTTTCAGTCAGTACTTCTACCTAAATTTGGGTTTTTTCAGTTCAGTAAGCACCATTTTTTTTAATCTCATCGATACCACGATTGTATTGCTTATTGATGATTTTGTTGTTTGAATATGTATTTTTTTTGTTTTAAATCCATTTATTCCAATATGGTGTACTGGTTTAGAAGTGTTTTTAAATAAACTTTATTGATAACTACGAACGATTGCTCCGTATTGAAATACAATTGATTCAACAGCATAATACTTGTATTACTAATAATAAACTGAAACTTTTTATATTTCCTTTTTAGCTGTGCCTCACTTAATTTTCACTAGTTTAAGATTTACGTCTGTAAAGTCTTTGTCCCAAGGCAACATCCTTATATGCCAAAGAAACTTGGTGGATGGTGACAAACAGTGGCCGAATGGGTATATTGTTTCTCATCGGTACCGGATTGGTGGGTTACAATACCATTACTAACAAGATTAATCGTAACTGTTTGGAATCGGCTTTAAAAAGTAATGTCCGGGTCTCATTAGCCCTAGTGTAGCACAAAAGCCCATGTGAGATCCACTTTATAAACTTCGGTTTATTATGTTAAAAGCAAAACAATATTTAAATTTATTAATTTGTTTACGTGAATTTATTTATCATTGCTTAATTTTTGTCACCGTGAACTGAACGATATTGAAAAAGTATATTATTTTGTACGCTGTGGCAAGAAGGAAGTGCTCATTCTGTTTTGTTTAATTAACAGTATTCTATGAAAAAATTGTCATATAACTAGGTGAGTCTTGGAGTCTAGTTGGCATGTTAATTTGTGAAATAAATGAGATTCGGCAGTATTAATAGATTAGAGTATTAATTTTCAATACAAGAAACTTTTTTTTATTTTTACGACAGCTCACGTGGCACTCCAGATAAACCAACCAAAATGAACATTTCATTTTCGTTTAAGAAATTTAAAAATTTGAATTTAAATTTATTACAACCTTATATTGAACCTGAATTTTTAAGGTTTTAAACACATTATGCCACAACAATTCAAAGCATACAAGTATACTAAAGTAGTTTTAATATAGTTTCATATTTTGAATATGATATTACGGCAAACTGACTTGTTTAGTGAAACATGATAGCAATATACTGTACAGAAAAAGCAGCAAAAATACTTGTCTAAGAAAGTTTTTGGATTCAAGCATATTGAAATTCGAGATATTTTGCTTGAATTTCATTTTATTTGAACATATTCATGCTGAAGTATTCGATATGTGCTCAGTTTTTATCTTGTTTTCAGTTGTCTGAAATAAGAGTCAAATTTGTAGTATGTTTATTTCTTTCCTATGATCCTTTTGTGTGAAAACGTAATATCGTTTGGTTAACTTTTGAGGAATTTGATCTGAACGTGCCATTCGAAGATGTGAACATGAAATTTTGAAATAAAATATTCACCATTCTGCAAGACATTTTAAATACAATGCACTCTGCTAATAAAAGAATGTGCCTCATTAAAAATTGTATATTTCAAACTCATTATAAGCTTTTAATGGCAGAGCTAAGATCCAGCTTCTATTTCATGGGGTAGTAAATATTTTTCTTTAAATTTTCTAAATTATAATTTTTCAAAAATACTTTCACGAAGAAAAGTTTATTTCTACGACTCAGATTAAAGAAACATTTTACTTAGTCACGCACGAATGCGATCTATATTTTATGAAAGCTTTTCAGTTGGAATATTTTCTGCGATAATAAAAAGGATTTGCCATAAAAGCTCAAAATGTACTGTTTTTTATATGCTGACATTAAAATCAACAGTATCATAAAAATATGAGACAGACTGACTATTTCGAATTTGAGTATTTACATGTAAACACATACACACACAGATATATATATATATATATATATATATATATATATATATATATATATATATATATATATATATATATATATATATATATATATATATATATATATGTAATAGTTATTTTTTTCTGGTCAAAATAACTATGTAACCCCTATTGTTTTTACTAGCCTGGGCTACTGGGCAAAAAGAAAGCTAAAACAGCTAACAGTAATAACGATGATTCAGTCTGGCCACCATGATGAGAACGACACAAGTTTAATTAAAACTTTATTTTAGAGCTGCTAAAACGGACATCTTTACGAGTCAACGACAGATAAAGAAAAGACATAATAACTCTGCTGGAACAGAGATGCACACAAGAGTGAAGACAGAAAGAATTTCCCACTTACTCAGCGAATTTAAGTATAAGATCAGGAAAAACGTTTAGCCATTTGCCGGTGACAGCTGGGAAACGTGTTGAATAGACAGAAAATTTACATCTATAGGACAGAAAGATTTGGGAAATGGATCGAAAGAAATTTAAGTCGAGAACGCTCCTTTGATTAAGACATTTAGGGGCTGCGAAAAAGATTTTATGGAATTAAAATGGGAGAGAGGAGGTTTTTAAGAAAATATTAAAGTTAAATAATTTTGATATTATTATATAGTTAAATATATATATATATATATGTATATATATATATATATATATATATGATATTAAAATCCCTTATTTACTTATTTTAATATTAATTTAATAACTTTTGTTCATAAAGTGAGTTCGGGGTTTGAGCGGTAATTCTGATTTTACCCTCCAGACACGCTATAGACTTAATTCAGCCTCTGTCTGTACTACTTTAGCCAATAGTTAGCACGTTCTCTTTAAACATGGGTATTTTTTTATCACGTGATCAATTGTGCTTAGGGATTATTCGTAGTCTTTTTACCTTAGAATCCCTACTTGAAAAGTGTATGTGCGGGATCACATTGTCTGTGTGCACGAAGTTGTAAAGGTGTTTGCCTGTTGTACGGATTTCGTGATTATTACCAGGAATAAACTGTGTTGCGATTTTGAATGAGTCTCGCTCATATTACACACACACACACACACACACACACACACACACACACACACACACACACACACACACACACACATATATATATATATATATATATATATATATATATATATATATATAATTTAAATACCACTGAATGGTTGGCTTGCTGAGAACTATATCTCTAAGACGAGGTTTAGATAGCTGAAATTTCCTATGGCATATTACAGCAAAAATAAAAGATTATCAAAATTTTTGAATATATAGGTGTTAAATAAGGGTTAGAAAGGGAGAAATAAAATTGGCTTTTGTGTACATTTACAAGTCAGTGTACTCGAAGATAAGAGATAATAAGTATTCAATAAATCTGTTTGAACAATGCAGATCTATTTGCACAATGCAGATAAGAACAACAAAATAATATTTAATGTTAAACATTATTCTTAATATAATGGTATCTTAATATAGGGAGTGGAGATCTAAATTAACCAATTAATGTATAGTTTTTTTTTAAAGTCCGGCCAAAAAAATCTTTTTTTTAATGTAAAAAACACAATTTAAATCGCTGTCTTACCAAGAAAATTACAAAAATACAAAAATAATCAAAAATTTTATTTAGTGATATGCAGAAAAAAAAGTATATATTTTATACTTGAATAGGTAATTGTTATAGCTTACAATCCCCTGTAAATGATAAATATCACACACGCTTGAATTACTGCGTTTCAGAAACAATCATTGAGAAGCTTTAAATAATTCGAATACACTGTTAAAATCTTAATAAAGCTTTAACCCTTAATGCACAGTTTTTTTAAAAAAGACCGGCCAAAAAATAATTTTTTATGTAAAAAACACAATTTAGAATGTTGTCTTGCTAAGAAAATTACAAACATACTAAAATAATCCAAATTTTTATTCAAGGATGTCTTTACATCCAGGGCTTAGTAATAAAATAGTTAACAATTATATTTTATTTTACATTATAATTTAGTAAAATATATATTGAAAAATGAGCGAATCAGAATCTGAATCTGAATACGCTGTCGGAAAGTGTTTCACAAGGAAGATATAAGTCGTAAGTGATAAGTAGAAAAAAATATATTTTATACTTGAATAAGTAATTAGAATTGTTATAGCTTACAATCTCGTGTAAAGGATGAATATCAATAAAACGATTGTTTCTTTTTTTGCTTCACATTATTATTTTTAATTATCGATTGCATTCGAGTGTGAAAAACTATAGCAACATAAAGTACACGCCGCTGGAATTATCTCGAGTGTGCGCAGTTTGGCCAGTTTAGCGGGCTCGAGTTAACTCGAGAGTGCGCGTTACGGGATTGAACTTTATTTTAATACTCGATAGCAGTTATTAGCAGAAAATCGAAATGTTGATGTCTAAGATTTATTGAAGGAATGTATAGAGAAACAGAACTTTTTTATTTGTTACTTATACCTTTATAATTATTAAAATATTATTTATTAAAATAATATTTATGATTATTTATGATGCATGTTAAGGGGTTAAAGGCGTTATGTGCCCTAAGGCACAAAAGGGATTAATGATGATGTTGAGGATGATAACTATTCTTAATACAAGTATTTTAGAATTGTTGTTAAATGCTTCGAATGTTTTAACCCCTTGCCTGTTTTGCACGTACGCCGTACGGGCGCTGTTATCGTACTTTTAATGATTTGCCCATAAGAAGTACGAGCAATCTGATTTCTAAGCAGTAACTTTTGTATTTTTAAAGTCAAATTAGTCGTATAGATGTCCACAAGATGTTAGTTTTCGAAGTTTATTTTGTTTGGTATAAAAGCATGGGCTCCCTAATAGGTTTTGCATTACTTCACGAACTTTTAGAGATTTTGGTTCGACTTCGGCTTGAGGTTTTGCGAGATCGACCAAAAGAGATTTTTTAGCAGCAATTCCGCCTAGAGATAAAAAACTAAGACCCGCAAACTAGTGCTATGTGTGTTGTTCACTGCAGAGAAATGACGACTACAAAAGCATTAGAAAATACTATGTATTTTAGACCGAACTGTGATGTTGAACTATGCCTCTTGCCGTCTTTCAAGATTTATCACCCTAAATCTGATCTTTGAAAAAACAGGTTAAATAAATGTATTTATAGTATTTGCATTCGAAATTAATTGTGTAGTAATTGTAATCGAAAATATTTGTAATTTTGTATGCAAAACTATAAATGTATCTTTTCTGGCGTACATGAGAGTGAAAAATCAGATTCCAGGGAAAACATTTTTTAAAATTTCCTGTAAAAAATGTTTTATATATTTTTAAAATAATTAGAAATATTACTTTTGATAACATTTTTCAGCTTAGAACTGTAATAGGAACAAAAATAGGCAATAAAAATGTGACATTTTTGGGATCGAATTCATGAAGAAAATGAAACTGTTAAGGGGTTAAACAAATTATTCATAGCTTTAATTTTATAGAAATTCTATATTACATAGCTTTATTTTGCCGTTCATGTGAAAAGTAATAAATTGAAACATTCCTATATGCACTTACATATATCCTCGGACAACGCATATAGTACAGACAAGGGAAATTTAAACTGATATTAGGAGTATTGTAGTAAATGTAGTGTATAATCAATATATATGTATTAACCCATTATTCGAATATATTTTCAGTCTCCAGTGTCTTGTTCGTTCTAAATATTGAGGCTTTATTATAAATGTAAGCGAATTTCCGAAAGCATATTATTTACTAAACAATAACGTTACAATGCTTTCAATCAAGATTGTAAATTACTATCCTACTGTTGATAACAACCCCGCTGAGTACATAATACCTGAAAGGTATTTGAAAATAGTTAATTTCACGTTGAGAGTTCGCATTCAATGGTGATTTGAAATTAGCAAGGGTCGCTCTTCATGATGAAACAGAACGATGAGAGGGCATTTAATCTTAATCAATAGTTTTAATCAATCAGTGTAAGCACTGCGAGAAGCCTGTCGGTTACATTATCAACAGAGATATGAATTCAATCATTTCACTTCAGGTGCATAGACAGTTATATGGTTATTGGATGTTCATGGCTGAGTTATTCAGTGGCTCAGCATTCGGTAGGTTATTAAAACATGATGTATACATTAACCCATAAAACTAAGATGAAATTTAACATTTTAAGTTTTCAGTTCACACTGAAACATTATTTTATGATTCGTGTATAATCTTAAGAGCAAATGATCTTAAGTGACTAAAATTTTAAGGTTTTTTACACTTTCAGTATTCATATGGAATATTTTTATTTGTTTTCTTCTTCAAATACCCTTGGTTTTAACCTCTTAACGATTGCATATTAAGGAAACCGGTCATAGAAGTGCTCATTTTATATTCAAGAAAATCGCACAAATCTATGTATTCATTTATGTTAAACTTTGTGGTTCATTTTGAGCTGATAATAAATAAGATTAATTTTTAGGCTTCGCTAATGTTCTGAATTATTGTGATGTTCATGCTGAAACATTATTTTATGATTCGTGTATAATCTTAAGAGCAAATGATCTTAAGTGACTAAAATTTTAAGGTTTTTTTTTTAGTAGGTACTCATATTGAATATTTTTAATTTGTTTATTTCTTCATAATATTGCCTTTAACCTCTTAAAAATTGCATACTTTGAGGAAAACGTTCATATGCTCATTTTTTATTTAAGAAAATTATATAAAAATGTGTGTATGCATAATACATGCATTCATTTTTAACTTTTGAGTTCATTTTGAGCTCAAAGAAATAAATCATTTTAGGAACCAGCATTCTGGATTATGTGACTAAATGTAGGTTTTCTATCAGATAGAAAAAATATATTTTAAACATTTAAATAAAATTTTATTACTTTCGTATAATACAAGTAAATATTAGTAAGTTTTCTTAAATTGATAAATTTCAAAGCATGAGATGTAATTTCCATCTTCACAATCTAAACAGTATTACCAAGTTTTTTTCGTACATCTCTTATTGTTTTCTTCTCTTATAGAACAACAAACTTTGTATTTTCTTGATGGTTGTGGCTTCTTATTAGTGGGAAGTATTTGTATAATAACATGCCATTCAACCAAATGGTTGAGGTTACTATCTAAGTTTGTCCGGTCTCTTTTTCCGATGGTATCTCATAACGAATACTTTTCAATAAAGTTCATCTACTAAAGATAAACAGAACATCAATGGGATTTTCCAACTCTTTTTAAATTTTTTTAAATAACGTATGGGTTCAAAGTAGTTAGGATTAAAAAAATTCTACAATGTTTTTTATGTTCTAATATTAAAAATAATTTTTAAATCTTGTTATGTTATATGAAGTAATATATTTAAAAAAATATTTTATATGTATACTGATGTTGGTTTTAGTCTATGAAATGACAGGGATAATTTTAGCTATTTGGGATCGGTTTTTAGTCCACAGTTCGAAGACGTGTATGGAAAAGTTGATCGTAGAAATCTCAAAAAGCGTAAAAAATTCAGCAAGATTTTACTACTGAAAATAATAGAAATAAAATGGGTTATAAGTTACATTAAGTTAGTTTTTTGTTTAATTACTATACAATCTTCTCTTTAATTTCTAACAGAATGTGTATTATTTTGCAGAGGAATAATGGTCTTAATGGAAAATAAGGATTTATTAATTTCTCTATAATTACTGAAAGGTGTATTAAGAATAAAAATGAATTTCGAATTAAAGGAACTGATTTGAATTAATTAAATTAAAGGAACTCATGAATGAAATAGATTTCAATCAAATAAAAATGTATTCATTAAATTTCTATGCGTCAGCATTTTAATAATATATCACATATGAATCTATTTTTTAAATTTTTACATTTGATTTGATTACTAAACGAAATTATGTATCCTAAAAACACTCTATCAAGGAATTTTTCTTTCTCTTACCAGTAATTAATTAATGTAAATTTACTTAATTGATTATTTTATTAAAAAATTAACTGAAACTATTGCTTAACTTTTTCCAAATCCTCATTTTTTTACTTTTTTGAAATAAAAAATTTACATAAATTTTCCCCCAAGTTTAAACGGTTCTTCAGAATGAAAGTTCTGAAAATTGTATTATTGGTTATTATAGAAAGTATTGCCCAGATAGCAAATTTAGTTTTCAGCAAACTTGCAGCAGTTTTGCTTTGCAAGCCTGCAAATTTGCAGCAAGTTCATCATGACAAGTCTGCAAGTTTGAAACAAGACTGCAGCAAATCTACGCAAACTTCGAAGTCACCATACCTACAATTTGCAGCAAACTTGTCCTTCAAGTTACAGTACGTTTATCGTGCAAGTTTGTCACAAAATTGTCACATCAAACCTGCAGCAAACTTGTCATGTAAGTTACAATAAACTTGTCTTGCAAGATTGCCGCAAACTTGTCATATTAAACTTGTAGCAAGTTCATTGCAAACCCCGGTTGGAAAAAAACCCCGCTGTTTTTGAAAAATAAAACTTTTTGTTTGGTTTAAATAGCATATGTAAAGGGAAATTTCTTTTACTTTTGGAAAGACTAAGATTTTAGATAATTTTGAATAAATATTAAAAACTCATTAGTAATTAATTTCTTGCTAATTAACCCTTTCTACTCGAGGGTTCCGCTACAGACACAATGCAGAATAATTAGTTTTTACGATTTGTTTTTGTTGTTATGTTAAAAACTGAAAATTATTTGCTATGTTCCCGTAGTAGAGCAATCCTCGAGTTTGAAGACAAATTTAAAATGGCTCCGCTCCGGAGCCCTCCGGAGAAAAAATCAAACTTGCTGCAAGTATGCATGCTATCTGGGTGGTGATGACTTTCAGTACAACGAGATAAAAGTCTTATTCTTAGTGAAAATATTGACACTGAAATACTTTTGCATACAATGCAATACTTTTTCTATAATGTATAACTGTATTCTAAAATATGAAACTATTTCTTTATAGATATCTCGACGTATCAAAGGCATCAAAGGTGGTGATACAACTGGACCATATGGGCCGAGCCTTTCAATCCAGAGGCTTCTGTCAGTAAGCACAAAAATGACAACGAGCGAAAAATAAACACATAAAAGAGCAAAGAGATAGAAGGGTGGATTCGGGAATTCATAACACAAAACTAGAGAGTAGAGAGTGTAGGGATAGAAAAACATAAAATATTTTTGTGGCCAGTGACATCCGTACGAAAAAAGCCGAAAAATTTAGAACAATATTGAAGATATCTCGATGTACGTACATATGTAATTGTAAGCTGCGTATAATTCAATAATTCAGTATATCCATTATATAACTATATGCTTATTTAGCTATAACTTGTTGGACTTACATAGATATTCAATCCACTATCATCTTCGATATCTCGTTCATATTTGAATAGTGGTTGAGTAGAATAATCTTCAATGTATTTAGTGAAATGCTTTAATGTGAGAAGTGCGAGTATTTCAATGCATAGACTGCAACCCAGGTGGTAAAGGAAAATAAAATTATGTTTTAACATATTTATTATTGGTCTTATTCCATTTGAAATTGAAAATGTAATGATGACCGTTAGATTCATTTAATTATTACTTCTTTGGTCCTACAAAAATAATTTGAATAAAGAATAATCTTCAATGTATTTAGTGGAATGCATTAATTTGAGAAGGGAGAGTATTTTAATGCATAGACTGCAACCCAGGTGGAAAAGGAAAATAAAATGTGTTAACATATGTATTAATGGTCTTATTCCATTTAAAATTCAAAATGCAGTGAAGACCGCTAGATTCATTTAATTATTACCTCTTTGGTCCTACAAAAATAATTTGAATAAAGAATAATCTTCAATGTATTTAGTGGAATGCATTAATGTGAGAAGTGTGAATATTTCAATGCATAGACTGCAACCCAGGTGGAAAAGGAAAATAAAATTATGTTTTAACATATTTATTATTGGTCTTATTCCATTTGAAATTCAAAATACAATGAAGACCGCTACCACGAGAACAAACTAAAGAGGTTTCCGATGCCTATTAAATTATAAACATTTTTTTAAATATTGATTATGGTAAGAGTCGTTAGAATTATCATTTGCACATTCTCTGAATCGTTAAAAGTTAATTTCGCTTCTCAAGATAACTGTTTTGTCTAATTAGACATCAAGAACTGCTACTTGGGGAAGAGAGAGTTAATTGTGGTTATACTGAGTGATTTCTAAAGTCAGTTGGACAAAACAAGCACACGAACCAATACTTGTATTAAGAAAAAAACTATTAAATGCTTATGTAAGGAAGGAATGCACCTTTCAGTTGAAGAGCAGTGCTAAAGAGAAATAACTACAGTAGATCCTCGATTATCCGAAGTGATTGGTACCTACTTCGGATAATCAAAAATTCATCAAGAATAATCTAGTTTAATATGTAGTATCATCATTGGTGCAATAACATCCGACTGTTCTGACATTCTGCTGTATGACTTACTAAATTTCGAAATGGGGTGTGATTTTGTTTAGAACAGGGATGCTTGAAAGGGGGAAGAGTACACTTATACCGAGAATTGTACTTGAGAAAACTACTCCTCGGCATAACAGCCCCTAGGGGGGCAGGGCTTAATGTGCCAATCTCCGTTTACGTGACCAAGGGCCCTGGGATGCTAAAAATATGTTCTGGTTATGTGGTCAATCTTACGCGGAACCACCAGTGTTTAGTTCCCAAGCACGCTTGGTCCTCAGTTCCTCTATCCACTGAAGGGAGAAAACCCAAAGTCACCCTTGCCCAGTCCGGGGATTTAACCTAGGACTTGTGTCGTGGGAGCGTGAAAAGCTACCCGAACGCCACTGGGCTTACTTGAGAGAAGCCCAGTGGACGGTAGTGAAGACTACTGGGGTACTTGAGAGAAGGAATTCTTAAAAAGGGAATTACAAAATATTTATGTATTAGTTTGGAAAGGACGGCTTGCATAAAAAAGGAATGTGGGGAAAAAGAAAACTTTATAAATTCATATTTGTAAAGCGAAAATTTTGGATGATAATAGAAAGTGAAAAAAAGTAAAGAAGAAACCGACTTTGGTTAATCGAATTTCGGATAATTGAGATTCTGATGTATTTTATGCAAAGGCAGGAACCAAACTGAAGATGTCTCCGACTTAGTCTGCTACTTCCAGAGGGTTATCTTTTGAACTTGGAGGTCATAACTATTGCAATAACATAACTATTTTACATACCCAGTCGCCATTAATAAACATGAGGTTGTTTGAACGGCTCGAGCCTCTAGCCTGCAAAGCTCTAGTTATGAGCTTGATGGCTTGGCTTTCTTGAAATTCTTCATTGAAATTTTTTTTAATAGAATTTTTGTTTTAAACTTAAAATCCTCAGTTTTAGACAAATACTTTGTCTACTCAGTAACAGGGCCGAACGATGTCCGATTGGTTAGAGTGCTGCCTTCGGTACCGGAGTTCGTGGTTTCGAATCCCACAGTGGCATGGATGTTCTTATCCGTTAGGAATCGGCTTTAAGCTGTAGGTCCCGGTCTCATTAGCCCTCGTGTTGCAAAAAGTAGACCGCAGCACTCTAAACCAAACCAAAACAAACCAAACCTACTCAGTAACAGAAAGTAATAATAATAATAATAAAATTCGAAATCCTTCTTTCCAAATTTTATTTTTGTTCCTTGTAAAAAGACTCAAAAAGCATTATTTCAACTAATTAAAAAAGCATTGTTTTAAAAATTAAAAATTTAAATTTTGTACAGACGTAATGCATGGTGCAAATAATATAATTCGCTACAACTGTCGTTTCATATCAGATATATCAAAACTAGTTGTATTAAAATCTGCAGAAATGTATACAATTTTATATTTAAATTGAAGTCTTATGATTTAATCATCGCGAAAGCACTTAATTCGTGAAGTTTGATTTTAAAAGTGAAACTAGTATTTTGTGTTTTGTATTTTAATTACAGGAATCACATAAAAATACACTTTTAATTAAAACTGGTGACTGGAAAGTTTTGTACGGATTCAGCAGTTTCGAACTGCATTCATTACTTGATATTTTTAGCAGTCATTTTAGGATCGTCACTTCTGCTTATTTTTATGAAATATAAAAGTTAAATATATTCCTCATTAATTATTGAGCATAAAATATATATATTTTGGAGGGAAGATTGCGTATTAAATTTAAAAGAAGCCTTTCAATAAAAATACATGCTTAATAAATTTTTCCTTTGATCCTTGTTTATGTTCTCTTAATACTAGTAATATAAAAGTTTTAAAAATAACACTAGTTAATTTTTGAATGAAATCTATAAAAAAAGTGACTCATTAGTCTGTATTTTCTTGTAAATTTCTTGGATTTAGTGAATGATTTTCTGAGAAATGTTTTTCAACGTTTTCTAATGAATTAAAAAATAATATTAATTATTTGTCGATTAATTCAGTACATTATCTTTTCCTAAAAAATTACTGAAGTTTTACGGTATGAAATTGAACCCTTACAATGCTACTAGATGCTTCATCTTAACATCAACACGCACATTTTTAAATATATAATTATACTTTTTAAAATACACTTTCTATATAAATCTCTTCTATATAAATCCCACAAACTCCGGTTCTGAAGGTTAGGGTGCTGACCTTCGGAACCGGAGTTCGTGGGTTCGAATTCCACAGTGGCATGGATGTTCGTAGCCATTTGGAATCGGCTTTAAGCAGTAGGTTACGTCTCATTAGCCCTCGTTTTGCAAAATGTAGACCGTAGCTCTCCGAACCAAACCAAACCTAATTAAATCTCTTAAATATTTCTTTATAATATATGGTTAATATGAGCCTAGTAGAAGATTGATATTTAAAATGCTTCTTATAAGTTGCCATTTTATAGAAACATACTTGTTGATATTTTCTGCAACAAAGGAACTAGTTTTATATAAAACAATAATAGTAAACTATATAACAAAAATTACCTTAACATCTTCATACCGTTGTCAATATTCCGGTTTTTCGGTGTTAGACGCAGCCCGATTTTATGTTTCACTTCGTCTGTCACGGTAATATTGCTTATTCAGACACTATTTGTGCATTTAAAAATTGCATCAGAAGGAATAAACAATTGAGTTTCTAGTATTGATTTATTATGTTTTTAGCCCTTTTATTCATAAGTTATGTTTATAATATTGAGATTAAATATATCCTCATGTTTTTCTATTAAAATGAGTATAATATACATGATTTAAATTTGTAACTATATGGTAAATTTTCTAGTTTTTACATGATCCACATTTTTGACTGTATGACCGAATATTCAAGTGTGATCCACTAGTGGTGCATGCAGTTATGAATAATTGCCGAATAATTTTTTGATATAACAGCATTGGACTTCTAAATCTATTGCAGCTTTCTAAACCGTATTTTATACGATTACATTTATTTTGATTTATTCTATGTGGTAGAGGTGGACACAAAGTCAATAAGAGAAGGATTTTTATATTTTTATAAAATACGCATGGTACCTCCTACTTTCTCTCTAGAATTGTAACATGACCTAGATTAAGTATTAAAACGAAACTTTCGTGTGTAGTAAGCAATCCTTTATCGAAACAAGGTTTAGTTTTAGTATAGGACACTAATAACAAATTTCTGCCCTCGGGGAATTTTGATATTTAATTTTAGAAATTATAAGTAACGTAAATTTAGGAAATAATAAAATCTTTGTGTAAATTTATTAATAATTTCTGAATCTGCAAAGGTTTTCTTTATTTTATTATGTTTTAAATTTATATCTAAATTAAATTTTCCCATTATATGTTTGGGTAGGAGACAAAAGGTTTGGTTTGGGTTTGGAGTACTACGGTCTACTTTTTGCAACATGAGGGCTAATGAGACCGGGACCTACTGCTTAAAGCCGATTCCGAACGGCTATGAACATCCATGCTATAGTGGGATTCGAACCCACGAATTCCGGTTCCGAAGGTCAGCACCCTAACCATTCGGCCATCGTTCGGCAGGCGACAAAAAAGTTGCCAAAATATAACCAATGAGTTCCTTAGTAAACTTGTTACTAAAACAAAAGGTTGCATTTAGGATAGGATGCAACATTCTGTCTAATTCGGTGCCATCACCATTTCATGGTTAACCTCTAAGATATCCAACACTTGGACAACATACACAAACAAATCAAAATTTTAAAAGTTTTCTTTACAAAACTGATTAATAACATCAGTAAAGGGTTTTTGAATTATAAGTGTGTCTAACAAGGAACAAAATAAAATAATTAAACGAGGTGTGTAAGAGTCGCGTCCGTCTCTGTCGGTGGTCAAGCGAACTTTTGTTCTTTTTAACAATTGAAAATGGCAGTATTGTACCAGTAATGGTCTTCTTGACGCAAGGACGGAGGTGTTAAGCGTGCAGTTTATCAACACCTCGACAGAGAAAAGGAAAGGTGCTTTGTGCGACCGAGTCGGCCAGACGCCAAAGGGCTTTACGGCTACCCCAAGGACAAGGGTCAAAGGGGGGGGGAAATCAACCTCTCCTAAAACTCAGGTTTCCTGCTTGGAAAAGAGAGAAGCGGGAGTACTCCCGTCTAAACTTCTAAGAGAGCAAGTTGATCTAGAGCAGGGGTGGGCAAATACTTTTAACCGCGTTCCAAAATGAAATTTTTAAAATGTCTCTCGGGCCGGAGGACTATACCGCGTACGCTGTGCACACGCGAGTGTTTTGGTTGGAGTTTTTCCCTGCCCAAGAAATTTTTTTACAAAAACACTATAAGTATCATTTTAAAGCATATGGGCAGAGAAATTTGACAGTTAATAAAATATGATAGTAATAATAAATTGTCTTACTTAGTTGTATATGAGAACAATTTGTGCCCAGTAAAATATGTCACTGAATTTTTAAAGAAATATGACCCATTATATTAAATTAATGGTCATTAAATAAATCAGTTAATGAAATATTTTATTTTGATATTTATTTATATCTTAACGATAGAAATTATTTAATATTGATCATAGTTACTAAATTTTTTTATTTATATTACATTTTGTAAATATAATAGTAAATAGAATTATAAAAAGAAAAGACAAACATCAAACGTTAAAATAGAATAGTTTTGGTTAATGCGAAACGTGAAATATAGAATGTTCACTTGATATTATTTCTTTAAAATTTTGATCCAAATCACTTGTAGCAATCTTTAATACCGAGTGTAGATTTTCGTCAGTAATTTGTTATCGATATTTATTTTTCGTGTAAATCATTAACGAAAACGTTCTTTCACAAATATATGTTGATCCAAATAAATTGCATAAATTGAAAAACAAAATGCATGCAGGATTTTTTAACGGGCCGGATAAAGTAAGCAAAAGGGCCGGCTTTTGCTCTCCTCTGATCTTGAGTAATCTGATCTTGAGTTGAGGTTGCATCTGCATGATCTCTAATGTTTCTTTAAATGTTTGTAATAAATCAACCTGGTTAAGTTTTAATCCTCTACGGCTGGTTATTTAGTCTCCATGGCTGCTTCATTGCAAGGAAACCATGCGAAGTTATATCCAAAATGACTAGGGTGTGATGGACTACTGGACATATAAAGACGGCGCTACCGCTCGGTGCATTAACAGGGTGATTGAAAAAAATATGATTCCAAAATATCATGATTTAATCTTTTATTATTAAATACATATATCTAGATTTGTTTAAAAAATAGGGCACCGTGCTTTTTTATTAAGTATAATTGTTAAAATAAGCAATTGAATAATAAAAATATTTTTCAATATTTAATAATTTTGTCGTAAAACAGTTATTTTGAATATTTCAGAACAGAAAAAAGTGAACTGTAATATTATTTTCTTACCAATTACCTATTCAATTCCTTTTTGACACTTTAGTTTATCATATTTAATATATAGTATTTATAATATTTCTTGCATAAAAGGCACACTACTCGTCTATGAGAGTCTCATGCACCTCGCAAGCCATTCTACGAATATGATATCCTTTGTATAACGTGAAGATTTTTTCTGAGTTTCAGATATTTAAAATATGATGAAATACGAGAGAATTTCGTCGTATGTTTATTTCACCCACATGCTTCTTTTGTGTGTAAAAACGAGACTGTGTTTGGTTAGCTTTTGAAAATATTTTAATCTCACAAAACCAGTTCTAAGTAAACAAGGACAGAATATTTGAAATAAATATTTATCGGTAGGAACGTTCTTAGTACAGAACTTCAGTTATTTAATATATTCTGTTTATATTTTCTGATCTGTTTTGAAACTGTAGAACAGCACATATTAATGAATCTTACAGGTGAAATTAGAATAATAAAAATTTCTATCCCTAAGACATTTTTCGCCAGAATATTCAATTCTATTCTTTCTTTTAAACGTTTTCCATCAAAGGAAAAAAATTACGTCCTCATCAATTAAATAACTTAAGGAACGGTTCTTAATTGCTTGTTTGACCTTTAAAGCTAATATGAGGTAACACGTCAATTTCTCCCAGGAAAATAATTACTGAAGGCAGTTAAACGCATTTCAGAGCTTTTGATTAATGTAAGGAATTTCATCCCTTCTAACAGGCCTTTTAGTTTAGTTTCTTATTGTTGATAAACAATAAAAAATTCTTTTTCAATCTGAATTGTTGAGCTCATTATGTTCTTGAAAATAAGGCTTAAGAAAATAAGTTTTAAGAATAAAAAACCAGTATTGAGTTTTGTATTACTTTCGAATTAAAATATACGAAATAAATTTCTCAAATAATAAAATGTGTTACATAAAAGCTGCTCATATCCAAAATGCATCTAGGATTTAGAGCATACAGCCGTTAGTAAGCATTCACATATACTCACTTATATTGACATAAAAAAACTGAATTTATAACGCATATAATAATTTGGAATTATCCTCGTTTTAAAGTATTTTCTCCACATAAAGTATTAAAACACTATTTAACCCATGCAGAGAATTCAGGACAAATATCTCTAGAGGTACCAATACCTCTATGAAAATTTTCATAAAATTATTGTCTTATACGTATGACATAAATAACGGATAATGTGCTTCAGAGATATAAATTAGTTTCTGAATTGTTCTCTAGTGCATTATAAAATGTAATATTTGCCCGTACATTTAAAAAACCTTTAAAATCATTGGTGAAATATAATAAAATAGGGAAGAAATGTTAGTTTTTCCAAGTTATAAGTTCACTTAATAGAGATAAATAAACAAGTCATTTTGTAGTAATTATGGAACTTAATGTATTGTCACACGTTAGATACTAATTCTTCGTTATAATATAATAAAAAAAACTTTTTACGAGTTTATGCATAACATGTAAAAATAAACTGTTTCTATTAATGTCAAAGATTTGTGTTTTGATTCTGGTAATATGTATGTTAATAAACTCTATTTACTGCCTTAAACTAATATTCTAGAAAAATACATATTTTCGGCAATAATAAAACGATTGTTTTTCAAGTTGTTTATCGTCACAGCAGAAACAAAACATTTTATAACATTGAGAGAACTAGATTAATTACATTAGCTTTTGATAATCCCACAAGATAACCATCTTTTTATTGTACAATATTAATTTAATTTGTATAGTTGTATGCAAGCTCAACATGTAAATACACACACAAACATATATATATCAATACCATTAAATTCTACTTTAGTTTAAATTAGTTAAAGTATCAGCCTACATATGGCTAGTTCTTAAGCTTTCCAGATATTTTTATTAAGTCAAATATTTGTTGTTTACTTATGTCTTTTTTTAATACTTCCTTCGCATGCTATTCAGTGTATATTGTCACGAAGATTCGAATGAACACACCTCTTAACTTAACAAATGAATTTATTGAAGCTAAGTAGCAACTCGCAACTTTACAAGACCGGGAAGTTGCCTGCAGCTAGTGAGTATCAGCTTTTATACCCGAACAGAATATTCGAGAAATAACTAATTTACATATTAAAGAAAGATCTAGAATGTTCGAGAACATAAGGAAACAATAAATAACATTTTTAAATTAAAAATCCGCACTTTGGATCAACCGCCATGGCAAGCATCGAACCTACAATCTTCGGGTCTGGATCTCGCGCTTTGACCATTCGGCCACTGAGCTCGTTGGACAAGATTCTTTATGCGGCAATATTATTCGCATATTATTCATGGTACGTTTTGCTCAGTTTATACACTGCCATCGGAAAAGATGGAATAACTTAATAAAGTCATTGGTTTACACTATTCATATATTTAAAAGGACAGTGGGTTATTCCAAATTAATTCATTTTGTTTTTGACCTACCTGCTATAAAATCTAATATGTTATTAGCAATATATTTTACGTTAGTAATTAACATTTCAAGGTAAAAATGATCAATTTTAAAAGTAATTTATTTATTTATTGTTTAAAAAGCATTATTGAAAATGCCCCATCCTTTACACAAATAATAGGATTATTTTAATTTATAGGATACATTTAGACTTTAAAATTTAATCTAACAGATATTGCAAGCAGTCGGCAGAAATGCATTTAAAAGTTTTAGTAAAAATGTTAATTTTCTTGTAAAAGAGTTTAATAATTCTTTTAATAGAAAGAAGGATATTCTTTTTCTTTTCGAAATATCTCCTTGTAACTTTGAATTTGTAAACTAAGTGGTAAATTGTAGATTAATTTCGACGGTATGTGACGGTCAGAAATTCACTTGGAGGTTACTTCTAAAATCACAAAGTGTTTGTTGTAAAAACAAATTTAGTAATTTTCAGTAATTACTGGTTTTTCTGTTGTGGTAATATTTTTAGTAATTCGAAGGTGATGGATATTAAAACACTCCCTTGATTTTCATTTTTAGTTGTATTTTACATTTCAATGAGATACAGTAAAATTTTTAAGCGAATTTAGCCAGCTGAAAGTTTACTGCATCCTTTGAAGGTACTATTAGCTTTAGGGTTTTATCTCTGGGACATTGAAAAATATTAAATAAAGTTATGATACCATTTAAACGGACTCTTAATTTTTCCTGGAAACAGAATTGATAAAGAAAATTATCATAGAAAATATCATTTGAAATATGTTTTTAAATTTATAATAACATCTGTCCATATCTTCCTCCCATTCCCGCATAGGCTCGAGTCCATAGAATTGATATTAGTTATTTTCATGATCACGATATTTTTCTCAGAATTCATGACTCGCTTCAAAGATTCAAACTATTCTCAGAAATGCATCCAACAATTCTGAGTTATTTCTGTTGGAACTTAGTAATTCTTGTCGTGATTCGAATATTTTTTTTCAGAAAAGAGTCAACTCCGGATATGACTAGAGGTATCAAATATTTTTATTCTGCGTTCTATGCTGAATTCGTAAGTTCAGTATTGTGCAGATGAAACGTTTCGAAAGCGAACACGTAGATTGCAGAGAAAAGAACGTGTACGTGGAAAGTAAACTTTTTTTCGCTACACTGCAGTGCATGTGTGATATTAGACAACTAACTTATCGTTGTGTAAATTAATTGTACCATGTCGTTGAGAGGATTATTATATATTTTAAATCTTTGAGAGGATTATTATATATTTTGAATTTTGAATGAAGATCTCCCTAACTGAAATGAGAACAGAATAAATTCAACTATAGATATTGTTACTAAAATTGCAAGGACGAAATTTTACTTATATTAGACGACTAACTTAGCGTTGTGTAAATTTATTGTACCATGCCATTGAGAGGATTATTATATATTTTAAATTTTGAATGAAGATCTCCCTAACTGAAATAAGAACAGAATAAATTCAAGTATAGATATTGTTACTGAAATTGCAAGGACGAAATTTTACTTATATTAGACAACTAACTCAGCGTTGTGTAAGTTAATTGTACCCTTCCTTGAGAGGATTATTATATATTTTAAATAATATAGAGGATTATTATATATTTTAAATTTTGAATAAAGGTCTCCCAAACTGAAATGAGAACAGAATAAATTCAACTATAGATATTGTAACTAAAATTGCAAGGAGGAAATTTTCCGTATATTAGACAACTAACTTAGCGTTGTGTAAATTAATTGTACCATGCCATTGAGATAATAATTATATATTTTAAATCATTGAGAGGATTATTATATATTTTGAATTTTGAATACAGATCTATCAAACTGAAATGAGAACAGCATAAATTCAAGTATAGATATTGTTACTAAAATTGCAAGGACGAAATTTTACCTATATTAGGCAACTAACTTAGCGTTGTGTAAATTTATTGTACCATGCCATTAAGAGGATTATTATATATTTTAAATCATTGAGAGGATTATTGTATATTATAAATCATTGAGAGGATTATTATATATTTTGAATTTTGAATACAGATCTCTCAAACTGAAATGAGAACAGAATAAATTCAAGTATAGATCTTGTTACTAAAATTGCAAGGACGAAATTTTCCTTATATTAGACAACCAACTTAGCGTTGTGTAAATTAATTGCACCATGCCATTGAGATAATTATTATATATTTTAAATCATTGAAATCGATTATTATATATTTTGAATTTTGAATACAGATCTATCAAACTGAAATGAGAACAGAATAAATTCAAGTATAGATATTGTTACTAAAATTGCAAGGACGAAATTTTACCTATATTAGGCAACTAACTTAGCGTTGTGTAAATTTATTACACCATGCCATTAAGAGGATTATTATATATTTTAAATCATTGAGAGGATTAATATATTTTAAATTTTGAATAAAGATCTCCCAAACTGAAATGAGAACACAATAAATTCAACTATAGATATTGTTACTAAAATTGTAAGGACGGTATTTTACTTACTTCCTCAGTCATACAAACTCTCTAACCAAGTGGTTTCTCATACAAAAATATGATCAATGAATTTTTTCTATTCTGATAAGAATTCTTGTAAAGCATCATAAAAATTCGATATAAGTGCTTCAGTTTTATACCAAATTCATGTCTTGTTTTGTAATTTTCATTTTATAACACCTATTCATTTACTCGAAAGTCTTATTATGCATAAAGGAGCAGATTCCTGTAGATTTTTCTAATTATTTGATTACAGGAGAAAATTCTGTATCTCATAGAGTATTATAAAATTTTGCTAGGTAACCAAAGTTTATTCTCATTTTGGTTTCTTTTACGTATTTGAAATAAAAAGGTGAATTTAACTGGTAGAAAAATAAACTTACAGTTCAGGTGTACTGAAAAATCTACTCATAAAAGGGTAAATTTCTTTTATAAGTTAGGTTAAATGAAACTTACTTTGGGTAGAGAATTATGGATTTATATTCCCACTCCTGTTCCTCCGTAGTAAAATGAAAAAAATGGTAAAATCTAAAGTTGACGATACAAGTTTTAGCTTTCCCTATAGTGTAATTATATGTAACGAGTTTTCTAAAATTTTCTGACGAAATGTTTATTGCTAAAATTAGTTTCTTTAAAGATCAAGTCCCTCTTCCTGAACTTTAGAATTCAAATTTTAAATAAAAGATAAAAGAATTTCGATAATAGAAAACAACAAGACAAATAATCACATCTCGTGTTAGATATTTTATTTTTCGCAAAATCACTTTTAAGATTGATGAATTGTTTACTGACGACTATGTTTCTTCGGAATAAGAATTATCCAAATTCGAGCTTAGATTACATTTGCTTAAAATTCTTGGTCGATAAAAATTCTTAAGAAAACTTATTCACCCACACACAAAAAAAATCCCACTGATAACAATAGCTTGCTGATAATTCCTAGAAATTGAGTTTTACCGTCTCCTTTCTTTTAATAACAACATACATAAAATGAATTTAGACATTCCTCCTTAAGTTATATTTATAAAACTGATGTAATAGCTAAAGATTTTGCTAATAATGCCACATTTGAAACAGAAGCTCCCGATCTCCATGGCACAATGTTTAAAGTCGTGAGTTACGAACCGAAAGGTCTTCGGTTCGATCGTGAGTCGGACAAATTTATTTCCGTCATTTTATGTTCGCTTTGTTAAGTAGTGAAGAAGACTCCTAAAATATGCAAATTTTCTGTACCATTAAAATAATTCTAGAATATTCTGTTACCCTATAAGAGCCTGTGTTAAAACTGCGATCGGCAGTTGTTGTTCGACTACGAGCTAGGTAGCTTGGCATTTAAAAAGCGCTGTTATTTGTTAACTTGACTAGTCATTGAGTGGAACCAGTACTTTCATCCACGTGACAATATTTCTAACTATTCTTTAAGGACAATTAACTGATTGCAAATATAAACATGTAAAGGGTGGAATATGTTATTGTCCATTGATATTTTTATGCCTTTGCTATGTTATCCAGAACTTAGAGTTCTTTATTTTTTATTTTTCTGTGAGTAATGGTGAGTAATTGACGTTTTGATTCGTTCTAAAGGCTGGATGTACAAGTTAACTCATAGATCCTAAAAGTGGGTGGTAACCCACACCAGTAAATACTAAGGCTTTTTAGAAGGTTTAAGGGGAAGTAGCATGTTCAGAGACACCAAGGGTTGGAGAAGTTTAGGCAGTATCTGTAATCTTGCTTTTCTGAACTGCCCAATCCAAGCTCGCTAGTTCAGAGATTTTAACTCACATGTAATGCAGAAATAACTTTGACTGGAGACTATTGATTTTGGAGATAAAATTTGTGTTACAAAAAAGGAATTAGTTATGGTTACTATAAAATAAATTAAGAAATCATGAATGCAGGATGATAAATAGAGTTACACAATTCACAATTGCATACATTTTACGTTATGGTAGTAAGGTGGGTATCTATTATCAAAAAGTTATATAAATTCTTAAGAAATAGTAATTTTCAATGATTTTGCAATAGAAAAATTTTAAATTTTAGTTTTGCATTATAATTTATTATAATTCTTCCACAGAACAAAAGAATCTGAGGAAATAGTTATATCTGACAACTTTACGCGATCTACACAATTCAGCAAGTCTAAAGAAGATTATAGGTACTGTAACGTTTTCTAGGGATCACTTATACCGAAGTGCACCTGTGATCAGGGAGACCACTCAGACAACCAGATATTAAAATTCCGTTTATTGAGGGATCTTGGTTAAATGGGTATATTTACAAGTTATATTCAAAGGTCCACCGGACAGAAGTCCTCGGATATCAAATAACGGTGTAGACTGCTTCGCTGCTTCTCTAGTCCACAATACGGAAATAAGTCGTGTGGACTGCTTTCGCTGCTTCTCGGGTCCGCAATAAAGAAAATAAGTCGATCGTTGATCAGGCAACTTGGCCACAAAAGAAGAAAAACCTTCTCTTTTTAGCCTCTAATAAGTCTATAACCAAGACTTGTCACAAATCAAGTCTACAAAAAAAAAAAAAAAAAAAAAAAAAAGGATAATGTCTCCCCGCGACTTACCCAGGCTTACCTCTCTCTAGAGGAGTGGACACGTCGCTTTGTAAGCGGCGGCCGTTTCCGGAAAAAAAAAACCAAGAAGCCCTGAGAGTTTGCTCCTTCTTTTAAAGGCCCTTGAAGTGACGTCGATACAGCATGACATCACTCATTTTTCGGGGCCCTCATAGGCTGGGGAGGATAGGAGGGCTATCTATATGCCTCAATATTAATTTTTATCGGCCAGCCATCAGGGCTTGATAGCTATTATGTTATAGTGTATCAATAATAGACTTTAAGGCTCCACTGAATTGTTACCGAGGTCCCACCTGCCCGAGAATAAAAGAAGGGCATCAGCTGTTTTTCTCGCCGGTAACAAGTTGGTCATTGTACTCTGAGGCATGCTTCTAGAGTTCCACAGTAACTTCAGTGAGTTTTCATAATACGATAACAATGATATTGCATAAATGCAAGTCAAATATTAAGCGTAATGGATTTCAAATCTGTATCTATATAAATAGCAGTTACTTAGGAAAGAGTACCATTACTTTTGTGAGTTTTGCTGGCAATTGTATGTCGAAAGTGGGATATATAAGTGATAAAAATAATAAACAGGGAACTATTTTATAATTAATATATTAATTTATTAATATTGGGAAAAATATTACTTTATAGCACCTAAAATATTTAAGTTTTCAATAGCTTGAAATTATCAGAAGTATTATATCGCTATTAGTTAATGACATTGAAATTACCAAATAGTATGAAAAGGGAAAAATTATAGGAATGGGAGTGTTAAAAAGGCTTATTTTGCAAAGCGGTAGTTTGAAAAGTTTGGGAATTAATGGTTTAAGCACTAAGTTCATGAATCATTATGTTTGCTGATAAAATTTTCCCTAAACTATTTCTAATGACACAGTATAAAGTTTTAAATTACATTACCTTTTCAAATTATTTTTAAAGTTCGAAAAAATTAAACAAATACTAGTTTTGAGTAGAAAAAAAATTGGCTTAAATATTTCATTTCAGAAGCCAAATGACATAAAAAGAATTCTGTACTTAGTGCCGTGTTATTAAACGAAAACATATTCTCTTCA
This sequence comes from Pardosa pseudoannulata, assembly GCA_032207245.1. Classification (NCBI taxonomy): domain Eukaryota; kingdom Metazoa; phylum Arthropoda; class Arachnida; order Araneae; family Lycosidae; genus Pardosa; species Pardosa pseudoannulata. The sequence continues at coordinate 96,514,223 of CM063504.1, read as the reverse complement.
GATTAACATGCAGGTCATGGAGATAATCATCAGGACCATAACTAGGGCGTGGCAAAGCTGGCATTTGCCACAGGCACATCAGCCTCATTGGCACTGCACCGTGAGGAAAATGGGATCCGAAAAAGGACGATTCGAACCAAGTAGAAATAAAGAAAAGTTGAAAATTTTTTTTATTATAAAATGTGTTTATAAAATTGTTATTTTTATGAACTTTCTTATTTTTTAAAATGCTTATAGAGACTAAACCTGTATAGATTCTTACCAATGTTTACCAAACACTCCTAATATGCCGTAATATAATTCCGTCTGTTCGTTTTAAATTTTGAATTTATTAAAGTTATTAAAACTAAATTTATATTTAGAAATTTGCCAATTTTTAAAAAGAATTCAACGTCTAAATAAAAAAAATCCCCTTAAATAAACTATTCAGTTTACGAGCAAAATAATACCCCCAAAGTGATCAAAAATATTTTTAAGTATCAATAAGGAAAAATGGACAAAAAATTTAAATTGATATGTTAAGAATATTTTAAGAATTAACAAAATATTTTGAGAATTGATTATGAATATATGATATATATATACATATATATATATATATATATATATATATATATATATATATATATATATATATATATATATATATATATATATATATATATATATATATATATATATATATATATATATATATATATATATACATACATATATATATATATGTATATATATATATATATATATATATATATATATATATATAGATAGATAGATAGATAGATATCTATACATATATATATATATATATGTATATATATATATATACACATATATACATACATACGTACATATACATATATATATATATATATATATATATATATATATATATATATATATATACACATATATACATATATATATATATATATATATATATATATATATATATATATATATATATATATATATATATATATATATATATATATATATATATATATATATATATATATATATATATATATATATATATATATATATATATATATATATATATATATATATATATATATATACATATATATATATTAATATATATACATATACATATATACATATACATATATATATATACATATACTATATATATATATATACATATATATATATATATATATATATATATATATATATATATATATATATATATATATATATATATATATATATATATATATATATATATATATATATATATATATATATATAAAACATGTTTATGTATTTTTTCACAATATTTGATGGCAGGGGCGCAGACCAGTTTATTTTTTGCCACGGGCGCTATAGGATCTAGTTACGGCCCTGATAATCAGGTTGATAAATTTTATGTTTTATAATTAGAATTACTTATTAAATCCTTATATATAAGTAACTAAATTAATAATTCATAAAACTTTGTTCTTATAATCCATTAAATGATTTTCTCTTATTATGATAGTTTAAATATAACTATCGAAATAAAAATGCCTTCTCATGTGATAAATCTCAGATTTCTTTTCAAACTTAAATTTTACGCTTTATTTTCAATATCTCACTTTTGAAAATCAAATCATCAAAACTACTTTTGTTGAAGGAAAATTATTTTTTTAGTGAAAAATAAACTTGAATTTTACAATTAATAATCCCTGCTTATTATCATTTTATGATTTATTTGTTTGCAATAATAAAAACTTAAAAAGGAAAACAATTCCTATGAAATCCTCGAAGTTTATTTCTTCAAATTGGCAATTATGAAGGTCTTTAGATTTTAATCTACTGGTTTTGTTTCTGTAATAATTTCGTAAGGCATGTAACTCTATTTATAGGATTACTTTAATGAAATTTATGCTTTTACATCAGAAATAGGAACGAGGAAAAACAGAAAAAGCAATCAATTTCATTTCCGCTTGCTTACGCCTCAGGGCTTTATCCTGCTTCCTGAAAGGAGTCATACTTCACTGTATACAAGTATACTCAGAAAAATCTTGTCCAGGGATTTGGAAGAGAAAACTGTTTGTATTCTTAAAGAAAATAGTTTTCATTAGTCGGAGAGGTAAATAAAGTACATCCTCAAAAGGACTAACAAAACGTTGTTTTGATTAAAATGACATGCAAGGTATTGTAATTAAGAGTAGGCGTCGATTTTAGTGCTTAGAATACAAAACACATACTCATAGAGTATTAAGCTATTAAATTAGTAATAAATATTTAAATGTTGCTATTTTTGACTACCTCAAGAGGTCATGACATGCAAGGTATTGTAATTAAGATTAGGCGTCGATTTTAGTGCTTAGAATACAAAACACATACTGAGAGAGTATTAAGTTATTGAATTAGTAATAAATATTTAAATGTTGCTATTTTTGACTACCCCAAGAGGTCATGACATGCAAGGTATTGTAATTAAGATTAGGTCTCGATTCTAGTGCTTGGAATATAAAACACATACTGAGAGAGTATTAAGCTATTGAATTAGTAATAAATATTTAAATGTTGCTATTTTTCTTTACCTCGAGAGGTCATGACATGCTAGGTATTGTAATTAAGATTAGGCATCGATTCTAGTGCTTAGAATACAAAACACATGCTGAGACAGTATTAAGCTATTAAATTAGTAAAAAATATTTAAATGTTGCTATTTTTGACTACCTCAAGAGGTCCCATATTTCCTAAAGACAGTAGATGCATACTGATGTCTGTCTGTTTTAATATATCATAAATATTTAGGAATAATAAAATTAAAACTTAATAAAATTACACATCAATTTACGATATATCTTCAAGATTTATTTTATTTATTTTAAAATTATGACATTATTCTATTAAATAATTATAATAAAAAATTAGAGCAATTAATATATAAAAAATAAAAACTGTGTTATATCACTATTCGTAAAATTTAAGAAATTCAACCTGATAAGTTAGCCTAAATTTTCTTCTGTGTTTATATATTTGTACTATCGTTATTATCTCTATAATGAATTAATATCAATCAGATAATTACACAGTTAGGCTATTTTTAATGATTAATTAGATTTACTTTCCCTCTACATCTACTTCTATTTTAAGTTTTCTGAATTTTTGTACTTATTGTAGCAAAAAGATTTCATTGTTAACTTTACAAAATGCAAATTTTAGATCCCTATAATTCAAGTTGTAAGCTGTTACATATGTTCTAAGTTGAGTTATCGTGTGTCAACCGGATAAATTAGCCTAAATTTTCTTCTGTGTCTATATATTTGTATTTTCGTTATTATCTATATAATGAATTAATACCAATCCGATAATTACACAGGTTATTTTTAATGTTTAATTAATTGTACTTTCACTCTACATTTACTTCTGTTTTAACTTTCCTGAATTTTTGAACCTACTCTAGCAAAAATATTTTATTGTTAATTTTACAAAATGCAAATTTTAGATCCCTGTAATTCAAGTTGTAGGCTTTTACGTATGTTCTAAGTTAAATTATCGTGTGTATTGTAACTTAATTGTTTTTCAAAATTCGCCTGCATTTGTTGTTCTACATTTTTAATTAAAATAAAGTAAGACAAATTATTTCAAGATTTTATAAGGATTCAAACAAGTCTAAAATTTTTCACGAATTTTTGTATAATTTTATTCAATATTTAGAGTTATAGTCTATCGAAAGAGAAACACATTCATCACGCATGTATAATTCTTTAGAACGTATCAGATCCCTAGAATTGAGTTGCTGTTTTGTTTTAAAGATGGGTACACTTTAGAACTTTATGACGGTAGATTTTGAAGTTTATTTTTGGAAATTATTAGCTTAATGATACGTATATCAACAGCATATAATAATAAAAGTAACGTTTAGTGGATATGAATATAATTTAATGCTTATTGCATAAAATGTCGATATTTCTGAGTCTTGAGACCTTGTGTAAAACAAATAATCTGCTAAACGTAGGCTGTCGTTTTATTTAAATGTAGCAATATTATAGACAGACATTAAACATTATTAATGTTTACATAAATTTGCACACTGCAACGGTTTTAGTAAATCGTATGAATGGCAAATAAGAAAAGACAATAAAAAGAGAAATACATCTTAGTTTTTAGCTTTATAATGGGCTTTTATAAACCTGTCTATCACTAGAAAAATATTTATTACATCTATTAAAACCTTCATATATATTTTTTCCTGAAGGAAAGACAATGATGACAGTGATTTCAGATAATTTTTTTCATGTAAATTGAATAAAATGTGTTACGTGACCTCGCTTCTTATTCCCTTCTACGAAGGGACTCATTATTTGAAGTGGCGACGCCGAACTTTCCAGCGAGAAATTCAATATTCCCTGATAGCATAGTAAAATTTAAGAACAGAACAATTTTTGAGAGTCAAGGAAGCAAATCATGTTTCTTAACCGTCGAAAACATGCAGCATCGATTACGATGCGCAACTACAAATAGTGAGCATGAATAAAAGAATTAAAAGAAGAGAAAACATACAGAGCACAAATTATAATAAATAAGACGATTTATGCAGCATGGCCCATCTCAACTTATGATAATTCTGGGTTTAGTTTCAAATGGAAGGGCAGTTCCGTGTTTGTTAATTGGCTGTTGTAAACATGAATGGGAAGGGAATTATAGTAGTTCGTGCCGTTGCAACAAATTGCTATATTTTAGAACTGATTATTTTTATAACTTTCATTGTTATAGTTATTAATAGTCACAAATATTTCACGGATTGTTAATTTATGAAAAACAAATCTATAATATGAATATAGTGCTTTAAACTTTACTGTCCACAAGCATGCAGAACAAAGTGTTTTCGGAAGTATATGCATGGACTTGCTATCTTTTAATAATCGAACAGCATGAATTCTTATATACACACACATTCAAAATACATTGTTCATTACACTCCAAATTCAATAACAAATTTTAATGACAGCATAATTACGGATGGGATAAAATTGTTTTTTTTTTGCGGATGCTATTATATTTTAAGGATATATATTTTCCCTTCTTTTCAGGTTTTTATTTTCTTATCTTCTTAAATCAGTGTATTTATCAATGTAAATTATTTTGATTTAAGGGGCATGCCTGAAATGACGGTTATCATGACTTTACTTTAGGAAAAAAATACATTTTATAGTTTTAATAGATGTAAGAAATCTTTTCTAGTGATAGCAGATTTATAAAAGTCCATTACAGTGTGACGAACGATGGCTAATTGGTTAGGCGCTGGCCTTGAGTACCGGAGTTCGTGTGTTCGAATCCCACTGTGGCATGGATGTTCAAAATCGGCTTTAAGCTGTAGGTCCCGGTGTCATTAGTCCTCGTGTTGCAAAAAGTAGACCGTAGCATTCCAAACCGAAACCAAACCAATACAGTACTAAAAAATAAGATGTATTTCTCTGTTTATTGTCTTTTCTTATTTGCATTCAAACGCTTTACTGAAATCGTTGCTGTGTGCAAATTTATGTAAACATTAATAATGTTTATTGTCTGTCTATAATATTACTATTGTTAAATAAAACGACAGCCTACGTTTAGCGGATTATTTGTTTTAAACAAGGTCTCAAGATTCAGAAATATCGACATTTGATGCAATAAACATTAAATTATGGTCATATTCTCTAAACTTTACTTTTATTATTATATGCTGTTGATATAGAGATAAAGATCATTTTATAGCAAAATGTTCAAAACAGTCATTCGTCTTGATATAGGTTATAACATAGACATCTTAATTAACATGTTAGAACAAATATCAATATTGCAATTTAACTATTAAAATAAACAACAGATTTGGGGAACATATATGTTTATTTTCAAAAATATTGTTAATTGATACAATGATTTTATACATACGCGTATACATACCAGCGCAAATACATACACCATACTTACTCTCATCTTACATACATATTTGCTATTCCCTAAAAGCATACTATTTACATTTCATTCGCCATACGAATCTTAAATGTTAAATGAAGCACAAATAACGTTGGGAATAATAATACATATATTATATACAGAAGACGCGGTTACATACAGTGTTCCCTCATCACTTCGTGCTTCATGTTTTGTGGCTTCAGTGCTTCGCGGGTATTTCGAAAATATTCATCAAAAAATAAACAATAGATTTGGGGAACATATATGTTTATGTTCAAAAATATTGTTAATTGATACAATGATTTTATACATACGCGTATACATACCAGCGCAAATACATACACCATACTTACTCTCATCTTACATACATATTTGCTATTCCCTAAAAGCATACTATTTACATTTCATTCGACATACGAATCTTAAATTTTAAATGAAGCACAAATAACGTTGGGAATAATAATACATATATTATATACAGAAGACGCGCTTACATATAGTGTTCCCTCCCCACTTCGCGCTTCATGTTTTGCGGTTTCAGTGCTTCGCGGGTATTTCGAAAATATTCATCAAAAAATAAAAATGAAAAAATACAATCATGTCGACAGCCACATTGCGGAAAGGAGCGTTTTTTTCATGTAGATGCGAGAGAGAGAAGGATCCCTGCATGTCAAACAAAGAGATGAGTTGATTCAGAGTACATACCACGGGCTCTTGAGATAACAAAGTCTGCAAGTGTGGAAGAAAATGAAGAGGAAAACGAATAACAAACTGAAAAACGTAGCCTTACCCTGGAGAATCTGCAACAATTGTGCCACATGGCAAGATCGATGCAACAATTTGCACAAGACATTGACGACAATATGGTTCGAGCTGTAGAGTTCAACAATCGAGTTAACGGTGTTATGTCCTTGTACAGGGGAAGTTTGAAGGAAAAAGACCAAAAAAGACAATAACTACCCATCACCATGTTTCTCTCCAAGGTAAAACCCACTGGCTCTACCGTCAGCGTCTCAAGCAGAGGAGTCTCCGAGTGAGCCTGAACCTTCTACGAGTCAAGTGAGAGCCTCTCCTCCGCTACCAACATAAGACTCTTCGCCTCTCTCAGAGAGCAATGTTGATTAATGTTTATTACTCTATAAGGTTTTATAATTAACTTTATTAATTAGCACTGACACGTTTAAGAAAATACATATACTGTTGTAATTTTTGTCTTATATGTGTAAAGTATAAAAACTGTTTACATATTTAAAACATTCGTGTACCCGCAGACACCAAAATTCCTAGGGGAAAATCCTACTTTTCAGCTTTCGTGGAAAGATCTGGACCCCATTAACCCCGAAAAACGAGGGATTACTGTATACATACTTATGCGTCTGTACTTATATGCTTACACATTCACGTTTAGGCATATATATTTATATTATATATACATGCTTGCACAGATATATTTTTATATAGGCACTCATAATCATATATCACGTATGCGCGCATGGACATATAAACTTTCGTCGTATATGCTAGTATACGTATATATACTCATACACGCACACATGTATTAAGCCCCCATAATCGGAATGATTCATAGCAGTATGTACAGTAAATGCAAATCTCCGAGGGAACTCTATTAAAAACTTCAAGTCATTATCTTTCGGACCACAATTCAACATTAAGTTCCATAATGAGGTACATTTAACTTAGTTACGCACAAGACGAAAACTATTTTCAACAAGATGAAAAATAAATGGGATGTGTAACTATTTTCAGTCTCATAAAATCCTCGCGGTTAAAAGCGATGCGAGCTGTAAATTAATGTGTTTACGCGCATCGTCCATTACCACATCTTCGCAACAAAAAAGGAGATTCTCTCAACAAATTCGCTGTGTGCGCAGATAACAAAAATTTCTATTAGAACTCTTCACCCGACACCATGAATATCAAAGCAGTGAATAGCGGAGAAGAAAAACAGCTCGGGCAAGTCACGTAACATCGACGATAAACGTGATATTTCGCCTCTTTTTTATTTATTTATTTTCTTTGCTCTTTGTAATTTGCGACAAGTTTGTGTTTCACTAAGCATGGTTTGTGTATACGTATATATATATCTTTAGGAAAGGTTAGAGGTGAGAGAGGGTTTGCGTCAGGAGAATTGCTTTCTATCCCGTATTTGCGCATTAATTGACGCTTTTACATCGATTTACATAACTGAATTGCAGATATCTGATTAAATATTCAGTTAAACTTGAAATTAATGAAACATTTGAAGTATCCCGAAAACTATTGAACCGTTTTCTTTAAATTAGAATAATATCTAAGAGTTGTCAAAAAGAGGAAGGAATATTTAATGAAAGGAGTGAAGTTCTATATCTAGCTGAATAACTTAGTTCATCATTATAATCGATAAAATAACACTTAGGGGTTTACCGAAAAACTAATGGGACTCATTATTTTAAATTAAAAATTGAATAATTAGTAGCTCTTTGCAAATATCTTTGCATGATATCAGACAATCATTAAAAGAAAGGGAAAGCTTTAATCGACTAATATTTTCATTCTACACTGATTACCTATTTTTTTTTTCAAATAATTTAATAGGAGAACGTACTATTATTTGGCTGTATCCCAGTTCTGGGAGACCACTAAACTTGGTTTAGTGGGCACGCCAAGAGTGGGCAATGTCGCCAAATTATAGAAAACAGTTTCCTGGCAAACCTTGCTGTATTTTTTATTTTCTATTTTTTTTAATTTGTATTCATTTTAACAAAATTTCAAACCTTTTTTGTTCAAAATATGCTTTGAAATTGGGTATAAAATTAATACAAAACGAAGCACAATTTGTAAACATCACTTAGTGGCAATTTGGGGATGACTTGTACAAAAATAGAGCCAAAAACATAGCGTCCGGCTCCTGGAACTGGGATTCTAAAAAATTATTTTAGTGAACTTTTTTCATAAAATACTAGACTTTTGGCAAAGGTTGCTTAGATTATATTAGATTCAAAATAAGTCCGAGAGGGCTTAGAGGTTGTAGTTCAGAGCTAAAATTTTTGGTGGGTCAGGATATCTTGCAAGCTTTGTTAAAATGTCTGTCTCTTCAGGAGAAATAGGCTATAGGTTATGCTATAGGCTATAGGTAAGGCTATAGGCCTTGCTGGAACGGCAACAGGATAGAGAGGGGTAGATCATTAGCTGTTAAATCAACTCCTTCAATATATGCATCAATCCGGCTGGAAGGTTACCATGCTACAACAGCCGTCTATCTTTATGGTATGGTCTTCAGATTGAAACAGAGCTCGCCTCTTTTGTATCAAGGCTACACTATAACGTACTTTATCTAATATTACTATGAAAAGAAAGGATGAAGTAACAACATAATTGGAGAACTTTTACGATGAGGCTTTTTAATAAGTGAACATTTTTTTATGATTTTCCACAGTTCATTTGAAAAACTACAAAATAAACATTTTTCTATTTGTGTAAAAGTAATTCTTTGCTTTCCGTAAAGTAATAATGCATCTATTTATAAAACATAAGTCGAGGTTGAATTTAAACATTTTATGCTAATATATTCTATTAATTTTTATTTTAAGTTTTTTATTTAGTTAAACTTTAAATTTTGAGATTTTTATAGAGTAATATTCGGATTTCTTTCAAAATGTAGATAAGAACATGATCTTAATTGAAGAAACACTTGAATAATTCTGCATCTTTAAAAATGTTTCTCAATTAAAAAAAAAAAAAAAAAAAAAAAAAAAAGCCGAACGATGGCCGAATGGTTAGGGTGCTGGCCTTCGGAACCGGAGTTCGTGGGTTCGAATCCCCGTGTGTCATGGATGTTCGTAGCCGTTCGGAATCGGCTTTAAGCAGTAGGTCCCGGTCTCATTAGCCCTCGTGTTGCAAAAAGTAGACCGTAGCACTCCAAACCAAACCAATAAAAAATACTTTGAGATGCATTGCTCAGGAAATATGGGAAAGAAAAGTAAACCTAAGTCATATATTTTTAGTTTCGTCACTACTATATCATGGTAAAAGCTAAAATGTAAGGTTTGATTTGGAAGGCTACGATTTACTTTTTTTCTTTTTGAGGGTTAATGAGACCGAGACCTACTGCTTAATGCCAATTCTAAAGGGTTATGAACATCCATACAACAGCGGGATTCGAACCCACTTACTCGTTAAATGTAATAGCCCATACTAAAGTATCAGTCTGTCTAGGGTAATGCTAATATCGCTACAGTTTACTAAATTTAAAATCATTCTAAATTTTAATACTACCTGTAAGACTAAGGACCGTTTGCCTGCTCATAACTTAGGGAAAGTTTAAAGGATGGTAGCAAATACGAATAAATCTTGTAGAAATTTAAAATTCGATATGTTACTTAAATTTATCATTCTTACTTTTAAAGAGCAATCTTCCTCCCCCATTTAAATGCTTTACCTTTTCCAGTATCCTCTAAAAATGGAATAGTACTGTTAACCTTAATCAAGGTCATGATGGAGTTCTTGGTCATTTGTCCTCCAAGTAATTAGGAGATTTAACAATTTAGGAAGTTTCTAGAAATTTAGAAAACTGGGACAATAGCACTAGCACTGTCAGTCCAGTACAATATTGTATCTTTTTTAAAGTATTATAAAAGGGGAATCTTTTCTGAAATGAATTTGACGTTATCCAATCGCATATGTGTGTCTCGTTTCTTCGGGAAAACGGATTCTGCCTACATTAAAACAGGGTGAAATTTATAAACAGATGTGTGTTAAAAATAATTCTAATCCTAACTTGTGTTTTTATTAGAAGAATTTCAATTATTTCTCCCATTCTGAGATTACGGAAAGAAGATGTCTACTTTGTTCATTTAGATGCAATGTTGATTTGCCGTTGACTTTAAATAATCAAACTAGGGTAAAAGTTTAACTACAGTAGAACCTCTTTTTAACGACCCCTTCGTCCATCTTAAAAACGACCATCTTAAAAAGTCCCAATTATTTTACCATAGGAATAATGTTAATTTTGAATCATTACAAAGACCCCAAGAGTATTATTTTTCGTTAGAGCTGCCGCCAATTTTAGCCGGCAGAACTCATGAGCAAGTGGGCTATTTCGAAATTATTGTATTGTGGTGCAACTGCAAGAAACCTGTACTCCTCTCTTTGTGTTTGCTTAAAGGAGGGACGAAAAGGGGAGAACTAAATCTTTAATTATCTTTTGATGAGTTTGTTGCGGTAGACGAAACTTTACATTGCTGCAGAGAAAATTTGAATGAGGACGATTTTATTGCCGTATTACAGGAAAGGAAGAAATCTGCAATCCCGACGACGGAGAAAAAATCATCCAGGCTTTTGAAAAAGTGGGTGAAAAAATCCTTCAATGCAATCAATGCCTTGCGTCAATATTTTGAAGGACAATTTAATTCTGAAGATTTCCTTCAAAATCTAATGAATATGGAATCAGTGATAACGAAAAATTTCCAAATGAACTTGAAACAGGCGTCAATGAAAGACTTTTTTTTCAAAAATTCAATAATGGAAATACAAATAAATGGAAGTGTTCTCTAGGTATGTACTGTTGCATCATTTCTTTGCTCAATTTTTTTATTATTTTTTTCATTTCGTTACAACGACCGTTTGATGTTGGTCCCACAGGGGGTCGTTATACCGAGGTTCTACTGTATAAGAAAATGTCGACTTTGATTTCTTAATACTCTAATAACTATTCTAATAACTATTTCACTAATACAGATCATTTCTAAATTCGTTAGATATAATTTATTTTTTTCATTAGACTTTAGACATTGATTGTTTCAATAGTCATAGTAAATTTAAGCTCCACAGCTTACAAGAAAGAAAAAAAATAGAGACATATCCCAACTTAGAAATTGACGTTAAGCTTATACTTCTCAGATAAACACCTATTTAATTATATTAAACTAGCGTACACTCTTTTATCCTTCAACTTGATACTGGAATAGATTAGCAATTTCCTTTATGCTTCCTTTGATTAGAAATTTCGAAAAGGAAAATAGGAGAAGAGCAGAAAAGAAAAATTATCCAATAAAAGTTGTTTGTTACTTTCTTTTAGAGATATATAAGGGTTCTAATGGCTGTTTACTCTGGAGAAAACAGATCGTGCCTAACGTAAATGAGATATTCTAGTTTCATTCCAATGTGCTCAGGATTAATATGGTACGGTATATCATTACATGAAGGATTTATTCTCCTAAAGTATCTTTAAACTAGTTTATTTCCGATGGGATCTCCTATAAAGTAATTTGATACAGTTTTACTAATAAAAATTACCGAGAATATAGGAAATTCATTTATCTGTTGGAAATGGAAGCGATGAATTTATGCAAGGTGCATTAAATTCTGTGACATCGAATTAAAAGAATACTTGCTGGAAAATAATTCTGTTTTCAGCTGTTGGAATTTTGAGTAATATATATACGCTTATAATTTCCCGTTAACTATCTATTTACGTTATTCTTACTTTAAATTTAGCTACCTTATTTGATATACTATTATTAAATTTGCATTAAGCGTTATGGAGTCTTTAATTTCATTTTAAAAGCAGTTTCATTAGAGTAATATATTTTCTTCACTATTTGGCAAATATTTAACTTTCCTATATAATTATTTGGAATTAAATTATTTAAACTAATATGAAAGAGTCCGACTATATATTATAGGAAAGTGAAGAAGACTGCATAATATGACTCCTTTTGCGAAATTAATACTTCTCTTGAAATCCGTGTAAAATAAATGCATTTCAAAGGCTTATTTAAAATGTTGTCTAAGAGCAATAAATATAAATGAAAGGGACCGCTCCTTTAACAGTCTACCTACCATTTTAATCTAAACTTCAAGCTTATTTAATGCTTAGAAATGAGAATTTACTTAAAATTTCATTTGGACTTATAAAATGAACGGCTTTTAACTCTTTTTTCCTTCTTGTTGGTTATTTCACTTGGTTACAAGAACATTTTTAAACATAATACATAGCTATATTCGATATATTATATTTAAAATGCTTATGTTTGGAATATTATTAAAATATATATTCCAGAATTTTACCAACTTTAAATAATTTGCAATATTTTTTTCAGATTCCAGGTTAAACGTGTTCGAAAGACGTAATGGGGCATAAGACCTTTCGAGATTTTATTGTAACGAAATCTTCATTATAACAATTTTTTTTCTGATTTATCATAAAATATTCTACTCATTTCAGAATTTTTTAAGCTTCTTCAATAGCACTTATATGTAAAAAACTATTTATGTAGTTTCAAATTTTACCTATTGTACAACAACTTAAAAATTTTAAATCATCTGTAAAAAATGAAATACAACTACCAGTAAAATAACTTTAAAGATAGTGTATATTAGTAATTGGTAAATATTATATATTAGTAGTATGTATATAACTAAAGTTTTATTGCGAATTGAAGTAAATATCTGTTTTCTTTCGAAAGCAAACAAAGGTATCTGATATTTAAAAATTAAAAACCAAAAACAGTTAAGAAATTGGAGATACAAATAGCTTTATTAAGAGTTAAAATAAAATATATTACTAGTATTAATGGCATTAGGTTTATTGTATATCAAAGATAAATAGCTTTTATTTTATATAAAATGATTATAATTTGTAAAAAGTTTTAATTTACAAATTTCAAAAGTTATTTTGAGGTGAAAGTGGTTTTTATTACTTTTCATTTAGTGTATATTTTATTTTTTTAATTTATATTGTTTTATATGATAAAACTAAACAGTGTTTATACAATTAGATTCTTCAAATGATATAGGAAAAACTTATTCCTAATACAACAGAGATTCTTATTTTATACTAAATTGGAAATCCGGCTATTATATAAAGAATTTTTTTCAGCTTGAAAGATACTGTAAGGTTTTGCTTTTCTTTAGGTTTGGGGTCAAAATATCGTCGTCCAAAATATCACTGCCATAACATCGCACATCAAAAGTAGCATAATATTTTTTTTATAAAGTAAAACAAACATAACTGGAAAAAAATTCAGGATAGGTGAAGAATCTTGACTCATTTAAAAATTTAATAATAAGAAATGTATATAAAATAAAATTTTCTTATTACTTTAAAGTAATATTATTTATAATAACTATTTATAAATATTTGAACTGATCACTCACACACACACACACACACACACACACACACATATATATATATATATATAATATCACATATAACTGACAAATACCTATATGTATATATATATATATATATATATATATATATATATATATATATATATATATATATATATATATATATATATATATACAGTCTGCTCCATAAGAGCGTGTCGCTCATAATATTTTGACTATTTGAACTATTTCGATAGATAGTGAGCAGATACCGGCTTAATTGCACGTATTCTTCAAACATTAGAGAAGGATGCTTTATGGTTATATTCTTTTTTCGATTTGTTTTGCTGTGTTTAAACCAACAATTCCAAAATGAGTGCCTCGTATGCGAGCCGTTTTGAGGCAGTGTTTCTGTGTAACAATCTAAAAGGACCAAAAATGTCTTGTGCAGCTGCAGAGCGGTGCATGAGAAAGTCGGAGTCGTTCGTCAAGAAGTGGGTAGCACGTTATAAAACGGTACAAAATGTAGACAACCTATCGGAATGGGGTAAACGCCGTTTAACATCAAAATTGAATGATAAAGTGATTCTCGCATAATCGAAAATAATGGGGACTGGACAAATTATTAGGTGAAATGTTAGGTCTATTTGACTTGGTGTAGGCTTCTCTACACGAGAGGGCCGAATAACAACAACAATAATAATTGTTTTAAGGAAAACATGGTTCGACTTATGATGCAAAAAATCCTTAGTCATACCATTTTTAGCTTTTAATTTTTATTGTTTTCATCAAAACATACATTCATTTTAAATTTATTTTACAATAAAAAACATTGTTTTACTAAAGTTTCTCTTTTTGCCTTTGTACATATGTGGTTAATTCGTTTATTGCCTGGAGATTATTATTAGAGTAACCTTAACATCGACTAATTGGATAGAGTCCTAATTGACACTTTGAAAAAAACATTTCTTCTTAATGCCAAAATTAATTTTTTCTTTGAAATATTATTTTTTTCAGTATTAAATAAGTGCAATATTAGGTGAAATTGCATATTACCCTTAGTCTCAGACCATTCTCGTATTGCGATGGAGTCTATTTGGATTGATTCAGGCTTCTCTACACCAGAGGGCTGAATAACAACAGCAATAATACTTGTTTTTAAGGAAAACATGGTTCGACTCACGATGTAAAAATCTTCAGTCATACAATTTTAGTGTTTAATTTGTATTGTTTCCATCAAAAACACATGCACTTTAAACTTATTTTACAATAGAAAACATTGTTTTACTAAAGTTTCTTTTTTGAGTTTGTAGATATCTGGTTAATTCGTGCTTTTTCTTGGAGATTATGACTAGAGTAACCTTAGCATCGATTAATTGGATAGAGTTCCAATTGACACTTTGATAAAAACATTTCTTCTTGCAAAAAATAATATGTCTTTCTTTGAAACATTTTTTTGGAGTATTAAGTGAGTGCAATATTAAGTGAAATTGCATATTACCCTTATTCTCAGACCGTTCTCAAATTGCAATGGGGTCTATTTGGCCTGGTGTAGGCTTCTCTACACCAGAGGGCTGAATAACAACAACAATAATACTTGTTTTCAAGGAAAACATGGTTCGACTCACGATGCAAAAGTCCTTAGTCATACTATTTTTTAGTTTTTAATTTTTATAGTTTTCATCAAAACCACATGCATTTTAAACTTACTTTACAATAGAAACCTTTTTTTTACTCAAGTTTCTTTTTTGCCTTTGTAGATATCTGGTTAATTCATGCTTTTGCTTGAAGATTATGACTAGAGTAACCTTAGCATCGATTAATTGAATAGAATCCCAACTGACACTTTGATAAAAACATTTCTTCTTGCAAAAAATAATATTTCTTTCTTTGAAATATTTTTTTACTTAGAAAGTGTTAAATATTTTAAATACCATTATGTCCTTAGTTGTAATAATATTGCAATAAAATGTAATTTCCACGCAATTCTCAGACTCTTCAAAATGTTATGAAGATTAAATTAATTTCAGCTTCCCTTATCCGATCACCGTTGAAAGAGCAGTTTTCAGGCGAGAAACTTGTCAAATGTACAGCTCCTAATCCTATAAATATTGGTCTTACCGCCTCCCATATTGCCTAACAGCATAGTATTTCAAAATACTTTCAGTTTAGGCCGAATTATTTTTAATCATGCACTTAATCTATTAACTATTAAGGCAACGGATAGATGGGATTTGCAGGAAGTAGCAGTCAATCTCTTTTGGACACCTCGCTGTGAAGGATTAAATGCTTGTCAAGCCTTAATTATTAATCTACTTAGGAGAAACAAGAGGTAACCTCGTCCAAAGACAATTTCCTACGAAAGGGAGAGTATAGAACTTGAAGTACATTAAAGTTAATAGGCTAGTATGGGGAAGTAAATTTAGTATTTCTACACATAAAATTTAGAAGCTTTAGATTTTACGATTTCTAAATTATAATACGTTCCTGTATATACTAAACATACAAATATTGCTCATACATAGACCACATGATTCATACATTTTCAAACATCTAGATGTATATATATATACACACACACACACACACATATATATATATATATATATATATATATAGATAGATATATATATATATATATATATATATATACATATATATATATATATACATATATATATATATGTACATATATACAGATACATATATATATATACATGTACATATACATATATATATATATATATATATATATATATATACATATATATATATATATATATATATATATATATATATATATATATATATATATATATATATATATATATATATATATATATATATATATATATATATATATATATATATATATATATATATATATACAAGTAATATATCAAGATTATTTAACTTCAATATTTCCTTAAAAGCCTCCTCTCTCCCATTCTAATTCTTTAAAATCTTTTTCCCAGCCTCTAAATCAAAGGCGTGTTCTCGGCTTAAAATTCTGTCTTTTCATTTCCCCCAAAACAGGCAATATTCACGTATATATATTTTTTAATTTTACCTAAATCTGTTAGTTTGTCTCTGCATTTGTTATATGCTGAAAAGCTTTGTGATATATACATATATGTAACGATGGGACAAACCGGACCCAAATTTATACTTAAAAATCTCTTTTAAATTGCCCTTATTATTTCTCAAAGGCCAGGCATTCTGGGCTGCCAAGAGTGCCGTTAACTTCTACTCTGAAGAAACACATCAGTCGTCTTGAACGAATATAATTTTTATTTCATCTTATCAAAATAGGATAAAATCCAGAGGCATCTGGACCGGACAGAGTCAAAATGTTCTGTGCATAAATCTGGCAAAGCCATCCTTTACCGATAGAATACCACGTGGAGTTTAAGTGTCGTGGGAAAATGTTGAGCTAACAGTTAATTAAAGAGTGTAACTTTTGATTATGGAAATATGCCAAAGTGTGGTGTTCCAGATGGGTATTATTGCTGATCGTTACCGATTTTTCTGAGATAGTTATTGCTTCTTCATTAAGATGTCAGCAATATGATTTTTGTTTACTTTGAAAATCAAAGAAGAATTTCGGGGTTAGGCCGAAGGAATGAAACTACTGGGAAAATATGATTAATATAAAGAGGATTAATTAAAATTTAGACTAATAAATGGAGAAAAGAGATAATTTTGGATAGACTCTAGGGGCTTAGATATTGATATCGTTACATATATATATGTCCATATTATATATATATATATATATATATATATATATATATATATATATATATATATATATATGTCCATATTATATATATATATATATATATATATATATATATATATATATGGTAGCCTGGATGACATCGAACACCAGGTTTCATGCGCGCATCGAGCAAGCGAAGAGCAACAACCCTCCCGAGTGGAAAGCCGAGATTGACAGAGACCTGACGTGAGTTGGACGGTACCGAGTGCAGACGGCACTACCCATTGATCGCCAAGACGGGCGCTGATGTTATGCCAGACGGGCACTGATGTCCACTTTCATTTTAATTGTTCTTAGACACCATATAATTTGTAAATAATTTGTAAATAGTTTCATTAAATAAGTTCGTGTTTGTTAAGCTGTGCATCTTTTCCACCGTGGGAATAAATCTCCCATATATATATATATATATATATATATATATATATATATATATATATATATATATATATATATACACATATACATATATATACGTGTGTGTGTGTTTGTATGTAATGACAATTTTAACCTAAAATTAACCAAGATGATTATAAGTATATCTTAAAATACATTTCGGGCGATTCTTATCTTAAAATAACTGTCGGGCAAACCGTGGTGAATTCTTTTGTTCTTTCTTCAGCCTTGGTAAGTACAAATACACTAAAAATTAATTCTTGCGGACTCCCGCTATTCTTATATAAGCTGACGACGATTAAACCACACCCCCGGTGTCCCCCAAGTGTCTAACCCTTAAAAATTCTGATTGGCTGGTTGAAACACCTATAAATTGTCATGTACAGGTTTTTTACCCCAGAAGCTTCGGGGGGTGTTGCTAGAATAACCTGCATATCTCTTTTACAAAATTATATTTTTTGTTCTCTTGATCACCTTGTTTACGACTGCACCCAATCTACTTTTTCTTACTTTTCTTACTTCTATTTTTTCTTACTTTTATGATGGGTTAAATTGGCCATTATATATTTCACTTCAGAAAGTTTAATGTACAAAGTCCCAATCCGAGTGCTTCGTAAAATATATCTTTTGATTTACGAAATGGACATAATACTTTGTTATTAAAAATAGATTTAATAGAGAGAAAACACTACTGAATTCCAATATTTCATAATAAATATAATATTTAATCAATTTTCCGTACATACCCTCCTTCAAAAATATTCCTAGGATACAATTAAGAGCTAAGATCACTATGTTTAGGGAAGGAGAATTTTTGAAAGAGATGTGTCAAACATTGCAGAGTGTAATCCTATAAGTACAGAACTTGCCGCCTCATATTTTACTGAGAGGCTATTGTTTCTCGAAGTACTTTCAGGTTAGGCCGAATTATTTTGAATCCTGCACTTATTCTATTACTTATTAACGCGACGGATGGATGGGATTTAGAGCTAGTAACAGTCTTTGGAACACATCCATGTAAAAGGATTATATGCTTGTCAAGTTATAAATATTAAGCTGCTTTCAATAAACAATGGGTAATAATAGTTGGAAGAGCATTTTCTACGAAATGGAGCGAAAGATGACTAGAGCAAATTTCCTTTAATAGACCGGAACGGTGTGGGCAGATTAAGCTTTTCATTTATAGATTTTAGAAATTTAATATATTGCAGATGTTATCTATGTATATACATAGGTAAAAGTATATTTATATGTGAACATACGCATATATATGTATGTATATGTATATATATATATATATATATATATATAATATATATATAATATATATATGTATATGTATATGTATATGTATATGTATATATATATACATATATATATACCTATATATATATATGTATATATATACATATATATATATACATATATATATATATGTATATATATATGTATACATATATAATGGGTATCATTTCATGTCATATATTTTGAAAATGTTAAATTTATTGTTATGGGAATAAATTATTATTTTTAAGTTTAATTTTCCAACTCATCTTCTTGTAAAATGCCGTAAATTTATTTCTTTGTTTATTGAGCATTCTTAATGCATTTTTATTTGACTGTCATCGGTAATGTTAATTTTTATTCCTTGTAAAATATACAAATTGCAAAAACGTGCAGGTGATTCCTTTATTCAATTAAATTATTTCCCATGTTTGTTTTTACAGTGCGTACATTTACGTGTTTAGATTTCATTTTTGAAAATTAAGATCTTTGTGTCAGAGATATGAAAGACAGTAACATTAGACGACAAAAAATAATCTATGTCTTGCGTAATAGAGGAATATCTTCGTATCTCTAACATTTTATTTGTTTGAAATGCTATACATTCTTTACCGCACTACACCAGTGATATCAGATAAAGCCGGTAAAATACGATATCCAGAGGTAGATCGTATAACATTACCCTGCCAGCTTTCACTCGGATTACTAAATGAATATTTTATCTCCCAATCAGATATTGTCTAAAATTTGTAATAGAGTATGGACTGCCATCTGGTAGCAGATTTTAACATTTATACCTTAATTTTAATATCTCTAAACCTTAATTTGAAGTGTTTCTTCTTACAAACATATTTTGTTTAACAAAATTCTTAATTGCTGCTAGTTTAAGAGCTACAATATTACTCTGTATGAAATTTCAAGATATTGCATGAACATTATAATCCTTCTACATAAAATACACCAATGTTTCACAACATTATTATTAATTGCAATATTTATATAAGTATTAGTATAATCAACATTGTTAGATAATTAAGTAATAAAATATTAAATTCGTTTTTAAACCATTTCTGAAGGTGACTTTGTAGAAGCATGACTTTTATTAACTCGGGACATTTGTGAAAAGTAAAATACGATTGAGAACCTATATAAATAGTAGATTCTTCGGAATTCTTTAACTTTCAATCAGTGATTATGAATGAATGTAGAGATATATTTAAATTATTCATTCAATTTTAATAATATTTAATAATATTTTTAATAATATTTTAGAATAATACAATTATTTCAAACCAATGACTGGATATTGATAAGTTCCTAT
>CM063504.1:96468407-96488407 GCA_032207245.1 Pardosa pseudoannulata | reverse complement strand
GTCTCTATTTGTGATTTAGGTACTTTCTCTTTCATTTTATACAATGTTTACATTTAATTGTTCATTTCCTGATTTGAATCAATAAAACCTTTAATAACTTTTGATTCGCCCTTCTATTTTTTCAGTTGGGATCCTTTTGTTTCCTTTGAATTAATGTACTATAACCTATGTTCACATTTTTCCTTAAAAACATAATTTGCAAATGTTGGATTACGCTTGTGCATGGGTATGTATAATTATACTTGCTCACTAGTACGACAGTTGGCATCAGATGTTACATCACATCACTTTCTCTTGTTGTGCATACTTAACTTTAAGTTAATACAGAATTATTAAATTTCCTCTCTTGGAAAAATATCTTATTTTTAGAAATATGGTTTTGTATATCCTAAGAGAATTTTTCTTCTTATGTCATAACAAAATTATTGTTAATTTTTTCAAGTGATTCCAAAATAGAATCAGAAAAATTAAACTGAAAAACTTCCTAATTAAACTTCCCTATTTTAAAGTTGTCTAAAATCGAAACTATTATTTAGATTATGAATTATAGATTATGAAATGTTGTAGACACAATGAAGCTATAGGAAATTATTTTAGAAAAAAAAATAGTTCAAAATTTTACATCCAGAGTGTATTTTTTTTTTAAATTACACATTTGGCTAACATTTACTCTAGTTAAAAAAATCTATTGCAACCAGACATGTTCAACAAGGTTATCATTTGAAAACGTAAGTTAGCATGTTCTACAGTTGACCGCAGTGTGTCCGGAAAAGTGCTGAGAGCAAATATATCGTGAAATACTGTCTTTCATATAAGGTATAGTTCTTAGTTTATAAGGACTGGTTACATCCTTCAAATTTCCTCGAAGACAAAAGTCGTCTGGATTAAGGTCTGGAAATTGGAGTCGCCATATATTAAGAAGGAGGCAGCTGATGACACTTTCCTTTGTAAAGTAACTGTCTGCAACTTTTGAGATTGTTCTTAGCAGGAAGTGTAATGTGTGGAACTGCTCCATTTTGGCTTTTTCCATCCTTTATAATGTCTTACGTTTCTTTTCTGCTTAATAGTTTCGACTGTAGATAACTTTAACAACTTGTCTGATTATCCCGAGTTATCTCGGGTTCGTATACATTGCAGTTAATTATTATCCCGAGAAAACTCGGGCAAAGAAGAATTTGTCAGTACGATTTGTTTTATTCCGGTTTTACTAGGCCTGGAGGAAATTAAAGGGAATATTCAGCTTTGGTTGACAGTTTTGTTGGTTTTACAGTTATTTTTGGCATTACTGGTCACGTGTTTTCTCTATTGTATAGTATACGTCGACTTGTGGATTAGTAATGTATAAAGAAGGATAGTTGCAAAAAATCATCATGATGAGTTTTCTGCCACATCAGAAAGACAAAGCTTTAGTCTTTTACTACTCAGGTTAATCTCATGGCATTTTCCGGATGTTATTCCTGATACTGTAAAAAAAATCAAATCCAACGAGACAGTGTACTCTGTGCTCCCGTAAAAGAGATTCCAGAGGTAAGAAAAGAGACCAGATATCAATGTACAGAATGTCATGTATCCTTTTGTTTTGTTCCTTGTTTCAGAAACTATCATACAAAGACAAATATTTAACTTTTTTTTCCATTTACCGAGATCACTCTGGAGAGTAGACTAAAAATAAAAATAGATGCTTTTACACCTGTAAAAAATTCAAAATTCAACTTAAATCCTACACATATTGTTTGTTTCGTTTCCTCGTATTAAATAACAACAACAAAAAAAATGTGATAATTTTCTGCATTTTTTTTTTTCAAAAATTTTGTAAGTGAAGCGGTTAAAGTAAGAAAGTTTAATTATGGACATTCTGTAAAAAAAGATGGAAAAGTTTGCCCTATTTCATTCATTTTCCATCTTATTGGTAAAGATACTGAGTGATACATACATACAGACTTAAGTCAAAGCTAATAAAGACTTACAAGGGGATCTGTCTTTAACTTTCTTGTATGAGTAATGCTTCTTTTCCTTCGGGCGTGGGGAACAGCTCGGTGAACAAAATGAAATAGTTGGTCAGAACCCAGGACCTATATAAAAGAAGAACAGAATTGTTAAAACATCCATCTTACTTACATATACTAACACAACAATTATTTGAATTTTTCTTGACATTTTAAATGATTAACTACTTTGAATTACACGTCTATCTATGTTAATAACCACCTGAAATTTTTTTTAAAGATTATTTAAACCGAAGTTGAAAGTTTTTTTTTGACTAGTTTTTGAATTCATAAGTAATCTCGTGCCTTAAAATTATCTGCACTTTTGGTGGCGTTTGCCAGTTTCTTACGAAGCGTCAAATTTATAATAATGGAAATGAAGAATATTGGAAATTGGAGACTTTCCAGAATTAGTTGCTAAAAGTACCGCTTTGCTCGACAAAAAATAGAATTTGTTTTAAACAATTCCATGTACAACAAATATTATAAACATCATAATCTTTTAAATTTCTTATAAGTTTATATCTTGAAGTCTAATGGTGTCGTTTGCCATCACTTCCTGCTTTTTGCAGTTCAAGTGAGTCATTAATATTTTGCAGGGAAAATTTTCATCTAAAGCAATATATAATATAACATTTATTATATATGTTTCAAATAATTCAGGACTAGAAGTATTAATAAGATATGAACTAGAAGGTGTTGGAATGAGACAACAAATATTATAAGCGTCCTAATCTTTTAAATTTCTTATAAGTTTATATTTTGAAGTCTAACGGTGTCACTTGCTACCACATCCTGCTTTCTGTAATTCAAGTGCGTCATTAATATTTTGCAAGGAATTTTTCCATCTAAAGCAATATATAATATAACATTTATTATATAAGTTTCAAATAATTCAGCACTAGAAGTATTAATAAGATATGAACTAGAAAGGGTTGAAATGAGACAACAAATATTATAAGCGTCATAATCTTTTAAATTTCTTATAAGTTTATATCTTGAAGTCTAATGGTGTCGTTTGCTACCACTTCTTGCTTTCTGCAATTCAAGTGAGTCATTAATATTTTGCAAGGAAGTTTTTCATCTAAAGCAATATATAATATAACATTTATTATATAAGTTTCAAATAATTCAGCACTAGAAGTATCAATAAGGTATGAACTAGAAAGTGTTGAAATGAGACAACAAATATGAGCTTCATAATCTTTTAAATTTCTTATAAGTTTATATCTTGAAGTCTAATGATGTCGTTTGCCATCATTTCCTGCTTTCTGCAATTCAAGTGAGTCATTAATATTTTTCTAGGAAGTTTATCATGTAAAGTAATATATAATAGAGAATTTATTATATAAGTTTCCAATAATTCAGAATTAGAAGTATTAATAAGATATGAACTAGAAAGTGTTGAAATGAGACAACAAATATTATAAGCGTCATAATCTTTTAAATATCTTATAAGTTTATATCTTGAAGTCTAATAGTGTCATTTGCCACCACTTCCTGCTTTCTGCAATTCAAGGGAGTCATTAATATTTTTCTAGGAAGTTTATCATGTAAAGCAATGTATAATATAACATTTATTATATGTTTAAAGTAATTCAGGACTAGAAGTATTAATAAGATATGAACTAAAAAGGATTGAAATGAGACAACAAATATTATAAGCGTAATGATCTTTTAAATTTCTTATAAGTTTATATCTTAAAGCCTAATGGTGTCGTTTATCACCACTTTCTGCTTTCTGCAATTCAAGTGAGTCGTTAATATTTTGCAAGGAAGATTTTCATCTAAAGCAATGTATAATATAACATTTATTATATAAGTTTCAAATAATTCAGGACTAGAAGTATTAATTAGTTATGAACTAGAAAGGGTTGAAATGAGATAAAAATATATAAGGTTTCTGCCTTTATCGGGCAAAGAAAAACATCGAACGAATGTCACGTCAAACTGATCGTTTAATCATTTTTTATATTCAAGAATAAGGGAAAAATGCGGGTGGTTATTCATTAAGTAGGACTCATGAAATTAGGTAATAAAGTGATCTGAATACCTGATTTCTAGTCTTTCTTGCTACGTCAAATAATTTTCCCAAAACCCAAAATATGAATGTGTGACAGGTGTAGTATTTGGATGTTGCGATCAGAAAATATTTTAATTGCTTTTATAGATCTTTGTCATGCAATATTGACCGAAGAGGTACTAGAAAACACGAGAAACTTGAGAAATATATTCCTCTTAATAACCCATATCTGTTTCCCAAATATTCTGTAACTAATGACGACTAGCTGCCCACACTGATACGTCATATCAATCATACCAGCGATAAATGTGCAGAAGGGAGAAAAGATAGTTACTGTGGGATTCAGAAATAAATAAATGATTTCAAAACTTCTGCATCAGAGGAAGGAGAGAAGGAAAGAGAAAAGAAAACAACAGTGTGCAGCGATAAGTTACCGCTATAAGTTACCGTTTTACTATGTAAAAACCACTATTTTAGAATCTTTAAATCTTTAATTCAAATACAACCCTCATTACTTTAAGGTTTAAAATGCATGGTAAAGTTTTAACTTTTCAGTATCATTAAAATAAAAGAAGTAAAGGTTTTTGCATCGATACAAAAAAGCATGATATATAAAGTAAGTAAAATATTTAATATTTTACAAGTTCTCTACAGTAGATTTTTTTCTTAATGTTCTTTTCCTTATACTCTTATTAAGTTATTCTCTTACATACCCTAAAAAAGTAAAAGTAAGCCGTGTAGATAAAAACGGGATTAAATATCCTTTCCCGATATCTTTAAAAAGCACTAATTGAAAAGGGGAAAATAAAAATAATTTTCTTTTTAGATTCTTCAAGGTTAACTTCATTTTTACAATACTTAGAAGAACGGATATTTAATTTTTTTACCTTGAGTTTTTTTTTTTAAATTCAACTGTCTTTTAAAGCAGTAATAATCTCAAACTTTTTTTTTCTTTTGCTAAATAATATTTTTTTGTTTGGATCTTGGAAAGATTTATCTGTTTTTAAGAGACCATGAAGACTTTTAAAGAAATATAATATAGTTTTAGAAAAATTCTTTAAAAATGAAGGAAGGGGCATTTTCCGGTAAGCTACTAAGGCGATTAATTCCATGAAAAATTTGTTGCATCATAATTAAAAATAATTAAATATTTTAGTTCTCATAACTGAAACTAAATAAATTGTTTGTTAATGTTTAACGTATTATGATTTATAACTTTCATTTTATTTACTACTACTTTTATTCATTTTATAATTTTAATCTATCCTTTTAAAACTGTTCACCTCCATAAATGCGTAATATAATTTATTAAAGTAACCACTGGTATATTTTTATGAATATTTAATATAACATAGTAGGAGATTATACAGTCTTAAAGTCATCATATGAGTCATAAAGTCTCAAGAATGACTTTATTCCTATATTTAGGATAAGGCCTAAAAAAAGCTCAAGACGGGGGTCTTAGAATATATGAGTTAAAAAACCCGTATTATTTCGTGTCATCGTGTATTACTAAATAAACACATACTATCTAAAATCCACTATTTTTGAACCCTTAAATCTTTAATTCAAATACACCTCTCATTAAGGTTTAAAATGTTTGGTAAAATTTTAACTTTTCAGTATCATTAAAATAAAAGAAGTAAAGGTGTTTGCATCGATACAAAAAAAGTATGATATATAAAGTAAGTAAAATATTTAATATTTTACAAGTTCTCTACAGTAGCTTTTTTCTTAATGTTCTTTTCCTTATACTCTTATTAAGTTATTCTCTTACATACCCTAAAAAAGTAAAAGTAAGCCGTCTAGATAAAAACGGGATTAAATATCCTTTCCCGATATCTTTAAAAAGCACTAATTGAAAAGGGGAAAAATAAAAATAATTTTCTTTTTAGATTCTTCAAGGTTAACTTCATTTTTACAATACTTAGAAGAACGGATATTTATTTTTTTTACCTGGAGATTTTCAAAAAAACTCAACTGTCTTTTAAAGCAGTAATAATCTCAAACTTTTTTTTTCTTTTGTTAAATTTTAATATTTTTTGTTTGGTTCTTGGAAAGATTTATCTGTTTTTAAGAGACCATGAAGACTTTTAAAGAAATATAATAAAGGTTTAGAAAAAATATTTAAAAATGAAGGAAGGGGCATTTTCCAGTGAGCTAGCTACTAAGGCGATTATTTCCATAAAAAAATTGTTGCATCATAAGTGAAAAATAATTAAATATTTTAGTTCTTATAATTGAAACTAAATAAATTTATTATGTAAATTTATCAATTGATACTATGGTCTGACACAATAAGAAATATTTCATATATTAATCTATTTAATATTTTAAATCTTAGTACTAATGTTTCTAAATTGAATAAATTCTTATCTATGAAAAAGATTTTTCTTTTCTTTATCAAGAAAACAGTGTATAGTTAAAACAAATATACATATACAGACAAAATGAATTTACTGTAATGATAATTTATAAACAGTCCAAGTACAAAATTATATATTTTTATTTGTGTACTGTTTAATACATTATTTCCTATAGACTATTTTATAAGAAAAATTGTAAAATGATTTTCTTTTTCTAAAAAATTAAATCCTTTAGAATAAGTGTATTTACTTTTTTTTATCAAGTATTTTTCTTTATCAAGAAAACAGCGGATAATTAAAGTATATATATGCATATAAATACAGACAAAATAAATTTACTCTAATGATAATGCATACAGAGTCAAAGTACAAAATTATATATATTTATTTGTATAATTTTTATTACATTATTTCCAATAGACTATTTTATAAGAAAAATTGTAAAATGATTTTCTTTTTTAAAAAATTTAAATCCTTTAGAATAAGTGAACTTACTTTTTTATATCAAGTATTTTTCTTTATCAAGAAAACAGCGGATAATTAAAGTATATATATGCATATAAATACAGACAAAATAAATTTACTCTAATGATAATGCATACAGAGTCAAAGTACAAAATTATATATATTTATTTGTATAATTTTTATTACATTATTTCCAATAGACTGTATTTTATAAGAAAAATTGTAAAATGATTTTCTTTTTTTAATAAAATTAAATCCTTTAGAATAAGTGTATTTACTTTTTCTTTATCAAGTACTTTTCTTTATCAAGAAAAGAGTGAATAATTAAAACAAATGCACATATAAATACAGACAACATGAATTTACTGTAATGATAATTTAGAAAGAATCCAAGTACAAAATTATATATTTTTATTTGTGTACTATTTAATTAACTATTTCCTCCAACTTCTATAGACTGTATTTTATAAGAACAATTGTAGAACGGTTTTCTTTTTCTTTCTTTTTTTTTTAAAATAAATCCTTTAGAATAAGTGTATTTACTTTTCAGTAAATTTTTTATTTCAGTTTTTCAGTTTTCTAATATTTTAATTTTAGATTCAAGAAAGGATTTTCAGTTAATTTGTTTCATCACTTGGAAAAATTATTACTAAGTTACTAAAGTATTATAATAAACTTAAATTTTTTTTCTACGAGGAAAATATGTGCTTGGGATCAAAAATTTAATATAATTCAAAGAAGATAATCCATTAATGCATCTAAAACATTTCTGACATATTACACAGAGAAAATGGATGCTATACCATATTTGAAATAATAAATCACTTACAGACATAAAATGTATTCTCTTAGAGATTAAGTTAAGATACTCAACATATATATGTTTGTATATATATATATATATATATATATATATATATATATATATATATACATATATATATATATATATATATATATTATATATATATATATATATATATATATATATATATATATATATATATATATATATATATATATATATATATATATATATATATATATATATATATATATATATATATATATATATATATATATATATAATATATATATATATATATATATATATATATATATATATATATATATATATATATATATATATATATATATATATATATGTATTATATATATATATGTATATATATATATATATATATATATATATATATGTATATATATATATATATATATATATATATATATATATATATACATATATATATATATATATATATATATATATATATATATATATATATATATATATATATAT
This sequence comes from Pardosa pseudoannulata, assembly GCA_032207245.1. Classification (NCBI taxonomy): domain Eukaryota; kingdom Metazoa; phylum Arthropoda; class Arachnida; order Araneae; family Lycosidae; genus Pardosa; species Pardosa pseudoannulata. The sequence goes on along the minus strand of CM063504.1, from coordinate 96,480,247 downwards.
ATATATATATATATATATATATATATATATATATATATATATATATATATATATATATATATATATATATATATATGTATGTATGTATGTATAAATAACTTTAATCGTAATAGTAAAATAAGTCATATTATTCTATTCTAAAAACTCCCTCTGTTATAAAAAGAAATATTGTCGAGATAATATGCGTACAGTATATTACTTATTACAACATCAGACGTTCAGATATTCCCTTTTATTTCGCTTTGAAAGTGTCTTTGTATCTGACTATATCACAACTAAAAGAATTTTTTTCATGCAAAAATGTAGAATGACGTAATTTGGTGCTTCAAATCTTGAAAATGGGAGGAAGCAGTGAAATATTTTTCATTTTTTCCTCTCTAATATTTTATGAGACATCGAGGGAAAAATAATTTAAAAGCATAAGAAAAAGAATGATGTATGATCCCTTATTTGACACTCTCTCCAGCAACAAGAGATAGCGGTTTCAAAGGTAATAAATAACTCCTCAAAATTCAAGGTTTTTTTCGTACCTACAATGTTTTTTGATGGAAAATGACTTTCCTTACTAGGTTGTCAGTAGAAGTGGGGTGTAGCTGACAGTTATGCTGAATTATTATTAAAGAACCTTTTTTATCGATCTCTGTCTATATTTTCGATGATGTCCCATTCAAAATGTAATGTAGGGTGTGAAATTTGTTTATTTAAAATTGGAATAATAAAAAGATAAATACTCGGTAATTTAATATATTAAGTACTGACCACCTATAATTCAAAATATAGTTGACAGTTATTCTGAATTATTATTAAAGAACCTTTATTATCGAAGTCTGTCTATATTTTCAATGATTTCCAATTCAAATTGTAAAGTAGTGTGGGAAAATTGTTTACTTAAAATAAGAATAATAAAAAGATAAATATTCGGTAATTTAATATATTGAATACTGACTTCCTATGATTCGAAATATAGTTGACAGTTATGCTGAATTTTTATTAGAGAACCTTTTTTGTGGAACTCTGTCTATATTTTTCATGATTTCCAATTCCAAATGTAATGTAGGGTATGAAAATTGTTTACTTAAAATTGAGTGATAAAAAGATAAATATTCGGTACTTTAATATATTGAGTACTGACCTCCTATGATTCAAAATATAGTTGACAGTTATGCTGAACTATTATTAAAGAACCCTCTGTATTGAACTCTTGTCTATATTTCCGATGATTTAAAAGTCAAAATGTAATGAAGGGTGTGAAAATTGTTTACTTAAAATTGAATAATAAAAAGATAAATATTCGTAATTTAATATAGAGTACTGACCTCCTATGATTCAAAATATAGTTGACAGTTATGCTAAATTATTATTAAAGAACCATTTTTACCGAACTCTGTCTATATTTTCAATGATTTCTAATTCAAAATGTAATGTAGGGTGGGAAAATTGTTTATTTAAAATTGGAGTAATAAAAAATATAAATAGTCGGTAATTTAATATATTGAGTGCTAACCTCCTATAATTCAAAATAAGTTTAACAACTTATATTTTAAAATTTCGTAACTGCAATCATATTTCAATAAAATATTTAATTAACTTATCATAAGAAATTCTCATCTTCCTATAACATGGACTGATATCTCACAACACTAACAAGCAATTGTCCGTTAACTGAATTGCCTTATTTTGCCAGGAATAGGGATAGCTTAAATTATATAAAAAATCAGAGACTTCAGTACTATTACTGTTATCTTATATTTAGCAAAAGTTGATAGCAGACGTTTATTTTTTCAGAAATAAATAAATAATTTTTTTACACTCTCTTTTTACATCTTCAAACTAAGTGTTAAATAGATAAGGAGCTACTATTTGAAATTGAAGTTTGTACGTTCAAATTCCACAACTGGCATGGATATTCGTTTGGAATCGGCTTTAAGCTGTAAGTCCTGATCTGAGCAGTCTCCTTTTTTTAGAAAATCAAATTATCACTCCATACCAAACAAAATCTAAATATTTGATTTTTATAGAGAAATATAATCTGTATCACAATTCTTATTGTTTTATCCCCTCATGAACTTATTTTTTTTAATAGATTCGAAATGTAAAAATAACTACTCGTCATCTCTATACCTGTATTATGTAATTTGTAAACATAACACAAAGACAACCCGATAGGTTTCTTATGGTGAATTTAGAAAGTAAACAGACTTTCATGAAAGTACTATTGCATTAGGTACACCAGTTATTCAATCCCATAAACATAAGAACCATTGGAATCAATGTATTGGTCATAACGTTGGATTACCTTATGGATACCTGAGACGCCGAGATTTGGCATTCTAAACAATGTATGTTTTCATCTCTTCTTATTAGCGTTTGAGGAATAGTATATGTTTCTTTTTCCAATAAGAAAGTGCATGAACATGCATTTGATCAGAAATTTTTAATGAGTCAATTTAGCTCGGTCCGTAAATCTAGTCTTAAAATTTTCGAAACCCACACAGTTCATTCTTACGTCGTACACTCAAATATTTTCTAACTACATTTAATATTTATCCAAATATTTATGTGTTTATTACTCTTTTATATAGTCTTTAGAAGTTTTCCTAAATTGCTATTGGTTTATATTATATCTATTATTAATGGTGTAATATATAAAATCTTCGAATGTGTAACAGAATGTATAACATTGGTAACACCACAATCTGCATTAAAATAAACCTTTAAAAAACCTCTAAAAATTGTGATGTCTTAGGATATCGGATAAACCAATACAACTTTGTTTTCTCTAGAAAAGAAATAGAAACGCCTGAGGAAGGGAAATACTAGCAAAATGTTGTCGAGAAAAGTCTTGTTATCTTGCACAGGAAATGCTATGATGTATCATATTACAAGCGAGATCGGAAAAAGAAGGAACAACGCTGTAATAAAAACAGGTCTTAAATTGGAAAAGCGAAGAACGTGCCGTATAAAATAACAGAGAATATCTACAACATAAGAAACCTATATACCGCATGTTTCATAGGATTCAAATATTTACAAATTAAGTGTCATTTATAAAATATAAACCTTCCCCTCGGTTTTTGATAGTAGAAAGTGTTCTTGAGAGATGTTACTGCTTTGTGATTGTATAATTTCAATTTTTTCATTCAATTTTTTTGTTCTATATAAAAATGTGTTACAGCATAATTATGTAACGCAGCATGAATGACAGCATAATTATGTAACGTAGGATAATTTAGAATTCCATACATATAATAAATACCTATACCTGTTTAGAATTGGCTTGAAATCGTATGTCACTGCCGTATCATTTATTCTGAATATAAATGTTGACCTTAGCTTTCCAAACTAATTAAATGTTTTCATACAAAAATGTATTATCCTAAATGACAGCATAATATGTTACGCAGGATAATTTAGAATTCCACATCTATAATAAATACTTACACCTGTTTAGAACCGGCTTAAAATCGTATATTACAGCCGTATCATTTAACCTGAAGATAAATTTTGGCCTTAGTTTTCCAAACTAATTAAATTTTTCCATATAAAAATGTATTATCCTGAAGGACAGCATAATATATAAAGAAGAATAATATAGAATTCCATATCTATAATAAATACCTATACCTGTTTGGAATCAGGTTAAAATCGTATGTCACTGCCGTATCATTTATTCTGAAGATAAATGTTGGCCTTAGCTTTCCAAACTAATTAAACTTTTCCATATAAAAATGTATTATCCTGAAGGACAGCATAATATGTAACGTAGGATAATTTAGAATTCCATATCAATAACAAATACCTATACCTGTTCAGAATTGGCTTAAAATCGTATGTCACTGCCGTATCATTTATTGTGAAGATAAATGTTGACCTTAGCTTTCCAAACTAATTACATTTTTTCATATAAAAATGTATTATCCTGAATGAAAGCCTAATATTTAACGTAGGATAATATGGAATTCCATATCTATAATAAATACCTATACTTGTGTAGAATGAGCTTAAAATCTATGTCACTGCCGTATCATTTATTCTGATGATAAATGCTGATTTTAGCTTTCCAAATTAATTAGATCTTCAAGATCAAATGAATTATTGAAAGTACACACAAAAAGTAAAAATTATATGCATAAAGTGTTAGGTCTTATTATATTTAAGAGGTATTGCTTTGTTGTTGAAAGAATTATTCATTAAGATGAAACTTAACACATTATTTATAAGTTTATTTCTTGAATAAGAAGTATTTTATAGAACTTTATTCCCAAATGTTAAAGTAGGTTTACAAGGATTGGAGGACAAGAATTATTACTAGATTAACAGAAAAAAAATTTCAAATCGTAAAACTATGGTACCAATTTCTGAACTTATTTCACCGTTTTGACTTAGTTTATTGGTTGTAACCGTTGAACATTTTAACTCCTTTTGTTTAAATATGCAAAACATATCGATCACATATATAAACATAACTAATTGGCATCAGACTTCTTCTTATTAAATTTATTCAGTACTGAATTATTATTGTAAAACAAATTTTTGTTTGATATTAATATTGTTTTAGCTATTCATCTAGGCATTAGTTAAACATTGAGTTTCATCCGTATGACAGAAATAAATTATTTAATCCCTAATCTCATTATGGTGTCCGTAAACATCGTTATCCAATCAGAGTGGCCGAATGGGAAGAGGAGAGTATTTTACAGGCACTATTGGATGTGAATACTTGTCACTATCCACCGTTAGATAAGCTTCAAACATCAAATTTATCTAATTTATATCCAGTCACGTCCGAATATCTAAGCTAAACCTAATGTGTACATTTCCTTGTCAGTATTCATAAAACCGACTACGTAGTTAACAAGCACATTTTTATATCATTCTACAAAGTAAAGAAAGCATTGCAATCGCTAAAATATGTCACTGTCCAGACTTCAACGGAAATGTGTATTTGAATTAATCCTGATTCAATTTTGATTATTTTCAATAAAGCGTTTAAGATATATATCTTTGAAATTTAAGAAGTTTGTTTGTGTGTTTGTTATACATGACCACTCCGTTTGCGATCGATTCGCTGAATTTCGAACATATACCGCCAAATAATTACTGTCAATAGTAAAACTCTGCTGTCTATCCTATCTCGTAATATGACAAGATAAATTAAAGTTGGTAACTAATAAACGGTCAGTAAAGATAAACAAGTTATTGAGCATGTACCAGATAATTCTCAGCAATAAAACAAACCGTTATTTTACCTGCTTTATACGGTATTTTATAGCATAAAAATATTACTGATCCCGTCATAAGAGGGCTATATGATAGTAACAAAATAATATAAAAAAGAAGTGAGGACAAAATATACAGCATATATCAAATAATTTAAAGTAATTTAGTTTAACAATTTTGTACAAAATTATTGAAGAAACATAATAATAAACATAACATAACATAATAAACATGGACATAAACATAAACATAATAAACATGATTTTAATAAATAATTATAAGATGGAGTTGATAAACTTGAGATTAAAGTAAAAATATGATTTATTTTGGATTACGGTCATACTCCATATTTTAGAAAACTAAAAAAAAAAATATGTATTTTAAGAAAGGATTTCGATTTTTAATAAATAACTGAAGTGATAACTCAATCCACAAACTACTGTAATAAATATTGCCTCACTCCTGCAAAATAACATTTTCCTGCCTCTGGCAAAAGAGCGGAAATAAATTCCAGTTATAATAATTACAACAATTTATTGCATTTATTGTTAATACAAATGGTTTAATTATATTCATCTCCAATAATAAATGTATTAATACTATTGATTCAGCAATTAACCAACGTGAGTAAGGTATCGGAATAAGATCAAAATACCCGAATGAAGCTTTTCGAGAAATATTAAAATAAATATTTCTTTACTTTGACTTACTTCAAAGTAAGCTCTGAATATTAAAGTAGCAGTTAGAATAGGTAATGCTTCTATTTATCAAAGGAGAGGTATTCAATAAGGTATTTATAAATTGTTTAAGTTTAAACCGTCTGTAACTAATAACTTAAATTGAACTTTTAAATAACTAATAATTTAAATATAACTCAGCAGCTTTATAATTTGAGAAATATTTTCTAAAAGTGTAATAGTACAAAATTGAGATGAAGCTACGCAAAATTTTATGATTAAATTTTGTTTTTTAGTGGATGGGAGTAATAAATTTATTGAAACTAATATTTGGGATTACAGATAGTTCTTTTGAATAGGCAGGGTGCTGATCTTTGGTACCGGAGTTTTCTAGTTTGAATCCCATTGCAGTCTTAGATGTTCGAAGCCGTTAGGAATTTGGGGAAATTTAAAACTTACTCCTTTACGGGATGGTTAATAAATTAGTTACAGTAATTCGAGGTTGAAATAAATGTACAGCATCCCTTTGGAGGCAAAGATAGAGAAAGGAGGGTTCCCTGATTTTAAACGAGTGGTATTTCCAAATTATGGTGGATATACTCTGTATTTTCCAATAAAATAAGCTTCTAATATGATCTCCTTTTTTACTCCAAAAGTGATGTTACAACCTCAAATTACTGTAATTAATAACTTAACCTGTACCTCAAGAAGATAAAATCTTTAAATTTTCGTAAATTTTAAATTTACATATCTCAGTTAATTTATTACAGAGAAGGGAGGCCGAACGTTGGCCGATTGGTTAGGGTGCTGGCCTTCGGTACCGGAGTTCGTGGGTTCGAATCCCACTATGGTATGGATGTTCGTAGCCGTTCGGAATCGGCTTTAAGCAGTAGGTCCCAGTCTCATTAGCCCTCGTGTTGCAAAAAGTAGACCGTAGCGCTCCAAACAAAACAAAACATCAAACAACAGAGAAGTAATATATTGTGTGTTACTGTTTTTAGGAGGAGTTAAATTTTTACTATAGGAAATATAACATATAATTATAAAAAATAGGGGGACGTATAAAAATTTAGATTTTATAATTTTTTGCAAATTTAAATTTTAAAATTACAACATAATGTAAATGAATAAGTTTATTTATTTGAAAGGTATTTGTAATTTAAAGTATATATCTAGGATCACTGCCATCGTAAACTAGGATAGTGTAATCGATTGCAATGAAATAGGCCAGATGAGGACTTTACTATGTACCTCTATGTACTGAATACAGTGGTAAAAATTCATACTAAATTTATATATATATTTTTTTTTGTTTAAGGTGACATTGAAGTAAGAAATGAAATTTATTTAATTTTTAGGCTATCTTCTGAAAACTTTAACATTTTTAGCGAAATATGTATGCAAAAATGGCTGAAAGTTTTAACTTAAAATCATTTTTATTTTATCTTATTAATTATAATGGTCAAAAATTACCTTTATTGGACATGACCAGTACAAATTACTTTTACAAACAATGCGGATATTTTTACTTGAAATACACAATTTGGATCTTAGAATAAAACTAAGAATGTAAAATTAATATTTCTTTGCAAAATATCTAATAGTTTAAGTGTATAATTATCAGATTGTATACATTGAAACATCAATTCCCACGACTTGTTATTTTACACGTTGTAATGAAAATATATGAAAAATTCGCAGATATGACAGTTAGAAATGTACCTGGTTAAGATGTCGTGTAGCTCTCATTAAATTTAGGTATTTACCTTTGATTAATTTATAGTGTTACCATTTAGTTAGTCTAAGATTAAATTTTATTTGTATTGCATTGTGTAGATTATTTAAGTTTTAAATTCAACCACAAGTTCTGAGAAACTACTGACTTATTTTTAAAAAACTAATAAGCTAATTAAGCTTTATTAAAATCAAATATTACACACTTAAGATAAAAACATACAAGGTTGATAGTTTAAAATAAAAATAAGAAAATTTGTTGGTATACTATTTATATGTCTATGTACAGAAAATTGATTCAAATTTTCTACTAGGTGCCACACTATTTAAAATTCAACATTAATCATATACTAACTTTTACGTAAAAAAAGAAGAGAGAGGACCTAATTCCAAATTCAAATATTTATAAGGCCGAACGATGGCCTGATTGGTTAGGGTGCTGGCCTTCGAAACCTGAGTTCGTTTGTCGAATCCCACAGTGGCATGGATGTTCGTGGCCGTTCGAAATCGGCTTTAAACAGTAGGTCCCGGTCTCATTAGTCCTCGCGTTGCAAAAAATAGACCGTAGAGCTCCAAACCAAACTAAATATTTATAATAAGTACCCTAAATTTATTGAGAGCTAAATGACGTAAAAAGATTTGTTTTTTGAAAAAAATGTTTAAAATTATTATTATTATTAATTAAATTGTATACTTTGTAATGATTATTTTCATTATAGAATGACGAATAAAAAAAGACTTTTTTTCGTTTTTATTTACATCTCACAAATGAAAGAGATAGAATACTACATTTTTCATCACATTTAGCGTAACTGAAAGTTAAATCTCATGTTAACGTAGATTTTCCGTATTTACGTGTATAACGCGAATGTCTATTACTAGAAAAAAATAGAAAAAATATATCTCATGTATAACATGTACATGAAATTTGGCATATACGTCATTTTTTAGATTGTGAACTAATTCCTAAGTGGACTCAAATAATGAACCTCCAACGATTTTTTAATGTTAATTTAAAGATTACTAGATTCTTATTGAAGGACTTCGAGCTTCTTATTTGTCATCTGAGATCAATGAGAGTTGTTTGACTACTATGAAATTGGGGACGGGTACAATGAAATTTATGATTTTTTACAACACTTACTTTTTATGTGGTTTTAAAAGAGAGATTGTATTTCCTTTATTTCTCTTCAATCTATGAGGGAAAATTATTTTGTGATTGTATGCGAGTGAGATGGAGAAAATATTTAGTAATGTTGCAGCATTTATATTAGAAGAGGTACAATAGATGGTCAACAAAAAATGGGAACAGTGCTTTTAATCAAAAATTCTTTCACCTTCAAAGATAATAATTCGTGTTATTATATCTGTTGTATAAAGAAGTACAATAAGAATGCATAAACATCAATGCTGCTATTGTAAGTGATAGTTATGTCTTTATATATTTCTTTTAAAACCCACCTTTATACGTAAATTGTATAATTTTTGGTTTTGGCTTAGTGCGCTACGGTCTACTTTTTGCAACACGAGGGCTAATAAGACCGGGACCTACTGCTTGAAGCCGATTCCGAACTGCTACGAACATCCATGCCATAGTGAAATTCGAACCCACGAACTCTGGTACCGAAGGCCAGGACCCTAACCAATTGGTCATCGTTCGGAAAATTATAAAATTAGAGAAAAAGTAAAAGTTATTCTATGTATAAAGCATACCTCTAGTTTTGACTTTTTTTTTTAAAGAAGAATGTATTTTTCAGGAATAAATATGGTAACAAAAACTCAAACTAAGTATTTTTTAGAATTTTTATTTTTTTACATTTCTAACATACATGGCATATAAGGCACACAATTTTAATATCAATAAAGATGGTGGTTTAAATCAAAAACTGTTTTCCATCATTCTAGTGAATTTTTTTACCGTCGCTCGCAAAAATACATGTTTTTGAGTCTTATTGAATAAACTTTCTTCAAGAATCTGATATTGAAATAAGTAGCCATCTTGGCTTTGGAAAGAAAGTATAATTTTGGTATAATGTAAGAAATGCAACAGCTGCTACGAAATTTCATTTTAGAAGTCTTATTTGGGAAAGAGAAAAAAAATATTCTAGAAAAGTTTGAATTTACTTAATACTACACGCCAGAATAACTCAGTTTTAGTAAAATTGTCAGAATTACTTTAAGTCTATTTTTTGTGGAGACTTAGAAAAAGGTGTTATGTTAGAGTTTTTCAGTTTTAATGTACATATCTGAATGTAGAATGCAAAATGAAAAAACTCTCTGTAATCTTTTATGCCTGTTTTTGTGCATTGTATGTGAAAAATGTTCTTGGATATTTATTTTCTTATGTAGGTTGAGAAGTTTTTTAGCTTTTGAATCTTTCCTCTCTAAATATTAATTAATATTTTTTGCTTATTTTTTTAATTTAAGGGAATATATCGTGCTTTTTTGTAATTTTAACTATTAAATACTGAATTAGAAAAATATTTTTCCAAACGCATGTAAAGTGATATTTTTAAATGCAATTATTTGTGTTAAAAAATCCAAATTTCTTTGTAGATTCAGGTAACAGAATTTATATTTACTAACTGTGATTTTATGAATATAAACGAGGAATCTGTAAAACCTTCTGGCTTACCTGAACCTTAAACAAGGCTTCTAATTTTTAAGTCATAAACATAGTTTAAATAATTATTTAACAAACTTTTTTTATTCAGTTACACCTCTTATATACTCAGGTCTTATACAGGATTCATTAATAACCCCTTAATGCACAGGTTTTTTTGAAAAAGGCCAGCTAAAAAAATCCTTTTTTTAATGTAAAAAACATAATTTAGAACGTTGAATTTAGAAAAAAATATGTTTTATACTTGAATAAGTAAGTGTTATAGCTTACAATCCCATGTAAATGATAAATATCAATAAAACGATTGTTTTTTTTTCAGATTGTTATTTTCAATTCTCGATTGCATTCGAGTGTGAAAAATTATAGCAATATAAAGTACAACGCCGCTCGAATTATCTCGAGTATGCAGAGTTTGGACAGTTTAGAGCGCTCCATTTAACTCGAGTTTTCGTGTTTAGGGGCTAAACTTTATTTTAATTATCTATAGCAGTTATTAGCAGAAAATTGAAATGTTGTTGTCTAAGATTTATTGAAGGAATGTATAGATAAACAAAACTTTTTCACTTGATTCTTCTCTCTTTATAATTATTAAAATATTATTTATGATAATATGAACTGTTGATATAATTATGAAATCCATCTAAATGTACTGTTTGTTTGGATAATTTTATAAGTGTACATGCATTTGCATTTGTTATAAGTATATCGTTTAAGTATACCGTTTCAAGAAAGGTTTCTTTGCTTTGATTTATATATAATAGGTGAAAGAGAGAAAATTAAACTGGGATCTAAGAAATCCGAAAGGCTCTAAAACAACAAATCAGCAGCAAGATTCATGCTTTAGACTCTACTATGTTATTAAAGGTTTGACTCCTTATTTGTCCCTTAAATAACAAAGGGAAAATGGAGAGAATTAGAACTATATTTTTAAACTTTCTTCCACTGTAACAAATAAAATATATTCAGTTGTTTTAGGAGTATTTCAGAGAATGTTAATACCCACCTTTAACATATTGCAGATAAAATAATGTGAAAATAATTCGAAAAAGTACCGTGATCTGAAATGTCTTTCCGAAAAGAATGTTGAAAACGGAAATTGTAATTTTGTTACGTTTTAGACAGCAGAACACTGCATTATGACTTTAAAAATGCTCGTGTTTTATTAAAAGATGGATTTACTTGCGACTTACTGAAAAATGGGGAAACTCATGCCAGCAATCAAAGTGTTAATATGCATGGATCAAACATATGAAAACAAAAAAATATTTGTTAATATAAAATATTTAAGTGAAAACTACTTAATGTAAAATACTCAATTTCAAGAGAGACTTTTTACTTGTTAGAGTGCCTATTCCACAACCTAAAGGTTGTAACGACCCGTTACATGTTCAAAAAATAAAAAAAGTGAAAAAGCCCATGGTCGCACTAAAGGTTCTTTGAAGCTGAAAACTATTTTTACCTTTAGGAAGAAACGCGCAGCGACTAAACAGTGTGAACAATGCCCTTTGTGTACCGGTTTTTGTACACAAACAGAAGTGAGAGTCCTGGCGCCGAGTTTAATTAAAGGAATCCGTACGCCGGAGCCG
>CM063504.1:96460907-96463407 GCA_032207245.1 Pardosa pseudoannulata | reverse complement strand
AATGAGTCTCTTGAAATCTAACGAAAGGAGCCAATATGTCGCCAATTTGGCGAGATACCACACAAATTCCATGTTTACAGCATTCTTAACAATATGTTGTATTAGGCAGAGCAATACGGAGAGCATTAACACAGGTCCTACTTTCCCCAGGTCTGAGCGTGAACTGACTTTATAACTTACTGCCCCTTTATATAGCTTTCAGGTTTCTGGAAATTTCCACAAGCTTCTAGTAAAATCCAAAAAAGGGGTTTGACAACAAATGTCGACAAGTCGCCAAATTTGGCACCAAAAATGAGTCTCCCAAAACTTCGCAAGAAGCCAATATCTCGCTAATTTGGCGAAGTACCACAGAAATTCCATGCTTACAGCATTCTTAACAATATATTGTATTAGACAAAAGCAACAATTAACTTCAACCTCGGTTTTTTTCAGGACAGAGCATAAATAAAATATTATTGAATAATATTTTCAATTAATAATAATTTAGATAACAAGGAATTATCTGAAGTAAATCCCGTTTTTTTCTAAGTGCAAAGAGTCTAGAAAAAAGTTTAAATACCTTTTCTATTTAACTAACATGTTGACAATGCTTCCGCTTTTGGATAAAAAAATCTTAAATTTCCATTTAATTTAATTAATTAGAGCTTACGTCCTAAAAGTTCTATTTTACCGGAGAACTAAAGTAATTCTCAAGTGAACTGAGAAATTGTTTAGCATTTGAAGAAATGAGACTTTTCCCCAGTGTTTAATAAAAGGTCACATTTAATGAAAATTTTGCCTCAGACCTGAAGTTCGGTTTTAAAATGGCTTTTGAATAACAGTTAAATAGAAACTTCCTTTGCATTTCATTGATTCACTGTGAATATATTGTAAATTAATAGAAGGTATGGAGATATATTTCATTGGAATTAATAAATAACGCACAATTTTGCTTCAAAGATGTTTATTAAAAGTATATTTGGTCAATGTACATATGATTGGAGAAGGATTTGAAGAATGAGAAACTGAATTCTTTTAAAAAGTAAAAGAAAAAAAGTTATGAAAACGTTTGATATATATATATATATATATATATATATATATATATATGTATATGTATATATATATATATATATATATATGTACATATATATGTATATATATATGTATATATATATATATATATATATATATATATATATATGTATATATATATATATGTATATATATATGTATACATACATATATATACATATATATATGCATATATATATGTGTGTATATATATATATATATATATATATACATATATACATATATTATATATATATGTATATATATGTATATATATGTATATATATGTATATATTATATATATGTATATATATATGTATATATATATGTATATATGTATATATATGTATATATATATATGTATATATATGTATATATATATATATATATATATATATATATATATATATATATATATATATATATATATATATATATATATATATATATATATATATATATATTATATATAAATGAGTTTAAGTTATCACACAAAAGCACAGAGCTTTAAAAGCTTTTAAATTGTACTATTGTGGAAAGATTACTTAGAAATGCTTTTTTTCAAACAGAACCTTAAAAATAAGGAAAATTTTAACTCATTATATTTTGCAAATTGTAAAATTCAAATGATGATTTAAAAACCAATTACTCAAATGCAAAGCACATAAAATAAACAACTGTTTGCAATATGTTGCAATATGACCCTATTAATGAGCATCTTTTTAATAACTGTTTAACTGCAGTTAAATAGGTATTGCTTAGTGATCAAAAGGTTTTCTGGCTATCATTTATAAGTTTAAACTAACGTTTAAGGTGATTTATTTCCAAAGTAGTTTGGTCTCTAGAAGAAATTTTAGTAGAATTAACGACACTTTGCTCTTTAAAATCCATCCAATTCCAGACGGTATCACATTCTAGAAAGGAAAGCAAAGGTTAATTTTCAAGTAGATTTATTGATTTTGCAGTAGTTGCAGTAAACACTTGTAAAATAAACTTCAGTGTTAGGATCCTTTGCTTTTAAAGCTTTTGTAATTTATTTAGAATAATCTTTTATCTTTTGAGAAGGAAATTACTTTTGTGATTTTCTTTAATCCGTTTTATCGCAATTTATTTATTTTGTTCAGATATGATAAGAATTATGTTTTCTAAAGTTAATTCAAACTAAACAAACTAAATATAACAAAATTTGAAAAAAATATATATTTCATATAGGAAATCTGACCCGTCCTCTAAATAGGACACTGGGATAAAGGGGATAAAATTTGCACTTACATGTTTTCCTGTTTTCTTCAAAGATAAGTTTGATTTCCCAGAATAAAATTTTACTTTATTTGAATATTAATATCTTATTTACAAAATAGTTCAATTTTCAGTTGAATTTCCCTTTAATCTGGGTGGAAAGTTCCAAAGCAAGCCTGACGAAGCGTTTTGTCACATTTCCCACAGT
>CM063504.1:96405907-96455907 GCA_032207245.1 Pardosa pseudoannulata | reverse complement strand
TCTCAACTGAAATCAGTGGTTCCACTTTGGTCTGTAAAAATACACGGTCGGCAAAAAATGCATTCAACGGCATAACGAATGCAGAAATCTGCAGCTTTTCCACGAAGAATTCACATCTGTTTAGAAAAGAGTAAGAAAATACCGCATGTAGAAGTTTTTAATTCAGTCTTTGGTCTTGAGAAGTGTAAAACGGATGTAATCTCAATAATTGAGATCCATGATTTAATTTCAGTATCTGGGGACAGTTCAGGTTAAGAAAAGTAATATTCGAAATGGAAGAATTTTGAAGATCTTAAGAGTAATAACTTTATATTACACACACACATATATACATGTTTGTGTGAATATTTAATGGTTATTAAATAAAAACACGTTATGTTGCATGGTTTAAAATCTTTTTCTGGTTTAACCTTAGCAGGAGGAAAGTTGAAAAATCATAGTAACTTATATTTTATCATACAAACTTATAAAAATATTTGAAATCTTATGTGCTCATATGAAGCTTCTTTTTGGGATGCCAAAAGATTGTAGTTTGACGTCACTAGATTGACATTGCTTATAATTATATTTTGTCACCCAGTATATTACATAGTTCTATTTTTTAATAATTTAAATGAATTTGCAAGCATTTTCTCTTCAGTTTTTATATCAGAAAAGTAATAGAAGCATTCAAATTTTGCGAATTTCCTTTTCAATATTCTATTTTATTCTTGCTAATTTATGTTGCATAGATTATGAAATGTGATAATAAAATTTAATATACGAATAGATAATTAAAAAACATTTCTTAAAAGAGGAAGATTTTTTTAAACCGCTAAATATCGAAAACATTTGCATGCTACATATCCAAATATATGATTATAGTGAATATTTAGAGTAAAATTAATAGTATAATTTAATATATCATTTTGCATATATGATTTTCATTATGTAAGCAACACTGTAAGGAAAATTATCTATATATACTCTCATTTACGCTTCGAAGCCTGCACGATTACCATACACTAGAATAAAAAATTTGCTTATAATTATTCGGAAATTAATCTGTGCAAATAGATCTTAATTTGATTGTTATTATTATAATGGAAGGTACCTAAAAACAATTTCCTTCATAAATATTTCACTACTAATCTTTGTCCTTAACTATAAGGATTATAATTAAGAACAGGGAATTATATAAAAATTTTTTTTGAAAAAGTAATAGCGCAGATAGATAAAATAAATATTTCCTTTTCATAATAGTTTGTTTATTCGTTTATAAAGAATGTAAGTTGGTTAAACCGGTATTTTACCTTATGTTTGTAGAAAAATTAGAACTTAATACATTTGAAACTGACACTAATGTAATGATTTACTGCCAGAATGGAGATAATGGTCATAACACAATCGGGTTTGTCCTCTATCTTAATATAAATATGAATGTATAGAATGCATACATCTGTAACTATAGCCACGTTTACATCTGCCAAAAAGCTGCGCAAATACAGGGTAAATCTGTGAATTGTTCTTCCCTTCCAAGGCTTATCCCTAGCTAGGGAAAAAAATTGAGGAGTAGGAAAATTCCACCTTTCTACCAGGATAATTGCAGATTGAATCACCTTTCCCATGATCGTTTGCTTTTCTAGCGTTATATGTTAAAACGTCCGACTCCGTTGCTGCCAAAAAGTATAGTAATAAGAATTGCAGTTGACAAATTTTCACAAATGTAATTGGAACTGATAATGACAGGCGAACAGATCTCCTTGCTCTTCTGCTTCTAAAATTTTCATCCTAATTTAACAGATTTTCAGATGAATTCATTAAAAATAGTAAAAAGAAGCGTATATAACGCGTTTTTATCAAGTAAACAGGAGAATAATACACATAATGATGGGATTGAACTCCTGTATGATCACTAAACGTCAATCCAAGAAAAATAGAGGGTTGAAATCAATGTTCATGTGAACAGGCGTTTCTGAAACTCCAAGTAAAATCCCTTTTACCCCGTAAAATAAGGGTAACTTTACTTTCAGAGCTTTCTTGAAACAGGGCTTTTGTTTATCAGACGTATAGATGTAATGTTGCATATATATTAACTTCAATGAGATTTTTTACGCTTCTCTACATTAGGAATTTTGTGTAGTGAAAATGTGTTACGGAAATAAATGTCACATGACATAGAGTAGCCTTAAATAATGCCACCAAGAATGCAGTTAAGTTACCAATTTAGGTGACATTTTACTGTTAAATTTTGTCGCTGAATTTGGCTATATAATTGAAATATAAAAGAAGAAAAAGAAAAATCATATTAGTCTAAGGAGATCAATTTTTATGATATGACATATGCGGTTAAAACTATCTTTTCTACAGAGAATATAGAAAAATGTCAGGGTGCTGGGGAACTTGCCCAATATCGGATATAGTGCATAAATATTCAACAGTTTTGTACATTCTATTTCATTCATGTTGTACAGCAAATTTGGTTGGCACACATTTTAAGTACGCTTTATTCTGCACTCTCCCACAAGGCGGCAAAATTTGAGGTGCATAAATGTTATGGTGAATAAAGAAAAATTTAAGATCATACAGACAATATTAAATGTTCACTACAGCTATCAACAGATAATATTGACAAATATTTTTCCCATCATCAATATTTTTAACATTTGATCGACTACTGGACGAATAAATTAGTAAAATAATTTCCAATTTAACAGCAATGATTTATGAAATCAACTATTCAATGTCCTTCCTATACATGAATAAATTATTTGTTAATATCGAGAAAATTGTGCCCATTTTCTAAAACTACAACTACTGGCATCATAAGTTTATGAATATTTGATATACTTTACTTTATGAATTATGAACTGACATTAACTTGAGTCGAAATATCTGTAAATCTACAGCTTGTGCTCCTGTTTGAGACGTCAGTTTTTGAAGATAAAGTAATGAAGCATTGGAAATGAGGGGAATAAATTATTTATAGCGAAGTGGCACACATTCACTAAATATCAGACTAGAGCTACCTTCGGAACTGCAGCACGGCTTGCCGTTGCTTGCCAACCACAGTACCTGCAAATCTCTAGGATCTGGTGTAGAGTAAACGCCAATGCATGCGAGGATGCTCAGAATGTTACATATAAAATCATATCACTGCAAGCAAGATCATATCGCACTCTTCACTAAATATATAATTATCGGGGAATGAGAAATATCCTTTGCCTAGCAGTAGTTTCATCAACGGCAAAACTACTAGAACAGACATATCCAGATATTCATTATCCCCGAGAAATTTTTCTCACATTTTTCTGAGGATATTTCACCAGAAATATAGTTAGTCTTAATATGAATTTAAATGCAGAAATGACATGAATATGAAGAATGGCATTAACTGCTATTTATTCTGGAAATGGTGGTTTCAAATTAGTACTCTCTTATGTATCATATAAAAGTCCAAGAATAAAAGTGATTTTTTAAATTATTAATTTAAAACGGTAAACGGTTACTAAAACGATTACGTAGAAAAAAATTGTTCTGCATAAACCAATTAAGTATGAGGAATCCTCAAAGACTCTGCGGGAAAAGGGGGCTGCAGATGCCTTACATTAATGCGCACTGGCTACATTTTTCAAAGCAATTATGTTGTCTATCTAAACAAGTCTATGAAATCAATCTTCGTACATATTGGCAGCATTAATGGTACAGTATGGATCAATGCCGTAGGCAAAATTAGGGCGACCGTAAAATTCTTAAAGACCGTTTCGTGGAAAGAAAAGGGACATTGTTTCTCATCTGCCTAGCTGTGAATACATAACATTCTTACAAAGTGATATTGAATTTTAATGTGCAAATAGGATTCGACGTGTAGTACTGACTATTGGCATGTCGTCAAATATTTTCTTAATCGAAGAATTTTTGGCGAAAATCAAATAAGCATATTTATTTATTCAAAGTAAAAATTTGAACGTATTTTCTAAATTATTCCTTTTTACAGTTATACTTTTGTTTTAATAACATATATATTTTTAATGAATTTTACTATTAAATATTATGATTATTACATGACTCATTTAAGAATAATGTGTTCATAACATATTATTTTGACATTTTAAAATAAGTATTATGATAATGATGGATTATATATAGGAAAAATTAGTTTATTAATATTCTCACAAAAACAATGTTCTAAATTTAATTTCTGGCTACTGGTATGGATACTTTCCTAGCCCTTTTCCTTAAAACAACATATGGGAGACGTAATCGTACTGCTGTGCCTGATGATTCTTTCTGGCCAAAAGTGAAAAGCTCTTATCAAACATGTTATTGTTTTTAGGCGATAATTTTTTTGTTTTTGCATTATTGTTTGTTACAGTTGCAATATAGAGTTTATTGTAATAAATTATTATGTTATATGCAATAAATAATTAACTGTTGGTGCTAAAAAATTCTTAAAAAAAATCTTTAAAATTTAACCTAATGGCAAAAAGGAAAATTGATACTAATAACGGTGCTGGAAAGTGTCCTGATTACACCTTTGAATCTGAAACAGATCCCGATTTGGATACATCCGAAGATATTGTAGTTTGTCCTGTAAAACAACGTGTGCAAAATTTAGTTAGTGATGTAACTGCTTTTGGTCACAACGCATGAGAAAAGCTTTCATCGAAAGGGGCACACACAATCGTCGCTCGATTCATAAGTCAAGCGGTTAGTGTAGTATCGTTTTTGAGTTCAGCAAAAAGTATCCAGTGCGTGCCCGGCCTTGCAAAAATCAAAACAGTTAGTACATATGGAAGATAAATTTTATATTATTTATATACACTTAACGTTGTTATAAGGGGTATTTAAAATTATCAGTTGTGAATCGACAACATTCAAGCACGAACAAAATATTTGGATTTTATATTCATTTCAACAAATATGAGACATCAGTGTTTCAGTCTAATATCAGGAATTCAAACAATTTGTCTAGAGAAAATTTATCTAGAGATAAGAGTTTGTGGGAAATTCCTTTGAAATTAGTTGAATGCTGGCCGATTGGTTAGGGCGCTGATCGTCGGTACCGGAGTTCGTGGATTTATGGCATGGATGTTCGTAGCCGTTCGGAATCGGCTTTAAGCAGTAGGTTCCGGTCTCATTATGCCTCGTGTGCAAAACAGTAGACCGTAATACACCAAACCAAACCTTTGAAATTACTTTTTGTCAGTTAGAAACCTAATATAAGGTTTAACCCTTTAAAGCTCACGATTAAAAATTCTTTCATATTTAACGGAATTAGGTTAGGATTAGGTTATAAACATTGTGTGTGAAGTTTATAAATAGGAATCATATGAAAACAAATTTTACATTCCCTTAGAGGTGGGATTTTTTTTTTTTTTTCAATAATTGTGAAACCTGTTTCCTTTTACAGCATGAAAGAATTTCTAAATTAATTATATTGGAACAACAATGTATAATTATCATCAAAAATGATGTAACAAATAGATAACTACACAATTCTTCGGGTAGGGTTTTATTTGAAGTCATAAGTTTAGGTTTGGTTTATAGTGATACGGTCTACTTTTTGCAACACGAGGGCTAATGAGACCGGGACCTACAGCTTAAAGCCGATTCCGAACGGCTACGACAAATGCCATTTAGTTTCAAACACGATACCGAAGGTCAGTAACCAATCGATCTTTCGGCAATTGAGAAATAATCGAGATTACGAAACATCACATAATGTATAATATCAAATTTTTTTTATTTTTTCATTGGAAGTGATAAATAGTTTTTTAAAAGCAGAAATATAATTTATGCAATCAAATGCAAGAGTCAGACACATCAACGGTTTTTTCGCCATGTCTTTATATTCAATTGTTTTTTTTGCAGTTTTTAAATAGGGTTAAGCGAGCTAAATATCTATTAAAAAGGAAAGCTAATTCAGTTTGGTTTTCCAGCAATATTCATTTCCACAAACGTGAGACATCAAATTTTTGGTATGATACCAAAAATTTAGATAAAATCTCATATGTCGCCTTTATGGTGTTGCTGAAAATAACAATTTGTTGGAAATTTATTTAAAACTTAATTTTATTATTTAGAAACCTAGCACGAGGTTCCAGTGATTGAGTTAAATGTGTTTTTGGAAGAAAAATTAATCTAATTCGATTTCCTAGTAATAGAAGCTCATTTTTGTCTTTCTCGAAGATTGTTGGAGTACCCCAGGTATTGTATGTTTGAGGTAAATTAACTGAATTTGAGCTACACGCCCACAATGGTCTGCAAAAAATCATGCTATTTGTATTTGGTTGCAGGGTAAACAAAATGAATTTATTTTTTGCTTCTATCTAACATCTGAAATAGCAAGTGTATTTTAAAAAGTAATTATTTTAACAACAGATTTCTAGCTAGTTTAAACTAATATAGAATAGTTAACAGTTGACATTATATTTTTAATGAAATTACATACATTAGGGACATTTTAGGAATCCAGACGAAAAAGGATTAATTGGATTTTTAAAATTAATTAGTCGTTTTTCCTTTAGTTTGCATATCCACTATTCTAAATAGAAATGTACATACTTAGGGTTGTATAAGAGCTAAAAGAAAAATAAAACCCTTGTTAAATAAATTCCTTTATTCGGGATCTCGAAACGGTATTCGTAGGAAAGCAGTTTCAAATTGAATCACGAAATTTGGAGTTCTTTGCAAACAAAAGAAGCAATCATTATCGGAAAAAGTAATTCAATTTTCTACTCGAAACAGAGGTTTCATTCTAGTACTGAACAAAATTTTATTTATTTTATTTTCAAGTGAGCTTGTTTGCGGTGAGAAAATAATTGCATTCCACATTCAAAAAGGAAGATGTTTCTTCAACTGGGAAAAAATGCAGTTTTGAGTGTAAGCAGTATTAATTAATTTCGCACATCAGGGACTCCATTACAATTTTGCGCGTAGTAAATTAAAAGCAGCAGTGATTTTCCTTGAAATTCAAAATTTGAATACAATTTTTTTATGATTGAATGCTTTCTACTTAATAGTGACACATATGTGTTACGTACCGCATATAACACTCTTAGAGATAAGATAAAATTTATACGGTGAATTTTGCTGAGAAGCAAAATTCATTTTATGCATCTTCAAAAGGTCAGCAGTAATGATTCAAATAAATCATCGTAACTATTGCAATTCTTTGTAGATAATCGGGAGTTTCGGATATTAAGAAGGTCCCCAAATACATACCTAGTCCAGGCAAAGAAATAGTTAAAGGAATGACGCCATAATGCTAGAAATAAAATGTTATTTTTACCATTTTTATTATGTGGTAAATTGATAAATTTAAACGCCTGCTCTTAACCGGGGAAAAGAGGGCTGGAAACAATGGAATTAAATGCTAGAACACGAGGGGAAGGGGTGGATTTACAACGTTGCTAACCCTAACTCATCAAGAATCCAATATGGATGCCTCTATCCATTCCAGGTACAATCGCTTCATAAATTTGAGGACAGACGGACAAATAACATAGCCTATTATTATATAGGGGATTTGTGAAGTAGAAAAAAAAGGTAAAATCTTGAGCCAGAATGTGGAAATAAACGCAAAGCTAATGTTAATAATGAACATTTAGAAAAATATGGATCATCGAAAACTCTTTCGGAGTTATGAACAAGATAGGTTTTATCAACGTGAGCGAACTCTGGCTAAAAATTTTTTTCAGTTTGCTGTTTCTGTTTGGTTAGATTTGGAGTTCTGCGGTTTTGCTACATGAGGGCTAGACACCTGAACCTATACTAATAGCAGTTTGCTTTTTTAGATTGGCTTGCACTCATTGATACTGAAGTCCGTCCGCAGTTGCAAAATAATATCTGTCAGCTATCAGGATGTTTTTGTTATCTTCAGTAGACGTAAATTCTTATGAAGCAAAGCAATAATGTTTCATGATTTGTGGGTAGTTCAAGAACTCGCCATTTCGAAAAATAGTCTCTTGGTTCAAGTGTCCTTCGTCCCATCAAGGGTTATGTAAATTTGTCTTAAGTATATCTCAAAGTTAAATCATAAATTTCTTAGTTAAGTATCCGTTCTGTTTTTATATTTAATAATGTGAAATATGTATTTAATAGTTTTTAAAATTAGGCAATAGTCCCACTCCTGGGCTATATTAATAAAAACACAATCTCTTATTATGTAAGCACATTCCATTTTTTAAATTATGCATGTATTACATTAATAACTTAAAGACACATATTTTTCATGAAAACGTTCTCACCAATATCTGTATATTTTTTACAATTTAGTTCTCATACATGGTGAATTTTCTTTGTATCTGACGCTTTTACTAATAAAAATATTTCCTTTATTTTCTCAACTGAGAGTGTAGGCACCCTAGACATTGTAGACATTGTTCACTGTCCATGAACCGAGAGGAAAAAACTTTCGGAAACATAATAATAATCATACAGAATCTACTGCCGTAAAAGACAAGGAATACAGGAGTACGTGTGGACATACATGCTTTGTAGTTGTACCCGTTTCTAGTTAACCCTTTAAAGGTCACCAAAATAAATTCATGGGAATTTAATGTAATTTTTTTTTTATAAATGTTATCTATAAGCCTTGTATATGTAAAATATATAATTTGTTTTACTTTCCCTAGAAGGGTTTGCCTTAGAGGATACCAAATTAGGATTTGAGAAGTGGTTTAACTGACTAACCTTTCCCTTTGTACAGCTTGAACATTATGCCTTTTTAAAGTTTAACTACACTGGAAGAACAATAAATGATAATCCTTAATCTGGTATAAGAAATAAATAGCTTAACAACACAAAAGTGTTGTTTGTACAGATACTTTTATTTGAGGTCATAAGTAAGATAAATTGAATCTGACTTCTCAAGTACAGAAAGTTTAAATACATATATTTCAATAGAAAAAAAAATAAGTTAAACGCAGAACTATCATCTGTTATATATTTAAAATATCAAAAATATAATATGTATAAAGTGTATAAATATAAATATATATATATATATATATATATATATATACATATACATATATATATATATATATATATATATATATATATATATATATATATATATATATATATATATATATATATATATATATATATATATATATATATATATATATATATATATGTATGTATATAATCGAAAACTCATCCATGTCTCCAAAAAGTTTTTTTTTTTTTAATTGCAGAAACTCTTGATTCTACGTCATTGGCTTCCATATATCACAGATGTATGAGATTGGAGCCTTAAATAATTATAAAAAGATAAAGTAAAGTAATCCAAAAAGTAAAGTTAAAAAAAAAGATGTTTAATAGGTGGTTTTGCTACGAAATCACTGTTTGTTAAAGGGTTAAGAGTCTTCCTTCCACATGCAGGAGGCCATCACTAAAAGTGCAACAAAAATTAATTTGCTACCTCACATGCTTACTTCCTACATAGTCTTTGGATAAGAAAATGGAAAATTTTATGCTAAATGGCTAATAATACTTGTGAAATGGCATTAAAAAATTTAGTCGAACAACGTAATTTGAAGATTTTTAATTTAATGTGTAGCTATATCAGTATGCTGTACTCGAATATCAGCAAATACTGTCCTGTTCATCTTTTGATTTTATAATATAAATATTGAACTATATAAAACAAAAACAGCATAACATATCAGAATCTTAAATTGCTTAAATTTTTTTATCGTGTGATAAGAGCATTTAAAAAGGAATTTAAAGTGTTTACTAACTGTTGAGGCATAATAAAAAGCCGCAGATCGCAAACACCTTTTATTGAAAACACCAAAATAATCAAGAAATACGAGGTACATTGGGCTTTTATAGTTTTAAGATCCTGCGTCCAGCCAATCAAATTACAGGCAAAAACTAATTAAACACAGCCAATCAAAACACAAAAGGGTCAACTAAAGAAAACCTCGTACGTCAAAGAAAGCTATTACTTATATACAACAATAATCGGCCAAGTCGTCAAGTATGAGTGCGATTATATATTTCAACACTAACCAATAACTGTCATAAACAATTTTGACACTCTAGATGTAACAAAGAATTTTGTTTTTTGGAAACAAAATTCTTAAAATAAAAATATTTGATACCTTAAAGTAGAATATCAGTAAATTATTATAAAAATTTAAATGTTCTCTGAATTCTTTTAAAGTTCTCTTTTAAACTTTTAGATAAACTACACTTTAGAGATTAAGATGAAAAATCTATAATACATTGGAATGATATAATTTTGAGTTTTAATGTAGATTTATACACATTAATAAAGCAAAATATATGTTGTGTGAACAATTTATTTAATCACAGTTAACGTACGTATTCATTAAGAAAATAAATTATGAGTGATTTCAAATTATTTTTCTGAAATGGGGATGTGTAAAACTAGTTATGTGTCACCTTTGAAAAATTAGTATATTTTAATCATTATTTGATCCTAATTGAATAAATTGTGCTATTTCCTTTTTTTTCTGTTAGGATTATCAATTTAAAAAATCCAGGACTCTAAATATAATTTATGATTAATTCTGCGCTAGTAAGATAAAAATCGATATATAATATTTATGGTGATAGATGTTCAATATGAGTCGATAAAGAATAAATTACACTACCAAAATATTAGGGATAAAGTAATTTATTATCGCAAATTAAAAAACTACTTTATCGCTAACTAAAATGCCAGAGGTAACCTTATTGAAGAGGAAGTTTGTCATCTGATATTTTTTTAATTTGTTGCACAAGAAGCCTAATAAGTGGAACTGACTTTGAATGTAATTAAGACTATAAACGAAAACATAAACAGAAAAATGGCGTGTTTTTATAGTCAAAATGTCAGAGGAATATCTTAAGCGTGAAAGTTTTAAAAATACTCTTGAAAGCTTTTGTAGAACATTTATTCCGGTAGATAACAGGCATGTATGAAAATACGCGACAAATCATGTAGAAATTATCATGTAGGAAGGTATTTAAATCATGTAGGTTGGTAAAAATTTAATGACAGTATAATGAAGAACATTAAAGCTAGATTGTAATTTTATTTAACGATATTACATCTAGTATATGCAATGTGCAAATTAAATAAGAAACTTCAAGAAATGTTTGTAAAAATAACATATCCCAGAGTAATAAGTGTCGGAGATAGCATATTTCACCAACAAAATACGTATGAATAATGGAATTCAACGTTAATTATGAACGTTGATTATAATTATTTAACGATATTACATCTAGTATATTCAATGAGCAAATTAAATAGGAAACTTCAAGAAATGTTTGTCGAAATAACATATCACAGAGTAATAAGATTTGAAGATACCATATTTTACCAATAAAATTCGTATGAATAATGAAATTTAATGTTGTTTATGAACAGGGTTGCAAATAAAACGCAGAGAATAAACGGTGCACTGAAGTTAGGACAAGGCTATTTGTTTAGCTTAGTATTTATATATTTTTAATTTATCAGGTGTACCATTCCCAGTTTTATTTTTGATATTTCATCATATAAAAAGGTTTTTCGCATTTTTCATTAGATATCCGGATATTCACCTTGAGAAATCCGGTAAATTTATAATAACATATGCTAAAAATTATAACATATGGGTACATTTTCAGACGTTGATAATTTTGTTCAATTACAGAGTTCAATTACCCAGCAAAACAATGAAAAAATTGCTAAGACACCATACATATTTATAAATTGCGTTATAAGTTATAAAATTTGTTGTAAAATTATATTTATATATAAATGTAAGTAAAAACAAATAAATCAAACTTATTTAATTCATTAATAGACACTAAACTGTGAATGTTATTTCAGAATGCTGTTGGACAACTCAATTTTGAAAAAGTTTTCTAATTTTAATCAAAAGTTCTTTTGTTGTAGAACTTTATGTCTTATATAATTTACGCAATAAAATTATATGTTTATATTAAAATCTATGCATTAAATATTTAAAAATTTGATAATAAAGTTGTTTTATCCACTTGAGTATTTAATAATCGAGAGAGTTGTAAGTCATAATAATTCATGACATGAGTTGGAGCTTGTATGAAGAATTTGTACTTCATTGAAAATTTTCGAAATAAGTGAACACAGTACGTCATAGGTTCCCTATTAAACAAATTTAATAAAAATTTCGTAAATAAGTTTGTAATAGTCCAAGAACATTAAGGATTAGATTTAAATCTATGATTTTTAATCAAAATATTGTTCAAAATTGGCTTTAAGCTCAAAAACATGTTAGAACGATGTAAAACAAATTTATTTTGTTATATGGGAAATCTTCATTAAAATAGTAAACATAAAATTTATATTATTCAAAGAAAAATATTTAAAAAAGTTTTAGGAATTTGAAAAATTTTACTGGTACATTTAATTGCAATTCAAATTTCTACCACTCAAAAATCTTTAAAGTTCATACTTTTTAAAGAACATATTTTTAAAATTTTAGATGAAATATTTTTGTGTTTAACAATCCAAAAAATATTGACAATTAAGTAAAAAATAATTTTTTAATGATATAGCTTGCGAATTATTAATTTTTAAGATATGTTCTGTTTCAGTTTAATCACTTTCAAGGTACGAAATAGTAAGCACGGATAAAAAAAGTAATTTAATAAATAATTCTACAAATGTTCTCTTTTTATTTATCAACATAAAACCCAAAATAATGTCAAGGAAATATTTTTTTCTGTATTTGAAATCTTTGCATTAATTCCAAGCATTTAATTTTTAAGAAATGCAAGATTTTAATCAAAATGGAGGTAAAAAGGTTAATTTTCTCTCAGTAATTGTTTCAGCTGCAAGCCCTTTTTCGTTACTGCAAAGAAATATTTGTTTGAAAAATGTTTATTCTTAATGGAAAAAATTCTGAATTAGAACTATTTGTTTTACGACATTTTTCTCGCCGCCACCTTTTATCTAAATGTTAGCTGTAGAATTTGCACTTCTCTTTCTTACATTTGTATTCAAGTAATTGAATCTCAGAAGTTCCACAGAATAAACTTGCGTTTTTATAGTGAATATTCTTTTCAAAGTATGGAAACATAACGAAAGAGAAAAATTGTCGAGTCATTTCATCAATAATTGTGGTGCACTGTGGCATAAGGATATTTAAACATTTAGTTAATATTTTTTGAAATTTCTAATATTTTATCTGCAGACGACTGTGATTAAAACATGAACATTTGATAATAAAGACGAAATAGCTGGCAATAAACATACAAACTATGAACTGCACTTGAAATCTTTAGGAAATTCTAAGATTCAAATCTTTTGTTTAGCCTTCATACATTTGTCTGAGTAATTTCCACAAATTTAGCACTCGGAAGTGACTCAAATCACTAACATTCTAAGTTAGGGTTGCATAACTAACACAGAGGATTTTAAGACATTAATTCGGAAATTATGTTTGGAGACAAACAGTAAAACTAAAAGGCATTTCAGCTATTCTCTTTGACCATGAAGGGATATTTAAAACTCTCTATTAGCTCTTTATCTCTTTTTGCTTTACTAATATCTTTCTAAAAGTCTTCTTTAAAGATCTTTTAATCAAACTTTGGGACCACTATACATTCAGATTGTATAGTAGTTACATTAACCACTGCACAATCTGTAGACAAGATTCTATTGTTGTTAATGTAATGTGGTGCCCTCCGCAGGGCTTATGTTCGATTCTCAAGTAAGGTATGGATATATTTGTGTAGTCTTCTCAAAGGAAGTAATGTAGGCCGGCTATATAGGGATCCCCTAATAGAATGGCCAACAAATTATACTGCATTGTAGATGTCAAAGTGTAAAGACACGTTCCCTTGCATTGGAATAAAGCAATTTTGGGACAGGAATATAAAGGAATCTGGTTATTAAGTACTTGCATGATTTTGACTCCTTTGTCTGCTCCGACTTAAGTGTCTTGAAGACCACCTATGTATTGTTGTTTTAATAATTATTAAAATTTATTTTTCAAAACTAGTTTAGCTTACATAACTAACTGGTGTGTTAAATTAGAATTTTCACTCAGTTTATTATCTTTTTTTGGATATTCAAGTGCAAAACAAATGCTCATAGGTAAATAAGGGATGTTTTTTTTAAAAAAAAGATAGTCAAAATGAAGATATTAAATTTTTTTCAAGGATATAATGAGACCCAAAAATTCTATTGTGAGCTAAAGATTTTCTTTCCCTGGTCCAAAACCTAGATGTGCATCTAAACCTCGAGGTCTAATTCTTAGTGACAGAAATTACGATAGAAATACTTCTCTCGAATTACTTCATATACTGTGAAATAGAAAATAGCACAATAAAAATAGTCTAAATAGTCTTCTCAAAGGTATTAGTGTAGGCAGACTGTATAGGGATCCCCTAATAGAATGGTCAACAAATTATGCTGCATTATAGATGTGAAAGTGTAAAGACCTTGCACTGGAATAAAGCCCTTTCAGGATAGGAATAGAAAGGAATTTGATAATTAAGTACTTGCATGATTTTGACTCCCTTTTCTACTCCAACTTTAGTGTCTT
This sequence comes from Pardosa pseudoannulata, assembly GCA_032207245.1. NCBI lineage: Eukaryota > Metazoa > Arthropoda > Arachnida > Araneae > Lycosidae > Pardosa > Pardosa pseudoannulata. Next base: position 96,441,385 of record CM063504.1, on the reverse strand, counting down.
GAAGTTCGTCTTAAAGGCCCCTATGTATTGTTGTTTTTAAAATTATTGAAATTTTATTTCAAAACTAGTTTAGTTTACATAACTAAATGACATGATAAATTAGAATTTTCACTCAGTTTATTATCTTTTTTTGGATATTCAAGTGCAAAATAAATGCTCGTTGGTAAATAAGTGATTTTTTTATAAAAAAAGATAGGCAAAATGAAGATATTAAAATTCTTTCAAGGTTATAATGGGACACAAAAATCCTATCTTGAGCTAAAGTTTGTCTTTCCCTGGTCCAAACTCTAGATGTGCCTCCAGATGTGCTAAACCTCAAGGTCTAATTCTTAGAGACAGAAATTACGATAGAAATATTTCTCTTCAAATACTTCATATACTGTGAAATAAAAAATAGCCCATTAATAAAAAAAACTCTATGTTTTACAATAGTATAAATCCTAAGTTTTTTAAAAGACCATTCAAATATTCCGTTCATTTTACATATGTTCTTTATTTGTATCATTTTATTACTTTCTTTGTGATTTTAGAATGAATCTTTTAAAGTTATTCTAATACACACAATTTTCCTGTGAATTGTTTGTTTCTGAGACTTTTAATCTCATTTGTTCAGCAATTTAAAACTAAAATAAACTCTTTTTTTCTTGTAAGAATACTTTTATCTTATTAAAGAGGAATTTTATTTCAAAACTTCAAATATTAGCAGTCACACCGGTGAAGCAAATGAGAAGATTGTTTCCTCTGACGTTTCTGTTTAAAGGTATAATTTTAATAATAGCTAGTAAATGTCATCTGTACAGTGACGTAAAAACATCTTTACATTTGCGAGTAGAAAAATACTGAATATGTGTAAAATCAGAGTCATGTTTTCATTTACTGTTCCAGACAAGAAATATTTAAATAGGCTTAGTGACAATGTAGGGCACTATCATCTTCTAGGTGACCTTTCCTTATTTGTTTTGCTTCATGACCTTATACATTAATGATAAGATGATTATAAAAAGATTTTCTTCAGTTTGTATGGACAGTGCTTTTTTCAATTCTTAAAAGTTTGGGCTTGAATATCTGTAATTTCATGCACAGAATGGGCTGAAAAGATTTAAAGAGAAATTCCGTGTCTTTACTCTTCTATTTAAGGAGGCATCATTAACAAGAGATACTATCTGAATAGGTCTGTAATATCCCTGCCTTCTAGGTGATATCGTAGAGAAAAACAGACTGTAGAGCATATATGACTTTAAAGAGGAGAGATAAGCTTATACAATGTAGAGTATCGTGTATGTTTTATAACAACGATTAAATACCAAGATAAATAGCCTATACTCCTCCAGAGTATCTTATACGAAGTGACGTGCAACAAAAAGGCCTTCAGTAGCAGTAGCTTGATTTTTGAAAGGTATGTAAAGATTGGACACCTGAAAAGTTTGAAAAAGTTATCTTTAATGAGCATCCTTTTAGTAGGCTGGTCACAAAAGTTATATTGTAGAAAAAATATTGAAGAAATATTGCAGTAGTTCATATACTGCTTGAAGGTAAAACTAACAATTTACATTTAAACTTGTTGCACTCCTTGATAATTTGATGGTGTAGAAAGTTTCCCGGGTGGTGCTAAATGGGCAACTACTTCGCAGGCTTGTATTGGTATAAAGGCATATAGTTCCTGTATTGCCAACTGTGTTAGGAAAAAAAGTTTGATGGTGTAGGTCGCTTATAGAGCAAGGAAAATTTGTAGTTTCTATCCAAGAACGTAACTGTGAAAGCAATAAATTATGTTTATATTTTCGGAGAATATTTACCTACTTGTTAGCCGATTTATGTGTTTAGTAAGCTAGAAGTATTTCTTATCATACTTAACCCATTAACGCCCAAATTATTTTATTTTGACGCACTGACATATAATTCATAAATTGGGTGTATTTTACCATCAACACGAATATTATTATTTTATGAATACGTACCTTAGTTTTTTTTTTTAAATGCTGATCTAAAAATAGATCACTGGGCGTTCGGAGGATATATTTTAGCAAATACACAACAATCATTAGTACTTCAATAATGTGGTAAAATCGAACCAAATAGATAAAAACTAATATATTTTCTTTTAGAAAACGTTTATTTATGCATAATTTCATAATATTACAGAATGTACTTAGTAAAGTTTAATTATTTTAAAATAATAAAATTTCAATGTTTCTACAGTTTAGTGTGGAATTTGAAGAAACACTTCTTGCATTTTACACACTTCTTGCAAGTTTCATCGCACTTTACACGATATGTTAGGGGACTTCCTTGGCACCCTACAAGTCGACAGCGTCTTTTGCCCTTTCTTTGTCATATTGTGATCCCTTTTATAAAAGCGAACATCATGACTGAGATTAGCTTTTGAGGATGAAGGAAAACTGTAAGGTCCACCTTTCAAAACTTTTTTTCCGATTCCCAATTTTAGATATTTCACAGCAACAGCTCTTTGAAAATCTTACATGGGCATAGAATCACCTTTACGAATATTTCTGTGTAGAATGCTTGCATTAACTACAGCCATATCAATCATTCGAGTGAATAGACACCAGTACCATATTTTACCTCTTATTCTCACCAAAAGGAGTTTTATCTTGATTTGTCATTCTTACGTTCATCTGCTTTTGAAAGAGTACTGTACAAGACCTATCACTAAATCTTCTACATCACTCCAATAATATCTTTCACTTGAAAGAGTAAGATAGCCAAAATATATCAAAAACCCTATAAATATCTTTATATCTTCTTTAGTGATAATTAAATCATGGTCGTTTTTGACATTTTTAGCATAGAAAATAGTCTCATCCACAATTACGTTATATACTTCATCAGAAAAAAGTTTTTCAAAGCAATGATGCAAGATGCATTTGCAAGATCATTTTCCATTGCCAAAATATTATTCTTATACTTTTCCCCTAATTCCGACCATTTGGTATAATTCGGGGTTTTATTTTCAAACAATTTTTGGCTTTTCTGTTTTTAAAATTTTAGGCTTCCTCTCAAACGTTGAAGGTAAATCTATTTAATCACACTCATATTTTGATATTACTTCTATTTTACCAACAATATCATTTACAAATGGAGCATGTAACTTATCATCTATTTTCTCTTCATCTGTCAGTTCATCTACATCAGTGGATATGGCAATAATATCCTCTTTAATTTGTTCAGAAAACAGATAATCAACTGCATCCTGAAAGCTATTAAATACTTTTCAACTCATATTTTTTATCTAAAGGTGAAAACACGTAATATTACCAGGGTCAGAAAAAAAAACGCCCGAACGCCCAGTGATCTATTTCTAGATCAGCAGTATTTTGACACTAATTTTTACTATTTATATTTGTTTTAAGATAACTTCGGTTTATATTCTGATAGCTACATCTATGAAGATATTAAATCGCAAAAAAAACTTTCGCTTATTACTTAGCTGTTTTCAGTGTTTATGCTAAGAAACGTAGAAAAACGGCGGAACGAAAGGGCGATACAAACTTTCTCTTATCGCTTTAGATCAATGATATAAACAAAACAAGAAAACCACTTGTTGGTAAACAGGTGCATGCCTTGTCTTGCCCCCTGTGCAGTATAGAATGTGTGGGGTGGGTTTAAGGTCATCTAAAAGCGAGTTTACCAAGCTATGTTTAGCGATCTAAAAATAGATCACTGGGCGCTAATGGGTTAAATTCGTCAAAGTTTCTATGTATATTACAGTAATATTTTAGAACAGCTAGATAATTCTTCTAACACTTACTTCATAGAAAAGTGTCTGGAATAGCATGACAAACAGAACTGAAGACAAGTTCACCAGCAACATTAACTATCTAAACGAATCTTTGATAAAACTGTAGTTCACTATGGGTTCCTCCTATTTTTAAAACCTTGATGAATCCATGCCCAAATAGAAGCAGATTGTAATAAAATGCAAGGACGATATGAAAAAAATACTTATTATAATATTAAAATAAGACATTTGAATATTAAAAACTCTTTGCTCCGTTAATCAATTTTTTTCCGGCACTGTACATAGTTTCGAACAACTATTCAGAATTTAATTACTATATAATTATTTGTTAATTAGTTGATGATTAACTTCCATTGATATTTAACTTCGCATAGTATGACTTTATCCGGTTTAACAGTCGGATGAATCATATTTAGTATACACTACCACCAAAATGCAAGGCACTTAAATGACATATAACTTAAATTAACCAAGGTATAAAAAGAACAGATGGATATCATACATTGGGTTATTGTTTATAATTGATATTAATATTTAATACGTTTTTGAGTTATCTTACTTAAACATACAGTTAATTATCAATTAATATAGGTAATCTTTTTTGGTAGAAATTTCTACCAAGGAATCTCTTAGTACATGAATGTAATCATGGGTAGAAATTACCTAATTTATAATAAGCGTTATAGAAGTTTTTACAAATAAACTTTAAATATTTTTAATTTATTTATATGGAAATAAGTCTAACACAATAACCATATAAATTGCTGTACCATCAATATGTTAGAATAACTCTGCTATCATTTATAAGATAGTTATTTTCTTAATTAATAATACATTTCAAAAATTTCAAGAATAAATTATGATCCTGCGAGAAAATTGTAACGTTATCTGCAACGTGTTTCTATCAGAAGAACGAGCGCTCTCCCGTGATTAAACTGCTTTGGCGAAAACTATTAATTTTCTACTGGCTATAATTGAAAGCAAAATTAATGTCTGATGACTTCTAATTATTACCGAAGGTGTCATAAAACTTAATGTTGGCTTCAGACAAGTGAGATATTTCAGTTTTAAAAGCTTCTGTAACGTGAGCTTCCTCAACCGAAATATTTCAGTTTTAAATATACTTGTTTTACGGTAGTTTGCTAGCGAATAAATAACCGCTTGTATTTAAAAAAAAGAGGTCATGTTACAAAATGTATAGACTTAATTTTTACTTTTTTCTTGATAGCATTAGTTTAGAATGTTTAGTAGTATAGTTATAATACGGTTAAGATTTCAGATTTGATTCTAGAGTTTTAACAGGTAATGGGTCTTTATTTTCACAATTCTTAAAGTTTTTAAAATATATTTAGAATCTTTGGTTGCAAAATTTATGCTAAGAATGGATGCAAAATTATCTAAGGCTAGAAATGAAAGTTTTGAGAAAAATAATTGTTTAGACATATCGTTTCTTTCTAAAAATAGAGATTTGAGTCATTTAAAATCATACCACCTGCATTTAGTTCTATCATGATGATGTTTTCCTCATGTTTCTAAGCTGCAATATACATTAGTTTGATTATCTAAGTATTAATCCTAGTTGTGGATGCATAACACGACACTTGTTAAGAAGAAACCAAACCTTTCTCTAAAAAAATTTCTGATTATGGTGTTTTGACAGCAAGATGATGTTCTCTTCATGAACATTCTTGCAAATAATTCTTCCATTAAAAAGGAAAAATGTTGCAGGGCTTTATTTCTAAGAATAGACATTTGAGTCATTTAAAAACATACCACTAGATTTTATTTCTATCATGATGATGTTTCTATGTGGCAATATTCATTGGTTTGATTAGCTAAGTGTTAATCCTAGTTGTAGATGCATAACACGACACTTGTTAAGAAGAAATCAACACTTTCTCTTAAAAAATTATTATTATGGTCTTTTGACAACCAGGTGATGTTCTCTTCATGTACATTCTTGCAAATAATTCTTTTATTAAAAAGAAAAAATGTTGCAGGCCTTTGGAAAAACTCCAAACTGTAGTTATAACCAAAACAGCAGCCAAAAACGCTGTGAATTCAAATTTCATCAAGAGGATAAGACAGTACACATTGAGCAACATACTCTGGCGCAGATTGGGAAATATGGTTGAACTTTCATGTCTCACGGTCCGAATCTGACATCTTCAGATTTCTATTTGTTTGATAGATTAAAAAATACTCTACATAGCATATCATCCTACAGCAGAATGCTTTTCAATGTTCTGCAACAAGTTTTCAGATAATTAAAAATATTCTACCTCAAATACATTTATTATATCAGCCTTTACTTTTTCACAATATTACTGCCATTGTGTGGTACACATATACAAGTAAAAAAGTATACATATTTTTATCTTAAACAATAAAGAGTCAAAATATTTAATAAAATAATGTTTAAAACAATGAATTTAGGAAAATGGTTTTATTAAAACCGGAGGATTGACATAGGATTTACAGTTTTGTTAATTACTTTGTGAAATATTTCAGAAACATTACCACGATGATGAAATAGGAATAGTCGTTTTGACCCAAACATTAAAAGAAAGGAAATATTTTAGTACTTTTTGGACTTATCTGTGTCCTGGTGGTGCAAAATAAACATTCTTTTATCAGTTGTTCCGACATTGGTTTCATCACCATTATTTATATTATGCCTATTTCAAAAAGGTACATTTATGCCTATTTTCTTTAGTAGATTTAAATTATTTTAGATTTTTTTAGTAGATGTAGATTTTTTTTAGTTAATTTCGCAGGTCACGAATGTTCTGCAACGAAGCCTATTGTTCTGCGACATGTGTCGCACATTTTGACACATTCTGCTTTGGGTGCATATCATTTGATGAAATTTAGCTGAAAGACATATTTGTCCAGAAGGATATTGGATGCACTGAATGATCAAGATGCAAAAACAATGGTTAAAAGATCATGTATGAAAAATTTCATATTTGTGATACATCAGTAATTAAAAGAAATTATAAGGGACTGCACATTAAGTTAAAACCAAATCTTATACATTAAATCCTATGTATAAATGCATGTATGAATGTAGGTATATTATTGAAAAACAGTGAAAGAATTTTAAAATTCATATTTCCTTTACGAAATTTACAATTTAAAAACCAAAATATTTCTTTTGTTATTCATAAATACTATGAAAACTTATAGTACCTGTATTTTGAGATACATTTTAAATTAATAATTTCTTTTTCTAAAATTTGGAGACATTTCTCATTTTTAAAAAAGAAATAAAAAAGTACCATTATAATATTTTATAAATAATCTAAGAGCACCGCCAATGCTAAGAGTGAAATTTAAATCACCACCGACTAAAACAATTTAAAAAATAATATTAAGTGAAACTGATAATGTTCAGAAAAGTTGCTTTTTAAGAATAAATTTATTTGATAAAATACAGTAAATACTAAAAGGAAATTAAAATCTTGTAGAAATTAATCGTAAACACTGTTGTAGTTCCAGCATTATGATAAATACATATATTTTGTGTGAAACCTTATCGTACTCTAACCTGTACGTGATGAAAAAGTAAAGTAATCAGTTTACTATTCCTTTTCCTAATGAAAAATGAGATAATTTCTCGTGTGATATCGAAAAACTCATAACACAGTAAAAGTATTATTACTCGACACACTGTATGTTGGAAAAGCAACGGAATCAGTATACTATTCCTTTTCCATATGAAAAATGAGCGGATTTCTCGTATGATATCGAAAAACTCATAACATAGTAAAAGCCTTATTACTCGTCACTCTGCAAGTGTTGGAAAAGCAACAGAATCAGTTTAATATTACTTTTCCCGATGAAAATTTAGAGAATTTTTCTCGTGTGATATCGAAAAACTCATAACAAAATAAAGCCTTATTACTCGGCACCCTATAAGTGTTGGAAAAGCAACAGAATCAGTTTACCATTCCTTTTCCCCATTAAAAATGAGCGGATCCTTTGTGTGATATCAAAAAATTCATAACACCATAAAAGCCTTAATACTCGTCACCCTGTAAGTGTTGGAAAAAGAATGGAATAACTTGACTATTCCTTTTCTCGATCAAAAATGAGCGGATTTCTCGTGTGATATCGAAAAACAAATAATACAGTAAAAGTCTTATTACTTGTCAACCTGTAACTGTAGGAAAAGCAATACAATTAGTTTACTATTCCTTTTTCGGATGAAGAATGATAATTTTTCTCCTGTGGTAGTGACCGAGAAAATAGTGAACGATCAAACTAGAAATCGTTCTTATGTTCATATGGAAAAGGAATCATAAACTGAATCCATTCCTTTTTTAACACGTACACGTTACCGTATCATAAAGAATTTAGTTTTAAGTCAAGATTCTAATGTACTTCAATATGAGTTTGAGAATGAGCGTCTTGAGGGAGCAGCTTACTCTATTGGGTGTACGGCTTGCAAGTGCTGCCCTGGGGAAGAATCTATCTCAGACTTAAAGGCGAATAAGAATTTATGATTTAAAAAAATATATAATAGTGAAAAAATTAAATTAAAATAAATAAGTAAATAATAATGAAAAAAATTAAATTAAAATAAATAAGTAAATAAATAAAAAATAAAAACAAAATAAAAGAAATTAAACTGATATTACTTTAGATGTTAATAGCAGAGGAAACGCTGATTCGGTATGAAATCTTCTGAGATACGTTCTATTTATATGATGGGTATAACAGTGTGAGTACAACGCTATAGTAACAAAGGAGTAAGAAGAATACATACCAATTATAATAATAAAAAAATTATCAATTATCAACTAATAATATCTAAATCAAATAGCAAGTAGGGTACTATATGTATTTCTAAATAATACTAACGCCTGGGAATGATTTTAGTAACTTCGGGGTTGGTTAACTTAGACTTATCACCATGAATTAGAGATTATTGAAATACGATATATATATATATATATACATACATATATATACATATATATATATATTATATAATGCCATTTAATATATAAATGGTAACTATATGATTTCTATAATTAAATATGCAAGAGGCTATAGATATCTATATATATGTATATTCAGAATTTAAATGTGGCATTAATAAATTTGTCTTCCAATTATCTAGAACTTATGTATTTTAATGTAGATATATATCTTGAAATGTGTTATTATGGTGCATTATAAAAAAAAGAAAATAAAGTTAAATAAATTACATACGTATTGTTACTGAAAAAAAGTAGTGAATGCAGTAGCTTTGAGTTTAAGAAAGATAAGTTCAGAGATAAAATTAAATATCCCTGAGACGTGAAAAATGGAACGTGTTAAAAAATAAACCACAAATTTTTCATTTTCAGATAAGTATATTTTTTTGGTGCGAAAGGGATAATTGACATATTTTTCTTAAACATAGCCGGAGTTGTGACAAGAATTTCTATTTTTAATGCATGACCTTTGTGTGGTTAATTTATCAGCTTTCCTCGAAGATGGCGATTCATTTGCCCTAATGTGACACTTAAAATAGCTTATGTTGATTGCTAGACGAAGATTTTCTGCAAAAGTAATGAACCGTGAGGTTTGCTAATCTAAAAATATACTATATATAGATTTTGTATTGTTTTTTTCCTATTAGAGGAATACAAAATAAAATGAAAGAAAGTAATCTAACGTTTAAAGGAAATTTCGCTTGGAAGGAAGGAGAAAATAAATGTATTTAACGGGATGGTGGATGTTACAAAACTGTTTTAGATATCAATAACTTACTATTTGTTCAATTTTAAAGGTCTCATTGAATACTAAAGTATAAGTAAAGAGTATATAAAGTAAAGAGTATTACTAAAAATCACTTTATAAAAGTGATTTTTCTCAGAAATCTCAAAAAGTTATGTAAGCATTGAAATTCATTTTTTTTTTAAATATTTTGTTGATATATAATTTTTTGTTGATAAAATAATCTTTGCGCTTGGATTTTAAGTTTTTTTTTCTGAATCCTGACTTTATATCTCATAAAAAATATCTTTTGAATATTTTTGCGTATCGTCTTGTTGATGGATTGAACAGTGAATCTACAGGAAATACCTGCCGTTGAATTTTTATGAAAATTAAGGTCTTTTATAAATTTAAACTGGGTTTTAATAGTGTAGATAAAATCAATATTTAAAAGTGATATCCAGATTTATTTAAATGTATATTGGAAGTGTTGGGTAAGAATATTTTGTAGATATCTATTTAAAATTAAATCGTAAATATCATTGGAAATAATTAAGAAAATTTCATAAGAAATTTTCAAAAACATTACCTAATTTTAAAAGTCATTTTAATGTGCTTAAATTACTCATACATTCATTAATATTTGTACAATGTTTCATTACTCTACTTTTCTAATTTGCAAAACATACTTTTATCAGCCATCGTTCCTTTAACCCATTATTTCTTAGTGTCTCTTTTTAGAGACAGATAGTGTATAGAATTTTTATGTATTTTCGGAACGAGTTTTTCTGTACAGCAAAGGAAGATAGTATTTCTTTAAACTATCTACCAAATGTTAGAGTATCTGCCATTATTTATGATTCTATCGCTTGAATCGACTTTTGATGATTTTTATGTGTATCAAATAAATATGAAAGGTATATTGATTCAAATAATGACAAACAGTTTTATCTGTTATTAAGCTTCGTATTAAAGTAATGTTTTTACAAGTAATACCAATTAAATCTCTTATGACGAAAGTTAGATTTTACACCTGGCATCCTATGATGTTTAAAAAGGTGTTTTTTTTATTCTGTACATCCCACAATAATTAAGTTTTTAGATATTCGTTAACATATTTTTATCATAAATTACTCGACATTATGGGGTTTAAAGGAAAAGCTTTAACAGCATCCAACATATTTATTAAATAGCTTTCGTGTTTTAGCTTTTCTTTTTTTCGTTTGTGGCATTAACCAATCAACACGAGTGCACGCGTTCGTATCAGACTTCTCTCTGGCATGGGCGTTTGTTGCCGATCAGATTCAATTTGAAGAAGTACAGTGTTCCCTCGCCACTTCACGCTTCATGTTTTGTGGCTTCAGTGCTTCGTGGATTTTTCCAAAATATTCATCAAAAAATAAAAATGAAAAAATATAACCATGTCAGCAGCCATGTTGCGGAAAGAAGCGTTGTTTCATGTTGATGAGAGAGAAGGATGCCTGCGTGTCAAACAAGAGTTGAGATGAGTTGACTCACAGTACATAACACGGGCTCTGGAGATGACAAAGTGTGCAAGTGAGGAAGAAAATGAAGACGAAGATGAAAAATAAACTGAAAGTGGCCTTACCCTGAAGAATCTGCTACAATTGTCCAACAGGGCAAGACGTTGCACAAGACATTGTCGACAATATGGTACGAGCTGTCGAATTCAGCAATCGCGTTGAAGGGGTTATATCCTTGTACAGGGGAATTTTGAAGGAAAGGGAAAAACAAAAACAATAACTACTCATCCCCATGTTTCTCTCCAAGGTAAAACCCCTGACTCTACCGTCAGCGTCCCCAGCAGAGGAGTCTCCGAGGGAGCCTAAAACTTCTACGAGTCAAGCGAGAACCTCTCCTCCGCCACTAAGAAAAATCTTCGCCTCTCTGAGAAAGGAATGTTGATTAGTATTCATTACTCTATAAGGTTTTGTAACCTTATTAATTAGCAGTGACACGTTTAAGTCAATATCTATTTTGTTGTAATTTTTATCTTAAATGTGTAAAGTATAAATACTGTTTACATATTTAAAACATTCGTGTCCAGCATACACGAAAATTCCTAGGGGCAAATCCAACTTAGCTGTTTTTCAGCTTCCGTGGAAAATTCTGGTCCCCATTAACCCCGAAAAACGAGGAATCACTGTATGCCTTAGTCTAATTATTTCTAGTGTTGAAAAAAACTAAAATTTATAGATAGAACTAAATCATCTCTAACTTTATTTTGTTCTGCTTGGAGTATTCTTGTTCAAACTTTTATATTGAACCAATTTAGAAGCCATTTTTTACGATTGCGGTAATCTGTTTTTGCATAATTTAAAGAATAGAAAGCAAGATAAATTATTTAGATTATTATAGCATTTTTTATAGAATTCGGAAGCGTAATTATTAAAATTAACTATAATAGAAAACTATAATAGGAGTTTATTAAATGTAGTAGTTAATGTTTAAAGCAGCTTTAATTATTAACAACTATTACAACAGGGACCTCAAGATTAGGTTCAATATTAAATTGAGTTCTATGACTAACACAATACTAACATAGACAAATTTTAAGTTTATTAATCATGGACTGAAACAATTATTTCAATGACTCAAATAAATTCTAATTTAAAGTTAAGTGAATGTAAAACATTTTTAGTAGAATTGTACTTAAAGTATTTAAATTCTCTGCTAAGTAAATTCCAAATTAATTCAATTCACCAGCCGATAGAATAATTAATGTAACATTTCAGAGTAAAAAAAATCCTTTTGAATCATATAATGATTAACTGAGAGTTTTATGAATTATTGTTAACTTAAATTTGACTTAATGAATTCAGATACGTGAATAACCACAACAACCTTCTAATCATCGAGTTCGGGGTAGTGATAAAAGCATTTCTGATAATTCCCATGAGATTTTAAAAAAATAACTATAAAGAGAGATACTCGTTAATTACATATTTTAATCTTTGCTTAGACTAGAAATGAGAAAAATTCTTCTCGCTGTTAAATATTAATTTGGTATCTTACACAAAACGTTCAAAGAAATATTTCAGCTAATCTCTTATCACTTTGTTTATCTTGAACTAAAGATTACGGCTACTAAATTTTAATAAGATCCTTTCTTTTGTGCATTCATTTTTTAAATAAAATATAGATTACTTGATAAATAATTTTTCCAACGAAGTATTATATACCGAAGGTTTTTTAAAATTTCTATTTCTAAAACATTTATTTGTAATACACAGTTTAAAAAGATAGAAAAATTGTGATTAATTTAAAACACAAACTGCAATGAAAACACTCATTAAATTTATATTAATAGAGAATTAAATTTAAATTAATAATTTTTGAAGCATTAAAAATTGGCATATAAAATATTTTAAATGAATTGGTGTTTATACACCTATTTTCAAATTAAGATTTGTCTAAAAAACGTATAGTTTCTTTACCTTACACTTTACATCTTTATATTCCTAAAACTTTTTTGTTGGTTTGAAGTAATTAAACACTACTAAATCGCTTCCATTTAGTACAGAGGTCCACGAGTTTGAGACCCGCTCAAGACAAGGATATTTGTAGCCATTCACTATTAGCTTTATAACGTCCAATCAGCTGTTATGTTGAAATATTGAGCACTTGAAATATAATCTTAAACATCGAAAAGACATTTTAACCCTAGAACGCGAACCTTAAGTCCAGGACCTAAAACCGTGATAGTGATCCAGTATTAAATATCAGTTGTCTAACAAGATGTCTTCATTTAAAATTCAATAAATTTATGCTTCAAGTAAGAAAAATAACAGATTAAATAACTTAAACACACATTAAAATAATTATTTTGCTATAAATTCGACGTTACTTGGAATGTAAGTTAAAAATTTTTCTAATTTAGAATTAATGTGAATATAATTTTAAATGTTTCTTAACATATTCTCTGAAACACATTGTTTTATCAGAAAGAATAACCATATTTACTGTGTCAATATATTTTACTAGTTATAAATTTTATTAATCAACATTCTATGCACAACTTATACAATAGTCTTTAACAGAGGTTCCCAAACTCATTGAATATGGAAAATTTTATAAAGGATTCTATCCGTCTTTCAGAGATAAAGAATGCCAGTGGAGCTAATGTCAATATGTTTGCCATTGCCTACTACAAGTTACAATAAAGACGTCGATTCTAAGTACAAACATTCTACATGGGTGACTGTAACCTATTTACCTGACCCACTACCTATGGGTGACCCCCTACTTACCTGATATTGACTTTTTGTAAATGTCTAACTGTAGTGAAGTTCTGTGTTAAAAACTTAAAGTAAAAACATGTTTTAAGTTTTATACATATATTAATGATTTCAACCACGTGTTTAATGCATTTTGACCGTTGATGATTTGTCATCAGTGAAAATGTAAAATTTTATAAAGAACTCTATCCGTCTTTCAGCGATAAGGGCTGCCGACTGGAGCCGAGGTCAATATGTTTGCAATCGCACACTACAAGTTACAATAAAGACGTCGATTCTAATTACAAACAATTTACATGGGTGACTGTAACCATGAAGCGGTAAACTGAAACTTTGGATTGTTACGTACACTTAAATATCGCGCTTCACACAAATCCTGTAAGGTATGACATCATTTCACGTTGCCAAAATTTCATGAAGGTACAATTTATATTATAAGATGGTATAATGTAAGTAAATAGGTACTATCAGTGTATGATGAGATCCACTATCGTGAACCTCCATTTTCATTTCAAGGACCATTATTTTAAAATAGTCCTTATACTTTTTTTAGTTTTACTTTTAACATATATATGTACAATTGTTTATATATTTAAGTTATTAATTTCCAGAAATGTTTTGTAACATCCACCATCCCTTTAAAAGGAGTTGAGTTGTATGAAATTTAAAAATACACTCAGTCCTCTTGGGTTATATTTAACCAAACCCTTAAATCAAAATGAAATTTAGAATTTCAAATGCATAATAGTTTATATTTTTCTGATTATAAGCGAATGAAGTTATTATTCTTAACACAAAGTCCTTCAGAACTTATGTGGCAAATGTATTAGACACCTTGATAAATTCAGCCCCGAGTTTGAAGTGACATTTTGAAGGATTGTGTTCACTACCGATAAAGACTCTTATCATTTTCCCCAGAGATTCATCTTATTACATTTCTTTGATAAAGGAACGATAATAATCGAATAAAAAATTTTATTTAGTTTAAATATCTTATTCGTTTTTTAATATTTTCTTTGTGTTACTATTTTGTGTAATAACGTTTGTTGGATAAAAATAACCTTTGTGTTAAAGGTGAACATATTTTCGTTGTGGCACCATAACAATACAATGAGAGGTTCAAGCATTATATTAAAAAATTCTAGGATTCAGTTTAATTTTGTCATTGTAGAGATTTAATGCATCTGAGTGTTTCTCAGTATTTCAACCGAATTTTCAGCACTTTCCCCTCTTATAATATATATATATATATATATATATATATATATATATATATATATATATATATATATATATATATATATATATATATATATATATATATATAATATATGTATATATATAATATATATATATGTATATATATATGTATATATATATATATATATATATATATATATATATGTATATATATATATATATATATATATATATATATATATATATATATATATATATATATATATATATATATATATATATATATATATATATATATATATATATATATATATATATATATATATATATATACATATATATATAAATATATATATATATATATATATATATATATATATATATATATATATATATATATGTGTGTGTGTGTGTGTGTGTGTGTGTGTGTGTGTGTAAATAATAAAGTGATAAAATATTTTGAATATTTTGTTACTAAACCTACTCTAAGGTTTTAATTAAAAATTTTACAAAATACAAAGAATAAGTAAATTTATATAATAATAATGTATATATATATATATATATATTATATATATGTATATATATGTATATATATATAAGTATATATATATATATATATATATATATGTGTGTGTGTGTGTGTGTGTGTGTGTGTGTGTGTAAATAATAAAGTGATAAAATATTTTGAATATTTTGTTACTAAACCTACTCTAAGGTTTTAATTAAAAATTTTACAAAATACAAAGAATAAGTAAATTTATATAATAATAATGTATATATATGTATATATATGTATATATATATAAGTATATATATATATATATATATATTATATATATATATATATATATATATATATATGTGTGTGTGTGTGTGTGTGTGTGTGTGTGTAAATAATAAAGTGATAAAATATTTTGAATATTTTGTTACTAAACCTACTCTAAGGTTTTAATTAAAAATTTTACAAAATACAAAGAATAAGTAAATTTATTGATATTTGGCATCATCGATGCCTCTCTATTGATGCAAATCTATTCAAAATATTATATATATATATATATAATATATTATATATTTTTAAATATAAATATATATTTTATATATAATATATATATATATCACTGTGTGAGTGTGTGTGTGTGTGTGTGTGTGTAAATTAAAGTGATAAAATATTTTGAATATTTTGTTACTAAACCTACTCTAAGGTTTTAATTAAAAATTTTACAAAATACAAAGAATAAGTAAATTTATTGATATTTGGCATCATCGATGCCTCTCTATTGATGCAAATCTATTCAAAATACTCTAAATTTTCGAGAGGAAATTTTTGTACACTTAACGATAAGAGGTTAAATTTAAAGAAAATTTAGTAATAAATCACTTCGAATTCTGTGCAGGAGTGGGTGATAAATTTTCTGCACTTGAAAGAAGTTCGTACGCTATTGCCCATTTTAACATGCTAACGTTTTTGAATCAGAATTTTTTTGCAGTAACCGATATCAAATGTAGATCTTGGGTAAATATAGAAAAGTAATTCAGTGTCTATTTCTAATATTAAAATTTTCTTCATGGTAACCTTGGCTGTGGAAGAGGAGTCCACGAGAGAAAATAATATTTTTATTTGTTTAGTATGAATAAGTCAGTAAATACAAGCACTACTGATGTAATCCCAATTATAAATGTATTTTAATATGTATTTTAATTATTACTCTGCCTTGAGCATGTTAAGATCAAGGTCAAAACCGTTATATTTCAAAAGTTGAAGAAAAAACAAAATAAGTAGTTAAAATAGTAATACTAGTTAACTTGCATGATTTGCTTATTGAGGTCATATAGAGCTGGGATAATTGGCCTAGAATTTTTCTTTAGATATAAATAAACTATTAAGACAGATAATAGATTTATCAAGAACTAAAATGGTGATCCGTGTATTTTGAAAGAAGTTTACAAAGATACAAGTTACATTTGTTTATAAAAAATATTCAAATCATCGAATTACCATAAGATGTGTAACTGCACAGTTTAAAACTACAAGATGCATGATAACATTCAGTTATCAAGAAAACATCAAAGTAAATAAGGAAATCAGATTGGAACTGTCCAAGAGGATTTCACAATTTGAAGTGGTAATTTGTAGGCACGTCATTTCCAATATTATCAAATAAAAAATAATGATTTTTCTTACATGCAGCTTGGCGAACATATATTAAATGGGCGTATTTACCCATTACAAATTTAGAATTACATCAATATTGGATAAAGAACAGTCGTCAGACCAGAAAAGAAAACAGGAAAAATTCGCAAAATAAAATATAGAGTTTACTGATACAATTATGTTTATGTTCTCATGCTCACCATAGGTTAAGTGAATTAAAACAGAAACAAAGATTTTTTTCCAAAAATTGTCAGTGTAGACATAAAATCGGCTGAAATTAATTTTGAACTATGATTATAATTAAATTAGTTAGTTTGGTTAAAATATCGTTATATATATTATTTACATTTCTCTTTAAATGACGTGATCAAGTAACTAAAATCATTAATTCCTTTTATACCGTATACAGTGTGCCTTTAAATGATATAAAATTTGGATGCTTCTAGTACCAAAAATAATTCAATTTAATATTTATATTACTTATTTACTTATTAATTATTTATATTATACTTATTAATATTTATATTACTTATTTTTTTACTCTGCAGTGTACTTCATTGTCACGGGGGACGATGATATTGATGCAAAATTAAGAATATTTAATTTGTCCTCTGATTAATATTTTTAATTTTTGATAAGTGCTTCGATTCTTTTTAAATAATTTAGTGGAAATCGTGGCTTCATTATCGTAGCTTATTAGCGCAATGCAAAAATTTATTGCCAAATAAAGTGATTAATCTACATATCAGAATTTATGGGAACCAAACGTGATATAAGGTTAAGTCTCGTCACATAAAAAATCGTAGAATTTATCATCATTCCACAGTCAGAAATATTCAGGGCAAAAATATTCAGGTACATTTTTCTAATTGGGATTGTCTATTGGTAATAAACTATCATATTCATCAACATTACTCAGAATGCGAGGTTTATTTAATATTTTTACTACTTTTATTTATTACAGTAATTTTAAAACTAAGTTTGGAAACTGTAAAGGGATAAGTTGTAAGCCTGTAAAGGGATAAGTTGTTTTAAGAATGCATTGATAATAAATGAGTTTCAGGAATATTTTCGTGCATTATTTAAAATAACCTTGCTGGAAAATAGGCTCAAATGAGAGCTGATTAAGATCATGATTTCTTCAGGATCACATTTATTTATAAGTATTTAATATACATTTATACTAATAAATAATGATATCTAATATTTATATAATATTTTCTAGTAATCATTTCTGATAATTTCCCTAGTGTATTTAATAGCAAAATACATTTTATTAATAGTAAAATACATTTTATTAATAATAAAATACATTTTAGTATATCTATAACTCATAATACTTTCATGAATTTTAATTGTAAATAAAATGTTTAATAAGTCTTAAAAATTTCATGTGGTATAGAAAAAAGTTCAATAAATATACAATTACTTTTTGTTTGAACATAGAATAATCAAATATGTTTGGAAAGACTATTAAATATCAAGCAGTGCCTTTCAAATTAATGTGTTTTTTGCAGCTCTTAATTAATTTTCCTTTTACACAAAATCACAGTAATATTAAACATTAGCACTACATCAGGCTCATCCAATATGCATGAATTATACAGGAACAGAATATTTTATGAGAATAAGTAAAATATTTTAGTATCACTTTACAAATTATTTAGTATCCCATTTCTATGAATTAATTTTATCTTTATAATAGAAAAACATGTCAGATAAAATAACAGAACCTTAAATGATTAACGTGAAATGTATGCAAGATAAAGCATTGAATATAGTTCTTTTTCTTTTAATCTCACATTATTATGTGTACTCCACTATCATTGTTGTTTTTAAGAAATTTTTTATATGATTTTTATGAATTAAAACAATGATAGGTACTATATTATAAATCTTATCCTATATAAGTATTTTAAACAACAAATTTTTAGCTATTTGTAATTGACTTATTTAATAAAAATCACGTTAAGAAACACACCATTTCCAAGAAACAGTATATTCATACTGAATTTAAAGGGACAAGAAATCTTTAAAATGACAGATTTTAACAAAAATGTGAAATGATTTTTTCTGAAAAACTCTAGTTATAAGATTCATTAGAAAACAACATTTCTCGAATAATCTGATTATTTTAGTGTCCTAGTTTTTTTCTAATAATACACCCTTATTTGAAACATTTACAAAAACATTTTGAAGATAGAAGATTTTTATATTGAGTTAGTGAATTTTGAAATGTTCCAGGTGCATTACTTTTATGTATTTTTTATTCAAAATTGTATATCTTCCCTATTAACCAATTTTCTTTAAACAGTTTATGCTATTCAAAGTCACAACGTATTTTCTATAGTTACAGGTGATTTAATACCGTAAAAGTGTAACAACAGTTGCTAAAACAAAATATAATTTTAAATAATTATCTTAAATAGTATTTATCTAAGTGAAAATTGATACCCAGTTTTCTATGTATATAATTTCTAAAAATAAAGTGAATAAAAATATAAAAGCAACTGGTTAGTACACAGTGCACTAGGAATATTTTTAAGGTGTTGGAGTATATTCTATTGGAGAACTCTATTGTTATCAGACTCGTATTTTAATCAAAATTTTCATTTATAATACATTTTTGTACCTTATACATTTTTTGTAACAACATTATATATTCTTATTATATAAATATCGGGAATAAAATTCGGGAATAAAAAAATTAAATTAGATGTTCTTTATCCCCCTAAAGGGTGATAAAAAACTTTTATCCAATTCTCTGTTAGTTTAGTGACGATGTTATACATGTACGTCAAAGTCTTTATTTTAGAATTATCCCAATTTGAATACGTTGCACTATTGAAGTATATAAAAAGAGTTTTAATATTTATTGAAATGTATTCCTTTATTATGATTAAAACGACATGATAGGTTAAGATATGATTGCTTATGTATAATTAATTAATGGCCAGAAAAATATGAATGACAATGTTTTCTATATATGGAAAACATGAATGCCTTCACAAGAGAAAGTACATCAGTACTAATTATATTTATGTCTGTGGGACATGAATAGCACTTACTGATCATTAAAACAATATTTTGCTTCAATTTCTGCAATTCCGAAATAGTGAAGTTTTGTAACATACACATATAGCTAAAATCAGTTTAAATTCCTTATTCTCCATTTAACATTGTGAATAAATAGTTATTTCATACTCTATGCCCACACTTTCCTGATTTAATCATATTTTCTTATCGAGTATTTGGAAGAGGGTAATTTTAAAATGAGTATTAATAAAAGAGAATTTCTTGTAAATTATAAGTAAATAATTCTGTACAGACAGATTTAAAACAAGAAAACATTAAAGCGAAAGTAAATATTCTTGTTACCTCGAAGGCAACTTCTTTGACATTTCGACTATATCTGTAACAGATAAATTATGTTTCGTATAGAGGAAGGAAATTTCTGATTTTATTTGGAAGACGACCGTATTTTGTCGAGAATATCACTCTCTGTTTCAACAATTCTTTTATTGGTCTTCAGAACATTCGTTTGAGGGAAGCGTGAATTGAAATTCAGATTTCCACAATAAAAGATGATATAAGTTTAAAACCTTCAAAGACATCAAAATTCTGATTTTCTTCACAATGCCACTGTATTCTGTCGAGTATATCATTTCTTGTTATGATCACTGTTTTCTTAGTCTTAACGACATTGAGGACTTTGGGGGAAGAGTAAATTGCAATTTAGACTGCCACAATAACAGATGATCTAGGTTTAAAACCTTCAAAGACATAGCAATTCTGATTTTGTTCACGACGTCACTGTATTCTGTCCAGTATATTATTTCTTGTTATGACCACTGTTTCCTTAGTCTTAAGGACATTTTGGACTTTGGGGAAGCCTGAATTGCAATTCAGACTGCCACAATAACAGATGATCTAGGTTTAAAACCTTCAAAGACATAGCAATTCTGATTTTGTTCACAATGTCACTGTATTCTGTCGAGTATATCATTTCTTGTTATGATCACTGTTTTCTTAGTCTTAACGACATTCGCTGAAAAGGAGTTTACTTGATCATTCAAACTCTCTATAACCTGTAATTTTTTTAAAATCTAATTTGGAAGACGGCTGTAATCTGCGAGTTTATTTCCCCTTGTTAAAAGCACTCTTTCCTTAATCTTGGTGATAATGAGCTTATCATTTTAATTTACTCTGGATGTAACTCAAGTCTTTTGAAGATCAGCTTCATCTCAACCTCGGTGGACTTTTGTACCATATTTCCATAATTGATCACTGTATATATTTTCTTTTTACATTCTCGTATGCAATCAGTTGTACAAAAATTGTATTACCCTTTCGAATAATTCATAGTCATCATAACGAATAAGTGTTCTGAATTTATAAAGGCTAACAAATTGTTATTTTGAGAAATCTTCTCCGTACCAAAATTGTGTAAATGAAAAAGCAAGTACAAGAATCAGTTATTCAAATCTTAATAACTATCTTTACCATGGCCTGAAGTTGCTCTAAATAGAAGAGGGGGGAGCATGTAAATGAGTCTTGCATCTTTCTCACCACCCTTCCCGAGGGAAGAAACTGTTTAGACTACGAAATATCTCCTTTATATATTTTGCATTATTGTTTGTATACCTTATTCGTAGGTCGTTCAAATTTTCAACTATGGATGATATTCGAAAATGAATATGTTATTTTCTTAAAATGTTTTAACATAGTCTGATTGAAAAAAATAAAAGAATTTAGATTGTAAATATAAGATCAGCTTATAAAAGGCAGATATTACAAGAATGGAAAATCTGAGTTGTTTCGCAATTCATCAAGTTTTTTCTTCACTTCAGATCTTTCAAAGGGAGATAAGTTATTTGTTGGAAATGCAATAAACTTGCTTTTTCGCAATTTGGTCTTGAATGCCTTGAATTCTTACGAGAATAACTTTTAAGTGTCGTCAAAATTACAATTACTATGCAATGCTTACAATTACTAATCTCGCTGGAAAGTTCTGGTGCAATAGACGTCTGGTCATAGTTCCCTTGTTTTGCAGAACCCTTCAGAAGCTACCCTAAAGGTGAATTAATTCATTCAATCTTGCTCGAGATGGCCTTATGTTTAGCAGACGAATTTCGTACCAGGTATCCCTCTTAAAATATCTTCATGTATTACAGAGAAAGCGGAAAATAAATATGTGTGGGTCTTAAAAACTTGAGAGTTCTGTGTTGGAATAAAGAACAGATTAAATAGGGAATAAAAATCAGTGAATCCGTAATGACATCAGAATTAATCTTACACTCGTTAAGTTAGTTGACCCGTCGTGACATGTCGATATAGTCCAACCGTTTCTATGCCAAACCTATTTTTGTTTATTATCTAATAGCTGGTTTCTTTCTTATCTTGATATCCAACAAATAGATTGAAATGATGATATACCTGAACTAACCCTAGTTTGTTGGAAGATTTTATGAAATTCTCAGACTTCGCAAAAAGCGTAGATTGAAGGTGACCATCTACATTTTACCCAAATCTTTGGATATATGGTACTGAGTAAAGATTTCAAGGAATATTAAGTGGATTTTGAGGTGAAAGAGTTAATTGAAATTTAATTGCATAATAAGTTTAATTGTAGGTTTTAAAAAACTATCTTTTTTATTACTAAAAATCTTTATTTAACTAGAAATTGTTTTTCGTCGATTAATGTTTAACGTATATACAACGCATAGCGATATTTTCAAACAAATCTTTCAGGCAACATCTGGTAATTATTTTTTTATTTAATTGAAATAGATACTTCCTGATAAGGCAAAATATGTGATAACAGATGCATAGAAATCCTAAAGGTAAAACATATTCACTATTATTAAAATGTGATACATTTTCTATATCCTTCTAAAGCAAATTTAATAGTAATATTTAATTAACCTATTTTATCTAACTATAAAAGTTACTAAATGTCAAATATCTAGAGACACTTTCTATTCTTTTAAATGAACTCTAGAATTTTCTGCGGGGAAATAGCTACGAAACTATTGAATACATAAGCAATTCTATATCTAAGCCATCAGCATTTTTTCTTTATAATTTGCGTCCATTTCATGCTTCCTGTCTTAAAGTAGGTGCCTAAATTTTGAATTTGAAAAGCCTTACTACAGATAACAAATGATTAATGTGAAGAAAAGGTCGAAAGCTATCCTTTCTCAAGGAATTGAATATTTCAAGGAGTCTACAATAAATATAGTTTAAACAAATAGATTATCACATTGGACTCATCTTAACTCTGCAAATAAAGTCACCTCTTAAGGTACCTCCGATGTAATTACAAACCTACATTATCTGTTATCTTTTCATATTACATTATCGAAACTATCGGATTTATCTTTATGGGGATATATTGAGTCCTGTAATCTAGAGTATTTGGATATTGCGCACCGCTATCTTTTCCCCTGAAGCTGTTTATCTAGAGAGTTTGACAGCTTTAGAGCAAAAGATGAGCTTCTGAGAGACTCGGTATCTAATATCCTGTGCCATGGGAAATCAATTTACAGAACTTATGGGACTATACAGAATTCCATTACCAGGCTAATTCCAGCGAACGTTAGCGGTTATGTAATTATTGACAGCGAATACATATTTCCTTAAGGTTCATTAATATTTACGTACTTTAATAATCAGTTTTACAGCCATTTTTAATGCATTATTCACATAGGTTTGACTAGTGTATTGACAGAACAATTTTGAAAAATTGATAAAATGGTTTCAAGGCAAATGTAATCAAGTGCCGATACACATCTAATGTTTTATTCATTTATATATCACATACGATACACAATAATTTAAATGCATAAAAGCCTGTATATACAACATAGTTCACTGTGTATCACATGTAGAGTATAAGAATATAAAGTATTGATACAGGGAAAAGGTTAATAGTTTTAGCGAACCCCAATTTAAAGAATATTGAATAATATATTTTTCATTTATAAAATGTGGAATTTAATATAATGCTTTGTAAGTTTGCATGTTCAATTTTCTGTTACATATGTCAAATAGCATCTATTCTGCCAAAATTTAACTAATTTTACCGGTCTACCAAAATCTGTATATTTTGTGCCCGTATTTGATAATTATAACAACACTGTTACATTATGTCTTAGATATTATAATTTACAATAAATGAAATGCTTAGAACAAAATACCAATTAAAACTACTACTCAAAAACCAACTCCAGTTATTATAATATGTAGTTAATCATTTATGATGTTTTTGACTCGAATATAACCATCAAAAAGTAAAATTAACCAAATTATTTCAATAGGATTCATTTATGCTCTTTTAAACATAACTTAAACCAAAATAAAGTTTTTTTTCTTTTTTTTCTGATGGCTTAATAAGAATAATTACCCTTTAAAACAAAATTATTACTTAGAATTTTAATATATACTAGCATATAGCATGTCATATGACGGGATCAGTAAAATTTTTAATTTTCCAGAATTGTAAAGTACCCTATGAGACAGGTAAAAAAAAATATTTGATTTTTGGATGAGAATTATCTGGTACACGCTCAATAATTTGTTTATCTTCATACTTCTCTAAAGTCTCCCGATACTGTGAATGCAATATAGAATCACGTTAGTTCATTTAGAAAGTAATTCAAAGTTTTCTTAGCTACTTCGAAATTATCGTTAAGTTCTTCCCAATTTTTTTGCCACATTAATTAATGGAAGTAAAAGAATGTAACTATCATTTCCACTACACCCTGGAGATAGACAGAATTTGTTGTAAATACCGATGATGCAATTTTCATTGCAACCAAAAATAATCGATGATTAAATTTAAAATTATCAAAATTATCACATGTGTACTTAATCTATTATTTAATCCAAATATAAAGAAAAATATTTACGTAATATCTAAGTTCAGTGATAAAACGTACGGACATAATGCAGACGATATTTAAATAATTTTAAATAAGAAATAATTATATGAGATGGTTAAAGGAATGATGTAATAATGCTAGAGACAAAATGTTATTTTTACCGATTTATTATGTGATAAATTGATAAATTTAATCGTCTGCTCTTAACCGGGGAAAATAGGGCTTGAAATTATGTCATTAAACACTCGAAAAGTGAGGAAAGAGTGGATTTGAAACGTTTTAATAACAATGGTTATTTTTTTGCTGTGATAGGAAGTATATTTATACCAATTTATTTTACAATTGGATCTATAGTTTAGAAGAAGATAAACTTTACTCGCTTTGAATTTTGCTAACCCTAACTCATCAAGAATCCAATATGGATGCCTCTATCCATTCCAGGTCCAACCGCTTCATAAATTCAGATGGACAGATAACTAATGATATTATTATATAGGGGATTTGAAAGAAAAAATGAGATAGTAAAGAACTGTACCTATATTGAAAACACAGTAATTCTATCTATAAAGACTTAAACTTCCATAAAAACACAAAATTGTATCTTGACCTTAAATTCTACTCTAACCCAAGGATAACAACTAATCAGGTAGGCTTTGCCTTTTGGTGGATAGAATTGAAGTGCCACTATGAATGTCTGTAGCCGTTCGAAAATGCTAACTGTAGCACTCAGAAGCAACCAACCTGTCCAAATATCTCATTTTAAAGTTGTGAAGTCAGTATAACTAGATAAATAAAATTGTTGAAATAGAAATTTTTAAAATTTCTTAAATTTTTTTAGATCGTAACACTATATTTTTTAATAATTTTGTCTTATTACAACTAAAAATGTATATTGAGATTGTTTCTATATTGTTTTATATATTGTTTATATTTGTTAAGGTAGTCTAAGTATATTATTTTGTTTGTTGAATTTTCACGAAAAATGTAGACTCTAAAAAAATTATAATTTTCATAGGAATTTTTTTTCAAAATTTTATTTATAAACTTATTCTTTTTAAAAAAAATTAACACACTTAATTTAGTTAAAATTTTGCATATGAGTAAAATGTTTAAAAAGTGCATAATTTACAAAACGCTTTGTAATTTCCACTCTCTGAAAGAATGATATGAATTCTCTTATTTTGACGATGAATTCGCAAAATTAATATATTAATAATAGTTTAACGTTTTATTTTGATATAAATATCTGCTATTGAAATTATAGAAATCTTTGATCCATAATGTTATCATCATCCTTTTATAATCTACCAAAGTTAAATATTAGCTTTACATTATCTTGCTGAAGATAAAACAAAAGAATGCATGTTTTCAATCAATCATGTTAAGGAGTGACGTAAACAAACTCTTCCCTTTATTTATTTTTAAAAATATATAACTAGTTTTCTAATTGAAGCTTGACAAAGTTTTTTTATAAAAGTAGGGAAAAGTTTAAAACTCTGAACTAAAATTTTAAGACAGGGGCTCATTATCATAATGGAGTTGTTTGTAGTTTTTGGTTTCATTAAGAAAAGTTTTCAAGAGAAAAAATTATTTATCCCGCTTGTAATCTATAGTTTGAGAACTTTCATCTAATTACGTTTTTTACGAAGTTAAAGAGCTAAATACTCAGAAATTGTTTACATCATTCGGTGCTATTTAATCAGGAAAATATGAAAATTGTTGGAAATACATTTTTATGTTATATATGTACAGATGCATTATAGATGCCGTGTTTTTTTGTCGCCAAGTTTGGCGATTTTTTTTTTTTTTTGCGATTTTATGGGGCGATGAGTGGGTTGGAGTGTTTGCTCTGACTTTGGTGGTGGGGTATGGCAGCTATCTATAGTTTGAGAGTTTTAATCTGGTTACGTTTATTACGAAGTTAAAGTGCTAAATATTCAAAAATTGTTTACATCATTCGGTGTTATTTAAACAGGAAAATATGAAAATTGTAGGAAATACATTTTTATATTATATATGTACAGATGCATTATTGACGCAGTGTTTTTTGTCTCCAAATTTGGCTATTTTATGGGGCGATGAGTGGGGCTGGTGTGTTTGCCTTAACTTTGGTGGCGGGGTATGGCAGCTCTAATGTGTTCTTGCACTTCATTGGGGCACGTAATTTCTGACGTCAGTACCGGCACTATTAAAAAAAAATTGTAGGAAATACATTTTTGTATTACATATAAACAGATGCATTATAGATGCCGTGTTTTTTATCGCCAATTTGTCTATTTTTTGGCGATTTTATGGGGATATGATATGGGGATATAGTTTGAGAGTTTTAATCTAGTTACGTTTTTAACGAAGAGCTAAATACTCAGAAATTGTTTATATCATTCGGTGTTATTTAATCAGGAAAATATGAAAATTGTAGGAAATACATTTTTATATTATATATGTACAGATGCATTATAGACGCCGTGTTTTTTGTCGCCAAATTTGGCGATTTTTTGGGGCGATGAGTGGGTTGGTGTGTTTGCCCTGACTTTGGTGGCGGGATATGGCAGCTCTAATGTGTTCTTGTACCCCATTGGGGCACGTGATTTCTGACGTCAGTATTCGGCACTATTCCAGAAAACTGTAGGAAATACATTTTTATATTACATATGTACAGATGCATTATAGACGCCGTGTTTCTTTGTCGCCAAATTGGCAATTTTTTTTTCGATTTTATGGGGCGATGATTGAGTTGGTGTGTTTGCTCCGACTTTGGAGGCGGGGTATAGAAGCTATCTATAGTTTGAGAGTTTTAATCTAGTTACGTTTATTACGAAGTTAAAAGGCTAAATATTCAGAAACTGTTTACATCATTCGGTGTTATTTAAACAGGAAAATATGAAAATTGTAGGAAATACATTTTTATATTATATATGTACAGATGCATTATAGATGCCGTGTTTTTTATCGCCAAATTGGCAATTTTTTTTTCGATTTTATGGGGCGATGATTGGGTTGGTGTGTTTACCCTGAGATATAGTTTGAGAGTTTTAATCTAGTTACGTTTTTAACGAAGTTAAAGAGCTAAATACTCAGAAATTGTTTATATCATTCGGTGTTATTTAATCAGGAAAATATGAAAATTGTAGGAAATACATTTTTATATTATATATGTACAGATGCATTATAGACGCCGTGTTTTTTGTCGCCAAATTTGGTGATTTTTTGGGGCGATGATTGGGTTGGTGTGTTTACCCTGACTTTGCTTGCGGGGTAAGGCCAGCTATCTATAGTTTGAGAGTTTTAATCTAGTTACGTTTTTAACGAAGTTAAAGAACTAAATACTCAGAAATTGTTTACATCATTCGGTGTTGTTTAATCTGGAAAATATGAAAATTTTAAGAAATACATTTTTATATTATATATGTACTAGGTGCATTATATAGACGTCGTTTTTTTTTTTTTGTCGCCAGATTTGGCAATTTTTTTGGCGATTTTATAGGGCGATGAGTGGGTTGTTTTTGCCTTGATTTGGTGGCGGGATATGGCAGCTCTAATGTGTTCTTGTACCCCATTGGGGCACGTGATTTCTGACGTCAGTATTCGGCATTATTCCAGAAAATTGTAGGAAATACATTTTTGTATTACATATAAACAGATGCATTATAGACGTTTGTAGTGTTTTGTTGTCGACAAATTTGGCGATTTTATGGGGCGATGAGTGGGGTTGGAGTGTTTGCTCTGACTTTGGTGGTGGGGTATGGCAGCTATCTATAGTTTGAGAGTTTTAATCTGGTTACGTTTATTACGAAGTTAAAGTGCTAAATATTCAGAAATTGTTTACATCATTCGGTGTTATTTAAACAAAAAATATGAAAATTGTAGGAAATACATTTTAATTTTATATTTGTGATAATTTAATTAAAGTAACTGGGAATAAATCAATCCGTTACTATGAAGTAAAACGTCTATATGAAAAACTAAAACATTACGAAAATATGCCTTTACAATAACAAAAAATGTAGTCCATAAACAGATGAACGTGTTATTTGAAATTTTTAAGATTTAGAAATTTTTAGATGCTCATTTTTATAACATCTGAAAACAAATGCGATAGAAATAGGCATTATTTCTATTATGCTCTATTCATAGAATCTAAATGAGTAAGAATTTTTACACATGATGTTATAAAAATTTTGTCATTTAAGTGAAAAAATAGCCATTTAAGTTTCAAATGTCGGCTATATTATTGCAGTAAGTACTATAAATAGATATGAGAATGTATGGGAAAAGGGTGGGGATGGAATAGAATTTTTCCCGTGACTGTTTGAAATTTCTTAATTTTCACAGAACTCGTTTAACTGATAAAACATTAATAATTTATGAAATTGTACAATTAGAAAATCTAATGGATACACATAATAAAACTCCACAAGTCATGTTTTTATGTTTCACTCATCATTCAAGATATAATGAACCTTTTTTTGATAGAGTATAAGATCTCGGGTAGCACATAGACTTGATTTCATCGCAAATTACCTGTTTAAAAAGAAGATATGCTAATTTGAAATTTTAATATAAAGCATTCTTTTGCACTTAAACTAAAAAAGTCCTCGGCATTTCATGCCATTTCATAGAGGATGCTATTACTGTGAAAGAAATAAACTTAAGAATGCCTTAAAACATGCAAGGTAATATTTACCAGTTAATACGAGGGATGGGGCATAAGTCAGGGCAACTATTTTTTTTTTCTTGTAGATATGTGAATGGATCTGAAACTTATATGTGTCGTGTGGAAATTCTACAGGCATGATGTGTATGCAGAACAACAGATGGCTCTGTCATAGCTGGTAGTAGCGCAACGAGGGCTGTGAAATCAGTCAGTTGGTCAGTGTCGTGCAAGATGGAATAACTCGTGTTGAGCAACTCGCTTACATCAAAATAGCCGTTCTCCGAGGGAGAAATGCGATGGGATGTCACAGTGGATTAGTAAAAACCCTTGGGAATAATGCCCTACCATACCGTACAGTATCACGGTGGGTAGTAAACTTTCAGCAAGGACGTGTGTCAACTAGTAATGAGCAACGTTTTGTCATTCTTTTGCATCGTGAAGGCCATATTGACCTGTATACTACCGTAATAAATTAGTGCTTTACGATATTTCAGTGCTATTCATTGTCCACACATGTAGTTAACATCTTGTACTTTAGTCTGTATATGTCATACTTTCAATCCGTACTGGTATCTTCAAGAAAAAAAAAATAGTTGCCGTGACCTTTGTCCCAATCCTCGTATTTGCAGAAATACAGGAAGTTCCCTCTTTAAGGAGCCTAGACTGGATTGTATGCTTCACTGCAATGTGTACAGATATCGAGTTCTACTACCCAATAAACCCGTCTTTTCCAAAATAACACGACCAATAATGTTTCGCTCGCTTTCGACTAAGTTTATTGTAAGGACATCTAAGTAAGGACAATGAACATGACTTATCCTGAGAAATCTTATCTTTTTCTCTTACTAGAAGGACTGAAATAAACAAACTACTGTGTTTGTAAATTGTTAGATATGTACTTATAGGCATCAGGTACATTAAGTATTAGTTTTTCTTCTCAACTAAACTAGGTAGTATGAAATAATATACTCCCCTAGTTTAGGGATATTTATCTTCCGGCAGAATGTTACCGATATGTTGGCTATTTTATTAGGAGAGGAATATATCTGCTAGTGATCGGCAGGATATCTTATATCGATGATGATCTGTACATAGGAGATTTAGGTAGTTGGTTTCATGTAATGATCTTCCAGTTAGCAAATACTTTAACTTATAACTTTACTCCAAAAACCCAATCATAAACTAGAATTCAAAACTAACCCACTTCTTCAAAATTTCTAGAAATAGCTATTGGAGTGGTATTCCTATAATTTTGAGAACTTTCTTTTTACATTATAATTAAACTCATACTAAATACTAAAAGCAAATACGGATAATATTTAAAAGTGTTTGTTTCATTATAACCTTATTTGCTATGATTTCTTTGAGAAAGTATGTGTAATTCATTTAAATAAAAAACTTCAGCTTATTTCTAGCTTAAAAAATAATAAGAAAAAAGGATTTAAAGAAAAGCATAACAGATTGAGGTCACACTCTAGATTAAATATAGAAAGCGCTAATTAATTCTAACGAACGAAAAGCAGACCTTTCGGATGTATAAAAAGAATAGCTGTCAAGAAATTTCTTTTTTCGTATGCTGTCCTGGTTGAGCATTTTTTTTGTTTATGTGAAGAAGAGAATAAAAAATGATTCCACAGAATATAAAAAGAATAAAATTCAAAAAGCGGGCAAAAATTGATGGCTTTAATGCTTTAAGATGCATGAGGGCTTGAATTGATGACATTTAATCGGGATTTCCATTTAGGTCTATTGTGTATTAAATTTATGTTTTATTTTCTTGGTATAAATCAAAAGTAGATTTGTAATATCTCTTTGTGCCATGTAATATTTGAAAGGTCTTATGTCATGGACAAGTGCATACGTGAGTTATTTTTTATTATTTTTTTTCAATACGAAATAGAAATTTGATAATTACAATCAGAAAAACATTGCAGTCATGCAATGATTTGACCTTTAGGATAAGTACAGACATTAATAGATTAAAGTTCAAGCAGAAAAATTGGTTTTGGAAATATGAGTGTATGAACAGAAAACTGGAAATAAAAATAAACTGTAGGGGTGAAATCTGGTACGTTCGTTTTATCACCAATGCAAAAATTGTTTAGATTGACCACCAGAACGTACTGTTTCTAAATACGCGCCTGGTCAGAGCTAATTTTTAGGAATCTCGCTGCTTCTGAATTTTGGGCGAAATCTGTCGACTGAAAGAATATGTGCAACAATGCTTCCTCAAACTGTGAGTAATTACTCACTAGTGGTTTGGGAAAAGAACCAACCACATTTGTGTATGTACACAATCATATTGTGCATGTTAACAATATATATATATATATATATATATATATATATATATATATATATATGTATGTATATATATATATATATATATATATATATATATATGTATGTATGTGTATGTATGTATATATATATATGTATGCATATATATATATATATATATATATATATATGTATATATATATATGTATATGTATGTATATATATATATATATATATATATATATATATATATATATATATATATATATATATATATATTTTTGTATTTTCTTTCTTACACATTTTTCCTAGTCACTTGCCAGTGAAAAAATAAAACCACGGATGATAAAGTGGTTCTATAAAGATTTGGTGTCAAATAGTAGATCTTTGTGTTTAAAAATTTGGGAACCGCTATTATAGAACATTAGGTACAATTAAGCAATGCTTCTCTAGCAATGAAAAAATAAAAAGCAGAGAATTCAGCAAAAGTGGGAATAATCAAAGTTAAATGTATTTTTATCCTATTTTTCTATATACTCAAAAGGTACTTCGTTTGTACAATTAGTAATTTAATAGTTATCTGTGAGAAATAAAATTGGAAATTTTTTTTGAAAGATATCACTTCTATGTAGAAGTAGTATCCCATTAACAAATTGAAAATTTTTTTAAAAATTTTTCTTTAGATGTGTAATTGCATGATAACATTGATTTCTAAGTTAAAATCATATTTCCTTTTGATTAAAACTGCGAGAGTTTAAAAGTTAATATAAATATTTTATTCATATTTCTACTTCAAATGCATTCCCATTTTCAATTTAATCTCCTTAATAATCCTTTTTTTCTGAATAAATAAATAACTAATAACTGAGATTCTTTTAATAATTTTTGCTGTGAGAAAAAAAAGCTACACTCCTTTCGATAAGAAAAAATAGTAAATAAAAAATCAAAAAAATTCCAACTAAAAAGCTTTTTAAGGCTCCGCATGGCTTATTTTCACTTTCTCGTACAGCATCAAGGAATACTCTAAATGTGCAATCCTGATTCCCTCATTTGACTTTTACAAAGTATTCAAAAACGATTCTGACTTTTAAATGGCCCCCGCATCATGAAACATTCAAGAGCCTGTAAAAAAGCCTCTGGAGAAAAACAAACACAAATTTCGTCGTAAAAAGCTTTTCTTTTTTATATATTTACTTTTTACAAGAATTATTAAAGATACTTAAATCTAAGACAGTTCAATGAATTTAATGGCACAGAAAATGGAGAAAAAAATATTGTAATGATGTTTACGTATTTTTCAAATTAAATTAATAATTTAAAACAAGTGAATATTAATCTCTAAAACTTTGAAAACTCCAGTAAATTTGTTTTGTTAAGGTGAGACTTAGATTGAGTACATTATAGAGAAATCTCAGCGCTACTCACACGAGGAAGGTCATAAACCTTGCTCCTGTTTTTACTAAAATTAAAATTTTCAGCAAGTGACATGTAGCAAAATATAAAGCAAGCCGTAAAGACACAACGTGTGTCGAAGTAAGATAAATGACGAAATAAAACACGTGGTTTTCCAATTTTATTCAGTAGTGTCTATTGCTCTAATTTTATGTTTAATCAAAGATTAAAGCAACCTCTACTTGAGGTATTGTTTCCATACAAAACATCAGTCTGCGCTTAATGTACTGAAGTTATTTTTGTATTTCATTTCTGAGACATTATCTCTAGTCCCTTATCGGTGAAAAAATTAAAACCACCGATGATAAAGTGGTTCTATAAAGATTTGGTGTCAAAAAGTAGATCTGTGTGTTTAGAAGTTTCGGAACTCCTATTACAGAACATTATATATAATTGTGCAATGCTTCTCTAGTGGAGAAAAATAAAATGCAGAGATGAAGTCAGCAAAAGAGGGAATAGTTAAAGTTAAATGTCTTTTTATCATT
The DNA here is from genome assembly GCA_032207245.1 of Pardosa pseudoannulata. Lineage (NCBI taxonomy): Eukaryota > Metazoa > Arthropoda > Arachnida > Araneae > Lycosidae > Pardosa > Pardosa pseudoannulata. The sequence goes on along the minus strand of CM063504.1, from coordinate 96,407,545 downwards.
TTTTTCTATATACTCAAAAGGTACTTCGTTGTTCAGTTTGTAATCTATTCATTATCTGTGAGAAATAAAATTGGAAAGTAGTGTCCCATTAACAAATTGTAAATTTAAAAATTTTTTTCTTTAGTTGTATAATTGCAAGATAACTTTGATTTCTAATTTAAAATCATATTTCCATTTGATTAAAATGCGAGAGTTTAAAAGTTAATATTAATATTTTATTCATATTTTTATTTCAAAAGCATTCATGTTTTCAGTTTAATTTCCTTAATAATCCTTTTTTTCTGAATAAATAAATAACTAATAACTGAGATTATTTTAATAATTTTTGCAGAGAAAAAAAAAGCTACACTCCTTTCGATAAGAAAAAATAGTAAATAAAAAATCAATACTTGGAAAATTCCGACTAAAAAGCTTTTTAAGGCTCCGCATGGCGTATTATCACTTTCTCGTACAGCATCAAGGAATACTCTAAATGTGCAATCCTGATCCCCTCATTTGACTTTTTCAAAGTATTCAAAAACGATTCTGACTTTTAAATGGCCCCCGCATCATGAAACATTCAAGAGCCTGTAAAAAAGCCTCTGGAGAAAAAACAAACACAAATTCCGTCGTAAAAAGCTTTCTATTTTATATATTTACTTTTTACAAGAATCATTAAAGATGCTTAAATCTAAGACAGTTCAATGAATTTAATGGCCGAGAAAAAGGAGAAAATATTTTGTAACGGTGTTCACGTATTTTTCAAAATAAATTAAGAATTTAAAACAAGTGAATATTAATCTCTAAAACTCTGCAAACTCCAGTAAATTTAAGCTAGAAAGATCAGAAGATAAGTTCCTTCAAGGTTATATCCTTGTTCCACTTTCTAGTTCATTGGTTGTGGGATATTTTGTCTTCTGTGTAATGAAGACATTTAATTTTATTCAAAGATTTTAACTTGGAATATTTTGCCATTGGTATTATTTAAAATTATTTACATTTATAAATATAAAAAAATACTAATATAAAAAGCAATTTTTATTCCTTATTTAAAAAATAGTTTCAATAAAAATGCACCATGTGCACATTTTTTTTAAGCCTAATATGGATCTTTTTATTTATAGAATACCTTTTAGCATCTATTATAAAATTTATTTGCTATCATACGCCTTTATAGATTATAATAAAAGTTTAAAATAATATTAGTAAAAATATCCACTTTTTTGTCCACAAAATGTCTACCAAAATTTTAGGCACGAAACTAGAAAATTTTTCCTATCGTAATATATTGATTTATATATCGAAAGATAATTTTCAGATGGGATACATAAGTCGAAATTCGCCAGGAGTATTTTAAACAGTCATTAAATAAAATAATGTTTGTTTTCAAAAAATGTTTTGAGTATATAATATTATGGTAATGGAAATACAGTATTTTCAAGCCCATTTTCACACAGGGAAGAAGGATTATTATTATTTCCAACGCAAGGGAAATTGATTTTTAAAGCCCTTACCACTCCTAAGTCGGAAATATTTGTTGGACATTTTATTATGGAGCACTACATAGGCAGCCAAAATTACTCCATAGGACAACACAGACTGTACCTATGTACTTTCCCTTGATGGTCAGCCCGTGCATACACAGCTGTGGAATAAATT
>CM063504.1:96378407-96400907 GCA_032207245.1 Pardosa pseudoannulata | reverse complement strand
GGATATTTGGAAGTACATAAATATGTAAATGAACCAAGAAATATGATTTTACAAAATATAATAGAAGAGCTATTGAAATTTCCATTCATTTATCTCATTGTAAATTAGGGTTTGAATTAAGTTTCGTTGCATCTCTGCAACCAAGTGCATCATTTTTTTTCCAGTTAGGCAATAGTCAAACGATATTTTAAGATTAAATTGACTTTTACATTACCCTTAAAAATCAGTGTAATTTTCTTTAGGTCTATTTGATTGATTCACATTAGTAATTTAAATTAACTATAAAATATAATTGAAATTTCATTTTTCTGTATAATGGAATAACCGACACATTGTTTAAAGGGAGTGATAAAAGAAATTATATAATCATACACGAATAATTTATTTTCAATGACCAGTGGTATATGGTAATTTTCAAAAACCAGATAAACAAATAACAATAGCAACAGATAAATGATTTGTTACAATTTATTAAAATAGCAATAATTTGTGCATGGGGTATGAAGAATTTATTTTAACCCTTTATTTGGCAAAAAAAAATAAACATTCAGAATTGAAACAAATACTGAAATAGGAATGTTTGAGTGTTGCTAACACTCCAAAAACATTTTTTTTTCATAAAGTGTGACTAGTTTAGGAGAATAAATATAAATAATTATATTGAAATTATAATATTTCTTTAACACTTTATTTTTTTAAAGTTTGTATGGCACAGATTACAATACCAAATTAAGGGTTATTGCATAGCAGCTTTAGAGACATTCACAGTATATGAATATACTAATTATTCAATTCTTTCACTCTCGAATGAGTGAATAAACTTAGTTACACTAAGCGAAACTACTTTATGCGTCATTTTAAAAATCCACGTTAGTATGAATTGTTTTTTACTTTTACTTAGCTTTCCCCTTTATTTAGTTTCAGCGTCAGTAACCTCGATAATCGAAACTTTTCGATTTAATTTTCTGATTCAGCCTCATTCTAATTAGTGGTTTAAAGAGTATTTCAGATTCTAATAAGAATCCTTTATAACATTTTTTTCCACGGAAAGAAATAAGGCACACCAGGAAAAAAATTCGTAAAAAGAAAAAGTAAGGAAATTAAAAATACTTAAACCGAGTTAAAAGTGTTTTTATAAGAAATGTTGTAATTTGGGCAATTTAAAATTCAAAGGAAAAGAATAGAAATTTTCGTAAAGCGAAAAAGAATTTATTGCCATCTTAATGGAATTCTTTAGATATTTAAAAGTAGATTCTTAGTGGTGTTTTTAAAATTATATAAGTTTGTATGTTGAATACTTTGTTACGCTGCATGAAAGGTCAAATAGAGGAATTTAAGAAAAACATTAAACATTTTCCTCAGAAAGAAAATTTCTTCTTTTTTTCCTTTCTAAAAATATATAAATTGAATGGAATTATAGCTATTATTATTATAGTTTCTTTAAAATTTAAGTTTGTGATAAAAAAACTACAAATACCCGGTTTGGTTTGGTTTCTCTTATTTTTAAATTTAAATATGTGCCTAAGCAAGTTGAACATTTCTGGAAATCCTTTCTAAATATATAAAATTAATGAAATTACAGACATTATATTTTCTATAATTTTTTTTTATATTTGTCTCAAGAAAGCTGCACACAGTTTTATTTTATATTAAGAACTATAAAAGCAGATTGACGTTAGCTGAAGCCTGGCTGATTGGTTAGAGCGCTGATCATCAGTACCGGAATTCGTGGGTTCGAATCCCCCTAAAGCATGGACGTTCGTAGCCATTCAGAATCGGCTTTAAGCAGTTATCCCTCGTGTGTCATTAGCCCTCGTGTGCAAAGCAGTAGACCTTAGCTCTCCAAACCAAACCATATTGGCGTTATGTGTTTTGATTTCCATTTAGTAATGCATAAATTTGTATTTATATTCAAGACATCAAAACTATTTATTATGATACAATCACAGAAAAAAGCTTTATCTCCCAAATTTTAAGATCATTCTATGCATTATAACTATTTAAATTGCAATTAATATTCACTGAATTACTTTGTTTTTAAGATTAGTATGGTAAAAACACATTACAAAAGTGACATAATTCAGTTACGACCTGAAAGAATATATGTTGTTATAGTGACAGGAAATAAATATTTGTAGAATTCCAGAAACGTAATCAGCAAATCTGTTCTGAGAACAGAAATCTGGAAATGTCGCCAATAGCTAAAACAGATATCTCAGTTGCCTTATATTATCTTTTTGACTAGAATGTCAAGTAGATCAATTTCTTTTCCTTGATTTCTGAGCTAAACTGTTCAAACTTGTTATAAAGAGCTATTACTTCAACAGTTATTTTTTGAAAATGAAAAGAGGTTATGGTTATTAGTTACTACCAATGGGGCGATATACGACCAGTTTCCTTCCTGTGTAAAAAAGGGTGAAATTCTTGGATAAAATCAGATTTCACTCTAAATGAGTTCAGATTTATATTTCAAGTCCCACGATAAACATGCGAACAGTTCCGGCATTTCAGTATTGGAGATGGAAAGTTTTTATCCAACTAAGGGTTTTAGATATTAGCAATCGTTTGGAACTGGCCTAATTAGTCCTTATGTTCCAAAAAACGAAAGGCAAGTCTACAAAAATATCACACAAAGGATAATGTCAAATGCAGCATTGATATCAACAATATTGTTTCTTACAAGAGCAAGGAAATTAGGATTATTATTAGCAATTAGTTAAAAATTACCATATCTCCATCGAATGGAAAGTTTTTATTAGCAAACGAGAGATCTAAATTCATTGCTAGCATGAACAGGGAAGTAAAGAATTTTTTGGGGGAAAATGTCATGGCTTGAAAACTTTAATGAGAATGTTACATTGTTAATATAACATTGTTGTAAATTTTGTTATTGCAGAATCACTTGATTCTATATTACTGGCGTCCATACATCACAGATGTACGAAATTGGAGACGTAAATAATTACAAAAAGGTAAAATAGTAAGAAACTTCATGTAATGTTATAGCATTAATATTACTAATGCAATACGTGTAATGTTACAGACGTCCGTAGCATACTTTAAGCTACACGTGCCCTTGGGTAGTGCTAAATGAGTAACGACTTTATGCAAGATTGGAGCAATGTGTACAGTCTTGGAAGCTTTGTGTATTTTGCACTGGAATTTTGAAGGGATGTCACAGGCAAAGAAGGTATAACTAGAGAATATCTGTACCTTGTTGTCGTTATAACAATTTATAACTACATATTAATTTAATCTTAAGTTAGACTATTATAAAAGTTTGCTATTCATTGAATAATATGACAGCTTTTAATAATATTTACTGCATCAATATAAATTAAGAATAATATTAAAAGCATTAATATAAAATTTATACAAATATTAATAACATTAAAATTAACTATTAGTAACAATAAAAATTTTTTTATTAATGCAAATTTTATATTATAATAATTAAAATATTTACAGATAGTTTATTCTGAAAATAAATTTTCCAGAATATCTAAACTGACATTATAAACAAAACTACAAAAATAAATGAATAATAGTTGTCGTAACATTCTGTGACTTCACAAGCCCTATTAAAGCTGTTTTTCCTTGTACATAAATAGACAAGGAGAAAAAGTAATAAAACAAATTACATGTCTTATACGTCAAATAGATGACGATTGGTCAAAGCTGTACTTAAGCTATGCGTGACGAATTGGTCTGAGGCCTAACATTTTGCATTTGTGTCATAAAATAACGATTCCCCGGGTATTCAAAGCAACAACGTGTTTAAAATCCTAATGTTTATTTTAAATTAACTTTCTAACCAAATGCGAGGATAGCGTTTTACTTTGGATACATAACTATCTCTGCGAGCGTATTTATCGCCATGTGTTACTATAAGTTCAAAAGCAACCAAATTATTAAATTAGGTAAAATTTGGTTCTTTCTTCGGGCTCGTGTTTGGGAATAACACGATAACATAAGGAGCAACTTAAATGAAATTAAACACAGGGGGTTCTCCACCAAAACGTAAATGGATATATAGCTAGAAATATAGGTAGCAATAGGTTAACAACTAGAAATGCTATGAAGTGTATTTTTATGAATAATGTATAGATGGCAGAAACCTTAGTAGTATACCTTTAGTAGTAAGTTTGCTTAACTTTTACCTACAATTTGAAATGGAAATTTCTTCAAATAGCTTAACTTTCAGAGTATATTAATTTCCTACAGGATTTAATAGTAAACCGGGAAGAATCCGGTTTAAAAGATAATTTAAATTTATCCTACGTTTTCAAAGACACCCACTGTAAAAATTTGTTCGTTTGAAAATGACTTCCTTAACACATTGTGTGCTGGTACGTTTCGCAGCGGAATTGTACCGGGAACGGGCGTTTTGTGAGTAAATTTAGTTTCTCAGTTAAATCTCAATAGATCGAAAATTACTTAATTTTTAACCAATTTTTCGTATTTTATATTGAAATAAATAATTGTTGTATTATATAATATTGAAATATATAAATGTTGTAATAGTTATATTCTCTAAAGAATGATGACTATTAAAAAAGTCTGGATGTTTTTAGTTCTATTCGTAATTCTATGTGATAGCAAATATTGAATTTTCAGCTTGATTATACCCAATGCTTTGTCAGCCTTAAGTGAGTTTATACGAAAAGGTAATCCTTATTTTTTAAATTGTAAAGATTTGGGTTTGGAACGTCAAATTTATTTTAACAAATTTATTCACTTTATTTTAGAAGTATTTAGTGAACATAATCATTATATGTCATAATGGAATTATAATGTCAACCAATATTTCGATGATGTCATTGTTTACAAGTGTTCTTTCATTACCGTTTTTAACTCGGAATGCTATAGAAAAAAGAGATTGAAGTTCTTAATTATTTGCATTTACCAAGTAGTACATTTCTTTAGTAAATGGTTTGTAAGGGTAGTAATTTAATTATAATGTCAACCAATTTTCGGTGACGTCATTGTTTACAAGTGCTACTTCATTACCATTTTTAACTCGGAATGTTATAGAAAAAAAGATATTAAATTTCTTAATTATTTGCGTTTATCAAGTAGTACATTTCTTTAGTAAATGGTTTGAAAGGATAATAATGGAATTATAATGTTAACCAATATTTAGATGACGTCATTGTTTACATGTGCTCTTTCATTACCGTTTTTAACTCGGAATGGTTTGGTTTGGAGTGCTACAGTCTACTTCTTTGCAACACGGGGGCTAATGAGACGGGGACCTAAAGCTTAAAGTCGATTCCGAACGGTTACGAACTCCCTGCCACGGTGGGATTCGAACCCACGAACTCCGGTACCGAAGGCCAGTACCCTAACTAATCGGCCATCGTTCGGTTAACTCGGAATGCTATAGAAAAAAGAGATTGAAGTTCTTAATTATTTGCATTTACCAAGTAGTACATTTCTTTAGTAAATGGTTTGTAAGGATAATAATGGAATTATAATGTCAACCAATATTTCGATGACGTCATTGTTTACAAGTATTCTTTCATTACCGTTTTTAACTCGGAATGTTATAGAAAAAAGAGATTGAAGTTCTTAATTATTTGCATTTACCAAGTAGTACATTTCTTTAGTAAAGGGTTTGTAAAGATAACATATCAGCTGCTAATGATGCATAGAAAAAATAGGAAAAAAGGATGTATGAGACATTTTAAAGATTATTAAGTTTAATAGTGAATATTCTCTTGAGATATTTTTTACGAGCAAATTACTTTAATGTTTAAAGAAAGCTATCAACATTATTAAGTATCGCTCCATTTTATAACTGATTACCGGCTGCTTGAAATAAAATTATTAAAAACTCATTTTCGTTAATTTGCGTATTAGAAAATAAATAGGAAGACATTCTGTGAAAAGAAATCTCCATGGCTCATAGAGAGGATAATTACTTTTCCTCCTATTTAATTAAACTTTTTCATGTTTTAAAATATCAACTTCAAGTTATATTTCCCATGAGTTCCCACGCTACAAAGAACTAAAGATGTTTATTTTAACAGAAAGACTTGTTTAGTCATCACTAATTTTATCTTGATTAAATATAAGAAGAAAAATATTGCAAATAAATTAATCTTCTTAAGCTTCGGCACTGATTCGAGATTTAAGTTTTTATAATTAGAAAAATTAGCACAATATTCTTTTGTCTTTGTTAATATAAAACTGATTTCAAAAATTCAAAATAAGCTTTCATTTAGTTAATAATATCTTTTGGGAATATCTATATTATTCATTTTTTATCTAAATTTAAAAGTTTTTAGATTTAACATTTATTTTTCTTTAAAAGTGATTTTATAAGAAAATTATTAGTACTTTGCTAAAATTGCATGATCAATAATCTTAATTTTAGCTTTAAAGTTTTAGTTTTTGAATTCTTCTTCTAATTAATATTTTAATTAAAAACGAGTGTACACATTTTTTCTCTTTTAAATACTTATTCATATATTTGTTTATTTACACACGTCATCATTTTGATCTTAAATGCATATGTGAAGGAAAAATGTGATGTTACATTAACAGCATATCACTATTTATTGTATATAATCTAATTACTTACGTATTCTATTGCACTAGAAATGTTTTAGCTTTTGATGATATGTTAGTCTAAACATTTCACCTTACTTCGTAACTATTTGTGAATTATTTCGAAATGGGATTTTAAAGCGTTTATTAAAGATACTATAAAATATGAATTTATATTTCATTTATTATTCCCCAAAAAGGTGAAGCAAACAATTTTTTATTTGATTGCATTTCTACTAAAATATATCTATAGACAATAGATCGCCAATGGCTGACTCCCAATTCTCTGAAATCCCTCTCTACTGAATCTATCCACCTGGGGTTAGGGAAATCTTCCTCTTTTTCCCTTGCCTTCAATTTTTGAAAAGGTCACTATTTTAGTTGGGTTAGAATCATCATATATAAAAAGGTGTCATAGCCATCTAATGCGGTTGTCTTTAATAACTTTGACAATTCTTTAAATCTATTGTATATTTCATAATTATATTGGATTCTGTAGACTTAATTTTGTTTAACGGCTCCAAAGATTTTTCTAAGTATTTTTCTCTCAAAAATCAATAGCTGATCTTTTTCATATTTATTCAACAGCCATTTTATATGAATATTATTAGTATTTTTTCTAAAATTGCATGATTAATAATCTTAATTTTAGCTTTAAAGTTTTAGTTTTTGAATTCTTCTTCTAATTAATATTTTAATTAAAAACGAGTGTACACATTTTTTCTCTTTTAAATACTTATTCATATTTTTGTTTATTTACACACGTCATCATTTTGATCTTAAATGCATATGTGAAGGAAAAATGTAATGTTACATTCTCTGCATATCACTATTTATTGTATATAATCTAATTACTTACGTATTCTATTGCACTAGAAATGTTTTAGCTTTTGATGATATGTTAGTCTAAACATTTCACCTTACTTCGTAACTATTTGTGAATTATTTCGAAATGGGACTTTAAAATGTTTATTAATGATACTATAAAATATGAATTTATATTTCATTTATTTTTCCCCAAAAAAGGTGAAGCAAACAATTTTTTTATTTGATTGCATTTCTATTAAAATATATCTATAGACAATAGATCGCCAATGGCTGACTCCCAATTCTCTGAAATCCCTCTCTACTGAATCTATCCACCTGGGGTTAGGGAAATCTTCCTCTTTTTCCCTTGCCTTCAATTTTTGAAAAGGTCACCAGTTTAGTTGGGTTAGAATCATCATTTCTAAAAATGTGCCCCAGTCATCTAATGCGGTTGTCTTTAATAACTTTGACAATTCTTTAAATCTATTGTATATTTCATAATTATATTGGATTCTATAGACATCATTTTGTTTAACTGCGCCAAAGATTTTTCTAAGTATTTTTCTCTCAAAAATCAATAGCTTATCTTTTTCATATTTATTCAATGGCGAGCACACGCTGCCATATAGAACAATAGGTCTGATTAAGGTTTTATATAAATTAATTTTTATTTTAACGTTAATGCGTTTGGATTCTTTACGTATAATAGGTCATATTTATTAGTAAGATTCCATTTAGTTTATAGTGTAAAATAAAAATATGTGTATGAACAATATATATATTCATTTTTAATTTTTCATTTGTTTTTAGCTTGAAATTTTAAGAAATATTAAATTTCTAGAAAAAGCCAACATTTAGGATTATTATGACTTAATGTTGATGTTCCAGCAAGCAAGAAAAATTTATAAAATATGTGTTTTAAACATTAAAGCGTGGAGGTGCAAGATTTAACTGAAGTAGATAAAATTTTTGTTCAAATTCGTCCAGGCAACAATGCAGAATCATTCCCCAATCCGTTTGTACTAAAATTAGAATCGATTTCACTTACTGACTCTGACTCCATAATGAACACAATATTAAAAAAATAAAATTTTATCTTGAGCACAAACCACGTGTATTCACAAAGAACTTAACTAAGTCACTTTGCAAACATCACAAATACATATCACACATACATATATTTGATTGGGGCTGGCACCTAGTTTAAAATAAATAATCTAAATTTTAATTTAACATATTCTGGTACTGCCATCTGGTGTGTAAAATGAGAAATAAAATGTTTTCCGGGCAAAAGGAATGAATTAATTGTAATATTATTGGTCGTTACTACGGAACATTGCATCCCGAAAATATCCCGGGAGCCAGAATTAAAAAACGAAACCTCACCTCGTCATTTTCACGGGTGCGAGAAGGAAGTTATTAAACGCACTTTGAACATGACTGAATCAATTTCGACAACTTTCGTTGTTACAACTGTACATACATACTGTGGTGAGGAAATTTAGATCCTTTTTAAATGATTGAATTAATGTGAAAAAAACCGAAGGATAAAATTCTTCGGACTTAAATCTGACCTGTTCGCATATTTGTTGTAAAGAGGAGAGGACCTAAAAAATTGATTGGCGGTTTTACGAAGGGTTATCATGTGTGAGGTTTGATCATCAGACAAGATTAGACGTGTGTGGGGTTTAATCCTCCGACAAGATTAGACGTGTGTTTCCCTTCATGATGTTAAATAAAAGTATGCATTTAAGGACTTATTTGTGAGACCTTATGGGACTAATTAGGCGGTTTGTAGTCGTCAAGAATACCAAGTTTGAAGAGATGAAGTTTTCTCCATGTTGCACTTTGTCGGTAGAGAAATATTGAAAGAAGAGGCAGGGAATCAAAACGAACAGCTCTGATGATTAGAATAAAAAATGAAACTTATATATGAAGGAACACCAACAAAAAGGGGTATAAGAGTGAAAAGTAGAAGGAGAAGAGGTGGTGAAGTCGAGATTCTTAGGGTTCAAGTTGAGAATCTTCGGTCCGACAGGGACACCATCTATATTCCTATAGGGACACCGTTTGATCTGCTCTTTGGTCCAACACTTTTTGAGATGTAAGAGAACTACGAAAGAGGCCCAACGTTTGGTCCACATCATTGAGCCCATTTCTCAAAATTACGGCCACAGCCCCAAGTCATGAATCCTGGACCAGAAGTGATACTGATGTGTCTACATAGCCAACCCACAAAGGTACCAGATCTGGAAATTTGAGTTTAAAATTAGGTCCTCTTTTCTTTTACATGTGTTAAAATATATTTAATCCTAATGTGCTATGAATTATAGATAGTTTGAGAAGGGATTATAATTTGATAAATTAATTCTAAATTGATAAAATTTATAAATGTATATATGCATATATATACATATATATACATATATATATACATATAATATATTATATACATATATATATATATATACATATATATATATATATATATATTATATATATATATAACATATATATATACATATATATGCATATATATACACACACATATATATATATATACATATATATATATACATATACATATATATATATACATATATATGAATATATATACACACACACATATATATATAGATATATATATATATATACATATATGTATATATATGTATATATATACTTATACATATACACATACACACATATATATACATACATATATACATACATACATAAATATATATACATATAATTAAAACTCCTCATTAATTCTTAGTTTTGTTTCATAATTCATTGGAATAGAATTGTCGAATTTTCATGCTAATCTCATCCAGCTGAACTTCCATTGTAGCATGAAATGAATGTTTGGATTTAATAATCAGAGTAATACAAATCTTTAGTAAACTCTCAGTAAATGACTTTTAGATCCAAATAGAATATATACATTTAGAGATGGTAAACGAGAAAATCGTTTTAGAATTCAAATTTTGTTAAATATTTTCTGATGAGCATTTGATGAACCATTCTATGTAATTTACAGTTAGGTGCTTTGGGAATTATATGTAATTCAAAATCAATTACGAGTAAGATAATTTTAAAAAAGTGAAAGCACATCTAGGGTATTGAAGACTATAGATATCTATTCTTTTTCCTAAATAAAGTGTTATTAGGCATTATTTAATTGATATAAATAATTATAAAAGCATATTTTAACAATTGAAACTTATAATTATTGGATTTTTCAATAATCAATATATTTAACTGATATATTTATATATAACTGTAATACAAACATTATGTACTATATATATATATATATATATATATATATATATATATATATATATATATATATATATATATATACAGGTATTAAAACTAAAAACACAGTTTAAATAAAATTTATATACAGATTGGGCCAAATTTTTAAAATTGCAAACGCGTGAAAAACAATTTTTAAAATTATTTAAATCTTACTAAAATTTAACAGAAAATATGGGTATTTTATAAAATCAATTAAGATACAAAAAAAATATTGACTATGAAGATTAAAATAATTGAAACAAAATACAAAAAACTTCTATACACAATTCCATTAAACCAAATTTTTAAATTTGCAAACAGAGTACATTTTTAAAAATTATTATGTGTTGAAATAAAGATATGTAAAAAAATTTCAAGTTCTTGGCAATTATAACTATAGAAAAAGACCCTAAACTGCAATGAAGCCCTTTATCTCTAGTCTGCAAACATGGTAGTCTTAAGGAACATTAAGAAAGTGAATCTTGAAGAAAATGTGCAAATGTATAATTTTAATAGCGCACCATACAAAATAGGAAAGATAAGTAACTAAATTTGTGTACAAGAAAGTCATGTATCGACCCCATAGGATTTTTCAATTAAAGTGGGTTAGAGGTATATAGTTCTGTGCAACAAAATGAATGATTGAAAAGAATTCATTTTATTCAGAACGAAGATCAATAATTTGTATTATGTAAAACAAATACATGGAGAAATAATTAAGGGGAAATTTTTGTATTTAAATCTTACATCCAGCGCTTTTAGAAATAAAGCGCAACTACAGTAATTAATCATTTATACTTTCCGTAAATGGTTTAAAAGATATTTGTAGGTCTTTTACAAGTACGGTTCAATACTTTTTTCCAGTTCGGAAAAAGTTATCAGCCAACACAACCCCATTTTCAGGCATAATTAAGTGAAGAATTTAGATAAAAAAACATCTTACAGTATGCAGTAGAGTGAAAGTTGAGTGATAATGAATTCACTTAAAATGGGCTAATTACAATACTTTTTAGGGTTTAATTAAAAAGTTATGCAATAGTTAAAAATGGTGAGTTATGAAAACCAACTCGTCTTTGAACTAATTAGATTTGAATTTAAAACGTTTTATCTTTAAGAAATTTTTTTTTTCAAATAGATTTTCTAGGTAGTCATTGGGTTATTTCTTGTCCTTTTAAGTACTTTTACAGATAAAAAAGTTAATCTATATTTATGTACTAATCTGATTTCACAGATAAGAAATGTCATTTCTGAAAAAAATGTGATAGATTTCATGAAAAATTAGCCTAATTTAATTCCTTTATACTCCTTTCACACATATTTATGTAATTAAACAATTTTTTCACTTTTAACAAAAGTTTAACAGCATTAAAAAAGTAGGTTTGTTTTCAAATAAATTGGTAATAGCAAAATAAAAAAATGATTTTCAATTAGCATAATATTACATTTTGAGACATTCTACTAGGTAATGTTTTTTATTCAGTGGTTCAGTCAGAAATTAATATTGCGCAAGGGAAAATATCCTACGTGCTACATATTTCAGTTGACAATTAAACAATTTTTTCACTTTTAACAAGAGTTTAACAATATTAAAAAATTAGGTTTGCTTTCACATTATTTGGTAAGAGCAAAATAAAAAAATAATTTTCAATTAGCACAATATTACATTTTGAGACATTCTACTAGGTAATGTTTTCTAACCCAGTGGTTCAGTCAGAAATTAATATTGCGTAATTGAAAATATCCTTCGTGGTACATATTTCAGTTGACTCCTTAATAAGTAATATTCAGAAATTAATTAACATTTTTTAATGTATTATAATCAATTAAATTTTATTATCTATATTACAAAAAAGTCGCTTTTCAACTAAAAAACTTTTACTTCCATCAAGAATTTGGCTTTATTAAAATAGTGCATATGCTTTTACAGAAATTGATGAAAAACGAAATTGATAAAATACTCTAATTTGAAGCTTCAACATTAAAAACTTCCATATTTTTAACTATCATAAAATGCAGTAGAGTAAGAAAATAGAATTTAGTATATATGGGAAAAATTTATTTATAATAAGTTTAGTGCGATTTCACTAATTACTATACTTTACTCGAATGAATTTAATTAATGTTAAGCAAAATATAAATATAGTGAGGTTGGGAAAATTAATGCATTTTTTAACCATAAGAGATTTGAATATAGGTGTTTATTCAATTTTTTTTTAATGTTTATCATTATAAATTTCTTTGGATGCGATTGAATATATTTTATTTTTAAACTGCTTTTTATATATAATAAATTTAAGTTATATATATGTGAATTAATTTGATTTTACAGATATGAAATTTTATTCTTTAAAACTAGTCGTATTTCAATTTATTTATGCTTCATTCACACATGTTATAATATAGTTAAACAAAATTTTTACTTTCATCAAGAATTTGGCTTTATTAAAAAAGGGCGTATGCTTTTACAGAAATTGATAAAATGAAATAAAGAAAATTTGAATTTCCATTAGCATGGTATTACATTTTGAAAAATTTTGCTAAGTAATTTTTCCTATTCAGTGTTTCAGTAAGAGATTAGAAGTTTGATGAAATGCACAAGGATAAAATTCTTTGGAGACGCATATTTCTGTTGACGTAATATTCAAAAGTTAATTAATATTCCTAGAATGTAGTATATAAAGTAAATATTATTTATTTGATTATCCAGATCAAAAGGAGAAAAATGTGTTTTCTAATTAAAAAAGTTTCTCTAATATTTAAATTGTAGTTTGATATTACAGGTTGGAATTATTCAAAGTAAGCACATTTTCTGAAACTGGTTTGCATAATGTTATGAAATATAATTGCCTCACATTTTAAAATAATGAATATTATTTCATAACGTATACGGTGGGATCTCTGGTTTGATATTAAGAGTCAAATAAACTTAAAAGAAAATAATGTAAAAATCAAAAGCAACAGATATTGTTATCTAGGTTTTTACTGCTTAAAGCGAGTTTTTTTAGTTATATATGACTCTTTCTCTCTGTTATCTTTTGTAATAGTGTATTTTTGGATTTAACTGTTTATATATTGGACAAAATATAAACAGTTATCAGGCAAAAAAAAGTCGTCATTTAGTAAAGCATTACACAAGAAATGATAGAAATACATAAAAATACATATTAACAAAAGTTAGTTTCAGTACAAAGAAAAACTGAAAAATTAATCAAGAACGTTAAAATGTAGATATAGCATATTTTTACGGGATATTAAAGCTTCTTCATAAAAGAAAAGATAGTGATCAAGTAAATTACAAAAAAAACTTGTTTTTCTGTAGTTTTTAAACAACCATAATAACTACCAGTTATTAAAAAGTCACATATACATTACATGTATTTAGCTAGTAAAATTAAAAACATTATTGTGAACAAAAATTTAGTTACAGAATTACCGACTAAAAATAATTTAATAAATCTTATATGACACTAGTATATAACCCGTCATATGACGGGATCAGTAAAATTTTTAAATTTCCAGAATTGTAAAGTACCCTATGAGGCAGGTAAAAAAAATGGTTTGTTTTTTGGCTGAGAATTATTTTGGTACAAAATATTACCTTAAGAATATTATTTACGTAATATCTAAGTTTAGTGATAAAACGTATGGAAATAATGCAGAAGATATTTAAATAATATAAAATAAATTATTAAATGAGATGGTTAAAGGAATGATGTCATAATGCTAGAAAAAAACTGTTATTTTTACATATTTATTATGTGATAAATTGATACATTTAATCGACTGCTCTTAAAATGGGGCTTGATATGATAATGGTAATACGTGAATTTTATAAAATAAAAATAATAAAAATCATAAAAATTTGAAAAATGGTAAAAATTTATTTTAAAAATAATAAAACAACTTTAGGAATAAGAATTCAAAAGAAAATGCAGAAATTATTAAATTAATTAGACATTTAGAAAAATTCGACTACGTCGGGGACAGAACCATCAACCCGAGAAGTACGACGATCAAATGTGCTGACACTCTACCCCAATATGCCAGCTTACACATAGTGAAGGGTATGGTTAGAATATATGAGGATCAAGTAAAAACAGTCCAGAAATTTAAATATTGCTCTCCGCCTTTGCCGTTTTGTCAATAATGAATTTAGTATAGAATAAGAGGGAGAATAAGGCTTAAAATAATAGCATTAAACGCTCGAAAAGGGGGAATGAGGTGGTTTCGAAATCTCTTTGAATTTTGTTAACCCTAACATAAAAAATCCAATTTTGATGCTGTATCCATTCCAGGTACAACCGCTTCATAAATTAGCGGACAGACAACTTAGGCTATTATTATATAGGGGATTATATCTTTATAAAGACTGAAAAAATTGGAACAATTCAATGTACTAACAAAAATATCATTTGCTGAAAATAAAAATGATAATAATACAGAAAACTTGTTAAGAACCTATAGTGCATGCTAAATTATTTAACTTTTTTTTATTAATTTGATATTTTCTAAACAGTTGCATCGAACTCTGTGCCGTATTCCCTAGTTTTTCGCAGTTAATGGTGACTAGAACCTTCCGCGAAAGCTGAAAAACAGCGATGTAATATTTGCCCCTAGGAACTTTCATGTATGCGGGTACACGAATATTTTAAACATGTAAACAGTATTTATACTTTACACATAAGACAAAAATTACAACAGTATATGTATTTACTTAAACGTGTCAGTGCTAATTAATAAGGTTAATAACAAAACCTTATAGAGTAATAATCATTAATCAACATTGCTTTCTGAGAGAGGCGAAGAGTTTTGTGTTAAGGAGGAGAGGCTCTCACTTGACTCGTAGAAGTTTTAGACTAATAGACTAGTTGTAGATGTGAAAACCAAAAATGGTATATTCAAGAGAGCTGTAACTAAAATTTGTGTATTACCTTTAGAGAACTGACATGTCTTCTTGTGTGTACCCTAAAAATGATTTTCTTTTTTTTTCATTCTTCTTTTTACGCATAACATAATTATAATTGTAAAATAAACATTGTAAGTTGAAATCTAGTATTCCAACGGGGGCCGGAATGTTGGGAATTCACTTTGGCGATCGCCAATGTGTCGCAGAGCCGCCAAGAGCTTTCCGAGCATTCCCACAATCCCTCTCTTTATTGTAATGTACAGTCCACTAACGATGTTCTTCGACGGAAGGGATAAGTAAAATTTTTTAATTTTCCAGAATTGTAAAGTACCCTATGAGGCAAGTAAAAAAAAAGGTTTGTTTTCTGGCTGAGAATTATTTTGGCACAAAATATTACCTTAAGAAAATTATTTAAGCAATATCTAAGTTTAGTGATAAAACGTATGGAAATAATGCAGAAGATATTTAAATAATCTAAAATAAATGATTAAATGAGATGGTTAAAGGAATGACGTCATACGGCTAGAAAAAAATTGTTATTTTTACCTATTTATTATGTGATAAATTGATACATTTAAATTGATACATTAATTGATACATTATTGCTCTTATTATACATTATTGCTTTAATTGATACATTATTGCTCTTAAAATGGGGCTTGATATAATAATGGTAATACGTGAATTTAATAAAATAAAAATAATAAAAATCATAAAAATTTGAAAAATGGTAAAAATTTATTTTAAAAATAATAAAACAACTTTAGGAATAAGAATTCAAAAGAAAAAGCAGAAATTATTAAATTAATTAGACATTTAGAAAAATTTGGCTACGTCGGGGGCAGAACCATCAACCCGAGAAGTACGACGATCAAACGGGCAGACACTCTACCCCATGTGCCAGCTTACACGTGGTGAAGGATATGGTTAGAATATATAAGGGTCAAGTAAAAACTGTCCAGAAATTTAAATATTGCCGTCCGCCTTCGCCATCCTATCAATAATGAATTTAGTATAGAATAAGAGGAAGAATAAGGCTTAAAATAATAGAATTAAAAGCTCGAAAAGGGGGGATGAAGTGGATTTCAAACTCGATTTTAATTTTGCTAACCCTAACATAAAAAATCCAATATGGATGCCTGTATCCATTCCAGGTACAACCGCTTCATAAATTCGCGGACAGACAACTTAGGCTATTATTATATAGGGGATTATATCTTTATAAAGACTGAAAAAATTGGAACAATTCAATGCACTAACAAAAATATCATTTGCTGAAAATAAAAATGATAATAATAGAGAAAACTTGATAAGAACCTATAGTGCATGCTAAATTATTTAACTTTTTTTTATTAATTTGATATTTTCTAAACAGTTGCTTCGAACACTGTACAGTGATCCCTCGTTTTAATGAAGACCAGAACCTACCGCAAAAGCTGAAAAACAGCGATGTAGTATTTACCCCCAGGAACGTTCATGTATGCGTGTACACGAATATTTTAAACATGTAAACAGTATTTATACTTTACACATAAGACAAAAATTACAACAGTATATGTATTTACTTAAACGTGTCAGTGCTAATTAATAAGGTTAATAACAAAACCTTATAGAGTAAAATGCATTAATAAACATTGCTTTCTGAGAGAGGCGAAGAGTTTTGTGTTGGTGGCGGAGGAGAGGCTCTCACTTGACTGGTAGAAGTTTTAGACTAATAGACTAATTGTAGATGTGAAAACCAAAAATGGTATATTCAAGAGAGCTGTAATTAAACTTTGTGTATTACCTTTAGAGAACTGACATGTCTTCTTGTGTGTATCCTAAAAATGATTTTTTGTACTTCTTTTTTTTTATTCTTCTTTTTATGCATAACAAATTATAATTGTAAAATAAACATTGTAAGTTGAAATCTAGTATTTCAATGGGGGCCGGAATGTTGGGAATTCACTTTGGCGATCGCCAATGTGTCACAGAGCCGCCAAGAGCTTTCCGAGCATTCCCACAATCCCTCTCTTTATTGTAATGTACAGTCCACTAACGATGTTCTTCGACGGAACAAATAAAAACGGCATTGCAAACAATCGTGTCGTTATTGCTTAAATCCAGCGCACTTACACAAAAAGACTCTTCTCCTAGAGGCACTGACGGTAGAGCCAGGGGCTTTACCTTGGCGAGAAACATGGTGATGGGTAGTTGTTATCTTTGGTTTTCCTTTTACTTCAAAAATTCCCCTGTACAAGGACATAACCCCGTCAACGTGATTGCTGAACTCGACAGCTCGAACCATAATGTCGTCAATGTCTTGTGCAAATTCTTGCTATGTTGCACAATTGTCACAGATTCTCCAGGGTAAGGCCTTTTCAGTTTGTTCTTCGTCTTCCTCGCTTGCAGACTTTGTCATCTCAAGAGCCCGTGATATGTACTCTGAGTCAACTCATCTCTTTGTTTGACATGCAGGGATCCTTCTCTCTCGCGCATCAACATGTGACAACGCTCCTTTCCACAATGTGGCTGACGACATGGTTGTATTTTTCATTTTTATTTTTTAATGAATATTTTGGGGAAACCCGTGAAGCACTGAAGTCGCAAAACATGAAGCACGGAGTGGTGAGGGAACACTGTATATGTATATTATTTTATGATAAATGATTATTAAATCATAATAATATTAGTTTTCGGTACGAGAGTAAAAAGATTTCAGTTCTTCAACTGTTTGCATATAAGTAAATGGTCTCTTCAAACTCATCGACCTCTGTGTATGATATTATTTTATGACAAATGACTATTAAATCATTAGAATATCAGTTTTAGGTACGAGAGTAAAAATATTTGAATCATTAAACTGTTTGTATATAAGTAAATGGTCTTTTGATATTAGTTTTAAATGTCAGATGCTGGTCTAATAACTGTTCTTCGAAAAAAAAACTTGACCAAAGCACATTAAGCTTGTAAAATTAAATCTTTTCTTTCTATGAAAATATAAATTTCTGAAAATTTTTTTAGCTGAATGAAACCAGTATATGTCAACGAAGATCAAAAGTTATCAGTTTTGTAATTTGGTTCTTTCGTTAACATTTTTTATGTTCCATTTTCTAAACAAAAGAAACTTTGTCATTTTCAAAAGTTTTATTTGATATAAAAAGAGTATTTCCTGCCTTTTAGACATTAAGTGTCAATTAGAAAAAAGTTCTACTAGACATAAAAAAATTGCACTCTTTGATTTTTATCTGAAAAATTTCCTGGTATTGACTTCAACGAAAAGAAGATAAAAGAATTTATAGCTTTTAGCTATCCTTTACTTCGATTAATTATTTAACTATACGGGGGAAAAGGAAATAGGATAAAAATAAATATGGTACCGTAAGAGGAGTTTTGGGCTGTTTAGATAAACACTTTATAGCTGTGTAGGAAAAAAACTTTTTCTGATAAGATATTAAACCTTTACTTTATTAATATTATAGCATTTGGGGGAAAGTATTTTATTGTTTGTACATTTGACATAATACTTATATAAAGAATATTATTTATTACTGTACCGAGGTACTTTCTCACGGTGATTTGCACGTGCTTGCATAGCCGTGGGAGGATTTTCCTTGAGGAATTTAGGACCCCAATTATTTACGTCAAGTTTAGGGACCCCTGCAGAGAAGATAGATCACGGAATGGCAGCATAACGGTCAAGCTCGCACAGAGCTGTAAGCGTGAGTTATGGGAGCAGGGGCTAAAAAGTAACGTCAGCTGGAACAAAAAGGATCTACTTTAATGAGCCCACCTGCACTCTCGAAGGACATTTGATGTGGGAAAATTTTCCGAAGACAAGGGATTGGATAAGAAGAAAAAAGGGGTGTTGGGACCGAGGTGTGGTTTTTGGAAACGTAGAGAGAGCGAAGAGTTGGAAGAAGAAGTGGGTAGTCGAGAAAAGTGGGACAAGGATCCACTAGCACCAGCTCGTCCCGTGCGCCCGGACCGACACCGCCCCGCTCACCATCACCAACTCGTCCCGTACGCCCGTGAGGAAAGCCCCTGCCTGCTCCCATGTGACTTTATTGGAGGTAATTTATAAATAATATTTACAGTCATTTAACTTAGGCCTCTGTTAATAATAATAATTCCATATAAAGAGTTGTGGGATAATTATAGTGTAAATAGAAGATATAAATGATTGATGATTATGATAACCAAGGATCTATTTGTAAATAAATGTATAGAATAAATGTCTGAATCTCAATATAAAGTATTATATTCATTCTGTGTTTCCCCCTTGTAACGAACACTGTTGTATAGGTTGTATGTACATTACAACAATTACTAAAGAAGTTTTATCTCTCTTTAGTCTACTTCTTATTTCCCTAAGTGAAATCATACTCTAAACATTATGGTTTGGTTTGGTTTGGAGCGCTACGGTCTACTTTTTGCAACACGAGGGCTAATGAGACCGGGACCTACTGCTTAAAGCCGATTCCGAACGGCTACGAACATCCATGCCAATGTGGGATTCGAACCCACGAACTCCGGTTCCGAAAGGCTAGCACCCTAACCATTCAGCCATCGTTCGGCCCAAACATTATGGACTTGTAAAAAAAGGTTAATTTTCAGTAAATAGGGTAATTAAATATCATTTGCTGAAAATAAAAATTACAATAATACAGAAAACTTTAATGCTAATTTAGTATTTTTTTTTTATTAATTTGAGATTTTCTAAACAGTTGCATCGAACTCTGTGTATGATATTATTTTATGACAAATGATTATTAAATCATTAGAATATCTGTTTTAGGTACGAGAGTAAAAATATTTGAATCATTCAACTGTTTGCATATAAGTAAATGGTCTTTTCATATTAGTTTTAAATGTCAGATGCTGGTCTAATGACTGTTCTTGGAAAAATAAAAACTTGACCAAAGCACATTAAGCTTGTAAAATTAAATATTTTCTTTCTATGAAAATATAAGTTTCTGAAAATTTTTTTAGCTGAATGAAACTGGTATATGTCAACGAAGATCAAAAGTTAGAGTTATCAGTTTTGTAATTTGATTCTTTCGTTAACATTTTTTTATGCTCCAGTTTCTAAACAAAAGAAACTTTGTCATTTTCAAAAGTTTTATTTGATAAAAAAAAAGAATACTTTCTGCCTTTTAGACATTAAGTGTCAATTAGAAAAAAGTTCTACTAGACGTCAAAAAATTGCAATCCTTGATTTTTATCTGAAAAATTTCCTGGTATTGACTTCAACGAAAGGAAGATAAAAAAATTGATAGCTTTTAGCTATCCTTCATTTCGATTAATTACCTAACTATACGGGGAAAAGGAAATAGGATAAAAATAAATATGGTACCTTAAGATGTGTTTTTGGGCTGTGTAAAAATTTTTTTATAGCTGTGTAGGAAAAAACTTTTTCTGATAAGGTTTTAAGCCCTTACTTTATTATAGCGTTTTGGGGAAAATATTTATTGTTTGAGCATTTGATATAATACTTTTATAAAGAATACTATTTATTACAAAAGAAGTTTTATCCCTCTTTAGTCTACTTCTCATTTCCCTAAAAGTAAATAGCAAGTGAAATCATATTCCAAGCATTATGTACTTGTAAAAAAAGGTTTATTTCCATAAAATAGGATAATTAAATAATTTCGTTAACACTTTTACTTCAGAGTTAAAACATTTCGTTAAAAACCGGGACATTTAAACCCGGTATATTATATACCACGCGATACAAAAGTCAAAATATTTAACACTCTGTCGGTCCAACCTCAAATATTACACTATAAGGCGCGTTGTATTCTGACAGATACAATTCATAATTTCAAGGCATGCTTATATTATATCTATACACAAATTTTATTTTATATTTTGGTACTAGCGACACTGCCCTACACCTGGACCGATCCTCTTCTTTATTTCTTTTATTTTAATTAAACTACAGTAAAAATATTACAATAGAGAAAATTACAAGTACAAAATGAAATAAGTATTAATAAAATATGTGCACAATAAGAGCTTAATTATATTAAACACAATAATTTTTAGTTAAAAACAGTAATAATTAATATAGTTTTATATATTTTTCAATATTGTAACTAATTTTGAAAGTTTGTCTGCCGTTTAGATTTTATTAATTTTTCAAATATGCCGGTCATTTTTGAAACACCCTGTAATGAGGGATATTCAATTTGTCAAGCATTTGCTAGTCAAATATGTAAATATAGTGCCAATTTTCGGTCACCAATAACAGAATCCTATTATCCTTTTATTTTTTAGTAACAAATATATCAGGCTTCATATCCATCTGATAGATGCAAACCACATATTTTTATATCTTGTTTATTTATTCAGTTTTGATGTTTGTCCTAAATTTGGATAAATGGGTATTACTTCTTTCATTAACCACATTTAAAATTATTCTACTTTATTAAATTTAAATAGTGTTTTATTCTCAAACCTACAAATTTTTAATGCTAGAAATGTATTTAATTTTATAGACCAATAAAAAATATTTTTTTTTTAGTTTTTAAACCTTTAGATTTTAAATAAATACCTTTTAAATTTTAAGTTTACAAAATAAAAAATATGTTTAACTTTAATTTTATAATTAAAAGAATGTAAATTATATGCTTGTAGTTTTTGTATATATAGTTGAAATATTAAGTGCTAATGAACTGTATATAAGCTTTTGAAAATATGTATGGTGTTCATATATTTTAAATAAAATATGTATACAGAAATAAATATTTTATTAGTTTAAAAAAAAGTTCCAATCCCTATATTTAATATTTTCTATTGTTAAATGATCATTTGTATAATTTAACAAAAAAAAAATAAATAAATAAATACTGTATGCATTAAATGTATTGTTACAATTTTCAAAGCTGGGTTTGGGAATTGAATGGATTTTAAGAACTACAGCACGAAAACAATCATTTTTTAGCAAT
>CM063504.1:96288407-96368407 GCA_032207245.1 Pardosa pseudoannulata | reverse complement strand
TATATATGTATGTATATGACTCGTATTGCAAAAAAAAGTAACCGTAGCACTTCAAACCAAATTTCAAACCAAATCATATATTACTAGATGATCCGACAGACGTTGCCCTGTTTTAAAGCTCTAAATAAAAAAAAATTGTAAAATATTTTGTAAATAAATTATAAATTGGACCGTTTTGATGGAGAAGTAAGGAAAACATTCTTTAAAAATACTTGAAGACACCCCTTGTACTGTCATGACAATCGTAATAAGATTAAATTAAAATTCACATATCACCTGTACGTGAATTCGATCCGGGGACTTCTCGTAATGAAGCCCGTTGCGCTGACCACTGCGCCAGAGATACGCTGGCAGTGAAGTATGTCAAGCGTCATTATAATAATCTCAATAACCGAGTAATTCTGGTTTTTTAATAAAAAAACATTTTCTATCGGATCAAATTGCGGTCTAAACTATTCTCGAATCAATTTAATTGCATACAAAGTTTCATCAAAATCTGTCCAGCCGTTTAGGATGATTTCTATTACAAAGACACAGACAGAAGAATTTTATATATCTTCAATTTAGAAAATAGTATTTGAGTATTTTTGATATGATATACTGTAAGATGTTAAATTAGAAATAACATATTCTAAAATATGTATAAAGATACAATATAGTATCGTCATGATGCAGTAATTTTCTTTTTGAATAAACACGTAATATATTGAATCTTAGTAATCTTTACAACTTAAAGTATTAATCAAGAAAATAATTAACCAGTTAGCAGTTCAAGGAATTTAAAATGACAATCCCCCCCCCAAAAAAAAAATTCTTTTTTGTTGTCGTTGCAGAAGTGATATGGTGAAATTGAGTGTATAATATCATTTTCAGTCCCAAAAATATGTATATACTTTCTACATATAAACAATACGATTTGTGAAGCATTATGAATCAGAAATTAAATATCAATAAATTAGACGTGATAAATAGAAATGTGATGCTTGAAGTGTCAATGCCTACACAAAATTCGTGTTAAACATTTTGCCCATTCAGAGAGTTATTGAGGCTATATGAGGTACGGGAAACGCTCCTAAGAGGTAAATTGAAAATATCTGTGAAATAGAAGATTAAAGGCATACTGGTTGGCAGTTAATGCTTAAGAGAATCCAGTTAAATTCACTATATATTACCCGCCATACGTATATAAGACTTATTGCATCGTTTATTAGGAGGTAAGAGCTCACTCGACTTTAATTTCCCAGAAAGAAATTGGCAGGATATCAGTTCCCGATCGAATTAATTAAAGCAGTTCATCAAGTGCTCTGGACTGCAAACATCGCCGACTCCCACTCAATAATACCGCATTTCTCATCTTAATTAAGTTCTCACGTCATGACTCTAACAGAGCAAAAAACACACACGCAAGGAATTTCATTTGGATCATTCAGCCATTCAGAGATCGAATGAACAAAGACAGGAAACAAATCGCTTTCCTATCTGAGGAGACAGGAAAAAAATAAATCCCACTAAACTTCTGTTTGAATAATGCGTCACAGATTAAAAGTAGCTATATTGTTTTATCGATAATCTATCACGAAGGTTTTGCTTAAAATGAATGTAATTTAGAATGAAAGCGTTGCTGTGCTTCTAAATTAAAGTTTATTTCATTTCTGTTTGAATAATGGCTGGCTCACAGATTAAAAATATGAAAATGGTTTTATAGATATAACGTAACTTCAAATTATAATGTTTTTATACTTCTAAAATAATACTCCTTGTCTTTCTATTTGAAAACTGCATTACATATAATACACAAAAATATTATTTTTTTGACATACTATCCCTAAGATGCAGTCTAAAATAAAACGAAGTTTTAGATTAATCCCTTAACGTGCACGCTCGACATAATTCGAGCGCTCTAAACTGGCTAAACTGTGCAAATTCGAAATAATTCGAGCGACATTGTACTTTATGTTGCTATAATTTTTCATACTCGAATGTAATCGAGAATTGAAAATCACAATATAAAAGTAAAAAACCCCAAAAAAAAATCGTTTTATTGATATTTATCATTTACATGGGATTGTAAGGTATAACACTTTCTTATTCAAGTAAAAAATTTAGAATAAAATATTTGTATTTTTTTTTCTACTTATCAGTTACGACTTATCTCTTCCTTGTGAGCCTCTTTCCGACAGCGTATTCATATTCATATTCTGATTCGCTCATTTTTCAATATGTATTTTACTAAAATATAATGTAAAATAAAATATAATTGTCAACTATTTTATTACTAAGCTCTGGCTGTAAAGACATCCTTGAATAAAAATTTTGATTATCTTTGTATTTTTGTAATTTTCTTGGCAAGACAACGTTCTAAATTGTGATTTTTATATAAAAAAATATTTTTTTATATAAAAAACTGTGCATTAAGGGGTTAAATCGTTATTAAGATTTTAACAGGATATTCGAATTATTTAAAACTTCTCAATGATTGTTTCTGAGACGCAATAACTGAAGTGTGTATGAAATTTTACATTTAGGCAAATTATATAAGCACCTCTTTTCAACAAAAGAGATTGTTTCGCTTGGTGAAGGATTCGTCTGAATCTATACAGTTTTCTACATAGGTGTTTCAAGTTTGCCGTACAAATACTATAAATGTAAACTGTCTATTCCCATAAGAGTGCTGGTAAGATAGACTTTTCTGCTAAACTCGTGCAAGAGGAAATCCACAATTGCAAAAATGGAGGTCTGGGTTTTAGTATTGGATTAAAGTACCACTTCTCACAAGTATATAGTCTACCCACCATTCAGATACCAATTGTTAGACCAGTACTAGGTCCAAAAAAATTCGAGTATATAAACAGAACAGTAAGTTCGTTTTCCAGTTGAATTATTTTATAAAATATACAAAGTAAAGAGATATTTTTAGGGAATAAATGTGAAATTAAACATTGTATTGTGCTTGAAATTTCTTTCCTTTTGAAATTAGAATATCAAAGTGCAAAAAGATATGCATATAAGAAAACGCAATTTTGACCTAGCTTCTTTCTCAAAAGAAGTAATGGAATGTTCCTGCCCTCCAGGCCATTGTATCCTTGGTCCAATCTATATATGTACGCGTGTAAAATCTGCCTTAAGGGACAAATTGTTTAACAAACTGCATATTTACATTAAAAGTAGGATTTTTTTCCCTCTTAAAAAAGTTAATTTAAAAAATGTTGATGGTCCATTCAATTTTTGTGATAACATTTTTTTCAATAAAATTGATTTTCTTGTTTTTTGAATTAGGGGCACTCATATTGTATGGTGATTACCGTAATGTGCTCCCATACACTGGATTCGATTCCCAAGGACAGGCTTGGTTGTATCTGTGATGTACTTCCATAGGGAGTGATTTTGACCTACCTATATGACCGACCCATAATAATATAAGCAATAAAAAAGAGCGGATTATATGGAAACCTGTAAGAAATGCAACTGTGCTTATTTGAAAAAGAATTAGCTGCTTTTCGATCAGCCTCCAATTTGGGTGTAAATAATTAACGATGTCACGTTGTGTTTGAATAAACGTTTTTGCAAACTAATTGGCTATTTGAAATTGTGTTGTATTAAAGTGGTGTATTTAGCAATATTTGGTGGTTACCCTTCTATTCTACCGACAAAAAAATACCCCTTTTGTGTAGATTAACATCACTTTTAATTCCCACGATGTTTTACATTAAGCAAAACTAAAAGTAAATAGCCTATTTTTCTGTCACACAAGTCATGTAAATTTGATTTCTTAATGATTTTTAAAATCTGTTGAAGGATCTATGATATATAAAAATTATTTACTACCTAGATAAATGCTAGCAATGGCGAGGAAAGCAATGAATTCTGATTTTTTTTCTTGGCTATTCCCTACTCCAATTTCTCTTAAAAGTCTCTCCCCAGCTGAAACGCTCAATTTTAAACCGAAAACTTCAAAGTATTCTGAAGAGTTTCAGGAAGTTTTAACGTCTTTTCTTTAAAGGAAGTAATGGATGAAGACGAAATTCAATATAGATTTCTACGGAATAATTGGGAGATAAAAATTCTCTGCAAATTTGAAAGCATTTTCTAATCTTAAATCTTTTAAACAGTTCTTCAGCTTTTGAAAAATTGTTCATAGAAACCAATAAATTTAAAAATTTTTAGCTCTAACGTACTATTGTCATTATAAATTAAGGGAACACATCACCTTTAAGCAACTTCAAAATGAGGAATGTTTGTTATTTTCCGATTTGCCATAACTTTTTTTTTTCTTATTATGGAGATTACTTGGAAATTTTAGCATTTAATCTCGGAGTTTAGTTGATTATTGTCCTGTATTTACTTTGTTTCTGGTAAATAAGAACTTTTTTTATATAATAAAATAAAAGTTCTTGTTTTGAAAATTTAAAAATTTTGCTGTCACACTTCTAGGAGTTTTCCAGTAACACAAACTATATTTCAGCAATAATTTTTGCATTTTTATAAACCAAAATTATTAGGTATTATTTCCCATATATTTAAAATTTAAAAGCTCTCAGAAATGTTACACTAGGAGAATAAGTTTTCAAAAAACCTAAATAACGTTGAAAAAATAATTTTCAAATACAATAAATACTACATAAAATAAAAAAAAACTTTCAAAAAAGTAGGTGGAGTTTCATTGTAGTACTATAATGTACTTACCTTGAAAATTATATATCCATACGTGCAATAGTTTTTATTCTAGAGTGAGCGCAAATTTGAAACACATGGGTTTAAAATTGCCTATATGTATACATTGTCCCATCTATTTCTAATATTTTTACTTTTATAGGAATTTTAAACCTTTTTCTTGCTTTGCAAGAAACTAACATAAGCATCTCAGCCATTATTTCAACCGAACGAATCAGCTGTTAATCACTGTTGTCTCTTGCATAATTACCAATTTGTTAAGACAGTTCTTGCATAACACTGATTCAAACAACATGACCATCATTAAATACATAAAATGCGTCATTTACCACTATTTGAACAATATTAATTTTAAAACAGTTTCAACGCTAAAAGTGATGACAAAATGGCAGGGAGAAAAATAAACAAACACCAGCTAGGTGATTCAAATGTCCCATGCTGCCAGTGTTTCTGTTTTATGTTATAGTTTTACAGGTTGTAATTTGAATATTTCAATGGGGTTTGTTTTAAATGATTCAGAAAATTCCAAAGATTGTAAAAAAATAAAAAAACAAAAAATCGATTTTTTGAAGGTTTAAAAGTAATGTGTTCCCTTAATATAAAAGAAGTAAAACTGTTGTCAAAAATTATGCATTTCTAAAAACACAACTTCCCTTTTAATGTTCGAGAAAAAAAACCTATAATTCAACGAGTTATCCTACATTTGGCTTCAAATTTGACTAATTTTGACAGTATTTTTCAGAATGGGCAACACTTTCCTGGAAAGCTATAAAATGGAACCTGCCTTTCTGTCAGAGTCAGTCATATCAATTTAAGTAAAATATTTAATTCATAGTATAAAATTTTATAGAATTAATTGAATTATAAATATTGAAATTCTAAAAAACGAATTTTTTAATATATTTTTCTCATGCGCTTCTTTTTATACAGGATGTCCCAAAAGGTCGTTTACAAACTTAACATGCCGGTCTGTCATATCATGATGAACAAGATTTATATAGGAACTTGTGTCCGAAAATGCAAACTGCTACCGCTAGAGGACGATAATTGCAGGAAAATAGAAGAGTGGGAAAGATAATCATTTCTGGCATGGACGTTGAAGGAGAAGGATGAATGAGTTTAGTAACGCAGTAATGGCCGGCATTACGTATATGGCGCCGCTGATGGAAACGGACGAGCAGAGACACGGATGTACCTTGAGGGCTTCCCAAACAAATGTCAGCCAAGTCATGGTTTGTTTGGACAATTGCATCGCAGATTTGCGTGAATCAGGAGCTTTTGAAGTACGTAGCCACATTGGTTAAGAACGTACTACATGCACACCTGTCTTACAGGAAACCGTGCTACAGGAGGTCCGCCTCTATCCTGGATCGGTAGAGGCGGACCAGTCACATGGACGCCGCGATCCCTCGACCTGACTCTCCTGGATTTCTAGCTGTGGGGACACACGAAGTCCATGGTGTACTAGACACCCGTAACATCGGACATAGATCTTATCATCAGGATCACGGAAGAGTCCGTGACACTCCAGGTCAATTTGAACATGTTCGTGAATCCATGCGCTGACGTTGTGAAACGTGCATTGTGGCGAATTGAAACAATTTTGAGCATTTGCTGTGATGTAATCATTATCTGTAGTAAAAATCATTTTAACACCGTTGTCGATATCATTTTTTTCACTCCTGCTCCCCACTTGTGATCATAGCGCTCTAGCGGTCGCAGTTGGCATTTTCAGACACAAGTTCCTATGTAAATCTTGTTCATCGTGTTACGGTAGACCATCATGTTAAATTTGTAAACGACATTTTGGGACACCCTGTATATACTATTTATAAAATAGTCAATTAAAATTACTGATTAGAGTGACTTTAAAAATATTCATGCAAAAGTTAACCCTTTAACGCACGGTGGTTTGGGAGCGAATCCACCAGTTAAAAGTTTCTTTTTTCTAATTTTTAAAGACACATGAATGATTTTTTTTTAAATTTCTATGTTTATGATATTTCAAACTTACAGCAGATAGAAACACTACACTTAATTCATGTTTCCATTTGAAACATGCATTTTTAAACTTGCTTTGTCAGAAAATTCAGAAATTCGATTTATCTTCCTTGTGACCCCAACTACCTATATTTATCCGAATAACACTTAAAAACTGTTTAGCTATTTTTTTATTATACATTTTTCATGATAATTATTCATTATACTCGGACCTTAATAAAAATTTAAAAGAAAGTATTATTTTCACACAGTACAAAAAGATGATTTTGCATTTAAACAATCCTTGTAACCTTTCTTCCTCCCATTGACTGCAAAAATTTTTTTCATGTATTTTACATTTATAACGTTCATAGATAACATTTATAAACTAATTTGATTAAATCCTAAGAAATTTATATTAGTGTCCTTTAAAGGCTTAACACCCTTTAGAAAAATGGATTTTTTTACAAGCGTACCGAATTACTGAAACAAAATTTGAAAAAAGAAAACTCAAATAGCTTTATAAAATTCTTTACAAGTTTACTTAAGTTGTACTGCCCTCATTAATGGGAGTTTAAAGGGCTCATTTATTAAGAACTATAAATCTTTGTTTTCAACAACAGACTTGCTATTTTTAAAAATGAAAATTTAATTATTGAAGATTGAGAACATTTCAGTTCCCTTAAAGATAGTTTGTCTTCATAAGAAAACATCTACTAGAAATGCCCCATTGCATGACCAGATGGGGAAATACACTGGTAGTGAACGTTTCATTTATTTCCACTCAGTACCATTAATGGTTAAGCTTCCATCCCCGCAACGAAAATAACATTCTATCAGTTCTATCTTAAAATCAATAAATGCGTTGCCATTTCCATTTTCAAATCCAATTTCCTGCCCTGGATGTGTCACTTTATTGGAATTTCTGACAGTTCTTTTTGTGGACTTCTTCCGAGGTTCCCTCGTTAATGGCTAAGATTATATAAGACTTTAATTACGTGCCAAATTGGTTCGCCAAGAGTTTCGTGTAGCAGGCAATTTATTGACTAAACTTTACACGCAGCTCTCCGTCATATTGAGAAAGATTAGTGGGTTGCCTAAATCGAATCTCGTCCGTTTATTAACCATTTTTATTTCCCTAAGCTTGAGTAGCTGATATTCTCTTGAACTTAGTAGATCTTATGACTTTATTAATTGGTTAAAAATTAGCAGATAAGGAAGGGGTATCAAACCCTGGTTATTAACTATTTTACTACATGTACTGTGTGTATTTATACCTTTTAATACTGTCTATTTTGTGTAGATTTAAGTTTAATTTTCCGATCGATGGCCCAATCAGTAATGCATGGCCTTTCGGCGACACGTGCTTAAGGATTCAAATATCGATGCTGACATAGTGTTTCGTAGCC
Source organism: Pardosa pseudoannulata (assembly GCA_032207245.1). Taxonomy (NCBI): domain Eukaryota; kingdom Metazoa; phylum Arthropoda; class Arachnida; order Araneae; family Lycosidae; genus Pardosa; species Pardosa pseudoannulata. Next base: position 96,360,347 of record CM063504.1, on the reverse strand, counting down.
AATTGTAATAGAGTTTATATGGCAAGGGTCTGTCTAATGAGACACCTTATAGCAGAAAAATGGCCGAGGTGCCCCAAACCAAATGAAAGCATGTTTGTTTCTGTTTTTTATGTATTAATCAAACTGTATTGGAACTTATGGACTATTAAGGCATATATTTTTATTTTGATAATATTAATTATTAATTGATAATATTTTTTCTTTAAAAACGAAATAAATTTAGAAGGAAGAAACACGCAAAAACTTTGATAGAGTTTAAGAAAGGCATTTGAAAAATTACACGAGAAAAAAAAATTAGTGGAACTCAACTAATTCAAATTCACCTTAAGTATAGTCATCACAAGAGAATTTCACAGTAATATTGGAATAAATAGGTCTAAGGAAACACATGTTTCATTTCCCAAGAATAAAGTTATAAAATAAATATTCACGTTTACTACTAATCTGGATTAGTGAAATAGAATTGGATGAAGAATGTAACAAAAAACATAATAATCTATTTGAAATTTCACGCAATTTACGTAAGATAAACGAATAATTCACAAGAAAAATTAGGAAGGTTACCTATATTTATTTCAAGAATTTTCCAATCTTGGAAAGGATTTGATGATTTATCTTCAAATGATAAAATGAAAGATTGAAATTTTAGTTAATAACCGTGAAGAAACGTTTGTAAAGCGAATTACTGCTCTACTGATTACTTAATAACACGTTAGATTTTTTTATACTTTAAATTCTAATGCAGGGTAAGTTGTCTAGTAATATTCTGAATGCAAGAAATATTTCACAATATACAAAAGTAGCTCGTTTAAATTTTCTTTTAATCACAATTTTTTTAATTCCAAGTATCCCTCTGGAATACCAATAACATCTAAACTCAGAGATATGATTTTACAATAATTGGTTGAGATTACAAATTGGCATAAACATGTATTTATTAATTCTTATAACAATTTAATGAAAGAACTAAACTAAACAAGAAAATATTATAATAATATATTGACAATATTATAATAATATGATAATAATGTATTGTGGTTTTTTATAAATTGACAAAACATTTTAGGTCTCCGACAGATTAAAAGACTGAACCTAAATTTCTATGAACTTCTTTAAAACCAAAAGAGACATTAATTGTTAATTCCCCAAAAATGCATTTTTAACTTTATATCGGTCTATATTCAGTAATAAAATCTAATGAAGGAGTAAATAAAATCTGAACGAGTTTCTTATTATTCTATGTTCTAGAATGTCTAATAATGTTCTGAAGTATAAACTCTTTTCATGGTTTGTTTTATGCAAATATCTGTAGTCGCCATTTTTAATGACGTCGTAATTTCTTTATAGATGCTAATTTTATGACGCTATTATTCGCAAGCGACATTATCGGAAATGGCCCTGCTGGAACGAAATCTTTTCTCGAAATAGTTTGTCCTTCAGAAGAGTTTCGGTCGTTCTTTTAATAAATAATGGCAGAACTATTGTGATTGCCCGTCACCACGCTATCAGATATTAAAAAGAAAAAGAAAAGCTGCCTTAATAAAAAAAGAGCATTTTATGAAATGAAATTACGTAGCATGCTGCTAGGCGCTGATTTTATGAAGTCACATCTACTATATTAGCAAATTAGAAAATAAGGTGGCAAAACTTTATGACGTAAAAGTTTTCTTAATTACCTTGTTATTATTTGAAGTTCGGGCAAATAAAATTTCATCTTTGTGCAATTTAAAATTTCAAGTTAAGCAGCAACGTTAAGCAGTTAAAATCACAACCATTGAGCATAAGTAAAAACTCAGACTTCTGTGTTGCTTCAATAATTAAATATAATACTTTTTGAAGAATTAGAATTTTTCCCTTAAAAATTTCAAAACGAGAAATTTTATTTTGATGTAAATAAAACTTTTTCTATTAATTTATTATTATTTTAACTCTCCGAGCATAGTCACTGTTGTAGATCATTTAACTTTACATATCATTTCCTTAAATACAACATAAAGAATGAAACCAAATTATACCCTTATCGGAAATTTTTGTCACATTGAAAATATTCTATGGGAAGCAAGAAACTATTGGTAATAAGCATCATACAGGGTGTTTCAAAAATGACCGGTATATTTAAAAAATCAATAAAAACTAAATGGGCAGTAAGAGAAATACACAGTTTATTGCAATATGCTTGGGATAATAATACATTTTCAGGCAGACAAACTTTTAAAGTTAGTTATAATGTACCACAACAGATGGCGCTGCAGTCTGGAAAAATCTAAACTACGATATTTTCCAGATATCTACCATGCACAGCAATAATATGGCGTATTCTCAGAATGAAATTATCAGAAACCCGTGTTAACGTCTCGGGATGGCTTCACATGCAAAACAGTTGTACTGTTCCAGTTATTCAATTGTTTCTAGATAGTGGCAGAACACCTGATCTTTTAAGAGTTCCCACAGAATAATATCGTAGTTTATATTTTTCCAGACTGTAGCTCCATCTGTTGTGGAATATTGTAACTAATTTTGAAAATTTGTCTGCCTGAAAATTTACTATCATCCCAAGCATATTGCAATAAACAGTGTATTTCTATCACTATCCGTTTAGTTTTTATTGATTTTTCAAATATACCGGTCGTTTTTGAAACACCCTGTAAATACCAGAAAAACTCCATTCTTCCCATTTTCTCGTTACTCCAAGAACTGAATGTTTTATCTCATGACTTTTTCTTATGACTTTTAACGTATGACATCTCATGATATCATACGATACAATGTGTCTAAATGTCTATAATACCTACTATTACATGCTTCAATATTAAATACGACGATTAATTCCTGTGTTATACCTATGTTTAAAAAATTAAACGTTTTCTGCTTTGTTTTGTAAATGTAATCAAGATGTCGTGAAGATACTAGGGCGACACCTAACTTAATTTTTAAATAGAAAAAGGTTCAAAATTCAGATTTTAAAATAATACCTAGTAATGAAATTTATAGCTAAAATTTTACCTTCGGAAATGAAAGCGTGAGCAGAAAATGTCATTCTTTACTGATTACACGTTTCTTTCGCATGAAATATTCAAATGTGCCAGAATCTGATAAGTATACTTATTAAAATTTCACATTTGCATAATTTGTAACTGCAATGACACATAGAAAGCTAAACAAATCTATAATTAAGCTCTGTACTAATTACACGTAATAATGTTTTTCAAGCGGAGATAAGTATTACTGAAAGCGCAGGTTTAATCCTTGTATTTTACCTTTAAATTTCTCTAACAGAGTTTTCTCTCAGGATATGTTGCGTGCATGTGAGGGAAAGAAACAGCATAACTCAAACTGTCATTAGAATATATTATTTTTTCTGACTGGATCACAGTTATTTCATGCCTGGCAAGTTCTAATAATTAATTTCTATAAATATAAAGAAAAGGGCAATCATGATGTATAACGAAGGGAAGTGTAAAACTAGATTGAAAACCTTACACTGAAGAGCCAAAACATCTTTCTACATATTTTAAAGTAGGTTATATCTGATTTAACATCTTACAGTATATCATATCAACAATACACAAATATTATTTTCTATATAGAAGATATATCTTTATACATAAAATTCTTATGTCCGTGTGTTTGTAATAGGAATCGTCCTAAACGGCTGGACTGATTTCGATGAAATTTTGTGTCTGCAATTAAGTTGATTCGAGAATGGTTTAGACAACTATTGGATCCGATAAACAATGTTTTTTTAATAATAATCCAGAATTTCTCGCTTATTGAGATTATTATAACGGCGCTTGAAACCCTTCGCTACCAACGTGTCTCTTTCACAGTGTTCAACGCAACGGGCATCAGTACGAGAAATCCCAGGATCGAATCCCCGTACAGGCGATATGGAAATTTTATTTGAATCTAATTACGATTGTGATTACTGTACAGTGGGAAGAATTTAGTATTTTTAAAATATTTTTTTCTTACTTTAGCATCAAAACGTTCCAATTTATAATTTATTTAAAAACATTTTACAATTTTTGTATATACAGTGTTAAAACAGGACAACGTCTTAGTCGTCTAGGATATATATATATATATATATATATATATATATATATATATATATATATATATATATAATATATATATATATATACATATATACATATACATATATATACATATATATATATATATATATATATATATATACATATATATATACATATACATATATATATATATATATACATATATATATATATATATATATATATATATATAATATATATATATACATATATATATATATATATATATATATATATATATATATATATATATATATATATATATATATATATATATATATATACATATATATATACATATATACATATATATATATATATATATATATATATATATATATATATATATACATATATATATATATATATATATATATATATATATATATATATATATATATATATATATATATATATATATATATATATATTACTTTCAATTCTCATATTGCACAAATGCCAAGCTACCTGTTAAATTATTAATTGATTCGATATTTTATAGGTTTAATAAGGAAAATATTATGAGTGTTTAAGATCACACTTAAAATAACACAAGTCCATTCCTTTTATTGTATAAATTTTACAGAATTTAAAAATTATTTTTATTTCTGTGAAGGTGAAATTCCTGAGTAGAATTATGTTAATTTATAAGGTCGTAAATTACCATGAACGTTTCTACCTTCAGTATTAAAGGGAAATTACTTCTTTGACTGTAAATAACATTTTTCTGTATTTTTATATTCATGCACTTTTTTAAAGGCGATAATACTAAATCTAAGATTAAAAAACACAAATCAAATTAAAAAACATTATATAATTATTCTTCTGATATATACACAGTAACATACACAAAAGCTCTACAAAAGAGAGAATATAGAAATGAAGAATTAACACTTTCCGTTATATTGTAAGTTATACCACTGAGATTACAGATGTCGCCGGAGTTATAAGTTTTTGATTAAAATATTATAATACGTAATGAAAATAATTTATACACTTTGAACATCAACTTTAATATAGTTTGTTTCAATTTTGCAAGATATGTAAATCAAAATTTTTAATCGAAATCGGAAAGAAAATTCCAACTTATCGATACTATTTTAGAGGACATAATGCAGAAGTAATGTTGACATCTGGGATAATGGAAATAACTGCCTAATGATTTATTTTTATCATGAATTCCTTATGAACAAGATGGCATTTTATAAACGCTTCAAACAATCTTTCTGAAATAAAGATAAGAGATGTCGGTGGAACGGCTCGCATGAATATTTAATCTATCAATATATTTGAGTTAAAATAATTGAACGACTTTCAACATGAAAATTCTAGATATAAAAATAAAATAGTTCCAAGCTTTGCTGAGAAGCAGATAGTTCATCCTACATATTTTCTCACACTTAAAACGTATCATCTGTAGTTGTTATCTAATCTTTTACAAATATTGGAATTTATGCGTCACATGGAAAGATATTTTATTAATTTATCTTAATGTCTCATGTATGAATTTAGTAATTCCCACATGCGTCTTAACTTATGATGAATATTTTATATTTAATTCTACGTAATTGCATTCAAATATTTGTTCACTGTTCCCCATATAATTTTGAAAGTATACTTTGAGTTTCATATTAAAGAATTTTTGAAAGTAATAACAAAGATTCAAATGAAGTGAGGAAAGTGCATTTTCGAGGCAAGTGAGTTAATTCATGATATTTTCTACTGTTATTTGTTACATTAATTGTCACCTGTAGAATGCTGGAAACAATATACCTACTTTCATTAATTCTCTAAAGCATTGATATTTTTTCCAATTTTGATTTTTTCAAAAGATAAGTAATTGCTCGGAATTTTTCTTTTTTGCAGCTGATCCTTCAAATAATTTATTCAGAAAAAAGGCATATAGAAAGGAGTTATGCATTTATCCCATTTTAGTGGGATAACAGCGTAAGTTGAACTTGAAACAATGTACTAAACAAACTGATAATAATTTTTAGGCAGCAGGGAAAAACTGTATTGTACATAAGAATATTGTGTAAGGTAAGAAATATTGGAGTATCATGTAAGGTAAGGATTTCTGCTATTGCTTAAGCAAAAAAGCAAAATTAGGATATGAATAAAAGCTGATTTATTATGTGTCAAGTAAAGTTTTTCACATTATAAGACGATTTTGCTCCCTTTAACTCCAAACTTTAATAATTTAGTCCTGAATCTATTTAGTTAAGAAATTTTGGTCTATATCACAAACCACGTAATACATATGACTTTGTTTCAGAACAGCGTTTCTCTTTGTGGTCATTGAAAATGAATCATTGGAGCTTTTTTAAAAGTTATCAACTATTAATTCAAGAGGATCTTCGTTCCAGACTGAAAAATATAGAAAAATATTTTACCAATGAAAATTAATGAAGTTAATAGTACATATTCAAACATTTACAGTTTAATAATTTATGAAAGAAAATTGTAACAAGAAACAAGAAAAAAACCATTGTTTCTCAAATTGAAAAAAGGTATATGCTGCTAAGTAGGGAGATATTTTAGGGAACTATCGATTTTTTGAGACACTCAATCCTTGAATTAAATTTTTGGCTTTGAACTTAGTCAGTTACTTAGAATCATAAAACATTGATTTTTACTTGCATAAATATTTTCTTTCTTACTTTTCTATACTTAGATCTATCCTCAAGCCTGGCTTCTAATTTTTATTCCCTTTCAGTATCAATATAAATATTGAACTATGACGTAACAACAAACATTTGTCGGTTTAAATATTAATATTTAGAAACACAGAACTACAACTGCACTTGTTTTTTTATTTTCATGTAAATGTGATTCGAGAATCTGTAGAATGAACAAATTAAATAACTAGAAAAAATTAGTTTGTTATGTACTTTTATTTTATTCTCTTTCTCTCTGCAAGTTTGTCCAGGATTAAGTTTTGAACTCATGTTTTCGCTACCTTCCCATGCTACAATTGAGCTGAAATTCTTTGATAGCAATACATCAATGCGGACCATTACCCCGAACTCGGCTAACTGAACTTGCATTATTGGTTGTTGGTTTCATGTAATTAAAAGTTAAAATGATCTGTAACCTATTAAGAAAAAGTCATTTTAGATACAGTTATTGGTTAAGATACCAATGACGAATTTTTTAATTTGGGTATTTTTTTAAATTTATTTCTAGAAATTATACGGGATGTAAGTTGATCAGAATTCAAAATTTCCATGTAAATGTATCTATAATTTTTAGGTCTACTAAGTGAACGTTATATTCCTTATTGTATTTATTTTAATTTATACTTAACAAAACCAATTTTTTTTATTTTATACGATTTTAACGGTGCTATGCTAGGCGACAAAAACGTCTCTAATACAAAATGTCGCCAGTGTGGTTCTCCATCAATTCTTTGATAGCAATACATTAATCCAATATAAAACAATACATGATTACACATAGAGGAATTGATTTTTATAAACGCTGGAGGCATGGAAGGTTTCCATGTAAGTGAAAGTGTGTTTAATTTTTTAATATTTCAGTTATAGTAAGTATTTCCAAATACTGTAGTATCTTTATAACTTGAGTGAGGTACATTTCATACGTATACATAAATAGATCGCATGTAAAATCATTATACGAATTATGGGAGAGTTACATGATATCAAATATAGAAAAGTTATAATCCAAAAACTGTAGTAAGCAATATGATATAAAGATAATATAAAGTAAATAAGTAATCTTGTTCAGAATCAGTAACATATGATTGCCAAAATAAGAATAAATGAACAAAAAAGAACTAACTAAAGTAAGCAGCCGTTAGAAGATTCTTCCTCGGTCAAAGAATTCAAGTTCAAACATAAAAACAAAAACGACAATCGCAGTACACTATTAGTTAGCTCCTTGCTTCGAAATAACTTACTGCTTTATTTTATTTTATATATATATATATATATATATATATATATATATATATATATATATATATATATATATATATATATATATATATATATATATATATGTGTGTGTGTGTGTGTGTGTTATATTTATTTCAATATTTTATACACCCCGATGGCAATGGTTAGATACTAACATCAATTACTTTATCAAATAATGACAAAAAGCTATTACAAATGTTTTTTATTCTCATACATTGAATATCAATTTAAGCTCCTATTAAACGCTTTAATTTTGTTATCTTGCATTAAATACCTGTGTTTGATTTTATTATTTCGTTTTTTTAATCTTTCTCTGAATAAAGTCACAAAAAATATCTCCATGTTGTTTGATCTTCCAGTCTAGCGAGCACACAAAACGCTATAAAAACACTTTCAGACTTATAACGAAAATTTAATGGGAAAGTTACAACGCTAGCATTATCAGTGAATCAATAGCTGTATTTCTTTAACGTGTAGCGTGATCGACAAACTGTTGCTCTCATGCTAATAGTAGCTTGTGGGTAAAATTTTCTTGGATTTACGCTCGTTGGTCTGTTATTTCTTTGGTGTTATTTCTTTTGAGTTCAGAAAGATGACTGAAAAATCTCCAAATCAAAGAGGGTCAAAGTCTAATTCTAAGTTACATGCAGGAGTAATATTAAATCTGTATGGAAAAATAATAATAAATAAATAAAATTAGATTCTAAATCATAATTAATTTAATTTTTTTATTGCCAAGATTTTACAAAGAGAGTAAAACTTAGATTTTTCAAATTTAATTAAAACAGTCACTCAAAATAAAGTAACAAACCGAAAAAAAAATAGAAATGAATTAAATTTGTAATTGATTTTCTCTTTTATTCGAAATACTTGATGAAAAGAGAATTTGTTTTAAAAATGGCTTACATGATTTACAATAAAAGATATCAATCTTAAGAAAAACGAACTTGAAATTACGCATGTGAAATGAGATTTTAATCAAGATTTTAAATGAAAAACGTCGGAAAGCGAAACAAAATAAGAAATAAAATAGCATAAGTAGACCCAAGAGTGGGAAAATAAATTGGATGGAATCTGACGACACCGTGAAGTAAAACAAAAATGCTGGACATAATTCTGTTTTCCTGTTTTTCATTCTCTTCATTTGAGGTGGAGAATTTTCTGTCCTAAAACAATATATCATAAAAGGAATTTTTCATTTTTATTTTAATTATTTATGTGTTCCTAAATAATGTAATTTGTATTCTGTTTTAATAATACTTTCAAGTTACATTTGCAGAAATTTTATATCTTTATACTGTTGATAAATGTAGCTTATATCTTCTCTTTTGTTAATGTAAAACAAAGCAAGCTATGTAACTTCTACATTTTCTTTCTAAAGATAAAGAAAAAGACCGCATATCCTACCCTGCAAGGATTCCTGCTCCATGCAACTAACTCCAAACATATTTGTTAAATAAAGTTGTTGGGATCATCATATTATCAATATCATTACTAAATCAATCACTTTCCTATTAGTTGTTTGAATCCAACTTGTTTGACTCGACTTGAAGAGCTGTTTAAAATTGTATTGAACTGAACTTAGCTATGTGTAAAACATTTGATTTCTGTCCTGATAAAAATGGCCACCCCATTTTAGACACACTAAAGAATGACGAATAGATTAAAAAATTAAAAATATTAAGGTGATAATTAATGAATTCTAAGATCAATAAATAAATTATCGGGAAAAGTTAGTTTCTCAAAAACCAGAGCTTAATAATAAAGGTGGAAATAAGTAATAATAATTTTTATTTTTGTCATTATATTAAATACATATTAAGTGTTGAGTCAAATACTTAGAGATAAATTGGAGGATACTACATCCAACAGTGTTCCTGAGGGATTTTTAAACGTGGTACTACAGAGTAAACTCAATAATGCCAGAGACATTTCTGACAATCAAGCGCAAACCGGGCCCATATAGATCCCAAGTATGGGGCTAACCCACCCCACACTAAAACCTTCGAAGTACTCGGCCCGCGCCCGTCGCGCCGCAGGCTCCAATCGCGAGCGAACACAAAAGACGTGAGCTGCTGAGAAGAGGGAATTTGGAATACTACTGAATGCTTAGCGGACCTCCTGACGCCGGAATTAGTGAGGATGGAGCAAACCAAGCGAACCAATAGGAGAAAACAGAACCATTAGAGAGAATTTTACCCGTTGCACCAAACAGGACGGGAATCCGAAAGGGGTCGAAAAAGAGAGACAGGAAATTTTTAGAAGCGACACTTGCAATCCTGGGCCTCGGGACCATCACTCAGGGGGTCATTGTGACGGAACTTTGGCCCACCCTGCGGAACCCCCATCACTCGGCGTGCTCGAAAAAGGGAACGCTGGAGCCTCGCATAACTCCAGGAACCGAAAAAACCCTTACCTGAGAGATGAACTAAAACTTAAATTTTAAAAAAAGATGTTTCCCAGTAGGAATGGGTCCTGCTGGGTTAGCTGCGATGTCAGCCCTGAGGGTCCGACCTCAGTCAGCTTAAGCGAACCACAAAAAAAGAAAAAAAAAGGGGGGGAGCTGAAAAATGAGAGGTGGTCCCCTTGGGGGGTTGCTTCCCCTTAAGTTCACTGCGCTGGCCTGCCCTTGGGGTCTTGGTTGTGTTAACTACCTTGCCGAGTCTTCTGATGAATAACTCAGCTATCGGGGACTGAATAGAGTCAAACAAATAAAAAGTTAAAGAACTTTGAATATTATAGGCTGTATTCATGAATAATCTGCTGTCCTTTTAGTAATCATAAGATGTCTTTAATTAAGCAAGAAGAACTTGCCAAAGAGATTTATTTAGTATCACGTGTAAACACGTTACTGTAAAATGAAATTATGTAAAAGATAAAACTATTTGTCTCGATTTCAGTCGATGTATCTATTAATAAAGTGAACTAATGAGTAACGTTTGAAAATGCATAAATGTTCATAACCATAGTTGATTTTTGAAAGCAGGGTAAATTGCTTGTAAGACTGTCGGTTGTAATACCTGAAAAGAAACACTAAGAAAACACAAAGTTCCACAAGCTATTTTTAATTGTCATTAAAAATAAATACTATTCATTACTAGGTTGTAAATACATGTACTTATACATCCTTCTGTTCACTACTAATTTTTTAAATTTTGCCAGAAAACACCGAATTGTATATTGTACTTTGGGAATAAACTTACTATACTTTAGAAACTTAACAACTGAAAAACTGAAATAACTTCTAAACCGTATTTTAAAAGTATATGTTAAAAAGAACCCTCTAACGTTTTAATAGCCAGGGAAATTTATGAAACTGGTTTTTATATGACGTTTAATATTTCATATTTATCTGTCTCGCACATACTGTTTCGATAAACAGAGTTACAAGGCACAATAAAAGGAGCTGGGCTTTATCGATCAAATAAAAGTATATATGAAATAGAAAAATTTTCATATAGTTCAACAGTTTTTTATTAAAATATCTCCCAGATATACATGTAAAATTAAAATTGAAAAAATGCATAGGGATATGCAGAAATTCATACTATCATACTGGGAGGCTGAAATGTAAGTTTGAAATTCCCATAAGATCTAATTTAACATCTTATTTGACATAACTCTCTGTAGTGCAAGAACATTGAATATTTTACTCATATTACTAGCTGCAGGGGGAAATTACTTTTTTTTAACCCTTCAAGACTAAAAAGCTTGAAACAGTTATTATTTTTGAAATACGAGGCAATCATTCATAATATTAGATACACTACGTCATTTTTGTCCAAACCTTATATGTTTGTTGCGTACCGATATAAAAGGAATTAACTTTTGCACTTTTTGAAGATTTAAATGTAAATTTTGTTTGTCTACAGCGAATATGATAGAAAAAAAGCTATTTATTTATGAAATCTATTTGGTAATACTTAATATAAAGTATTACCGAGTGGTATGAAGTATAGTATTAACAAGTGCATTATTTGCAAAAACATTGATAATGAAAACTTCCCTGCCATTGTTGAATGCATGATAACTTAATATGGGTTTTATAACAGCATTAACTGCTTCTCTTTTGGCTTTTGCAGAGGGTAATTAAAATTCTCGAATAAAGGTTTTATCTATCAGGAAATTCAAATTAGTTGATCAAATTACAGTAACAATGGAAGTAAACAACTCGTTATCGTAACCAAAATAATGACAATTTATTTCTTATTCTTCTATAATATTTTTGCCTTAATTATATTATTTAATTAACCGATATGAAAATCAATAAAATTTAGCAAATTCTGTCTAATGTCCAAACTTGCTGTTCATTACCCGAACTCTGTCAACTGAACTTGCATTATCGGTTGTTGGTTTCATGTAATTAAAAATTAAAATGATCTTTAACCCATTAAGAAACAATCATTTTAGATGCAGTTATTAAGACGCTAATGGCGAATTTTTTAATTTGGGTTTTTTTTTCAATTTATTTATAAAAATTATACGGGATGTAAATTGAGCAGAATTAAAAATTTTCATATAAATTTATCTATGATTTTTAGATCTACAAAGTGAACGTTATCTTCCCTATTGTATTTATTTTAATTTATACTTAACAAAACCAATTTTTTTTATTTTATACGATGTTAACGGTGCTTTGCTAGGCAGACAAAAACGTCGCTAATACAAAATGTCGCCAATGTGGTTCTCCATCAATTCTATTATCAAAACACATTGCATTTGAAAATGTATGCAAGTTGTAATCTTTATTAAAATAAACCACATAACAATAGAGATTTAAAATTTTTTAAAGAATCAATCCGTTTAATTTATGAGATAGATCTTAAAATTTTATACCTTACACTTTACTAAAGGCAAAAAAAATAGTTCAAACCCTTTTTAAAATTTTCATCCACCATTTTAATTTATTATTTTCTGTACAATCACATTCTATTACTTTTATTATGAAAGCAAGTTCACATAAACTTAAAGAAAATTTCAAACGGTTTTAGGATTCAGTAGTGTAACTTAAATTATGATTTAATAAAAAAAACTATATGCATATTGTAATCTTTATTAAAATAAACCACACTGCAATAGAGATTTAAAATTTTTTAAAGAATCATCCAGTTTAATTTATGAGATAGATCTTAAAATATCATACCATACATTTCAGTAATGCCACCCCCCAAAAAAATAGTTAAAACACCTTTTATATTTTTCATCCACCATTTTATTTTACTATTTTTTGTCCAATAACATTCTATTATTTTTTAATATGAAAGCAGTTTCACCTAAATTTAAAGAAAATTTCAAACTGCTATAGGTACCAGTATCGTAACTTAAGTCATGATTTAATCAAAAAAGGAATTATTAGTATTTACTTCTTGAACTATAATTTGAGGAAATTGAGGATCTCCAGCTGATTTTGCAAGCAATGTTTATTTTAAAATCGAAAGACAATCTCGTTAAAAATGTCTTCAATAAAATAAGTAACACGAATTTTGTAAAACATGGCTTCGAGAGATTTTCACGGTATCACAAAGAATCTTTGCAATTTTTCGTGCTTTTAGCTCTATTTTTCAGTCATTGAGTTATAGAAACGAACGACAGTCTCTAATAACATGTTAGAACTGCGTGAAATTATATTGCTGTGAAATGAGATCAGCCCAGTCTAAGAATCAGTAAAACTCTTTGTTCAGACAGTTATATTGTAATTTGTTTATTAAATATCCCACAAGATTTATTTTTAATAAAATAATGCCCTTACAGTAAATGTGCAATAATATTTTTCAGTCATTGAGTTATAGAAATGGATAATTGTCTCTAATAACATGTTAGAACTGCGTAAAATCATATTGCTGTGAAATGAGATTAGCATCGTGTAAGAACTCTTTCATCAGACAGTTATATTCTACTTTGTTTATTAAATATTGCACAAGATTTATTTTTTAATAAAATAATGACTTTATAGTAAATGCGCAAGAATATTTTTCAGTCATTGAGTTATAGAAACGGACTACTGTCTCTAATAACATGTTAGAATTGCTTAAAATCATATTCTTGTAAAATAAGATTAGCACCGTCTAAGAATCAGTAGAACTCTTTGATCAATATAAAATGATACATCTGTGACATGGGATTAGAATTGAGTAGGCCTCAATTGAACTCATTAAACACTTATATTCTGACTGAAGTTATTTTAAACAAAAATGCCTTTACAGAAAATGCACATTAAGCATCTATATTGAGCTAGTTATATAAGCAGACGACAATCTCTAATTACTCGCTAAAAATATGTAAAACCATATTACTCTGAAATGCTATTAATATCGTGTAAGATTCAGTAGTACTCTTTCTTCAGACTGTTCTATTCTATTAGAAATATAATTGCTCTTTGGAAAAAAAGTTGTCTACTACTATTCGCTTCTAACGTTAAGTTCTACTTTACCGACCATACGCCATTCGAGTGATCCTTTTCATCAAGATAGTACCATTTTTCATATTTCTTTATTCTAACCTCACCTGATAAAATTAAAAAAATAACTTCTTCCCTTAATTATTATTTATTTTTTTCTTATTTTTATTTCTTTTTGCCAATTTATCCCATGAAGTTACACATTTTTCAACAAATTTATTCATTTCCATTACATATTCATAATTTTTTACAGTAAATATTTTACATATTCGTAACCAATTTTTTTCTCATCGAATATATAAAAATATTTTACATTTTTCCTATTCATTATTTTTCAATTGGGATGCTTCCATATTAGGAAATAATTCTTTTTGTTTCACAATTGGTTTATTTTCTGGCCTTTTTGAATCCCCTTTTTTTCTTATTCCCTTTTTGTTTCTTTGTTCTGCATTTGTTTTCCATTCTTTTCTTCAAAATTATTATTTTTTTCTTTTTAATTACTAATGTTAATATTTATTTTCTTTTTTCATTTGACTAACTTTTTCTTCCATAATTCATGTACAGACATTATTTTTTTTATTCTGTCAATTCTTTATTTGGTTAAAATTTTGTTTTAAATTCGAAAATATATGTTTTTTTTTTCACGCTATCTCTTCTTTTTGTATATTTATTGTTCCCCTTTATTTCTTTTCTTTATCATTTTAAAACATATGGAGAATCTATATATCATAATATCTCTATTCTGATTATCCGACCTACTCCAATGAATACGAAACGTATCGCTTCTAATGTTAAACCGCATAATCGATTCTGCATACTTTTAACGAATATTTGTTGGGATCAATGCGAATTGAACCATAAATTCATAATTTCCATATGCCACACTCTTAAATCTCATGCTACATAAAATATGGGTTTATATAGATCTAACATAAAATATAGGTTCTAAGACTGTTTTTGAATAAAGCCTCCTAGCCCTCTAGAATTAATAATTCAGAACTTCTTGCACCAGTTTCGCATTGCACTTTCTACGAAAACATACATATAAAAATTTTCATCTTCAAAACTTTTGTACATTTTTAAAAGTTTATTTCTTTTTTTACAACTGAAAAGTAAATAAATGAGATATGCATTTTTCCTCACGAAAATATTTTCTTTAGGAGTCAACCCAACAGTGCTTCCACTTCAGACAGAATATTAGGAAGATAAAAAGAGATATAACCGTAAAATTGCCTATGTCAGCAGTAAAGGAAAAAAAAACACTTCTAGCAAGAGAAAAAAAATTCTATTCCAAGGAAAGCAGTAGAAATAACTATCGGCTTTTCTTCGCAGTTTGTTATCCTCAGACAGAAAGAAAATAAAGTTAAGGAATATTTTTTGCGCGTGGTTATCGAATTGGTCATCTCATCATTTGGTCATAAAAATTTCTCTCTTTCATAATAGGAACGTTATTCGAAGAAGAAATGTACAGGCAAATTAAGAACCCAAATCTCCCCCACCTGTTGTTAGTTTTTAGATTTTAAATTCAAATTATGCGAATTAAAACTGTCTCAAATTTCTTAACTCTTTAAAAAAATTTTAACATTTTCTTACCCGCAATTTAAAGATCAAAATATTTTTAACACGTAAGAATAAAAAATGCCTGATAATTTTAACCATCCTCTCAGTGTAGGATTAGCGGGAAGGCATATTGCCAATTTAGGAATTGGCCTGTTATAAAACATCAGGGCCTTGCGTTAAATTGAAATATATCTAGTTTGAATAAAAATATTGATAATTATGCTATATATATATATATATATATATATATATATTGCTACGAATTTGTTTACTGAACCGTAAATTTAGCATGGGACTCTATGAGTATCTCGTCAAATTGGCGAAATACCGGATCGTTGGCAACAGTTTTGGCAACTTAATTTTGTGTCCAAGTTCGTCGCCAAATATCGCCAAGTGTCGCCAAATGTTGCCAAGTGTGCCAATACGTGACAACTCCCGGTTCCGGTTTCTGGAATATTCCAGCAGTTCCTTCGGGCCTATATACGGCAGGCTAATTACCAAACAGAGTCGTTAAGTAGATTTCTCAGTGTAAAGAGTAAGCATGGTGTGTTGTGTTTTACCGGTGCTTCCGATTTGTTTGATGAGGAAAGAGATACGTGAGCCCCCGGCATTGTGCTGAAATTGTTCTGCGATGATTTTGTAAACTGCGATGTATAACTGCGATGATTTTGGCTTGGTACGAGTGTGCAGTACCTTAATCTTGATGCCTTTCTGACATTGTATTTTCCAACTGATTGCCATATACACTGATGTACATATATATATATATATATATATATATATATATATATATATATATATATATATATATATATATATATATATATATATATATATATATATATATATATGTATATATATATATATACATAGTCATATGTATATATATATATACATAGTCATATATATATATGTATATATATACATATATACATATATATATACATATATGTATACATATATATATATATATATATATATATATATATATATATACACATATATATATATACATATATATATACACATATACACATATACATATATATATGTATACATATATACATATACATTTATATATATATATATATATATATACATATATATACACACACATACACACACACATATATATATATATACATACATACATATATATATATATATATATATATATATATATATATACACATATATATATATACACATATATATACACACACATACACACACATATATATACATATATATACATATATACATATATATCATATATATATATATATATATATATATATGTATATATGTATATATATATATATATATATATATATATATATATATATATATATATATACACACATATGTAGTAAGACGGACTTCACGATGGATGGTTGCAGTCATTTCCCATAACTCCACCATTCCCACTTCATTACAGGGACAGGACAAACTGAGGGGTGAGCTAACAGGAAGTTATAAGTACAGGGCCTGGGTCAACATCTCAGTTTAAATCTGTGTGAAAATCTCTAGAAAATCTAACTGCGATATTGTGCATATCCTTTTTGTTTGGAAATTTCCTAAATTGTCCGCATGGGCAATGTGGAATTATAATTGGTTAGATCACTTCTTTGAGTGCAAAAAGTGTAGTACCAGTGGTCAATTTAGGTTAGGGGTTAAAAAGTGGAAAGAAAAAGAACGCAGGAATGTTTGCTGTTGACTTAAGATTTGAAAACCCGTGAGAATTTTTTCGGGGTGTCTTAGGGGTTTTATACAAAATGGCTATATTAATTTCCCGATCTAGTTTACTTTTCCTTACATATATACATATATACATATAAATATATGCATTCATATATATACACACATATATCTTTATATATATAATTATGTCTGTTTTTTTTTTGTAATAGAACTCTTCCTAAACGACTGGACTGATTTTAATGAAGTTTTGTGTATCTAATTAAGTTGATTCGAGAATGGTTTGGGTTTTAAAATGGATTCGATAGAAAATGTTGTTTTAATTAAAAATCCAGAATTGTGTGCTTATTTGTTAGCCATATTTTATGGTTTCTCAATGTCCTGATTCAACATACTTGTTTTACGTTTAGATTTCAGAAATACTCTTAGCTGAATCAGAAACGGTCGTGAAGTTTGGACCGGAGTTCTGGCAACGCCTCTTTCTGGAATATGCAAAGTTTGTCTTCAGTTATCAATTGGAGACTTCTCTGGAGCTCGTACTTTTAACCCCCTCTCACTCTCGAAAACCAACTAGATAGTTTAAAACATTTTTCCTTTACTAAACACAGGCAAAGGAAATTTTCAGTTTATCATATGTAATTTAAATGTAAATAACGTTTTCTCAAAAACTGTGATGACATTTAGTTAAATATTTCATTTATTTATTACTTATATTGTAATGATCCGTTACATGACTCTAGCTTAAGAGAAACGGAAGTTGATCTTTCGCAGCGGACAATTACGGTTCGCGGCAGGTAGAAATGTGCAGTCCTAACAATAGCTGTTCGTGTACTAGGTCCCGTCAACAAACCTACGACTCACGATTAAATGGACGTAATTGAAAACTGTCCTTGCTCTGGAGCCAGCGAGTCTTAGCCTTTGTAAGGACTATTTGAGTGAAAAGACTCGGATAAGGATTATTAAATGAGCGACGCTTTAGTGCACGTGTGGGCCCGTTAGTGGTACCGAAAAAGGAATTTAAGTGGTTTGGGTCGGTTTACTTAAAGACGACCTTTCGGCCACATCTGGAAATGGATCAGCTGATTCAGGCGGGGAGTGACCGCAAGATTGCGTCACCCTAGGTCTGGAAGATTCCGGAAGAATCACGTGAAAATAACCGGTACCCCTATAAAAGAAGATTGGCTGAGCCCAGAAGGAGGCTTTTTCTTGAGAGTTGCTTTAGGAGCCGTTTTTTGTGGAGCTCGAGAGGAATCCACTCGTTTCTCCGATTTCCGGAGTTCGCTTGCTTTAGAGACCGCCAGCCTCTCTGCTTTGTTGAGAAGACGACTTTCGACTTTGGGATCTCATTCCCGTTATCTTAAAATATTTTTCTACTTCGTGCTTAGAAGTAGGTCATTGAGAGTGACCCTTACTCCCATTTTGGATCGTCTTACATCCTGAGTCTCCTCAACGAACACCAGCGTGATACGCACTCTGAGCATTTGAACCTTAGTGTGAAAGCCGACTGTACTGATCGTCAGCCCTGAGGTTATAGTGTCAGCGTTTCATATCGGCACTAATTAGTGAACTGTTCCAGTGATTTAGAAGAACTAGCTTTACTGTATCCACTCGTTGTAATTGTGTTAATGTTATCTCAACACGAGATCTCAGAAGATTTAGAATCTACTGAACCTGTACACAGATGTACATAAATTATTCACTCGAATAAAATATTTAATCAAGAGTGAACAGTTGTCCAGCCTGTGGCATTGAAGGCTTCGCCTACCCCTACTCCAGGAAGTCACAATATATATTTAAACATAGTATGAATGGTAGTAAGAATCTTGTTAAGTTAGTTGCTCTATCAATTTAAGATTTCTTCGATTAATTTTGTTTGGTATATGTTGCAAATCGCATATTAACTGTATAATTTGTATTAATTTGAAATTTAGTCCTTGTTTATTTTTTATTATACCTTATAAATAAATAAGAAAAATTCCTATAAGTATGTATGTAGATGTAATGAAAACTGGGATTTAACGAGAGTTTAATAGGTATGCTAAATTATTTGTAACTATCACCAAATTTTTGCACTAATACTAGTGATATTTTCCCCTCTTCTTGAGGCTTAACACTGGCTTAGTGAGATTTGAAGTATCATAGGAATTGAATATTATAATATGCATGCAATGTAAACATATAGAGTGGTTTACTTATCCTTGACATTGTCTCCATTATCTAAACTTTAAATAATTATGCTAGGAAAAAATAAGACAATGTTTTAGCTAGTATTAATAATTGGAAAGTCAATACAGAAACACAGGAATCTGTGCTTATCATATATATGAAAAAGTGAAGAAATCTTCTCAACATCATTGAAACAATTTATTTTTAATCGGATTTATATCTAAAGAAATTCAATTTATGTTTTTTAAATGAAATAAAAGAAGTATTTTGACACGTGATTAAATTTTCCATTAAATTTCCGTCTTTTAATGCACTTGTTCGGAGTGCTATTAAGTGATTCACAAAATACTGTGGATTTTATTACACAAAAACGAATATTGAAGCACATTTAAAGAAACAATTTACTTTTCATTTAATTTAACAATTTCATCCTTTTGTGCTTGAGAAATATTTAAGGACTGAATTTTATTTGGATTTGAAGAAATGAGATCCGAATGTAATTTGGTAGCATTAACTTTAAAAAGTGAATCAAATGGAAAATCGGGAACAAAAACCAAAGAAATATATTTCTGAATATTTCATCCATTCACCTAATACCTACGTGTTGAAACCCTTAATTCCTTGCTATTGCTTAATATAAGTTTAAAGATAAAATTTCTTTCGCTGTCTTTAGTGTCATTTAACCTACGCTATTTTCGTTTTAAATAAGAAAGTCTATTCTTAGTCAATTTGACAAGATATTTTGCTAAAATTTATTAAAATTTAGTTCAACGTACTGAATAGAAAGTTTTACAAACGTCAGAGTTGATATGTGACATTTAAACATTCGGAAGCAAACTTAAATAATTAACTTTACAGTTGAAACAAACGTTTTGATAAGGTCAGGATTTTCTTCAACTATGATTCTCTGAATAGCCACTAGAATTTGCAAAATTCTGTGCAGTCATTTTTAATTACCCAGGAAAATATTTTTATAATATAATATAGATAAAAATCTTTATTTAAATTACAGTGAGTAATATGTTACTAAAGCAGATTATCTTTCATTTAATCGTTGTTCATGTTTAAGCAATTTTTGTATTAACGATCAAATTAAAAGCACCCTCAGTTTGTAATGTAAGTTGTTTTTAACGCGAAAAGCAAAATATTTACTCTATTACATTCAAATATTATGGTTTAAAAACAGTGATTCCTCGTTTTTCGAGGTTAAGGGGCAGATTTCCGCGAAAGCTAAAAAAAAAACGACATTGAAGAATTTTCGTGTATGAGGGACACAAATGTTCTAAATAGGTTAACAATATTTATACTTAACACATTTAAGGCAAAAATTACAACAGTATACGTATTTACTTAAATGTGTCAGTGCTAGATAATAAGGTTAATTACAAAACCTTGTAGAGTAATAAACAATATCAAATTGCTGTAAATGAGTCTTTGTTTAAAATATTAAATCGTAGATGTTTTTTATAGAATATAGAATTTATCTTAAAACAAAGTTTGTTAATTTTAAGTTGTATTTTAAAGCAATTATTTAATCTCTATAATTCAAATATTATGGTTTTAATAATATTGATTTCATTTTTCATTATATTATGTAATACAATTTTGTCTGTTGTTTAAATTTTATCATGAAGATTTTTAGTACTAATTTTAAGGTTGTATAAATGGTATGCATTTTGTACTTAAAATTTTTTAAGTTATTTTATTTTATTATATTTATAATAATGTTAGTATATATAATTTTGGTATAATTATAAACAGAGTCTTTATAATGGCAGTTTTTGTTATAAGTAAAGTATACTTAAATTTAGAGGATATATTATATAATAATCTTATCTGTAGAGAAGAGTAGAGTTAGGTTTAGGGAGAGAGTTTACTTGAGAGAGAGGTTGTTGTCTTTGTTTTCTCCTTTCCTTCAAAATTCCCCTATACAAGGATATAACCTCTTCAACGCGATTGCTGAACTCGACGGCTCGAACCATATTGTTGTCAATGTCTTGAGCAAATTCTTGCCATGTTGCACAATTGTTACAGGTTCTCCAGGGTCACGCCACGCTTTTCAATTTCTTCCTCACTTGCAGACTTCATTTCAAGGAGGTCTTAATCGGTCTGTGGTTCCCAGTGGCAATCGATAAGGGCCTTGATGTCTTCTTTTGTCATGCCGACAAATCCTTCATTCCTTATGATGTGAGCCAGCCGCCTTCTCCAACGCTGGTGATGAAATGCCTTTATGAGAGCCCATGGTGTGTACTATGAGTAAATTTTTTCGTTTGACATGCAGGGATTCTTCTTTCTTGCGCATAATCATGAAACACAGCTCCTTTCCTCAATGTGGCTGCCGACATGATTGTATTGTTTCATTAATATTTTAGAAAAATCCTCGAAGCACTGAAGCCGCAAAATATGATGCGAAGTGGCCAGGGATCACTGTACATCTATTTACGTCAATTTCTTCATCAAGTTTATGTGTTTTTCAAGGATGAAATTCCTATCTTTAAATTTCTTGCACTCTGAAAATGTTATTTAACTATGAAGTTGATTTCTTTACAATTTATTATGACGTCCTTTTATCATTGGCACTTTTCATTCACCTATATCTTCTATAAAATAGCGAATAATATGCCCCCGTGTCATTTTCTGCATCAGGCTTATATGTTTTAAGGTACGAGTTTTAGGTCTGTAAATTCCTTTCACTTTGCGAGACTGTTGTAACTCTGATAATACTTCCAGGAACAGCACATGATCTGATATTCAAATATTTTATGATTTATTGAGATGCCATTTTCAGATTGTCCCTTTTCATTCACCTATATATTTTATTAAATTTTTAAAAAATACGCTCCATGTCATACCCTATTTGAATCAGACATGTATCTTACAAGGGCAGATTTTATACCTTTAAACTCTGCACAACTTTCGTATATATCAATCTAATTCCAAAATCAACACATCTTCAGGGATTTTTTATGTTCTATTTAGTGCACATATTATAAGGCATAAATATGACATATATAATTTTAAAAATGTTGTAATACGACATTTAAATGGGAAAATACATTTCTTTATTTAGAAAAAAAGAAAGACAAGGATGAAAAAAGATATTAAATCAATATAATGTTTCTCAAAGATTTGTAAAAAGAAATCCGTGATTATCAGAAGAGCTATTTTTCTTAGAATCAAAAGCATGTAGTTAATGTTTAAAAGAAAAGCAGAGAGAATTAAATTTTGGATTGCAATATCTTCAATGGTATCCCATTCTAAAAATATATAAGTTTTTCTAATTTACTGTGCCTTATATGTAATTATATTTGCGTAACTATATATACATATATATATATGGGGAGGGCAAAAATTAATTATCGTATTGAAGAGAATAGCAAATATGCAAAAGAATCAACCATATGTAAAAATGCTTTTAAATAATGTGTCAAAATGCTATAAATAAATAAATAAATAAATATATATATATATATATATATATATATATATATATATATATAATAATATATATATATATTATATATATATATATATATATCTATATAAAAATATATATTATATTATATATATAATATACATATTACTAATATATATTTATAATAATATATATTTTATATATACACATATATATTTACATATATATATACATATACATATAAAACAAATATATATATATAAATTATATATATTTATATTACATACATATATATACATATAAAACATATATATATACATATATAATATATATATATACATTATATACATATACATATATGATATATGTATGTATTTAAGTATGTATTTATGTTATGTATGTAAAAATTAATTATCCTATTGAAGAGAAAAGCAAATATGCAAAAGAATCAACCATATGTAAAAATGGTTTGAATAATGTGTCAAAATGCTATAACTATATATATATATATATATGTGTGTGTGTGTGTGTCTGAGTGCGGTCAAAAATTAATTATCCTATTGAAGAGAATAGCAAATATGCAAAAGAATTAACCATATGTAGAATAGCTTTAAATAATATGTCAAATGCTTTTGAAATAACATCAGATCACTTAAAAGTCGAAATTCGTAAAACGGATTGCAGAAAGCAAAGTTTAGTTGCATAAATTTGAAATTTTTAAAAAGCATAAACTTTTATTTTACGAATGCAACATTTTTTTATAACGGGAATCTGAGACAGAAATTACCATGAATTTTTTTTAGCGTCTAACCATTGGAAAACTAACATATGCTTACCCAAATAAATATATTCGGAAAAATCGAGCAGCTTATCTGCTCTTGTAGACGTAAAAGCGGGGCAAAAACAGATTAATCGATATTGGCTAGGTGTTGATGGAGAGAACAGGGGATCGATATTTGACTGGGACAATGAAGAAGATAAGGAAAAATTATATTTTAGGAGAAGCACTAGGCTGCACGTTTTTACACAAAAACAAAGAAGTGCATAAAATGCATTTCGAAGTAAGAACTTGTGGTTACTTTTGACAATAAGCTTCCTTTGAAATTTTGAGAGAAATAAATAATATTATATGTTGATTTAATCCCAGAAAATATATAAGATAATAATACAGCTGAAATTATAATGATATAAATAATTTTTATGAATATTTAGGTTGCAAAATTACATTGAACTGTGCTTATTTTACCGTAAAGTAATTGATTGATTGCAAATTAAAATTGCTTATAATAACATAAAGCTAGAAAGAAGTGTTCCTCCCATCTAACAGAATATTTTTAAAATTAGAAATTGATAAATTTTTACTTATTCAATGTATAGTAAATATTCTCACAATTTCATAGCAATTTTTCTAAATTGTTGCAAATATTAGTGTCCGTGTTTGAAAGTTAATGTTATAAAAAGTAAATAATTTTTATGAATGTTTAGGTTGCAAAATTACACTGAATTGTGCATATTTTACCTTAAAATAATTTATTGAAAACTAAAATTGCTTATTGTAACATAAAGCTAGAAAGAAGAGTTCCTCCCTTCTAACAGAATATTTTTAGAATTAGGAATGGATAAATTTTTACTTATTCAATGCATAAAAAATATTCTGACCATTTCATAGCAATTTCTTTGATTACTGCGAATATTAGTGCCCATGCTTGAAAGTTAATATTATAAAAAATAAATAAAAAATTTTATGAATGTTTAGGTTGCAAAATCTACTAAAGATAATTAAATATTAAAATTATTTTCCTTATTCTCGAATTATAAAATAATTTTATAATGTTAATGAAGATAATAATTAGAAATAAATTATTTACAAGGACATTAATAAGTTAGATATAATTAATAGTTAAGAAAAGTTATTTATGGAACCTTCCAACCTTCAAATACCTTTTTTAAACCTTTTACCCTTCAATAGTAAAATTTTTTTTAAAGAAGTTTTATTTTGAGGTATGAGATACAAAAAAATAACTAGTGATCATGGGCTTCTTTTATTTGCTTAAGTAATATAAATAAAAATCTATAAATAATTGCAGTATTTTAAACTTGTTAAAATGTTATAAATATAATTTCATGCAATTATTTTCATTTTCATATGCTGCATTCTACTTGTAGTTGTATTTATTGTACAGAATAGACTATTATTTAAGTTCTGACTAAATTTTTAAGTTTAATATCATTGAAATTTGAAACTATAGAGAATAAAAAATGACTATTTTCATAAAAGTAATAAAAGTAATAAAAGTAATAAAATATATGTAAACTTTCATTCCTCTTCCCCGCAGACCACTTCAATTCGCATTATCCAATGTGGTATACTTATTTTCACGGTTGTGAGCCAATTTGACTCATAGAATGGTTTAACAGTTACTTGCGTAACATAAAATTTATTGGTCCTATCAGTCCTGGGCAACAGTCAAGATTTTATTTTTCCAATTGGCTGAAGAGCTAAGAAGAGGAAGTCAAGAATACTTCCATTCCAATGACAGAAATTTTTGCTATTGACGCACGGAAGAATTGCCAAGTTCAACAATCATGCAAAAGAAACAGATGTAGAAACCATTGTGCTAAATGTAATAGAAATGTTTGCGAAAAATGTGTTTCAAAAACAGATTTTATATGTAAAAAATATTTCCCATTAGTTTTTTGATAATAAACATGCTATTTAAATTAATTTGGAGCTATTTTCTTTGAAAAAAACTTCAATTTTCTCGTATGAGTCAAATTGGCTCACCAGTAAAAATAGGTATATGATCAACATCCGTAAATCTAGTGTTAATGCATTTCTCCTGTTTTAGGTACTGTTGGTAAAAAAATAAAAATAATTACAGAAATACATTTAAAAGTACCTCTTACAAGGGCAACTTACGGTAGGTGAAACTATAAGTTAAAAAAGATTAAAAAACAATGTAAAAAATTAAAAACTGGCTGCGTCTTTGAAAGCCCATTTCCAGAGTCAATTAAGAGAATGTACCTCTGATAAATGTTTAGTATCTTCAGTTACGATAAGAGTAAAAATGAAATTTATGCTGATTCCTGAAGCTATAACATTTTTCAATGCTAAACATAGAGAATGCAATTTTTAGACAGAAAAAACGATTTTAGGTCTTTTAAGCTTATTTAATGTAAGTATATAATATTATTTCATAAGCAATCATATATTCTCTCCCGTTATACAATTTGAACTTTTATTACAAGAAATATGCTTTCAGTCTCTCAATATATGACATCCATCCAGCATGATACAGATTATTGCAAGAGAAAATGAATATAATATATCAAAAATTAATTGTGTAGGAGAGGTAATATCATTATATATTATATATATCATTAATAATATCATATACATCATTATATATAAATTATAAAGAATACCAAAAGAAAGTGACCTTAAGTACATCATAATATAGCAGGTGTACTGTACATATTGATGGAACAATAAATTTAAAATTATCTAAACCTTGAATTTTTACTTTCTTTTCTATATTTAACTTTTCTTCTTAAAAGTAATACAAAAAGTAGAAAATTATTGGTATTGAATACTTTTTCATAAGAAAGCCCTTCCTTCACAGAATTTGCTGAAAGATGGCCGATTGGTTAGGGTGCTGGCCTTCGGTACCGGAGTTCGTGGGTTCGAATCCCACTGTGACATGGATGTTCGTAGCCGTTCAGAATCGACTTTAAGCTGTAGGTCCCGGTCTCATTAGCCATCGTGTTGCAAAAAGTAGACCGTAGCACTCCAAACCAAACCTTCGTAGAATTCTTTATGAATACATTTATAACTAATATTTCCTTTTTAACTTTGATTCTTATTTACCACTCTTTAATTTTCATATTTATTCACAGGAAGTACGATTTTTTGAATGGTAGATCGTACGTAAACATACATAAATAAAATTCAAAGTTTTCAAATTGATTGTTCTGATCTGAAACCATATTTTCTGCTGGAAAGAGCTGAAACTATTTTGTCAGTTCATGGAATAATTAGTTTTTAAATTTTTCAAAATATCAACTTTCTTTCAAGTATGCAAAAAAATATTAGCCTTATTTAGAGTATTTTATTCTATTCTTCATTAGTAAATTCTTTCCAAGCGAAAAGCGTATTTTCCCTGCTTAATTCAACAAACTATACTGAGAGCTTGTTATGAAAGTAAAAGAGGATAGAAAAAGATCTGTATTTTAACGAATGTTCTGTTTTAAAAGAAAAAATGCATCGTTATTTGTGTGCATCAAGAATACGATTTTAAATTGGTAGTAAAAGAGATGAAAATGGATTCATTTCTAGTGAACAATTTTTAAAATGCATGGCTGATCAAAGCGTACACGGGATGTAGTTAAAATAGTAATTTCTTCATTCGCTAATTACAGATCAAAAGACACAATTTTGAAAAACTGACTCATTAATGATTGTTTTAAGTAACTAAGGAAAACATATTTTAGAAAAATGTTGAAGTACTACAACTGAATTCAAATAGGGAAATCCATTTATTTATTTTGAAAACAAGGGAAGCTGAAGCTGAAATATTATATTAAATAATTATGATGTTTCTCACAGTATTGTAAAACTAATGGATAATTCTCAGGAAAACGGCTGTTCAAAAACATGCATTTCAGCTTTTAAACAGAGGAAAACAAGTGCCATTTTGTGTTGAAACATTTTACAAAGGCTTCTCGTTGTAACCAAAAACAAAATAGACCACACAATTACTTTCCAGTTATATCTTTAATAAAAATTCGTTTTTCTCTGTTGTTACATCATAAATATATTTGTATACACACACACATATATATATATATACATATACATATATATATATTATATATATATATATATATATATATATATAAAATAGATATATAAATAATAATATATATATATATATATATATATATATATATATATATATATATATATATATATATATATATATAGATATATATATATATATATTATATATATATATATATATATATACCCTTTTGGGGGATGAAGTATCATGCAGAAAAGTTGTATAAGTTGCGTTGTTAATCAAAATAAACACACTTACTTACCTTTTCTGGGACAAATTAAAAGTGGTATAATTACGTCATAATATAATGTAAAACTTATACTATTGCTGCAGTTCCACATTCCAGTCTAGAAGTTAGATAGTTGTTAGTTTATTAAAAAGAGCGACATTGATCGAGTCATTATATGAACGGGTTTAGTAAAGTACTAACTAATTACAGAAATTAATTAAGATAAAAACTTAATTTTTATTTGTCATGCATAAGATTTTAAGTCTTAGTTGACATTAAGAGATTTAGTTTCCTTGACCCTTCGAAGACCAGCATTTAACACGCGGCGTGCCTTTAATTTTTCCATACTCCCAGTTATTTGAATCTACAGCTTGTGGTACTAATTACAGAAATTAATTAAAATAGAAACTTAATTTTTATTTGTCATGCATAAGACTTCTAGTCGTAGTTGACATTAAGAGATTTAGTTTCCTTGACCCTTTACAAACCGGCATTTAACACGCGGCGTACCTTTAATTTTTCCATACTCCCAGTTATTTGAATCTACAGCTTGTGGTACTAATTACAGAAATTAATTAAAATAGAAACTTAATTTTTATTTGTCATGCATAAGACTTCTAGTCGTAGTTGACATTAAGAGATTTAGTTTTCTTGACCCTTCGAAGACCAGCATTTAACACGCTGTGTGCCTTTAATTTTTCCATACTCCCAGTTATTTGAATCTACAGCTTGTGGATCGAATCTGCATTGCTCTCTCCGTATTTAACATTTTGTGCATACTCATCAGGGTTATTTTATTCTAATAATTGATAATTTACTGCATAACTACGAATTCAACAAACGCTGTCGATTTCTACAAAAAATTATTTAATTGGAAAATAGTGCCTAGAATTAATCTCTTTCATCACCCCCACCGAGATGAAGGCTCGTTATCAGTGACTGAAAAAAAATCATTTTATTCGTAATATTTCTATCTGAAGGAGGAGAAATGATTATTTTGATAATAAACTTAATTGCTCCGATAAAGAGAATAAGAATTTATTTGCTACCCTTTTTTGTTTTCTGTTGATGTTTTTCTATTTTATTCATTTCTTTGCATGAGGTGCAAGAAAGCTTATTATCGACTTGCACATTTCTGTTGAAATAAATCCTTTTCATCGAGGAATAGGGATAAGTTGGTGTAAAAAAAAGAGTTAATATAAAACAAACTTGAAGAAAAAATATCTTACGTATACACTATGTGGCTTCCTTGTATGCCTATTATGTAAATTACTCACATTTTTTGCTTCACTACATTTAAACTTTTTTTTAATATGAATGGGAATTGCGATCATCCTATTTTTACTAAAGTAGACTTCAATACGTTGCTAAAATATCAACTTTTAATAGCAGTATGTATTTAATAGTAGTATGTATTAGTTCGATAATGAATACAGATTAGTTATTGTCATTTGAGAGAGGTCGGCAGCTTCATTATCTGTTATATTGAGATACTTTCGTCATGTAGAAGACTTTTTCTAAACAAAAGTAGAGATGCACAACAGTCCTAAATACATGATTTTAACATTCGACGTCTATTTGTTTTAGTTTAGTGAGATAAGTACATATGCAATTTCCGTCGAAAGTAAACTTTCTTATAGGAGGGTCAAAATAGTCCAGAAAGGTAGGGACCAACAACTCCCCGTATTCTTTGTTCTTAGTCTGTTTTATAATTATTTTAATAAAAGAGAATATCATTAAGTGTAGGTTTCCAGATTCTTTATTTGAATTTGAGTGAAATTTCATAGCATTAGTTCCCACATGCATATAATTCGAAATGACCCATTCGAAACGATATATTTACTCAAGGACCATTACGTCTTTTCATGACATTGTGAAATCGTTTTATCGGAAATCGAATTGTTCGATGGTTGGTAAACGTAAGAATTGTATGTGAGGCATTCAGCAAAAGTGCAATAAAAGTTTTAGAATGGGTAGCAGACAGTAGAAAGAAGTGAATGCAGAAAATGGTTTGTTTTATTTTACTTTAATTTATTGTATATTTCCATTAAGGAAACAAAAGCATTTATAGCATATTCAATTTATAATTATGACCATGATTTTTACTGTCATATTAAGATGAATCATGTATAAATTTTATCAAGGTATTATATATACATATATATATATATATATATATATATAATATATATATAATATATATATACACATACACATATATGTATATATATATATATATATATATATATATATATATATATATATATATAATTTTATATCCGACGTTTGCAGGTAAGATCATGCAGATGACTTCTAGAATATTTATTCTAAGCATCCTTATTATTTTTATCTTTCGTTGGTTTTAGTCAAAAGATTACTTTCCCTAAAGTACCAACTAATGCACTGTCCATTAGTCAAATCTATCAAAGATATTTTGGAAGAGGTTTATCCCATGTATAAATACTATTTATAAGAATTTTTAAACAGTGTAACTGCCACTTATTCTGCGCAAGTGTTTAAATTTTTCTAATACTAATAATACTCGTTCGTAGATGCGAAACATCTGCTTACTTTCAAGTTTTCTTCATTTGTGTGTTGATTAAGTTGGATTTGTATTTGCTACTATATTCAAGTACAAAACTTTATCGTACCTAGTAGTATGATAAAGTTAACGGTAACTATTGTATAGCATATATATATAATATATTATATATATATATATTATACATATATATATATATATATATATATATTATATATATATATAAATATATATATATTATATATAATATATATACTATATATATATATATATATATTATACATATACATATAATATACATATATATACATATATAAGGCATATACATATATATACATATATATATATATACATATATATTATATACATATATATACTATTATATATATATATATATATATATATATATATATGTATTTGTATATATATATGTGTGTGTGTGTGTCATGTCTGGATAAAACAGTCATGGCGAGTCCACAATTGTCCTCCTAAAATCTTTATTTATCAAAGATATAATTATGAATTATGAAGCACTGTCGCGTCACAAAATCTGGTATAAGAGCTACTGACATGACTAGTCTGATTGACATGACTAGTTTAACTGACGGATGGGGAGAAAATGTCTCCTTTTTTAACTGACTGCTCGAAACCGAATATTAACTATTCTAACTGACGGCGGAATAGAGAATAAGAACTCTTTATATAAAATCTTACACTATGGTGGTTTGGGGTGTGTATTTGTGGCTGACCATTTAGAATTGGGAATGGCGTGTTTGGGGATTTCTTGAACCTTTTCATTGGTCTTTGCACTTGTTTTGTTTTTAGTTTTGACGAACAGATAGCGTGGGAATCGATCTTGTGAGGTGCAGGGGGCTGGCGTGCGAAAATAACTCTCCCAAGTTATGTGACCTTATAGTGTCAAAGGGGATTAACCAATTTGATTTTATGACTTCTGTAACGTCAAAAGGGAATTAAAATTGCATCTTCATGTCCCACAGGTGGTTCACATCTGTGTGTTTGGTGGAGGTCTTGCTTGTTTCCCATACTTATGGTCTTTGTAGGTTTCTTACCTTATTACTTTTTGTTTTCGGGGGTCTTATTTCTAGATCTGTCATTCCTATATTACACACAAACAAACACACACACACATACACACACACACACACACATATATATATATATATATATATATATATATATATATATATATATATATATATATAAATATATATTATGTATATTTATATATACATATGTATGTATATATATATGTATATATATACATATACATATATATACACATATGTATATATATATATATTATATTATATATATATATATATATATATATATATATATATATATATATATATTATTCATTTAGAACCACTTAACAATTGTATTTAAATTTTGTTCTAGGTACTGTTTTACGAGGACAAAGTACTTCTACTAATTAGAATTAAAATATTTTATAAGCTAATCAATCAGTTTCGCAGATGAAAAAAGAATTACGAAAAAATGCATTATCAAATGAATTACCGAAACCCTATTAATTGCTTATTTTAAGAATAACTGCTGTGCATATATTTAACATCTATTTAGGCACCTCAAATTCTCTTTTATATTCTAAATACAATTGTTTATAATTTTAGAAATAGGTGTAGTTAAGAGTAAATTTCGAGATAAACATAATATAGACATGCGTAAAGGTAGTAAATGTATAGGTTTAAAACTGTCATGTATAGGAAGGAATTTCTAACGCACCAGCTTCCGCTACAAATTACACAGTAGATAGTCAGACGTTGCAGCATACGCAGCAGAAATAAAAAAGGCAATGTCCGGAGATGTATGATCGATGAATAGTAAATATTATCAGATCACATTTTGACAGATACCTGTTTTATTCATACGAGATAAAAAAAAATTAATACTTGTTTTTGGAGTTTCCCCATTTATTTGTAGATCTGCTGCAGATATTTTAGTTTCTACTTAATCTATGTGAATGGATCAAAAATTTGCTGCATTATTTTTTATTTTTACATCTTTCATGGCCTATGGTGTAAGGGGATACATGTTTAGAAGATATGAAGATACGTCAGACGGTAAGTTGTAGGTGTAGTAAAATACCAGTTTGTCCATTTTATCTAGACAAGAGAAAATAACTGCAGAAAATATGTCCGAAACAAATTTTTGGATAAAATTAGTTTCAACAATATGCTATCTTTTCGTGAGATTTTTTTTAAGAACTTCTACATTATAACTTACATTTATTTCTCCATAAAAACATATTTTTGAAGCCTCATTTTCTGTACCTATGTTGTAATATCCTTATTAAAATGATGAAAAAAATGTTTCTACCTAGTAAACCTTACATAGTTGAATGCAGAGATTTTAGCATCATAAAATTCAAACCTTTATTAGTAACAGTGTAATAAATATCAGTCACTCTGAACACAATGAGTACGGTAAAGAAAAAATGAGAAATTTAAATTTTTTATTACATTAATTTTTAAAGTATTTCTGCTAATAAAATTTCTAATAATAAATAATAAATTCCATAACCATCGCAGTGAATAAATACTTCTAAAGCTATAAAGAATAATATCTAATCCATATAATTAACAAAAAATCTGAAAGCGTGAAAATGTGCACTTAAACGCGTTGCCTTCTGACGAACTAACAAGTCAAATCGATTTCAACCAATCAAACAATCAGTCAATTTCAATCAATCAAACTACTTTACTTTAAACCAAGGCTGGTTCACTATGGTGTGTTTTTTAGCCGAAATATGTCACTGGTGACTTTTCGTCATAATGATGTCCGAGAAGGGTTATGGTACCAAATTTATGTTGTTTCTGATTTATGACGTAGAATCACCAGTGACATATTCGACTATAATATGGTTACAGCCTATGTATAATTCCCATCGTTTAACGGCTAACAGCCAACCAATGGTGGGACGCTATATTTAACACAGATTAATTGCTATTACTGTTACATAATGTTGCAATGTAATTATATGTATAACTGAAACAAACATGCACTTAATAAGCATATATTATCGGTTAATTAAATATTATATTCTTATCTATATATGTATATTATATTTATAATTATCAATTGTTCTATTGTTAATTTTAAATATAAAAAATATATATATATATATATATATATATATATATATATATATATACATATAGATTTGTGTATTATATATGTATATATATATTTTTATATATATTATTTAATATTATATATATATTTTCTATATATATATATATATAAATATATATATATATATATATATGTATATATATACATATATTTGTATTATATATATGTATGATGTATATATATAAATATTTATATAAATATATATATATTATATATATTATAAAAAATATGTATAATTTTAATGCATTACGTTAGTTTAGCATTGATGGGCCTGCTTTAGAACATAAAACGAGCTTGAAATTAATAAAGTAGCACGAGTAAAAAGGTAAAATTTCAAAACTTTAAAAGTAGTAAAGTCTTTCAAATATATAATTGAAATATTTTTACACAATAACATTCAGTTATTATTTCGGCATTATTTCATTCCTAAATTATAACTGAAAATTTATTTTAGATATAAAAAAAAAAATCTAAAACATGTATATTTATTCGATCTTATTTTGGTAAATATTAATTTAAAAATAATTTAGTTTTTATTAATTCTCTCTATAATCACTGAAAACCAACTTTCTATTAAATGTTGATTAACATTATTTTATTTATATGAAATGTCAAAACTTTTTATTTGGATTTTTATAATTTCATTTTATAATAAGATAATAATATTTATCGTTAAAACCTCTTATATATTTAATAGAAAGAAGTATATCTTTTAAACAGCTTAGTTATCATTTTCTTCATTTAATGTGGTCAAAATCTTCATCAATTAAGCATATTCGGATAAATTAATCTTTTAATTATCAGTATTTACGTTATTGAAGTTCTTATCTCAGATAATTTAAAAGAAAGAATAAATCTCACTTCTTTTAATTGCTCGTACGAAACATAATTATCCATAATCAGTTTTGTGTATTGACTCAAATTTTTTGTTTAATATTTTAACGGATCTGTATTAACTGAAGCCTGACATTAAGGAATATTTGTAAATTATATAACATACCGTTCTTTTATTTATATATCATAATTATCTGCAGGTATTAATACAAACTAATGTGATGTATTTGGCAGTCTAAAAATACACCTCTTATATTTTCAAATATTATAAAAATTCTTCTTTAATCGATTTCCTGTATTTCAATGGATGATATCTTAAAAGATGTATTCAAATTTTTAATATATCACTGTTATTGAATCTTATTATTTCAAATGTCTTTTTAAATTTTATTCCTTTAACTTTCAAGCTGATGTTTGTAAATTATTAACTGTTTATATTTATTCTTTAGAAGAACGGTTATCAAATTAAAAAAAAAAAATCTGATATTCATATAAACTGATGTATTTGATTGCCTAAAAATACAGTTCTTATATTTTCAAATATTAGAAAAAATTTTCTTTAATCGATTACCTGTAGTTAAAGCCGGGATGATACCTTTAAAGATATATTCAAATTTTTAATATATCACTGATATAAAATCTTATTATTTCAAAATGTCTTTTAAAATTTTATTCCTATAAACTTTCAAGCTGATAGTTAATAAATTATTTATATGTTAAAGTTTATATTTATTCTTTAGATTAATAACAGTTATCAAATTAAAAAATAATGGTATTCTTATAAACTTTAATATTAAAAATTATGTATGTGGGTAACTGTCATGTTCACAAAATTTAAGCCTCTATGATTTTTCTAAAATATGCTAAGGCAACGTATACTTACTTTTTAATTAAAGAAATAAAATAATATCGAAGAATGATATTTTTACAAATACTTTAGGAAAGTAATTCTTTATTTTACAAACGAATTATTAATTGGTAAATACATGTCACAATTTGAAATCATTTTTAAACATGACAAACAATACTTTAAAGCACGCTTTTCAGCAAAGCAATTGGTAATATGTAACTCTATAATAAATTTTATCTTTTATAATGCACATAATTCATGCTAATTTTGTATTTTTATGAACCTATTTTCGCTCTAATTAAATTAAAATTCAAGTGTTTTATATTTAAAAATAATATTTCTATGAGAAATGTAAAATATCTATTAAATATAACGTTTTTGAAATTATTTTTTTAAATTAGAAACATTATATACGTAGGCATCTAAAATCTTTTTATTTAATTAATTTCTTGGGCAAAAAAAAAGATGAATAGTTTAAAAAGATGAATTCCAATTATTTATTCCTTATTCTTTCCCTAAAATTAAAATTCACGATAACTTTAGAAAAGTAACCTCAGGCAATTATTTTTCTCTTTTCACGCAATAAACACAAATTAGAAACTAACTGAGAATTTGATGCAAATTTCTTTAATTTTGCTGTCTTGAGAATGAACACTCTCTTTTCGGTCAAAAAACAACATGTATTAACCAAAACATATCATAGAAACAAACATAAAAAAGCCCACATCACTTCTATTCACTTTTGATTGCTTTTTTTTTCCTTGATACTTTGGAAGTACATGAAAGGTTTCCTGCCGGAAACTGGGAAATAACTTATCCTTGCAGCGGAAATGTCTTTTTCCAGCGGTATGTTTTCTATTTCAGAAAAGAAGGCGTCAAATGTACTTCTGTAAAAAAAATACTGGCTCTCAGCAATATAATCTAAAAGGCGGTATTTTCTTTAACTTGCTTTACGTTAAATGCTAAAATGTGAAAGTAAGAAATTTATGCAAAAATGTTTGATATCTCTGTATCCAAATTTTGTATGCTATGTTTATTACTGAAAATAAATCAGAAGGGAAGCTTAAAGTGGAATAGGTTGTTGTAAGAGAGCCCAAATTATTTGATACTAAATTTTCTAAGTCCCATAAACTTTTTGAAAAAATCCAATAAAATTACAATATATATTTATTTTTAACTCTATCAAGAATATAGGGGAAAATAGTTATAGTAGCTAGTATCGTACTATTAATTAAATTTTGCATTAGTTTCGTTATACCTTTGATTTTTAATAAAGATTTGGAGAACATTAATAAACGATTCATCATAGAAACATCAGTAGGTTGCTTTTTAAACTAAACTGTTCTACTTATTAATTAAATTACCGGTCTATGCACCATGAATGAAAAAAAATTAACAAATTTATTTTCAGTCTCATGTAGGGGAGGTTGCATAAAATCTTAACTTATAACAAGAAAAATGCCAGACCCATTTAAGTACTGATTAAGTATAAAAGCAAGATAGCTTAAATTTGACAAAAAATATCACGTGACTTGTAATCTTTTGAAAACACTTTCATGATAACTATTTTTTACAAAATAACATTAATGAGTTTTTCATTAAAGCTTATACTACTTAAACAATTAAAGTGTCAGTACTATATCAGACAACTTTAGATGCAATACTGGAGCAATGCAACATATTTAGAAACTCTAAGTAGTACAACTTCATACTCTAAGAAGGCATTAAAAGTATCTCGAAGAACTGCTGAAAAGACAAGTTAAATTTCACAGAACACGTCTAGAAGATTGTTTGCTGAGAAAATATTGTGGTTTAGTGAATTGAAACCGAATAAATTTTACAAAAATAAGAATCTACTATCAAATGGCGAAAATAATTAGAAATAAGAGAATAGAAATAATAATTGAATATTTTAAAGAGATACTTTTTTAAAGAGATATTTCCTAAAAAAATGAATTGTGAGATGGAAAACAAACACAGCAAGAAGATAAAAAAGCAACAATAAAGAAAATATTACAATATTCCAACTCATCTTAAAGCAAATAAGCAACGTTAGAAATAACTATTGCAATTTACAACTCAGTATTACAGAACATAATAAAACTTCAATGTAAAGGCATTTATAACAAAGTGAAAAGCAAAATATTTATTTGCTGAAGGATCAAATATGTAATAAAATATTAATGACAAAAAAATTCATATAAAATTCAATCCGCCACTCAATGTTTCGAACGAAAGTTTACAAGTTGATAACAAAATGTATGATTTTTATTTCTTTCTACTTACATTTTAAGAGTGAATTTAATATATCTCCAGGTTTAAATTAACAAATTTTATGCTTTTTTAATATTTAAAATGTAATTTGACAGTGAGAAAATGTGTACCTAAGGTTC
Organism: Pardosa pseudoannulata; assembly: GCA_032207245.1. Classification (NCBI taxonomy): domain Eukaryota; kingdom Metazoa; phylum Arthropoda; class Arachnida; order Araneae; family Lycosidae; genus Pardosa; species Pardosa pseudoannulata. The sequence continues at coordinate 96,322,231 of CM063504.1, read as the reverse complement.
AGGAATAGGTTTTCGATACTGCGTTTCCAAACTCTACAATTATTTTTGTGTTTAATATTTCTTAGGTTACTGTGATTTGGATGATTATGGACGAATACCTACTGGAGAAACATTATTTCATTTCGACGACTGTGAGAAAGCAGCTTGCAAAACCAATGAATACATAGTTGAAGGGTAAGTAAGCAAAAGTACACAAAATCCCGATGAGTTTGTGGCAAAATATAGGCACATATTTTAAGTATGTCTTATTTTGCTTAAATAAATAAAATTTAAACGATTAAAGTATTCATTTATAATAGATGAAAATTATTCGATGGAAATCATTTACAAAATGTAAAGTACGGATGGCCATAATTAAATTGACAGTGCTCGTAGTGTTCTGTAGCGCGATTTATTTGTGAGAATGACGCCACATTTTGTAGGAAGATTAAACAAGACGGAGGACGAAAGTTTCCGCGAAAAAAAAATTAGTTCCAAAAGTCACAGCTAGGGGAATATTTGTCGCTGTGTAATAGAAAATAGAGTTTTAACAAATGCAAATCAATACGGAAATTACCTTTTATTTTGCGTTCAAATGAGGTTCAATTTGGCTGCCGTTGTTGTAGACCACATATTGCATTCTGTGCACAGTATGCACAACAGAAGAAAGTAACATGTTTGCAGGACCTTCCCGTACAGTCCGTGATATGTTATCCTTCAATGTAGCCAGGTGCTGTGTATACAGGACTGTGCTATGCAGCTGGCACTGTGCCAATGTATGAACGTGAAATTTGAATAAAGAAATTCTTCATCTGCTCAGCATACGTGATATTGCAGATCACGAGACTTTATCGGTGTTTATGTAGATTTTAAGCTTTTTTAAAAGTGTTGACATATTGCACTTGAACTAAATCGGAAAATGTGCATAATAAAAGGTTATTTTATTCGGCATTAATGCACAGATAATAGTACAGACAACATATAATAATAGTACAGACAACACCTTATTTAACTATGTTCAAAAACTAGGTGACTTTGTGAATGCCAACAACCTTAAAAATAACTTCTTTTTTTCAAATGAGATTAAAATGGTTAAATAATAATAATAATATATAATTAATATGTAATGAGGCAAAATTTCTTGAGTTTTAAACATTTTGAACCCATTCTTCTCTTGTTGTTTACATAGAAAAAACATTTTTTGTAAATGTTAATTTTTTGTTTACATTAAAATTGAAATGCATACAACTATAGTATTATAGCACATATTAAACCATTTAAACCATATCGACCCAACTTAACCCGTTTTATCATAATTTAATTATTTTGTTCAGATTTGAGAAGAATCCTGTTTTCTAAAGTTAATTCACCCTAAACAAACTAAATGTAGCAAAATTTGAAAAAAACGCATATTTCATATAAGAAATCTGACCCGTCCTCTAAATAGGACACTGGAATAAAGGGGATAAAATTTGCACTTATATGTTTTCCTGTTTTCTATAAAGATGAAAAGTGATTTCCGAGTAGAAAATTTTACTGTAATTGAATATCAATATCTTATTTACAAAATAGTTCAATTTTCAGTTGAATTTCCCTTTAATCTTGGTGGAAAGGTCCAAAGCAAGCCAGCAAAGTGTTTTGTCACATTTCCCACAGTATGTTTTGGGTTTTCCTTTGCAGCCCTCTGTTTGACAGCGACGCTGTTTTGCAACAAAATATTCGCAAGAAACAAATAGTGATTTTCACGTGATATTTTTTGGCTGTTCTCTAAATAGGACAATGGGATAAAATGTTTTAAATGCCAGTTGAGATGAATGGTAGGTAACTTTGATAACTCGAACTTGGGATAAGTCGAATATTTTTGAGGGTCCCCTGGGATTTCGAGTTACCGAAGTTCGACTGTAATTATTTTATATCATTCTTGATACAATTTATATTTTATATAATAAATATTCTAATAATATTCCATGTGATTCCATTTTTTTCACGATTTATTTCATGTTATTCCATTCATTAAAAGTATTTCACGTGATAATCATTTCATGCAATTTAAGGTATCCGTCTACGTTCGGAGAACTTTTTTCTTGAAACGTAGAAACTAATTTATGTTTTTACATTTTTAGATTTATTTTTTTTTATTATCATAGAGAATTGCACTTAAAAAATTTATTCCTGGAGAAGTTTTTATAAAATTTCTAATAAATAAAGAAAATTTAGTAAAAAAAGTCGGGTTTTTCAAAAGGTCTAATATGTTAATAAATTAAATTATTTCAATATTTTTTGATGCAACACATTTTATAGACACTGGATTAGTGAATCCCCTAAAATACTTGCTTAATTTACATTTGGTAAAACATTTTGGTCCTTCAAAATCCTACACATTGAATTTTTAACAAATTTTCATTACCTTCATTACCTTTCATTACCATCTAACTATGAGTGTGACATCATTAAAAATTATCCAAATTTATAACTTTTAGGCCATTTACTAGTAAATACTAATAAAAGCCTTCAGAATAATTTTCAACAAAATATTTTAAAAACTTTTTGAGAAATCACATTTCAAGTTTTAACGTTTTATTAAAAATGCCGTTCTGAGAAAAACGCATTAGAAGTTTATGAAAGCAACTTTCAATATTAAAAATTTTAAATACATGTTTAAAATTCCCCACACTTTCTTGATTCAAAACTTTTTAATTACCAAGTTGCTAATTATTAAAAATACAAGAAAAAGGTTTAAACTAATCTTCATGAAAATATAAAAAGTTTTGTACAAAAAATTCACATCTTCCGCTTCCGAAGTCGCTACTTCCGTTTTGTTTTGACAGCTGTCACTGATGTTTAAACAGCTGTAACTTTTCTTTAAAGAGCCGTAGAGACAAAGCAAAAACATATTTACAAGCCTAAAAGTTGAAATTTTACAATAGAGAAATAAAATAAATCATGATTTTTGGCAAAAAAAATGACGTTTTCAACGTAGACGGATACCTTAATTAATTATAACTATTTCATTATTACAATACTAAAATCTGTAAAAGCGATATATCTGAAAGAACAAATAATACCAACTTCTACTCACGCTTGTGTTAAATTATTTTCAGATGTGATGCCGTTAGCTATAATTCTGAATTCTGTTGGATAAGGAATGTATCTGGACTCTATCCTGCATGCTGTCCACAAGTACAATGCAAAGATTGGATCGAAGAGAGTTCAGATTACTATTGTCGATTTTGTTGACAGGAAATTTATTGTAATAAAATTAACACTGATAATTTAATAAAAACTGAAAAGTTACATACCATTCTTCTGTGGTCTAAGATGTACTAGGCGTCTACATGATTCTGTGTTTGTAAAATCAAAGAATTTTCTTATTCTTTTTCTTGTATATTTCGTTTATTATGATTTCAAACACATTTAAAATTAGTCCCTTTCTTTGGTAAAAAGACCAATTTTTCTTTGAAAAAAAAAAAAAAAGATTTTTTGTCATAATTGCACCAACTACCATTCACCTCTAAACAACTATAAGCTCGCCAGGCTCATTCGAACTGTGATATCACTGACTGGAATAGAATAGTCTTCAGTGATGGGTCTCGTTTTGAACTGAGCCCCAATGACCAGCGAAGACGTGTCTGGAGACGCCCCGGGAAGTGGTAGATAACCAACCTGTGTATCTTCGAGCATTCATGCCGACAACCAGGAGTAATGGTTTGGGGTGATATATCATTTCATAGTAGGACCCCTTTGTTTGTCATTTGCGGTACCCCTACAGCACAGCGGTACGTCGACGAAGTACTGCGCTCCTTCATTTCACGCTCACAATTCATCAAGATAATGCCAGGCCCTTGATGCCAGACACACTGCACGTGTATCTACTGCTGGTCTTCGTCCTTGCCGAATGCTACTTTGACCAGCAAGGCTGCCAGATCTCTCTCCTATTGAGCAGGTTTGAAGCATTATGGGCAGGACCCTCGACCAACTCAGGATTTTGACGATCTAACTTACCAGTTAGTCATAATTTAGAACGCTATCCCTCAGGAGGTCATCTGCCAACTCTGGGCATTCTCAACAAACAATGTCAAGTCAAATAACTGCTTACATAAGGGCCAGAGGTGTATAGATTCTTTATTGAGTTTTTCACTTTGTGAAGCTCTATCACTTGAATAAATCATCCAACTTTTCTGAAATAGTAATCATTGTCTTTTGAACATGTACATCAAATTTAACGATTTATGTCTCATTCGGATAACTCCTTCTGGGTGCGTCTTTTATTTCTTTCTCTATAAATGTAGTAAAAGTTTTTGATGTATAACACTCTTGAATTTTACAATTTAAAAAAAAAATCAAATAAAAAAGTGTCCGTTATAGAGAAATAAATATGATGTTTCCTTTAGTTAAAATTTTCGTTCTTAAAAGTTTATTTATCTATATTATCCAAAGATTAAAACAGTATTGATATAAAGTACTGAAATTTTGAAATAATTTAAAAACAATTTTTAGTGAAAGTTAAATAAACTAATATTAAAATATTCGACACTAAATTACTCTTTCTTAAAGAAACTTAATCGAATATGTTTAAAGTTTAATTTGTTTGCTAACATTTGAAATTCAACTCCTCTATTTCAAATGTTTAAGCGACACTATTTCTTAGAAAACTTAACCCATACCCTAATGTTTTTTGTGTTCATTTCTCAAGAAAGTGAATCCAGATTTAAATATACTTGTACAACGTTCCCCCTGTGCTTCAGAGTAAACATGACTCTTAAGATATTTGCTCAAATTTGAATTTTCACAACTTATTTTCTTCTTTATCCTTTAAAGTACATTTTGGATTTTGAAACGAATTTCTCTTTGAGGGTTTGTTGGGAAATTTAGGGTTTCTGTAAGTAGGTAAATACAGAAAATATATGAAAATTGATTTTGCATTTGAAATCAGTTTAGACTTTTCAGAACATTGGACGAACAGGAAATTCCAAGAACACCCTATTATATATAAAGTATATAACATATAATAACACATAAGGAGTAGATGAACAGTGCAAATATAAAGTATCCTTGAGGGTATGTATTAATTGTTTTGATAGGTTACACCAAATGTTATAATAATATATTGTACACGTTATTATGCATCAATGAAATTTGAATTGGTTATAAGTCTTACTTAAATTAAAGTTTATTTATTATAAGTACTTCCTTTATTAAAATTTAAAATATTTGTTTGTTGCAATAGCCATTGTATATAAGCAAAAAACTATAAAGGAAAAGGTATTCTGAGGAATTTATTAAACTAAATTCTCAACTACAGCCTGGTGAAAACGCCCTTTATATGTTTCCTACAGTTACATTCTTTATATATATATATATATATATATATATATATATATATATATATATATATATATGTCAGCCTGTTTCGCTTTATATATATATGCATATGTATACATAAATACACATATATATGTATAATAATCAGAAAGGATACAACTGCTGGTCAAGGTGGAGCCTAATCAGCTTAGCAGTAATAAAAATGCAGTCGTCCCTCATTGAAGAAAACGGCACAAGTCTAATTAAAACTTTATTTTAAAGCTGTTAAAACAAGCATCTTTACTAGTCAACGATAGAAAAAAAGACGCAAAATCCCTATGCTCGAACAGAGGTGCACCCAAGAGCAAAGACAGAAAGAATTTTCCCAAGGGAGAATAAACTTAGTCAGCGAATTAAACTGTTAAAATCAGGAAAAATGAGTAGCCATTTGCCGGCTACAGCTGGAAAACGTGTTGAATAGACAGAAAATTTACATGTATAGGGTAGAAGCTTTGGGAAATAAATTGAAAGAATTTTAAGTCGAGTACACTCCTTAGATTTAGACATTTAGAAGCAGGGAAAAAGATTTTAAGGAATTAGAAAGGGATTGAGAAGGTTTTTAAGGAAATATTAAAGTTAAATAATTTGATATATTACATATATATATATATATATATATATATATATATATATATATGATATATATATATGTATATATATATATATATGTATATATATATATATATATATATATATATATGATATATATATATATATATATATATATGTATATATATATATATATATATATATATATATATATATATATATATATATATATATATATATATATATATATATATATATATATATATATATATATATATATATATATATATATATATATATATATATATATATATATATATATATATATATATATATATATATATATATATATATATATATATATATATATATATATATATATATATATGGAGCCTGGATGCCGAGAAATAAAGATGACCCATTTAAAATGATATATGAAACAATTATTTATACAAAATACAAGGACAAGGCGCTAGTTAATTAAATATAAAATAAAATAATTAAATAAAAACATTTGAATGCCCATAGTCATTGCCCATCATACTCCTCGTCGTTCCTCTTGTTAATAAAGTTGTTCTACAGTCTATAGTGAGGAGAGTCACCAAGTGGTGAGCGTCGGGGACACATTGTTTTCCGCACATACATATATGTATGTGTTGACATATGCATATTTATATGTACGTGTGTGTGTATTTCATGATTTTATCATTATGCTTTAATAAACTATAATTTACCATTATAACTTAACCTCAATCCCGATTTTCCCTTATTTACTTTTTACAAAATGTTCTCTATAACATAAAAGCATACTACATATAAAATTACAGTATTAACTAACATCACAGCTTCAGTAATATATTCTTAGTGTCAATATGATGGCAAATTTAGTTCCTGGATCATTGCTAAATATGAACATTTGTAACTACGAACTTATGTGATTACGTCCGGTGCTACATGAGCAATAACAGGAAGGATCAAATATTTGTGCTTTTAGAAAGAAACGCATTTTACGGATAGAAGTCAGGTAATCGTTCTTTTGAAAGATAGCTGCAATTCAGCATAAAATTTAATTCATTAGATATGATTGTAATGCTTCCTGTTTTTATTATAATACCGCTATTCATCCGAGGTTTAGATAGTGCTATCAATCTTGGATACGAAGATACATCAGATGGTAAGTGCAACATACGTTATTTTGAAATATTCATTTATGTTTATCATATGCAAAATGTTAAGAGTTACCGGTACGGTTGAAAGCCTATTTTATATGAAATTTCTAATTTTCGTCTGGTTACCAAGGGGATTGCATTTCCTGTGACTAAAACGATATTCCTCGTTTGATTCCTTGTTTTACATGAAATATTTATTGTAACGGAATTCGACATAATATGTTAGAGACACGTGCAATCTTCATGGCATTTTGAATGCTGATAATGTAGAGCAAGCTTGTATCCTCTATAAGCACTGAAGGAGTGAAGACCCCTTTTTCATCGATATAAAAAGATATTTCTTAATCTGTTTGATTTTTTTTCTAAACAATTCATTTTATCATAAAAAATTTTGGATAGTAAAAATATGCCTTAAAACGTCGTCTAACTAGATGTCTCTAAACGCATGGGAAACTTAGAACTTGCACTAAGTTTATCATAGTCAAAACTCATAAGCTAAGTTATGCACGCTGAAGATTTTACGCTTGCAATCTAATGTTTAGGCTGGTTGCACACACAGCGGATATTTTACCGAGCGAAGAATTAACCGTTGCCGATTAAAGAAATCAACACATTGATTTCGTTGATCGGCGACTTTAAATTATCCGCTCGGTAAAAAAATTTGCTGTGTGTGCAACCAGTCTAAATGTGGTAAACTGAGTTCTGCTTTATCGTATATTCCCGTTTATTTAAGCAGTTGAACTTTACAATAATTATCGTAAAGTTATTCATAATTATGATTTTACAACATTATTAGTGCTATGGAAAAAATGACGGGTTCACAACCAGTGTGAACTAAGTCTAAGGACTAAGAGAAATTGAGTTCTAATGTTCCTGGATCATAATTAATTCCTGGATATTTAAATTAATATTAGAAATTTGTTTATAACTACGGTAATTTCTACCTTATGTACATGTGTAAGCATGGTAAATATCAATTTAGTAACCTTAGTAAATTATTTATTTTTCAAAGAAAAAGATGGACTTTGTTTATTCTAGTTGTGAATCCCTCATTTTAGGCTGGTTGCACTCACAGCGGATATTTTACCGAGCGGAGAATTAACCGTCGGCTATTAACGAAATCAACACATTGATTTCGTTGATCGGCGACGGTAAATTATCCACTGGGTAAAAAAATCCCTGTGTGTGCAACCAGTCTAAATGCGGTAAGCTGAATTCTGCTTAATGCGTAGCACTTCCATATTGTTTATCGTATTTTCCCGTTTATTTAAGCAGTTGAACTTTACAATAATTATTATAAAGTTATTCATAGCTATTATTTTAGAACATTATTAGTTCTTTGGAAAAAAAATGACGGGTTCACAACCAAAATGAACTAAGTCAAGTTAGGAAAGTGAAGAGAAATTGAGTTCTAATGTTTCTGAACCATAATTAATTCCTGGATATTTAAATTAATATTTGAAATGTTAAGTACGTAATATCTACCTGTACGTTAAGTAATATCTACCTCATGTACATATGTAAGCATATGTGTAACGTGAGTTACACTGTTGATCGAGGGACAAGGGCGATGTCAGTGTCCCCCCCACCTTCGACCCCATTGGACAGGAGGGGTGCCTGACGTGGGTCAGTCGTCTTTGGCCTTGGCAACAAGAGTCTTTTTTTTTCAGATACTTCACTCGGCAGATTTGAACCCCCCTTCATAGAAGAATAGGAAGCGAACGGAGAACTTGAGCAGAGGCAGAAAAACTTAAACTCTTGCATCTGAGAAAAGCGTCATCAGCGTTAGTTGCTTTGATAAGTGAATCAGGTTCTTCATCTCCACGAATAGCAAGTTGTAAATGCCTTGGAGTTATTCTCGTTACTTTCGGATCTTTGCTAGCTTTTCCAGCCAATTTTAATACCTCAGCAGCAGTTAAATACTCCAAAATTGCAGTACTGTAAACTGTGGCTGTAGCACCAACATTTTTTTCCTTAATCCAACGAATCCATATTAAGATTGCATAGATTTTATGTGCTTCCCCAGATTGTGAATAAATAAAGATATAAATAAAGAAGTCTGCAAAACGGTAAGTCTCATTTGTATCTGGTGTCTTAACTCTTTGTATTATATCAACATGGCCTGGTATAAGTCATTGGTACGTAATAATATGAAATATCAATTTAGTAACCCTAGTAATTTTTTTTATTTTGCAAAGAAGAAGATTGACTTTGTTTATTCTAGTTGTGAAACCCTCATTTTAGGTTGGTTGCACACACAGGGGATTTTTTAAGGAGCGGAGAATTTAACGTCGCCGATTAAACGAAATCAACCAATCAACGTTGTTGATCTCGTTGAGCAGCGATGGTAAATTCTCCGCTCGGTAAAAAAAATTGTGTATGGAACCAGCCTAAAGCTTGGCATGGTGTTTGCCTTGGATTTCGAAGCGATTCCGATCAATCGGAAGAAAAAAAAGGGAAAGGAATTTAGTAACCATATTTTCTCCCGTACCTATACACCCAGTTGCAAAACACTTTTTAACATTCTGCAACACTCATAGCGTTTAAGGAGGAGTAATATTTTTTACTAAATGTATATTCAATCTTCTTATATTAGCGTATAAATAATGTTCATGCCATTAAATAAGAACCCTGTAGATAAAAAATAATCTTATGACTGTTTTGATTTTTCAGGTTACTGTGATTTGGATGGTTTCGGAAGAATTCCAGTCGGTCAGTATGGCGAGCATTTCGAACGCTGCGAGCAAGTATATTGCGGAGACAATTTTTATAGGATTGAAACGTGAGTAAATAACTTTACAAAAATGTATGCGGTATGTGTGCATCTAAATGCCTATAACTAATATACTGATTACGTGAAATATTAAATATTGAAATAAAACTATACCGCCACATATGGTACACTATCTAATGTATCATCTTTCTAAGTGATTGTTATATCATTCGTCGTGGGGACGCAGAAAGCTTTTTACATTTACTATATATATTCTACTTAGTTTTGGTTTGAAGCGTTAAGGTCTGCTGTTTTGCTCACGAGGGATAATGATACCGGGACCTATTGCTTAAAGCTGATTCTGAACGTCTGCTTCCAAATAAGGGTTAAGGTATCCGTCTACGTTAAAAACGTCATTTTTTGTCAAAAATCATAATTTTTTTTATTTATCTATTCTAAAATTTCTACTTTTAGGTTTCTAAATCTGTTTTTGTTTTGTCTCTATGGTATTTTAAAGAAAAGTTACAGTTGTTTAAACATCAGTGACAGCTGTCTTAAAACGGAAGTAGTGTCTTCGGAACTGGAAGTTGTGAATTTAAAACCTTTTAAAGAGCATTTTTGGACAAAACTTTTTAATTTTTCATGCAGATTAGTTTAAACATTTTCTAGTATTTTTAATAGCTTTCAACTTGGCAATCAGAAAGTTTTGGAGCAAGAAAATGTGGGGAATTTTAAACATGTGTTTTAATTTTTCAATAGTTAAAATTGCTTTCATACACTTCAAATGCCTTTTTCACAGAACGGTATTTTTAATAAAATGTTGAAATGTAATTTCTCAAAAAGTTCTTAAAACATTTTGTTGAAAATTATTATAAATGCTTTTGATAGTATTTACTAGTGAATGACTTAAAAGCTTTAAATTTGGATAATTTTTAATGATGTTACACTCATAGTTAGATATAAAGGTAATGAAAATTCATTAAAAATTCAATGTGTATGATTATGAAGGACCCAAATTTTTTACCAAATGTAAATGAAGCAAAGATTTTAGCAGATTCATTAGTCCAGTGTATAAGAAATGTGTTGCATCAAAAAATATTGAAATAATTTAACTTACTAAAAAATTAGACCTTTTGAAAAAAACCCGATTTTTTTACTAAATTTTCTTCATTTATTAGAAATTTTATAAAAACTTCTCCAGGAATAAATTTTTTAAGTGCAATTCTCTAGGATAATATAAAAAATAAATCTAAAAATGTAAAAACATGAACTAGTTTATACGTTTAAAGAAAAAAGTTCTCCGGACGTAGACGGATACCTTAAGTAAACTTGATGAGCCTATGACAATTATTGTGTTTTTTCTAACAAAAAAGTGTACATACATGTATACATAGAACGTAAACAATCTTTCAAATTAACCCGCTACTAAATAACTTTTAATTAATCCCAAATGTCTATATTTATATTTATTAAGTTTCATCATTGACATTCGACTAACTCTTTTGTGTTTTATTTATACTTTACCGGGACTGTAATATGTAAACTATGAGTTCATCTTAGAAAAATTTCATGTATATCTGCCAATGGCTAAGGCATGGACGGAAAATTTATTTATCTTACTTTGAGAGGTTCTACACGATTGTGGTGCTTCACTGAGAATTCCTCTCAGTTTTGAACATCCTCAAATGAAGGAAATTTTTACCTTCAATGAGTTCATCTTAGATAAATTTCCTGTATATCTGCCAATGGCTAAGGCATGGAGTCGTAGGTGACGTTTCGTCAGCTCTTGTGTTGCAAAATTTGATCATCGTAGTGCGTTTCGTCAGCTCTTGTGTTGCAAATTTGATCATTGCGTTTAATATAACGCTGATGTTAAAGCTGTAAAGGCTATGGGTTTGAAATCAAGTTCATGCGAAATTGTAATAGAGGAGTACTTTTTAACATACAATGTGTAACATAATATACAGTGTAACATATATTGAATTGTCTCATTACAAGTCGTAGGTGACGTTTCGTCAGCTCTTGTGTTGCAAAATTTGATCATTGCGTTTAATATAAAGCTGACGTTAAAGCTGTAAAGGCTATGGGTTTGAAATCAAGTTCATGCGAAATTGTAATAGAGGAGTACTTTTTAACATACAATGTGTAACATAATATACAGTGTAACATATATTGAATTGTCTCATTACAAGTCGTAGGTGACGTTTCGTCAGCTCTTGTGTTGCAAAATTTGATCATTGCGTTTAATATAAAGCTGACGTTAAAGCTGTAAAGGCTATGGGTTTAAAATCAAGTTCATGCGAAATTGTAATAGAGGAGTACTTTTTAACATACAATGTGTAACATAATATACAGTGTAACATATATTGAATTGTCTCATTACAAGTCGTAGGTGACGTTTCGTCAGCTCTTGTGTTGCAAAATTTGATCATTGCGTTTAATATAAAGCTGACGTTAAAGCTGTAAAGGCTATGGGTTTAAAATCAAGTTCATGCGAAATTGTAATAGAGGAGTACTTTTTAACATACAATGTGTAACATAATATACAGTGTAACATATATTGAATTGTCTCATTACAAGTCGTAGGTGACGTTTCGTCAGCTCTTGTGTTGCAAAATTTGATCATTGCGTTTAATATAAAGCTGACGTTAAAGCTGTAAAGGCTATGGGTTTAAATCAAGTTCATGCGAAATTGTAATAGAGGAGTACTTTTTAACATACAATGTGTAACATAATATACAGTGTAACATATATTGAATTGTCTCATTACAAGTCGTAGGTGACGTTTCGTCAGCTCTTGTGTTGCAAAATTTGATCATTGCGTTTAATATAAAGCTGACGTTAAAGCTGTAAAGGCTATGGGTTTGAAATCAAGTTCATGCGAAATTGTAATAGAGGAGTACTTTTTAACATACAATGTGTAACATAATATACAGTGTAACATATATTGAATTGTCTCATTACAAGTCGTAGGTGACGTTTCGTCAGCTCTTGTGTTGCAAAATTTGATCATTGCGTTTAATATAAAGCTGATGTTAAAGCTGTAAAGGCTATGGGTTTGAAATCAAGTTCATGCGAAATTGTAATAGAGGAGTACTTTTTAACATACAATGTGTAACATAATATACAGTGTAACATATATTGAATTGTCTCATTACAAGTCGTAGGTGACGTTTCGTCAGCTCTTGTGTTGCAAAATTTGATCATTGCGTTTAATATAAAGCTGATGTTAAAGCTGTAAAGGCTATGGGTTTGAAATCAAGTTCATGCGAAATTGTAATAGAGGAGTACTTTTTAACATACAATGTGTAACATAACATACAGTGTAACATATATTGAATTGCCTCATTACAAGTCATAGGTGACGTTTCGTTAGCTCTTGTGTTGCAAAATTTGATGATTGAGTTCAATCTAAAGCTGACGTTAAAGCTGTAAAGTTGCTTGAAATCTAGTTCATACGAAAATGTAATCGAGGAATACATACAGTGTAACACGGTGAATTGACTTGTATATTTTTCCAAATTCACCAAAGCTTTAAAATTATATAACATATAAAATATACAAATGTAATATGAAAACTTTAATTTGCCTTTTCATTCATTTATTTTCATTCATTATTTATCTATTTTGCAGATGTGGTGCTGTGGGGACTGATTCCGAGTATTGTAAGGTAGAAGACAGGGTCGCAAATTATCCAAAATGCTGCCCCTATGTGCAGTGTGATGCCTGGATTGACAAACATAAGGACTGGCTCTGTCAATGGTGTAAAATGCGAAGTCAGAGGCATGACTAGTAACTTCTGCAGATGTACTGGTCTAAACCTGAAACTTTTCTGATTTAGATATAATATCGGATGATTATGTCCGAAAATATCCAATTTATTTTAATATGCAACTATATGTACGTTTAAAATTTGATTGTAATCTGCACTCTATACAATGAAATTGTGACATACTACAATGCAATTCAGAGATATTGGCTTATCCATATGTGTTTGTAACAGTGCTATTTAAAATGTAAAAGATGCTTTTACAGTCCATTTTTTTAAAACAAAAATAAGAACCTATATAAGCAGTGTTACTGTTTTTACCTTTATTACCTCCTGTAAAGAGTAAAGAAAGTATTTTAATTTAAAAAAAAATTGGTATAGAGTGAAATATTTATTTAATAGTTTCTATATGAATTAACAGCTACGGGTCTCAGCTAGATGGTAAAACTTCAGCTCTACTCAGTTAACATGGGTACCTTGAGAGACGAAACTTTGAATAGCTATGAAGATTTGCAAATTGTAATTCTGATGAAGAATCATTTAAAATAAATGAAGAGTTATAATTTAATAGACGTACAAGAAAATAATTTGGTTTTTCATATAGGTTTTTTTTTATCCATTACAAAACCAAAAGTGAACATTTTCTAGACTAATAACAAATGATATAATTCTTTTTTAAATAATTCTTAAACAGTACTGTATTAAAACTTTTATTTCCTCCTTGTCCCAAATAAAGAGATATAAATGTACATAATCTTTTTACCAAAATAAATTTTGATAAATTTATATGTGTAAACCAGCTCGTATTAATCCGCCTGTCACATAGAATTGTAGCCCCAATTATTTGTACTTGCCAAGGACTACTGGACAAAGAGAAGACTGGGCAGTTAGCAGTAATGAAGATAATGCAGTCTGGCAGTTCTATAAAATAGAAACAGCACAATCCTAATGTGGTGCTTAAACTTTTATTTCATCGCTACGAAAACGATATGTTACTGTGTCAAAAGCAAATGATCGAAAAATCATGAAACATTTTTCTTTTACAGAATTGGGTCTCACGCCGAGACTCGGAGAAGAATTCTTTCGAAGAGAAAGTAGCTTAGTCAGAGCTATCAAAACTAAAAAGGAACTTAGATCATTTAAATGAGTGAGTTATTTTACTGGAAATTGTGGAGAGTGGGCAGAAAATTTACATTTATTGTAGGGAAAGCTTTGGAAAATAGGTTGGAAGAATTCATGTAACAGACACTCCTTCAGATAACATATTTTGTGGCTAGGAAAATGGATATAAAAGAAATGAGAAGGAGAAAGAGGATATTTTTAAAAGATATTTTAAGTATAATAATTTTGACATGTTACATATATGTGCTATTACTTTTACGAGTATATATATATATATATATATATATATATATATATATATATATATATATATATATATATATATATATATATATATATATATATATATATATATATATATATATATATATATATATATATATATATATATATATATATATATATATGAAAGATTTTATTTTAGATACTTTTATTAAATTTATGACATCAAAAGCAGTGCTTCAACGATGGTTCAGGTCCAGTGCTATTAGAAAGCTCAACTTTGGAGCCAGGTCTATTATCTCTTATAAAGAATGCATTAATAAACTGGAAATTCAACCATGTTTATGTCTATATCTAGGTAATATATATATATATATATATATATATATATATATATATATATATATATATATATATATATAATATTTTTACGTAGTTAAGTAGTTACGTAGTTAGTATTAGTACTGGGTAATAAAACATTTTTACGAGTTTTTTAGGAGATGCATTTAAAATGTTTGTTGCAGAAAATTTTTACCAAAACGTTTATTGTAGCCACTTAAAAATCTCCAGATTTATAAGTTTGGGAGTAAACTGAAACCAACAAAAAAAAGAAAAAAAAGGAATATTTTTAAAATAAAAAAACTTTAAATAAAATTTTTGAAACACTGATTACCCGTTGAAACTATTTTCCGGTTATTTAAATGCCTTCCAGTTTGTCAACTAAAAACAAAATTTTTTCTAACTTTTATTACTTTGATCATAAAAAGAAAAGAAAAAACCGTTTTTGATAGACATTGGTCTTTTAAATAAATCAATAGAAGAAAAGTTTCTAAAAGCCATCAGTTAAACTAAATGGGAAACCATAAATATAATTTTTATCTTTGGAAATGTAAGTCAGGCAAAACCCGAAAGAATGTCTTCTTCAGATTATTGCTCAAGTTTGTTTAAAGAAATGTTTTTTTCCATGCATTAATACCGACTTAAAAATCTAATATAACCATCTTAATGGAATAAAATTGTAATCTAATATAGTCATCTTTTCAATGGGACTGAACATAACCTCACGGAAAATTGATTGCCCATCCTCGATCTAGTTCCTATAGAGTTTATGAATAGGAGTAAGAAATAAAAGTTTGACCCATGGAATATATTGTCGTACTGTTTTTATACCTTAATTCATGATGAAATTTGGAGAATACTCTGTTTTAGAAAATATTCGATATTATAAAATCATGATAGAATGAGACTTAACTGCATTAGGTGAGAAAAGAGCAGAATATTTCCACCATATATATAATATGATTTCTTTAAAAATAGAAATTATCTCTAACACCGTCTTGCTCAAGTTCTCTAATAAACACAAACTCTTGTTAACAAAGATT
Organism: Pardosa pseudoannulata; assembly: GCA_032207245.1. NCBI lineage: Eukaryota > Metazoa > Arthropoda > Arachnida > Araneae > Lycosidae > Pardosa > Pardosa pseudoannulata. The sequence goes on along the minus strand of CM063504.1, from coordinate 96,305,965 downwards.
GTCGAAAGCAAAAGGATATGAAAATACTGAGCTGAAATAGTTTTTCCCAGAACTAATAAGCAAATAAATCAATTCTACAATTCCACTATAAGATTTCAATACAAACAGATCAGTTTAATAAAATATCTTGAAAAATTTAATTCATTCTGCCGGAAACATTATTGAAAGCCAAATAATGACTTTATATCGAATTGATATGGCCCGTATGAATCTATAGTTTTTAACTATTTAGTTAGAATTATTGTTACATAAATTACTAGCCTCAAATTATCAAAACAAGAACACCATTTATCATTGAGGTTTTCAGCGAGGGACAAGGAGATCAATCGCCTCTACTAAATGTATAAAAAACAATTTTTAAGTAAATTGAAAATATTTACGTTAATTATTTTATATTTGTAAGCGAGCTTCGGATTGTAAGTTGCTATAGGATTTTAAGATAAGTAATTTGCTATAAGATCAAGTTGGAAACTTGAAACCTGATAACAAGCTGGAAACCGAATTACATAGCAAAAATATAGTATGTGCTTATCTTGTTGATATTGAAAACAATATGACGTTATTTAAAGATATATGGTAATCGCTTAATTCAAATTTTTACTTTAATTTCATTATTTTTTGTACTCTATATTTTAAGAAAAAATTTTTATATGTCACTAAAGAAAAAACTTCTTTTATTGTTAACTTATTCCACTTGGTGAAACCAAGCACTATTGAGCCCGAGGCTTCTCGTATTAAGGCAGAGGGGTGCACCTTTCGTTTATAACGAACACCACAAGGGTGAAAGTATGACTTATGCTCAATTGGGTTCTCCTAATTTTGAAGCAGAGACCAAACGGAAGACCCATGGCCTGCCACCCTCAGAAGTGTTTGTAACAAAGTGTTACAGTTCAACAAAGTGTAACAGTTCAACAAAGCCACAGCGAAAACGACCTAGAGGCGAAAGCGAAGTGAGTGACCCTCCTTCGACCCCATTGGGCAAGAGGGATTGCTAACCGAGGAGTAGCCCGCTTCAGCCAAGGCAACGCTGTCCAACGAACTTTTTAGAGAGATCTGCAAACCCCCTCGGAGTAAGAGAGCAAGGAAAAAGGAGTGCTCTGAATCTTCTGCGACAGTTCGAGTACCATTTCTTTTTTCATCAATACGCCATGTTTGGTATATCTCGGACCGAGTGTGGTTTCTTTGGCATCATAGCCTAAAAGTCATTTTATATCCTATTAACATTTTTATTTAAATTCAAATAAACAAAATACAGCAGGAAGAATTCGTTTTTTTTTTCCAATTTTGTAATTTCTTACGTGTACTCCACTTATACGTGCGGCTGGCCTTGACGCTCTGTCGGCCTCATTGTAACAGTGTTGATTGAAAATTTGGAGGACATTGTGACCAAGAACACATTGTACGTGCCCCAGTCACATTTAACGAATTCTGCGGACCTTTGGTTGGCTAGGGTTCTGAACCCGCATTCTCTCAGTTACGAGATCGTTGCCTTTGCCAACTGAGCTAAGCGGATTTACTTTACTGTCTAATTTTTGGAAGTATTTTCTTTTTTAAAAGAGAAGATAATTTCTAATTATTTGTTTCTATAAGTTGTAGTTTTGTGGAGTTATCGGTAATTATCTTATTTATAGGGATCATTTATGGTTGTTATGTACCATTAAATTATAGATTTGACTGATGAAATTTTGTTGTGAAAATTAATAAAAAACATATAATAAGTGTTTAATAATAAAATTTATTTATATAAGAGCAAAATTTATTTTTTCTTCATTTTTCCCATCTCATGGGTGTTTTTTAGATATGCCGTTATCTTTAATTTAAACTCGGCTGTTTTATATTACGTAATTTAGCCCATTCGGTTTGTATTAATGGTGAAATAAAAGTTGTTTCGTTTTTCCGGTTCCTATCTGGACACATGTGATAGCGATGACTGGGCTTTTTACTTGGCTAATGACAGGAAACATTTAATACGATAAAATAGCTTACAATTCTAGAGTTGTATGCTACTTCTGACTTTAAGCGTATTCCTTTCGAACAAAACATTAATATGAAAATGGCAGTTAAAGTTTCTACATTGTGTCTGTTAGTGACATTTATGATTTTCCAAGCAGAGTCATTTATTTTCACTGGCGAAGATGATACGTCGGACGGTAAGAAAATGTTTTTCATCCAAATACTTTTAGCTGAAGTATTATATATTTTCTGTAGCAAATCTACCTTTAAGTTTGCTTGTAAACTCTCTCTAGTCTGCTCTAATGTAAATAGCTAAAAATTAAGTTTTCCTTTTTGTTATCTTCAAACCATGTTACATTTTTTATAATTAGGTTACTAAACCTGCAAGTTTTCTTTGTATAATTCAGGCTTGCAAATGCTGAGGTACTTTCAAAAAGGTGAGAAAAGTGACAAATAATACAGAATAAGTGACTAAAAAGTGACTAAACATTGAAAAAAAACGCGATTTTTTTCTCATCTTGATTACAGATGCTATTAAGATTTTTCTATTTATTTTAGCTCTAAATCAAACGACATGATTTTAGCGTCAAATACAAAATAGGTTAAAAATTTTGTTTAACACAACTCAACATTGCTTTTTATTCAAGGAAATCTATAAATTAGATTTGAATACATACAACACATTAATTTTATAATCTCAATTTTCTGCATATATTAATGTTTTGAAATATGTACATAGCGAGATTAGAGTATCTAAACAAAAATTGTGAAGAAAAAGAAAAAGAGAAATGTGTGCTTTGACGTAGATTACTTTAATATATTAAATGCACATTTCAGTACAAATGTAGATTTCAGGAAATTCTTTGCGACTTTTTAAAATCACTAAATTCTGGAAACCATGACTAATTACATTTTAATAAAATAAGATTAGAGCATCCCTTTTGATCTTTTATTTAAATATTTTGTTATTAATTATGATTTTTTTTTCAACACTAGACTTTTGCTATGATACACCAAGAAAAAAGTGACTAAAAGTGACTGTTTACTTAAAAAAGTGATCAATTGTAAAAAAAAGTGACTAAAGGTGAGAAAGGTGACGGAATTGCAAGCCTGATAATTGCTAAAAATCACTAAAAATCACAGGAATAAGTATTTATAAAAGTAAAAACTTTCTTAACACTAGATTGCCCAAGGAAGTCATTTTGAATAGTTTTTAATTTCAATTAAAAAACAATTATGTATATGACAGAATTTTTTAGAATTTTGTGACTATATATATATTTGTTTTTCTAATTGAAATTAAAAAGCAGTCAAAATGACTTCTTTGGGCAATCCAGTGTTAATATTAATTCATGCTTTAAAACGCTTTTGCTGTATGATTTCTTCTGCTGTTATTAAAAAAAGTGTTAGAAATAAAAAAAAATTATTTTAAAACTTAAAATATAGAAAAGTATATTGAAAAACTTTACAGTTTGACTTTACAGCTTTTAGGACAAATTTTTTTAAATATTCATGAAAATTAGTTTAAGCATTTTTCTAGTATTTTTAATAATTAGCAACTTGGCAATTAGAAAGTTTTGAAGCAAGAAAGTGTAGGGAATTTTAAGCATGTAATTTAATTTTTTAATAGTTAAAGTTTATTTCATAAACTTCTAACACGTTTTTCTCAGAACGTTATTTTTAATAAAATGTTGAAACTTAAAATGGGATATCTCAAAAAGCTCTTAAAACATTTTGTTGAAAATTATTATGAATACTTTTGATAATATTTACTAGTGAATGACCTAAAAGCTTTAAATTTGGATGATTTTCAATGATGTTACACTCATAGTTAGCTATAAAGGTAATGAAATTTCTTTAAGAATTCAATGTGTATGATTTAGAAGGACCAAAATTTTTTACCAATTGTAAATTAAGAAAAGATTTTAGGTGATTCACTAGTCCAGTAAATAAATGTGTTGCATCAAAAAGTATTGAAATAATTTAATTTAGTAAAAAATTAGACCTTTTGAAAAAACCCGATTTTTCTACTAAATTTTCTTTATTTATTAGGAATTTTATAAAAACTTCACTAGGAATACATTTTTTAAGTGTAATTCTCTTTGATAATATAAAAAATTAATCTAAAAATGTAAAAACATGAACTAGTTTCTACGTTTAAAGAAAAAAGTTCTCCGAACGTAGACGGATACCTAAAGGATTGAAAGTTTTAGGTTTAGAATAGCAATTTATGTCCTCATAAGAATTACAATATCAGAGTAAATATTGAAATATATAGCTCTAGTTATTTATAAGAGAAATGTTATAGTACAGAGAATGTTAGCTTTAAAACTGCATGAGATAATTTTGAGTTGTTTTAATATAATTTAAAAATTAATTTATATCTTAAGGTTACTGTGATATCGAGGGTAAGACTTTACTGGTAAAACTTTTACAATTAGTATAGTGAGCTCATTAATCATCTCATTAGTACCACAACTAAGGGGGAATAATGAATAAACAATGCTTTATATGTCAAACTTTGGAAATGCTTCAAAAATAAGAACAGTTACAATGGCTATTATATTTCTCTCTATACAAAAAGTAACCTATTCCCCAGTACTCAGTTACACAGTCATAATTTAAGGATTGAAAGTACAATAGCAATTTATGTCCTCATAAGAATTACAGTATCAGAGTTAATATTGGAATATATAGCACTAGTTATTTATAAGAAAAATGATATAGTATAGATAATGTTAGCTTTAAAACTTCATAAGATAATTTTGAGTTGTTTTAATATAACTTAAAAATTAATTTATAATATCTTAAGGTTACTGTGATATCGAGGGATTTGACCGAATACCAGTAGGAGAAAATGGTTTTAATGACGAAGAATGCATACAAGCATCATGTGGAACTAATTCGTTTGATATCTATGCGTAAGTTCTTTTCAAATCTCGCTTAATTGTACTCTTGTGATGTAATGTGTTAACATGCTAAGTACTTTAAGTATTTAAACTTTAATAGTTACCTTTGGAAAAATTATTTTTGTTATATGAAAAAATTATATTTGTGTACCTTTTAAAATACCAAGGGCGTATTAACAACAAATATTATTGGAAACTTTATTATAGATGCCACCATGTCTGTGTACCAATGCTATATTCGATGAGGAATTTCTTCACTTTAATTTTATCCAAAATACGAAAATTATAGATATCACCATGTATTATCTTTGGAAAAAGTATTTTTGTGTACCTTTTAAAATATCAAGGACGTATTAACAACAAATATTATTGGAAACTTTATTATAGATGCCACCATGTCTGTGTACCAATGTTATATTCGATGAGGAATTTCTTCGCTTTAATTTTATCCAAAATACGAAAATTATAGATATCACCATGTATTATCTTTGGAAAAAGTATTTTTGTGTACCTTTTAAAATATCAAGGACGTATTAACAACAAATATTATTGGAAACTTTATTATAGATGCCACCATGTCTGTGTACCAATGTTATATTCGATGAGGAATTTCTTCGCTTTAATTTTATCCAAAATACGAAAATTATAGATAGCACCATGTATAGATTGTTATAGATACCATCGTATCCGCGTACCAAGAACAATTTATTTGTTTAATTTTATTCAAATGCGAAAATTTCGTTATTGAATTAAGTTCTACATATTTTATTCACACATGTACTGTTCACATAGGGGTGTCTTTAATGGTATTATAGTTTTTAAATGTAATGTAATCATCTACCATGTTAATTGGTTTCATGTGTTCTTTGTTGTTACCTTTTGGCAACGATGTATTTGTTGTTACCAGTTGGCAACGGTAGTAAATAGCAGTAATAATGTTGTGATGTTAAATGATGTTAAATGTTGTGTTAGTTCTACGTTCTATGATGATGTGTACTCGATGTTTTCTATGTTTATTAAGATTTACAGTTTATGCATATGGTTAGATAGAAAACGGGAATTCTTTAAAAATATAAATTTAAAAAATTTTTTATTCGTGATAATTCGTTGATCTTGTATTCCGTCACGAAATATTAAATAACAGATGATTTTAATTAACATTCTCCAATTTTGTACCTAAAACTTAATTATGCTTAGTTAAATTTCTGTTTAGTACCTACTTTTAGTACAAATAAAATAATTTCAGAACAAATATTGTAATGGTAATAGCCTCTCTAAAAAGTGTAAGGAAACATAGTACATTTAGTTCTCAAAAGTGTTCATTATTATACCCTATTTTTTACTCAGTATAAAATAAAAAGTTGTGATAAATACAGAGTAAAATAAGAAAGAGTTTAACTTTATAAAAAGAATATTCTGTTTTGCTATAGGAAGCAATAGAATTTTGAAATACACAAAATATATACATCAAGCAAAATGATACAAATACGCTTACCCAAAAAATAACATTTGGAATTTTTAAATTTGAAACTCTAACTTAAAAACTATCATAGAAACTAATACTTTAAAATTAGAAACTAATTGAGTTTCTTATTTTGTGAAGCTCAATTATATTGATATGAGTGATAGACTTTATTTTACAGCATGAAAAAATCATATTTTTTGTTCATTTTTTAAAGATTTTATTCTTATTAATTTTAAAATGTCAAATACTTTTAAAGTTTTAAGTTTACAAAATAAAACAGATATTTTCCTTGAATTTCATATAAAAATTTAATCTCTAATATGCATTTTTTAAAAGTTATCTTGTGGGTAAGTAAGTCTCATTTTTATATCGTTTAGTATATATTTTCCGTATTCTTTTTAAAACTAAGCTGGTTAAAGTAACAAAAATAAATAATCTTTAAAACTACATCTCTGTTTTAAAAATTTTAATCTTGAAGAAGCAGAAGTGTTTTTACGTTATTTTGAATCGATCTTATAAAGGAAATTTTAAATCCCGAATCCACTATGTCTCTTTAAATCTCTTTAAACATAAAAAGGTAGAAATAGAAAAACTCAAAATATATCAGAATAAAGAATTTTAATCTTATATCTAAAGGGAAGATGTTACCACTATGAGATTTGGATTTACAGGCTTTACTTACGGTGATATCGATCATGTAGTATATACATTTAACTGGATTATAGACTTCAAATGAAAAATCTATAGTTGTAAAGATGAGATCATTACATGACACACAACTTATCTTTCAAAATTTAAATCATGAAATATTTTAAATACATTATTTGTTGTATTCACATTCTCTCGGGAAAATATTCAACCATCAATATGCCTATAATTATAATGCTTATAATTAAAATGCCATATTTCAAACGGAAACCGCCCAGCTCCATGGCTCGCTGGTTACAGTCGTAGCCTACGAACCGAAAGGTCCTCGATTCGATCCTGATTCAGAAGAAGTTTTTATATCCGTTATTATCCGTCATTTTGGCTGCTATTCACGGCGATCATCTAGACCACTAGATTATCTAATGACAACACCAGTGTATTCCGTTCACGTTGGTTTATGTTGAAGATGAGAGCTTCTGCTACTCTGGATGGGATTTTCGTCATAATGACGTAGCCAGTCGAATTAATCGGCTATTCCAATCGTTTAGAGTCCCTGTGAGTAGAAGCCTTTATGTTTACTTCCTTAAATGGTCAAGAAGACTCCTAAAATATGCAAATTTTCTGTACTGTTAGAATAATTCTAGAATATTCTATTACTCTGGGAAAGTTTGTGTTACAAATGCGAGCGGCAGTTGTTGTTCCACAACGAGCTACGTGGCTTCGCACTTAATAAACGTTATTATTTGTTGACTCTTCATTGTGTGCAACGATAACCTCGCATCTATGTGACAACATACCTGCAGATCCTCTCGAAATTGTATAATGTTATCTACTAATTTTAAAATAATTTAGGACACTAAAGCCATGAGATGGATTTAGATGTAAAAACTCTTATGTAGTTGTCCACGGAGCATTGATTCCAGAGTATAATGTAGATTACTACGTATTGTTCGTCGTAAATGTGGAGCTACAGCATCCAAAATCACCACCAGCTACAACAGTGGTGAAACAGTGTTTCCCAACACACTGTCCCGTGTACATTGCTGCTTATACGCTTACGCAGACTGAGGCCGAAGCACTTCAGTTCACTAACGGCCCGTCATTGCCAAATGCATATTAATTGGCCAAGAAACATCGGAAATGGACATTAGAACAGGAGAAAGTTGCATGGTCCGAACACGTTTCCTAGTCCATCACATTGACGGACATATGCAAATACGCCGATTTTCAAAGGACACCTTGGCTCTCGGATGCACATTTTAATGGAAACAAACCGCTGGTGGGGGTATTATAGTGTGGGCAATGTTTTCAGAAAGCACATTAGAACCCGCAATCCCCATAGAACAATCACTTACGTCTGTGCGCTACTTAACATCGTGGCAGACCAGATTCAATCATTCAGAACAATAGTATTTCCAGATAATAACAGTATTTAACAGATAATGTTTTCCAACAGGATAATGAATAAGGATCGAATCGTAAAGGAGTGGTTCCAAGAACATTCCAGTGTCTTCTAAGTCATGTGTTGGCCTTCAAATTCACATGACATTAATCCAGTAGAGCATTTCTCTTGCAAAATCAAACTCCTGCTGCTGATACGATACCCCCTCGCAATATGCGGAAATTGCAGGAACAGTTGGTGACCTCTTAGTACCAGTTACTTCAGACTACCTATCAGCATCTTGTGGAGTTTATGTCTCGCCAGGTGTTGTTGGCGATTTTGAGGGCTAAAGGTGAACCTACATGTTATTAATAGGATGGTCAGAATATAATGTATGTTCAGTGTATATATATATATATATATATATATATATATATATATAATCTAAAAATTATAAAAGTCATAAGAATTAAAAGAATGTGATAACGTTGAGGATTATATGTAAGTCATTTTCCAGAAAATTTAAGAAAAGTGTTATATGTGACTTATTAGCAGTTTTGGTATTGAAAAATAGACATTATACTATATTTTAAGTAACCAATATTAACCTTTTGTTGATTTATTTCGTCTGTAATTTTTAACTACTTTACAGAATGGTTTTGTTTACTATGGCTAATATTTAATCAATTTTTCAATATTAAGAACGGTGCAATAGACCATCTCAAAAAGCTAAAAATAGCACTGTTTACACAATCTATAATATTGTATCCAATTAATTACGTAACCAGGGAAATTCAAAACACTGAAATATCTAAAGCAATTTCTATTCAATTATCTGAAAGGAATGTCAATAGTATAAATGAGAACATTCGTGAAATGTACCTATTTTTAACATAACAAGAACAATTTAATCATGCATATTAAAACAAGTTAAGCATTCTACTTAGTGTTCCAAGAAAATTGTAATAAATATTCATTTATTAATAATGTATAACGTTTTATGTAATATCTATGCTTGCAAAGAATTACATTTATCACCTCCTCCTCCTGTTTGAACAGAAAATATTTTGGGACTATCATGGTAAAATTACATTATACTTGTTTACGATCTAATCGAAAAAGTTAAGTAAGAGATTAATGAGGTTTTGCAATACAAGGTTTGTTCACTAGGACTGCATTATGAAATATTAATTTGGTTATAAACTGCTTTCAGGAGTCATATTTCTTTCCATTTTTCAAATGAAATAATGTATTGGTACAGACTATGATTCGAAAGGGAAACTAAAATAAACTCCCTCGTATTTCCTTTTTTATAATTTTCCTCAAAATAGAATGAATTATTACTCAGACTAACTCTAAAAGAGTTTAATTATGTATCCTTTTGAATCAATGTTTCATTACAAGTACCCTGCAAAAATATTTATATTTTATTCTTTATGTTTCAGATGTGGTTCTATTGTCTATGACGAAGAAAAATGCATAGAAGTCAAAGGTACAGGACACTACCCGCAATGTTGCCCGACTATCGAATGCAATGACGTCAGTGATGAATGAAAAATTGCCTTCATTCTTTACGTATGACTCAGATAGAATTATTTTTATGTCCCTCTATTGTTAATAAAAGTATAATATTTTGGATCTGTTGCATCCCATAATCTTAATAAATTCATTATTTTTTCGTTTTAATTCATTTAATTAATCATTTAATTCATTTATTTTTCTGTCTTGTTTAAATTTTAAGATGACACTAATAATTCATCTCAGTACAGTCTCCCCCCCCAAAAAAATTCCGAAAATCAAGACCCATTCATAATAATCAAAGCATCGGTTCGTTTCTAAAACTTAAACGAATATTTAAAGGTAGAAAAAAAATGAAACAATTTCTATAATACTGAATGATTTGAACTTTGAAAACATGAATTAAGCTTAATGAGGAAGATGCTTTGGATTTATTTTTAGCTAAGCAACCAAATATTACTATATTTAAAACTTTCTAAAGCAGTTATTTTATTTAATCTATGATATTCTTTGTACCAAAATTGCTTTTTTATATGCCTCTAGAGATGTTTCATACGTTTTAGATGATTAGATAAAAAATTGTTGGAACATTTTCAATTGGATTGATTCTCTTTTAATGTTGTACGGATGTACTTTCCCACGATGGTCAGCATGTACATGCACAGCTGTGGGAGAAATTTCCAAGAAGAATTTAGATGCAATTGTTAGCTTCTAGTTTGAGGGAAACCTGCGGAGAAGTTATAGATCACGGAATGGCACAAGCGTAACAGTAGAGATCGCACAGAGATGTAACCGTGCGTTATGGGGGCAGGGGGTTAAAAATAATGTCCGTTTTCACAAAAGGGGCTATTTTAAAGAGCCCACCTGCACTCTCATGGTGGTGCAGATATGGGAAAATTTCACCTAACAGGCGATTGGCAAAGAAGAAAAATGGCGTTAAAATCGAGGTGAGGAGTTGAAGAAAAAGAGAGTTAAGAAAAAGAGACGAAGTCGGGATTCAGGAGTAGCTGGACATCGAAACCCCAAGCCCTGCTCGCCAGCACCGACGTCCCGTGCGCCCGAACGCTTAGACCGACACACCGCATGAGGAAATCCCCTGCCTTCTCCCCTGTACCTGTACTGGATGTAAAACAGATTTAACATATTCATGACGGTTCATGACATTTAGGCCTCAGTTAGTAATTCAATATTTTGATTAAGGAATAAAGCATAACTAAAGAGAATTGTAATAATTATGGGGTAAATATGAATATAAAACACAAATAATTTCTGGTCATGTTATATGGTGATCAAATATATCAATTTGTAAATAGTGTACAGATTAAATGTCTTAATCTAAATATAAGGTGTCATATTTTTACATTGTTTCCCCTTTGTAAACGAACACATGGTGTTAATGTTGTAAGTCCATTACAACAAATGTATTGATCTCACTCCATACAGGAGAATATTTCATGCAACGAAGGGCTTATGGTATGAGAACAAGGACAAGTATTGTGGAATCTGTATGTTTTCTAGGAGGATGATAAATGGGTTACCAAAAGGATGAAATCGAGTTGCCAAAAATAATTATCATTCAAGATTAGTTTCAACTAATGTGTAACGGAATGCTTCTACCAACCTGCGCAATTAATTTATTTAACGCTTTTTTATAATTATTTTTAAAATATATAAAATAACTGCTTTAGAAAGTTTTAAATATTGTAATTTTTGGTTGCCTTGCTAAAAATAAATCCAAAGCATCTTCCTTATTAAGCTTAATTCATCTTTTCAAAGTTAGAAAATATTTTCTGTTCAAATCATTCAGTATTACAGAAATTGTTTCATTTTTTTCTACCTTTAAATATTCGTTTTGGTTCTAGAAACGAACCGATGCTTGGATTATGATGAATGGGTCGAGATATTCGGAAATATTTTTGGGAGACTGTACAATTTAGCTGAAAGTTAGATAGTTATATATATGATTGATTATACTATATAATTTATCACCATTAGATATATCGAAGGATTCTTATTTTAGCAGCAAATTAAGAAAAGATCTTACGAATAAAAAGATTTTTTATGTATACGTCATCCTAAAATAAATATACACGTTATTTCAACATACAATACTGTTATTATTAATACTCCTTTTAAATTATTTTCACAATTTGTTTTTAATTTTTTGGTACATGAAACTTGAGAGTATTTATCTGAAATTTATTGCCGAGCGACGGCCGATTGCTTATGGTGTTGGCCTATGGTACTGGAATTCATGAGTTCGAATCCCACTATGGCATGGATGTTCTTAGCCGTTCTGAATCGGCTTTAAGGAGTAGGTCCCGGTCTCATTAGCCCTCGTGTTGCAAAAAGTAGACCGTAGCACTCCAAATCAAAAATCTGAAATTAATTTGTATACACGTCATTTTGGCAACACTAAAGAATTTAATTAAATATTTTATGATTAATATTTTCTGGAAATTCTATAAAGTACAGAAATTAGTTTTAACTATGCATAATTACTGCCAAATAGGTCGTATTATATACATTAGTTCAATCAATTATGCAACCTCTCAATATATTTACCACTGGAAGACATCATATATTCAAAGAGATTTATTCTAATATAAACAGAGATAATTGTATAAATATGTATATAGCGAGTATAGAACATCAATGCACTGAGTATTATCTACTTCAAAGAGGAATTCCTAAGAGAAATATACGAAAAGTATTTTATTCTAACTTGAGACATGGGAAATAACGGAGAAATTGGGGCTTGTATACAAAGTATTGTGCATTTGCAGGTGTTTCTGCGTGGCTTTTATTCCCTAAAGCAGTTATCCTACTTCAGCAGAGTTGGAGACAATCGCTAATGCATGCATCTCCCTAAAGAGATAATTATTGATGTGTCACTCAATGCAAGTATCTCCATTTTTCTTCGAAACACCACTGAGCATTGGGAAATGAATCTGATAATAATTAATGCTTCAAAGTCCTTATTTACCATTTTACCTCTTCAGACAAGAGAAGTGTCATCATTGATGAAAATCATTGGTGTGCCACTCGATGCAAGTACCTCCATTTTTCTTCGAAATAACACCGAGTGTTGGGAAATGAACCACATTATAATTAATATTTTAGTGTACTGATTCACCATTGTAGATAGTACCACCTGCGTCACATCAAATAAAACGTTGAAATCTCAGAAGTGTTTAGAGGCATTTCTGTATCGATAAATTCTTAGTTTCTGTAAAAAAATTGTATATTAGTCCTTTTTTGTGTGCAAATTTATTTTATCTGAGTAAGCATGTCATCAAAGTATGCAATGGAAGCATATAAAATAATGCAGTTATTTACAACTATAAAGAATATAAACTCTTCATGTTCTTACTCTTTGAAACTTTTCAGTTGGAGCTAAAGACGATGACATACACACATGAAACAGCAAATAACATTATTAAAACCAAAGGCCAAATGGCATTGATTTTTTTTACTGGTGGGTTTATTTTTATTTATCCAGAATCAAGAAAAAATAATAATACGAGAATAGATTAAACTTTATAAAGTAATTGAAAAACAATTTAGATATTTTAGTGTCTTGGATTTCAAAAACTGCTTAATTAAATGGAAATATACTTCAAGGTATTTCGAACAATCTATTTGCCCTTCTCAAATATGTTCTTTTCTATTTTTAATATAACATAGTTTTTGAAAAAAAAAATCTTTAGATATTTTAGTGTCTTGGATTTCAAAAACTGCTTAATTAAATGGAAATTTACTTCAAGGTATTTCAAGCAATCTAGTTGCCCTTCTTAAATATGTTCTTTTCTATTTTCAATATAACATAGTTTTTGAAAAAAAATCTTTAGATATTTTAGTGTCTTGGATTTCAAAAATTGCTCAATTAAATAAAAATTTACTTCAAGATATTTCGAACAATCTAGTTGCCCTTCTTAAATATGTCCTTTTCTATTTTCAATATAACATAGTTTTTGAAAATAATTCTTTAGATATTTTAGTATCTTGGATTTCAAAAACTGCTTAATTAAATGGAAATTTACTTCAAGGTATTTCGAACGATCTAGTTGCCGTTCTTAAATATGTTCTTTTCTATTTTCAATATAACATAGTTTTTGAAAAAAAAATCTTTAGATATTTTAGTGTCTTGGATTTCAAAAACTGCTTAATTAAATGGAAATTTACTTCAAGGTATTTCAAGCAATCTAGTTGCCCTTCTCAAATATGTTCTTTTCTATTTTCAATATAACATAGTTTTCGAATAAAAATCTTTAGATATTTTAGTGTCTTGGATTTCAAAAATTGCTCAATTAAATAAAAATTTACTTCGAAGTATTTCGAACAATCCATTTGCCCTTCTTAAATATGTTATTTTCTATTTTCAATATAACATAGTTTTTGAATTTCATCCATGATGAATTTGTAGCAGTAATGTTTAGCAGATATAAAACCTTATTTTTAATCCTGTTGATTTATCTCATTCTTTTTTATGATAGAGATATTAAATCAATTTCATATCACGTGATTTTGGAGCGAATTTTATGGTTTCCGGTTGGTTAAAATACTCATGCGCCGGGTAACTTTGAGCCATTTAAATTGATAGAAGGAAATTTCTGAATAATTGCAAAATGTTTTTAATTAATCTTATTCTAAATTAATGTTAGTTGAAAAGGTGTAGCACACAAAACCTTTTTACTCAAGGATCTCATCCAATAATTTGACTTTAAAAGGATGCTATAAAAAATGTTGTAAAATAATAAGTCATTATTTATTTAAAATTTAGTTTTATCCTTCACTCTGTTTTTGCAAAATTCATCGATAACTGCATCTGACAATATTTTGGGAATTTAGCTTTAGTTTGTTTTTCCTTTCAATAGATATTAAAGCGAGAGCTGATTATGTTTTCACTTTAGTTACTTCTGAATGCTTTAATCCTTTTCATACTTGAAATTGATTGGTCAAAAGACATGCTTATGCGAGGTATAGAGCAGATTAGTTGTATCAAATTAAATAATCCTGATAAAAAAAATTTTCATTCTTCTTTCATAGTTAAATCATGTATGCAGTTTATAGATTTTAGAATATCAGACATCAAGTACTTGTAAGTTAATTCCTCGATAACTGCATCTGACAATATTTTGGGAATTTAGCTTTAGTTTGTTTTTCCTTTCAATAGATATTAAAGCGAGAGCTGATTATGTTTTCACTTTAGTTACTTCTGAATGCTTTAATCCTTTTCATACTTGAAATTGATTGGTCAAAAGACATGCTTATGCGAGGTATAGAGCAAATTAGCTGTATCAAATTAAATAATCCTGATAAAATTTCTTTTCTTCTTTCATAGTTAAATCATGTATGCAGTTTATAGATTTTAGAATGTCAGACTTCAAGTACTTGTAAGTTAATTCCTCGATAACTGCATCTGACAATATTTTGGGAATTTAGCTTTAGTTTGTTTTTCTTTTCAATAGATATTAAAGCGAGAACTAGTTATGTTTTCACTTTAGTTACTTCTGAATGCTTTAATCCTTTTCATAGTTGGAATTGATTGTTTAAAAAACATGCTTACTCTAAGTAAAGAACAAATTAGTTGTATCAAATTAAATAATCCAGATAAAACTTATTTTTATTCCTCTTTCATAGTTAAATCATTTATGCAGTTTGTAGATTTTAGAATTTCAGACATCAAGTACTTGTACGTTAATTCACCCTTTAACTTCATGGAATAAAATTTTTTTTGCAAAACAACTGAAGTGATTGAAATAGGAAATTTTGAAATTTCTTTCCATATTCCTTAAACTTGCTGACTTTGAAAAGTTTCATAAATTTAAAATTCTCTGCACCACTAAATAAATAGATTGTATTCAATGAAAGTATTTCTAAAATTTTAGTATATTGAAGTTTATATGTCATTTTCATATCTTCTATACATTCAACATTTTTTCTTATTAAGAGAGTCGGGGACACAAAATTCTGTTTTTTTAATTATAACTGCTTGTTAATGACATTTTCCCTCAAATATATACTTATACACGTACTACTATAAATATAAATAATTGTTGAAATTTTAGAAAATTTAGTTAAAAAATTTTAAATTTTAAATATAAATTTGGTTTTGGGTTTGGTTTGGTTTGGTTTAGAGTGCTACGGTCTACTTTTTGCAACACGAGGGCTAATTTTTAAATTTAAATATATTTTAATTTTAATATAACTCATGAAAGAATACCTCTTATAAAATGCTTTTTTTACTTTTATGTAGCGAAACAATAAATTAATTTCTCTTCAAGATTTGTAAGAACATTTCTTACAGTTTTTTAATAATTTACAAAATGAAAATTTGGATTTTTTTGCAGTGACCGTTTGACTTATTAGACATATTTTGAAAACTAGTGCTTTCAATTAAAATTATCCAAATCAATGAAAGAGAAAAGAACATCCGTACAAAATTTCAGGCATCTAGTTTAAATAGAATGTGAGATATAACAACTTGAATTTAATGATATCAAAAGGAATATTAAAATAATATTGGTCTTAAAAGGTCGCAGTATTACCATTGAAATACGTAATTTTTTTTATATTAGACTACTTTAAATTCTTATGAATATAAAGTTAACAATAATAATGTAAAGTAACTGTAGATAAATTGATAATATAATCAAATTTGCTTTTTATTTTAACATAGCTGCTTAGCATATAGAATATTTTTTGTAAGCAAACATTTTTCAAGGACATCATTTAAAGAAGGAGTGGTGTACATTAACAGTATAAAACAATAAATAGATTATTTGCCCATGTAATTATTGTAGAAATATTCGGTTTATTTTGATTGATTTACAAAACTTTTTAGTATTTTTCAAGTTTACAAAAAAAAAAATGGAATTTTTTTCGAGATTTGTGTAATAAAATCAGCCATTAATTTATGATTATTATTATTAATCATAATTTACGGAAAATTATGATTAAAACTAATGCCATATAACCGTAATGTCTTCAGAAACTACTTTGTTTCACATTGAGTCAAATTCAGCTTTTATTGCCTTACAAAAATCTTTTACCCTCATTATTATATGCCAAAAGTTTTTTTTTTTTTTTGCAAAAATTTCAAATACTTTTTTTTAAATTTGATATTATTAGTAATATAAAATTAAAATCAAATCAAATAAGCACAAAATGAAATTTAATTATCTTTTAAATAACGATGCATTATTTCGGAATTTATAATTATCTCAGTCATCTTTTTTTATTCATTATTTGATTGAATATTGCCATTAAATCTCTTTAATATTCTAACTCCAAATTTCAAGTTCTGCTGTTACAATTTCTCTCAGAGGGTTAAAAATAGGTAGTCGTTTTTAATTTCATAATCCAGAAGGGAAATTCATCTTGAAAATTTACATAAGAAAGGATAAATATGACAATACGTGATTGATAATCCTTTTACATCGGGCTATTTGCTTAGAAAATCGAGACAATACAATATTTAATCTGTGCGACAATGGTCAAACAAAGAAAATGGCACTCCATTATGCTCCCCTGACATTAAAATACTCTATCGAATGTTAGACAAGTTAATTTATTTATGAATTATAATTCATCGAAGGTCCTGCTAATATGTCAAAAAAGCACACAAACTGCGCTATCCTCAAGAAGTGAAACAAATAGATTTTCAATCTTAAGCCTAATT
>CM063504.1:96283407-96285907 GCA_032207245.1 Pardosa pseudoannulata | reverse complement strand
TACTCCTAGGGAAAGAAGACAATTATATCTGCCTCCAAACATTAATATTGTACTTTATAGATTTAGATTTGAAAATTACTCAAATAGTTCTGTTTCCCTAAGGAAGACATATCATGTTTCTTAAACATTTTGGGCTGTTTCTTGTATTTATTGCAATTGCAATGGGAGTTGATGGCTATGTTTATCAAATCCATGCTGATACATCTAGCGGTAAGTATAAATACGAATTTACTTAGTAAATGAATCCATTAAAGCCTAAATCATTTCTGCTAATGATATATGAGTTATATCTCAGTTAATATGGATTGCTGATATTTTAAACAAATATTTCAGTAACTATAAGCAATTCGCCTATTATCTTTATTGATGATCTGTAATTTTAAGCAACATAAGGTGTCGTTTATAAAAAAAAGAAAATTTTGTGATAAGGTATTTGTTTGTTATCATATGTAAATACAGTATTATTAAGTAAATTTTGCAATAGATTAATTTCTGGTCATAAAAAATAAAACAAATTCTTATCTAAATGTTAAATTAAAGTAGCAGCATATATTTAAGGGATTGAAAACTTGAGGGACTATTTATACTACTCGATTTTGTTCTGCTACTATTAAAATCTCTTCCAAGACAACATAAAAATTATACAATTTATTCTTTATCTGTGGTCATATAAAAATACTAGACATTCTTTAATGATGATCTGTAATTTTAAGCGACATAAGTTGTCATTTATAAAAGAGGAAATTTTTGTG
The DNA here is from genome assembly GCA_032207245.1 of Pardosa pseudoannulata. Classification (NCBI taxonomy): domain Eukaryota; kingdom Metazoa; phylum Arthropoda; class Arachnida; order Araneae; family Lycosidae; genus Pardosa; species Pardosa pseudoannulata. The sequence continues at coordinate 96,285,155 of CM063504.1, read as the reverse complement.
ATATGAGATTTGTTTGTTATCATATGTAAATACAGTACTATTAAGTAAATTTTGCAATAGATTAATTTCTGGTCCTAAAAAAATAAAAAATTCTTATCCAAATGGTAATTTAAAGTAACAGCATATATTTAAGGGATTGAAAACTTGAGGGACTATTTATACTACTCGATTTTGTTCTGCTAAAAGGAAAATCTCTTCCAAGACAACATAAAAATTATACAATTTATTCTTTATCTGTGGTCATATAAAAATACTAGACATTCTTTAATGATGATCTGTAATTTTAAGCGACATAAGTTGTCATTTATAAAAGAGGAAATTTTTGTGATATGAGATTTGTTTGTTATCATATGTAAATACAGTACTATTAAGTAAATTTTGCAATAGATTAATTTCTGGTCCTAAAAAAATAAAAAATTCTTATCCAAATGGTAATTTAAAGTAACAGCATATATTTAAGGGATTGAAATCTTGAGAGACTGTTTATACTAATCGATTTTGTTCTACTAAAAGGAAAATATCTTCCAAGAGAACAAAAAAATTATACAATATATTATTTAACTGTGGTCATATAAAAACTACTAGGCATTCTTTAATGATGATCTGTAATTTTAAGCAACGTAAGATTTCATTTATAAAAGAAGAAAATTTTGTTATATGAGATTTGTTTGTTATCATATGAAAACACAGAACTATTAAGTTAAGTTTGCAATAGATTAATTTCAGATCCTAAAAAATAAAACAAATTCTTATCTGAATGGTAAATTAAAGTAACAGCATATATTTAAAGGAATGACAACTTAAGGGAATATTTAAGCAACTCGATTTTGTTTCATTAAAAGGAAAATCAGTTCGAAGACAACATAAAAATTACACAATGTATTTTTTAACTGTGGTCATATAAAAATACTAGGCATTCTCTAATGATGATCTGTAATTTTAAGCAACATAACATGTCATTTATAAAAGAAGAAAATTTTGTGATAAGAGATTTGTTTGTTATCATATATAAACACAATACTATTAAGTAAATTTTGCAATAGATTAATTTCGGATCCTAAAAAATCAAACAAATTCTTATCTAAATGGTACATTAAAGTAACAGCATATATTTAAGGGATTGAAAACTTGAGGGACTCTTTATGCTACTCGATTTGGTTTTACTAAAAGGACACAAAAGTTACACAAAAATTATACAATATATTCTTTAACTGTGGTCATATAAAAATACTAGGCATTCTTTAATGATGATACGTAATTTTAAGAACATAAGTTGTAACATATAACACCTTTTATGTTATTCTAACTGTGCTAAGAATAATTTTTTCCAAGAATCGACAAATATTCATATTGACAGAAAATCACACATTTCAATTACTGGGCTAAGTATATATACGAGATATTTTCTTAATATTCTTTTGAATGAATTTTTCTAATTGTGTTAAAAAATGTATCTACCAAGACAGACTTTTAAATATATTTTAAGACACAATAAACAATGATAAAATGCTTAAAAATTATTTAAACTTTTGCAGATAATATTTTCACAAATCATGATATTTTTAGGTTACGTATTCCTAAAGTAATACGTACATGATAGTTATGCTACCATAATTGTAACTATGTTGAGAGAAATGTCTACAAGTAATCTGAAAAAAATGTATGACAAAAATTGGATAACAAGGACTAGATTAAAAGAGCTTTTGGTTGTAATTTATTAAAAAGAAATAGACACTCTTATGAAAAAA
>CM063504.1:96248407-96270907 GCA_032207245.1 Pardosa pseudoannulata | reverse complement strand
AATTCACTTCTGTCAGTTGACTTGTAATGTCTATGACCGGAAGCTCAGAGCATCTGTCCTTCGCTATCGCGGAATTGTTGTGGAATATCAGTTCAGATATCCCGCTCCAAAACAGGTGAAATGATCTTTTATGGCTCTATTGATAGTTTAAAAGATTCCCTATCATCCTACACTCTACGTTACGCAAGCGGTTGTAAAACAACTTATGGCGAAAATGTTTGCATTCTGCACTGACCCAGGAATTATTTCGTTTGTATGCCGTGTATTCAGTTTCCCCGGCAGGGTCGGTTATTGCAACATATTTTTACTGTATGTTTCGAATTCCTAACCAGGAAGGAAACAAAGAAAGCAAAAAAAAGTGAAGCTCATTTCCCAGACAGGTCAGGTTCCAGTAATCTATATAAAACAGATAAAAATTTATCTCACTGCTTTTTCTGTCGTTTCCGAGTAACGAAATTTTTGATAGAGTCGAAGAAAGAGTCAAGGATGTCTTACGTTCTGTATCTTTCGCTTGTCTTTGGACTCGCAGTTTTAGTGGTACACACCAGTGGATATACATATGTTGAACCTCTTAATACAGAAAATGGTGAGTGCAAAAATTAATACACGTCTTTTTTGCATTTCAGGTTGAACTGTATTGTACTTGCACATTTTATAATACTTTTAATTATAAAAAGTGACCTCAGATTTATTGAGCATTTCTATTTTCTTAGAAACTAATGAACCTCAAACTAGCAAACATGTTTTATCATTAACATTAAAATTTTTAGCACTTTAAGAAATAAATTACCTCTTGGAAGTAATTAAAATACTTTAAAAACACTCAGTAATTAACATAAGGGGGAAACACTTTTAAAACTGTATCATCCTCATGAAAATATTCTTCATTTTTTTTATCCTTCTAAAGTATACATATTTTTACAAGTATGGTTAATATTGTAAAGATGATAAAATATTTGTAATAAATATTATAAACTTCTATTGCATTAAATTTATCTTAAAGCCAATTTTTCTAACGAAACAGTAAGTATGAAATGCTAATATATGTATATATATATACATATATATATATATATATATATATATATATATATATATATATATATATATATATATATATATATATATATATATATATATATATATATATATATATATATATATATATATGTATGTATATATATATATATATATATATATATATATATATATATATATATATATATATATATATGTATATATATGTATATGTATATATTTATGTATATATATATATATATATACATATGTCTATATATGACTATATATTATATACATATATACATATGTCTATATATAACTATATATGTATATATATATATACATATGTATTTATATGTATATATGTATATATATATATATATGTATATATATATAATATGTATATATATATGTATATATATATATATATATATATGTATATATATATATATATATATATATATATGTGTATGTATATATAGATGTACATATATATATATATATATATATATATATATGTATATATATATGTGTGTGTGTTTCTTTTGCGTGCAGATTACTGAGTGGTCAATATGTAAAATAATGGCAATATAAAGCTTAAATTATTATTTTAGTTTAGTTATAAAATTTAATAAAATGGTTTGTTTTTAGTAAATACTTCTTGTACTGTTGATCAAATTATTTTACAATATAATTATAGGTAACATTTGCAGAAAGAGATTAAACATCAAAGTTAGCTGCTCTTTGCTAAATCGAAGGATAAATAATTAATTTCCAAATGCTTCTATTATGATACTCAGTATTTAAGGTTTCTACATCGGATATTGGATTAGCATTCTGATAAAATTATCTACCAAAGGTATCTAACGTTTTCAGGGAAGTTGGTAATCCAAAATCATCTAAAAAATTCAAATATTTCAGAAAATAGAAAACAATCTCATAGAATTAGAAACGCTGAATAAGAACTGAATTACTGATTTCTGATTTTAAAATAAGTCTATGAACTGTCTGCGGTCGTTTTAACAATGGTATGCAGATAATAGTAAACAACAAATGAAAAAGGTATATATAAAATATTTAGTTCTTTCAAAAATAAAGTAAATTTAATAGAAAGGGAATATATTTTTCCTGATAAAACAATAGTAGCCTTGTACGAAACAGCAAAAATACTTTACATTTCTTGATTGAAAAGAATTTTTTCGGTAGCATTTAATATGCTACCGAAAAAATTCTTTGAAGACTCCAGACATAAATATAAGATTTACATTTGATAAAATCATCGTTCTCTAGACAACATTCATCTTTTTTCTTTTTCCTCTTTGATTTGTTTAACAAAAAATGTAAAATTTTAAAAAATCTTATTAATACTGTTCAATAAATCTTAATATAAAATAAAAATATCAATTCCAAATCAAATATTCTATCTTAACACCTAAACGCACAGATTTTGAAAACATTGACAAATTACTGGGCTCCTTTTGAGAATTTTTTCCGTATATGTAAATGACACTTTCATATCAAAAGTTAATAAGATAAATAACAGCCAGTAAACTCCTTTTGCACGTGGGCATCAGTTTATTTGATTAATTTGTATTAACCATGTATATTCGAGGTTTGAAGTTATTGCAGTATAAGTTATAAGTTATTTGAGTTACCTTGACATATTTTAAGCCAGTATGCACGTTTGAAATAAAAAGTTGATAATTAATCCTTAATTGGTTAGCGCAAATATCAAACATCTACAACAGAGAATTAAGGTAAACTGATTGCTGAAATATTAGAAACAGTCACAAGGTAGTTTTTTTTTAAACCGAGTTGAAATTTATTTTTATTAGCAGTGCATTAACATTTATTTTTGTTACTTACCGTAACTACGACTTTCCTAAAAACCTATAAGGCGATTTCACGCATTAGGGCAAATCTCAATTTATGACAATTCTGGCTATAGTTTCAAACGGAAAGGCAGTTTATTGTTTATCTATTGGCTGTTGTAAACCTGAAAATGAATGGGAAGGGCAATATAGTAGTTCGTGACGTTGCGACAAATTTCTCTATTAACTTGTAGTGTTCTTAATTGATACCCGTTAACAAGATAGTGTATTATAATGCTTTTTTTGGATCCGATTTTTACTTCTTTGTTTAAAACAAAGGAGGTATTATAATCTCGAAAATTTTAAGTGTTTAAATTTCCAAGGAATTTTTCATTTTGACTATGTTTCAATCTATTTTAACAATTTAGGCATTACGTCTGTACGTAAGTGCAAGAAAAACTTTAACTTTAAAATTTAAATGATTAATTTCTGACTATCTTTGAGTCCATTCTGACTTAAATCGGTGTCTTTTTTCCGCTTTTACTTTGCAACTGATTTGGGTGGCAGGAAATAGTCATTTGTAAATCAAATAAAATATATAAAGATTTGCCTTTCGAAAGAGTTAAATGATTACAAGGGTTGCAAATCCGGTTTTAAAAATTGCAAATTATAACATATGAAATTTATTTAGTAAATTTTTATGGGTATATAAAAATAAATTATCCGATAATCCGATATTAAACCATAAAGTATAAAATTTATAATTGTCTTTGAAAAAAATCACAGATGGGAACATACCTAGATTTGGATCCAATTTGTATTTTTGACGGACAGATTTGAAGATTTCTATTGTAACGATTTTTAAGTAATCAATTGTTTAACTGTCTATTTCGTTAAAGAATTAGAAGATTGTATTTCATAGTGAAACAAATTAAGTTTAAATTAACTGCAGAAATAAATGTGTTCGAATTATAGACTTACAAGGAAGTCATGAGTTGTTTATTTAAGATTTTTATTTTTTAGTGAAGGCATAAACAATCTATAAGCAATTCTACAATATTTCAAGAATTTACTTATATTTAAAACAAAACTCTACGCCTTCAGCCTTTGGTTTGAGTAATTGATATTCCCAAATGAATTTTATATTTATTTCAAAATTGTTATTATTGTATACATATCTAGCAATATTTATATTTATATTCTTATATTTAAAAAAATAACCAACAGTATGAGCAGTTACGGATATGAAGCAACTTAACTTTATAAAGGGAATAACACGTTTTATTTCGATTTAAATTTGTTATAAAAATAAGAAATATAAGCAAAAGAACTATAAATCTTGCATCCGTAATATCTAATGGCTTATACTAACGCTCAGCTAATAGAAAAGTACCTACAATTTGGAGATTATTTAAAAAGAATCAAAGTACCCTTAAAATAAAAAACACCAAATAAAAAATGATTTTAATATTAAAATGGATTAGATTTGGTTTGGAGTGCTACGCTCTACTTTTTGCAACACGAGGGCTAATGATACCGGGACCTACAGCTTAAAGCCGATTCCGAGAGGCTACGAACATAAATGCCATAGCGAGATTCGAACCCACGAAATCCGGTTCCGAAGGTCAGTATTCTAACCAATCGGCCCTCGTTCGGCTAAAATGGATTAGAATGGATATAAATATATTTTTAAAACGTCCAATAGGAAATTAAAAAGATTAAAGTAAATATTAACCTAATATTAATTTGACTTGCCGAAAACTGTTTCAGAGTGAACATAAATTGCCATGCAAAACTTCATCATAAACTTCATATAGCTATTTCGAAAGAAAACAAACAGACTGACATACGCGCAGAGAATTTTATTCAATTACATATCTTGATATATATTGATATTGAATTTTGAAGCCTTGCAACAAATATGCTTTTTTTTTTTGTAAGTACAACAAGTAAGAGTTAAGTATGAACAATGGTGCTTATTATAAAACTTTTCTTTAAAGTGTTGTATTTACACATGATAACAGATATTTTTTTTATCTGGAACTTTATCTTTTTATGAATGACACTTATGTCAGTAACGTACAGCTAGTTCTTATTTGTCTAAGGGTGAAGTTTGAAAACATTTCTTGATTTTTATATTTCATTATTCTCAGGAGTTTCTAACTTAAATTTATGATACCAAATCATGCATATATATATGCTCAAGCAGTAAGTTGTTGGTAGATATCACAAAGCATTTTTATAAAATATTTTTATATGAATTATATAACATATTATAATTGCATAATATATTGTACAATTAAAAATATTCACATATATATATATATATATGCATATATATATATATATATATCATGTATATAAATATATATGTGTGTGTATATATATATATCTATGTATATATATATATTTATATATATATATGTATATATATATGTGTGTGTGTGTATATATATATATATATATCTATATATATATATATATTATATATATATACATATATATATATATATATATATATATATATATATATATACATATATATATCATATATATATATATATATATATATATATATATATATATATATATATATATATATATATGTATATATGTATATATATATATATATGTGTACATATATATATATATACATACATATATATATATATATATATATACATATATATACATATATATATATATATACATATATATATATGTGTGTGTGTGTGTGTGTGTGTGTGTGTATATATTTTAAATTCACACAAAATATTTTCAAACGTTTTTTAATATATATTAAAGCATATCTGAGCGTTCGCTTTAAGTTTCGACTTAATTTATGTTATCAAATTCAATTTAAAAGTAAGAAAGCCCAAATATATTACAAAAATTTAGCATATACATAAAAATATTTGCTATATATTAAGCTTTTTATAGTTCAAATAATAACTAAAATAATTAAATTTGATTTTAAAGTAATAATATAGCAAATGCAAACAAATATAAAAACTGATAGTCAGTGAATGTAAATGATTATGATTTAGTTACACTTTAATGTATATCATACAAAGTTTCTCAAGCTCTAATGCAATAGTTATATAAAACGTATCATAACGTCTAATGTCCCCTTATTAAATTAAAATGATCATATTGAATGCTTGAAAATATTTTATTATTTTTATTATTTCATTTTGGAACAAATGTTGTTTATAATTCATTTCGCATTTAGGTTTTTTTCAAGTTAGTTATTACGATGAAAAACTTAAGTATAAATAATATATTGTTTTAATATAGCTTCTGTAATTATAAAACTCTAAGAAGTGTTATATTAAAGGATTATTTTTAAATAATATTTACTGCTTAATATATAGAAAATGTGTGTTTTAATTCATTTTATTATCATTATTCTTCTAATTCTATAATCATTTTATCTTACAGTATTTCAAAATATGCTTTTCCAAAACTATTAAACTGACATAATTTTAAATATGTATATACATTTTGATTAATATTTATTTTTGAGTTGAATGTAAATAGCTCAAAGTAATTCAAGCTCTTTTTGGAACTTGAATAGTTTAACCAAAGGGTTAAACTATTTGCACGAATTTTCAAAATTCTCAAAGTAAGCTTTCTTTAGAACTAAAATTTTACAAAAGTGCATTTTCTTTTGAAAAGATAGAACAGGGATTCACCCTATTTAAATTCTGGTTCATACTTCAGATATAACGACAGGGGAAAACATACAGTAACGCAGAAAACTCGATAAGCGAAGAAACAAGATAGCTAAAGTGGGAGATACGGTACTATCGCTTTAAAGTCCACTAAGAGTTGAGAAGTGTTTTGTTTTGTATTCTAAAGAAAGTAGTATTTGAGTGTTGTCTAGAAGATGCTGTAGGTACTTCAAAAGTTGTACAAATTCTGTTTTAAATATTAACACATGGCTAATTTTAAGAGAAATTTTTACTCAATTATTATTCACAAATTATGGTTTTTGTTTTTTAAACTTTATTTATTAGATTAAAAATACAACGTTTGCAGCTGTAAAAATTGTTTTCTGACTAAAATGTCGGTTCCATCCAAAGCTGCCAGCAACTAAAAATTTTCTTCACCAAAATCTTTAATCGTGATTCCTCAAGTTAGTGGGAGAATCATGTTTCTGTTAGATAAACTGGATTCGTGAGGTTTTATCACCCAAAACCAAATTGGTGTCCTCATAGTACAAAAAGTACAAAGTACCACATAACATTTCTGCTTCAAGGTAATACGATTACACTGGCTGTTGCCCTGTTAAGTTTCCCAATGTTTTCCCCTTTAAAGTAAACGTAATTAACCTTGTCAATTGTGCGTACATAACAGATCTAGGACGTATTAATCATATGTCAACTGGACAAGTCCCAATTCATGCCAGTAGCGGGGTAGTAGTGGTCCGAAACGTTAACTCTAATTCCTTCTCCCACCGCCTGCAAGTTCGCTCTGTGATCTTGAATGCACAAAGTATTACACCAATTGAAATTCATCGTTAGCTGTGTCAAGTCTATGAGCCGAAACTGACAACCGAACACAAAATTCAAAGCTTAGGAGCAGCACTGACATTTCTGCTACATTATCACAATGACAGCGAAAAGTTCCTCAACGGTGTCGAGTTTCTCGACAGGATCATGACGCTCAATGAGACTTGGATTTCGCACTTTACCCCAGAAACCAAACAGCAGTCAATGCATTGACATATAGTGGATCTTCGGTCAGGACCAAATTCAAACTGACGCTGTAGGTACGGAAAGGGATGTGCACAGTGTTCTGGGACAGGAAAGCTGGTTCCATTCACAGGCGGCAGAATTCTACTACAGAGGTATAGAAAAGTTGATCCCACAATACGACAAGTGTCCCAATTCTGGTGGTGGCTATGTTGAAAAATAGTTGAAATATTACTGTACTTGTTTCCTATAAATACGTCCGTGAAAGTGTGAGTCCGAAACTTTCAGGATGCGCCTCTTAGTATTCGTGATTTAATTGTGATTCTCGAGTTCATGTGGGAATCTGGAAAGTCATCATGTTCATGTTCGATAAACTCTATATTTCAGGTTCAATCATCCAGTTGCTCGCCTTCTCTGTAGGGTCTCTTGTTCAGCTCTTCTTGAGGGTTGCTGTAGGGACAACATTTCATTGTTGTGGTGTACACTTGAAATCTCTAACGAAGCTTGGACAGATTGTTATTGCCTTCCTCGACGAAAATGGTCTTGGAGAAAACTAATATATTGTGAATGATAATCATAGACAGACCTTAACGATGGTTGATGGTACGGTGCTGCTCCTCGGTACCGGAATTCATGGGTTCGAATCCCACTTCTAGTAGAATTCCTAGTATTAGTTCGAATTCAGCTTTAATCAGTAGATTCCAATTTTATTAGAGCCCATGCAGCAAAACACTAGACCTTAGTATCTAAATAACAACAAAATAAATCAAATCTATGGATTATAAAAAATTAGTTTTTCAGAGTTTGAAAATTGACTTCAAAGTTTCAAAATTTCAAAGATTGAGGTATGGTCTCAAATTTTTTTACGGAATTAGAGTGACTGGGAAAATTGACTGTTATTAATAATGTATGGGTGTTGCTTTGTTTTCCAGGCAACACCAAAGAACAATAAGCAAAATTATATATAGAACATTACCATTCTTACATTCTGTTTGTAACCTTTATTTTATAAAATATATTCTATTTGTTTTTATCTTATTCTATTCTAAACAAATTTGTGCTCTCTACAACTCATGCAGATTTATCACACTAGTAATGATTAATTATCATCCTGTAAATATATATATATATATATATATATATATATATATATATATATATATATATACATGCACATATATATGTATATACATATTCATACCCCCGCACACACACACACACATATATATATATATATATATATATGTGTGTGTGTGTGTGTGTGTGTGTGTAAACATTCATTTGAGAGTAATTGGAATTTTAATTAAACAATATTTGACTCTTATGAGGAATGAATATACAAAAAAGAATTTTAATATATTTGAAGTAATTAGAGAGGTATATTTGTATACAATTGGCGTTATTAGTTGGCTTGAACATAGTAATGTCCAATAACCAATTTAGAGTATTCTATATTACTCATATTTTTAGTTACGATAAAATGATCTTAATGAATGATCTTAATGAATACATCAAAGTACCATGTTTTATTTAAATTGCAGGATTCTGTGAGGGCCCTGATTTCAGTAAAATAGCTGTTGGTGAAACGGGATATAATGATGAATCATGTGAAAGAATAAAATGCCACAGTGGATACAGAGAGGTTTTTGGGTAAGTGTAATTTTTTTCGGTATTTGTGCTTAGATGAATATTTTTTCTAATAGGGTTCGGCAAGGAACATTCTAATAGCATTACATGTTAATATGGTTTTTGTAAAGTACTTTTATAAAATGTATTTACATCTTTGAGAAGTAATCAATACGTAATTAAATTTTTAAAAGATAAAAAATGTATAGATAGTTAATTAAGGGAATATGAAAATAGTAAGATGAATTACTAAAACGCATTTAAGATTATATTGTAGTAGAACCGAGGAGACGATTTTTTAAATGATTACAGCTGAACGATGGCACATTAAGTAGGCAAGATTTTACTTTTTATGTGAAATCCATGGTTTGAATTCCTCTCTTGGCATAGATATTCATAGCTATAAGCAGACAGATTCCTGTATTATTTGTCCTTGAATTAAAAAAAATATTATATTTAAAGGTACATCGGGAAATTAAATAATTACAGCTGAAGGATGGCACATTAAGTAGGCAGGATTTTACCTTTTATGTAAAATCCATGGTTTGAATTCCTCTATTGGCATAGATATTCATAGCTATAAGCAGATAGAATCCTGTATTATTTGTTCTTCAATCCAAAAAAAATTATATTTAAAGGTACATAGAGAACTTAAATAATTACAGCTGAAGGATGGCATATTAACTAGGCAGTATTTTACCTTTTATGTAAAATCCATGCTTTGAATTCCTCTATTGGCATAGATATTCATAGCTATAAGCAGATAGAATCCTGTATTATTTGTCCTTCAATCCAAAAAAATGATTATATTTAAAGGTACATCGAGAACTTAAATAATTACAGCTGAAGGATGGCATATTAAGTAGGCAGTATTTTACCTTTTATGTAAAATCCATGGTTTGAATTCCTCTACTGGAATAGATATTCATAGCTATAAGCAGATAGAATCCTGTATTATTTGTCCTTCAATCCAAAAAAAATGATTCTATTTAAAGGTACATCGGGAACTTAAATAATTACAGGAAGAATAGATAGGCAGGATTTTACCTTTTATGTAAAATCCATAATTTGATTTTATTGGCATAATCATATCTATAAACAGAAGATTCTTGTTCTTGAATCCAAACAATGATTATATTTAAAGGTACATCTGAACTTTGGAAGAATAGATAATCATCCTAAATTTTTTTATTAACTATCATTTGTTCTTTAACAATGATCGATCCAGTAATTACTATCATTTATATCAATGCTCTTGTGTAATTTTTGTAAATAATTGTTTTCATATTCAATGCAAAAGTCTATACCTTACAAACTATCACAATAATATGTCCATATTAAATGTTTTGAAACAAATGTGAAATGAGTCACTCGTTTTCTCACACAGATGCGGAAAAGTGGTGCCACCTGAGGACCCAATGTGTCAGCTGCTTCGAGGAAAAGGGAACTATCCAGATTGTTGTCCACAAGTCGTCTGTAATTGAATGCCTAGATCCGGAGGACACTTTCTATCGTGTATACTTTCTGAATGCCCAGTGGACTTGAAAGCGATAATGATCCCTCTTCAATACACCGTTAATAATTATTGAAGTACCGTTCATGTAGTTGCAATGTGTTCTCGCATGCATTTAAAAGTTATTAAAAATCCTTAACATAACATACGCTATCATTACTTATAATACAATATACAATGTTCTATAAGATAAGGATATATAATAAGACACGGATTGTGAATGTGTGAGACCAAATAACATGAGTTGGGGGAAGGGATGTACTTAAAGCTTTAACAACAAAAAAAAAGCTGTTTAAGATCGAATTGTCTTCATATTTTGAAGGAATTGAAGTACCTTTGATATAGTTCTATTGCCATTTATCTTGCATTTATAAGATATTAAACTACCTTAGCATCTGTTATATATAGCATGATTGAGGACTGTTGTAGTTTTGGGTAGTGAAAATTTACAGTATACACATTAAAAGTATAATTTTTAGGACAAAAATAGTAATTAAAGAGAAACTTACAATAATATACGATTTATAACAACCATTGCCAGACTTTCAGTCTAGATTTTGACAGGAATTAACTGGTTTTTCTTATGTCTAACAAAGGTAACAAAAATATTTTGTTCTGAGATATTGTGATAATATAATTAAGTCTTATATTAATATTTTCTTCCTTTAATTTACTACTTGTGTAAAAATGAAATTGCAATTTAGGAACTATGGAAAAACAATTTAGCTTTTAAAGTATTACACTATTCAAAATTTCACTTATATTTATCAAAAACTTGTTTTATATTATTAATTTTAAGTTTAATATTACAATGCCTATCTAATATATCATACTATTGACTCAGAGCTATAAAGATATTAAAGGTATAAAATTGGAGTTTACCCTAAAGTTATGCAACTATTAGTTTATAACATATATTTTGCATGATCGCAAATGTCTCTAATTAGATAAAATTGCTTTCACTGATTAAAGATCGAAAAAACACTTTGGTAGAATAAACTATAAAAATTTATGTTTATGAATTTGTATGAAATTCGTTTAAGGAATTAAATTATACATTTAAAAATAAATGATTTATTCATATTAAATATAAATTTGTCTTCAGAACTTCAAACATAACTAAAAGGAAATAAAATTTTGCCAATAAATTAGTTTTTTCTTCTGTCCATGTTAACCTATAATACTAGCATATAGCCCGTCATATCACAGGATCAGTAAAATTTTTAATTTTCCAGAATTGTAAAGTACCCTATGAGGCAGGTAAAAAAATGGTTTGTTTTTTGGCTGAGAATTATCTCGTACACGCTCAATAATTTGTTTATCTTCATACTCCTCTAAAGTCTCCCCATACTGTGAATGCAGTTTAGAATCACGTTGAATTCATTTAGAAAGATAATTCAAACTTTTCTTAGCTACTTCAAAATTATCGTTAAGTTCTTCCAAATTTTTTTACCACAGTAATTAATGGAAGTAAAAGAATAAAACTATCATTTCCACTACACCCTGGAGGTAGATAGAATTTGTTGTGAATACCGGGGTTAAAATTTTCATTGCAACATAAAATAATCGTTGATTAAATTTAAAATTATCACATATGTACCTAATCTATTATTTAAGTCAAATATAAAAGAAAATTATTTACGTAATATCTGAGTTCATTGATATAAAAGTATGAAAATAATGCAGACGATATTTGAATAATTTAAAATAAGATATGATTTAATGAGATATTTAATAATGACGTCATAGTGCTAGAAAAAATGTTATTTTTACATACCTATTGTGTGACAAATTCATAAATTTAATCATCTACTCTTAACCCATATTGGACCGCTGTCCTATAAATAGGACAGCAAATAAAATTCCATTTAATAATAAAGTTATAAATATTTTCTGTGTGTATTTTATTTTAACACCTTTAAAATACACACTTTAGCATAGTAACAAAAAAAAAAACTGAGAAATCAAATTACATTGTAGTGTAAAATTTGTTTTCAGCAAACCTTTAAAGTTTGTTATTTGATTTTTTAATCTTTAATTTTCTATTTATTATTATTTTTTTCAAACATTGTGGAGGTTACTTTTAGTTTAAAAACAGAGCTAATAATGTAGCTGAAAGTTTTTGTTCAAAAATATATTTTACACGTGTATTTTGTAAGTATAAGAAAGGTGTCCTAAAATTAGGACGACGGTCCAATCCCGGCTATTTCAATATCAATATTGCATTCATAGCACACATTCTTTTCTTATCTTTCAATGAAAACCAGTTCAAAGACCTGTTTACACACCTGGACAACAAGGGGTAAATAGATGTCTATTCTATTCAAGAAATCTGGAGATTTCAAAATATTCTATTATCCCTTACCAAAGATGCCAGTTCAAGAACTGCAAGAGAAAACCAACAACAGTGTGCTTAAAATGTAATGTTGGACTTTGTTTTGACTGTTTCTCCAAATTTCACCTATGAATCAGCCTAATGTAATGTAAGTGATATTTGTTAAATTTTAGTAGTGCATTGGACCGTTGTCCTATTTATAAAACAGCTAATTACTTAAATTAACCCTCTAATTCGCACGAAAAATCTCCAAAAATAGCTTCAAAGCGGTTTTCAAGTACAAGTTTCGACCAAAACGTTCCGATGTTTACATTTTATTTTTCTCCCTTGAATATTTAGATAGGATTGTTCAATTGTTTAACTGCATCCCTACTTCCTGACTCAAAAGATTATAGCTTTTCATGGATTGTAAATCTTATTTCGAAGTATTTTCGTTTGCGTAACAAAGTATCTCTAATTGCACCACTTAAATACCTTGGATGACTTTCGTAAAAAAATATAAATAATTCTCTTAATATTTTTATTTTCAGAATCACTATTTCTTATGGGATGATCTTAGAGATTTACGAGCTTTGTTATTAAATTAGCAATCTATAATATTATTTATATACCTATTTATAAGCAAATAAAGCGGACAATAACGAGGGAGGGTTTCCCGTATTCCATTCTAGTCGAAAAAGGGTGAAGTAAAAATCATAGAACGCTTTGGCCACTGAAAATAAATCTTGAATTTTTGGACTTTTTTTCCTCGGTGTGTTCCACTTGGAGGGTTAAAAATATTTTTTCAAAATATCGGTTTTATGCTTACTTACACCATATTAATGATACTGGTGAAGTTTTAATAACTTACAGAAATATTTAGTTGGTGTGGTACAATATGGGTTAACAGCGGAAAATAGGGCTTGAAATAATGCATTAAATGTTGGAAAAGGAGGAAGTGGATTTCAAACTTTGCGAACACTAACTCATCAAGAATATATGGATGCCTCTATCTATTCCAGTTACAACCGCTTCATAATTTCGTGAGAGACGGACATATAACTTTGCTGTTTATATAAGGATTATAATAGTAACTTTTATTTATTCTTTAAACTAAGTATATTTATATTGTAGAAATCATGTAGTATATTTTTTAAAAATAAATTTATCTTGTGTTTTTGAATAAAAATTAAATATTTTAGTTTCTCATTTTAACACTTTGACTGCCAAGCCAAAATTGCAAATGTTCACAACGGGGCCAAACTTTTTTTTTGTGTAATTTGTATTTTTTCAACATAAAACTATATATAAAAACAATATTTCAAAACAAACAATATTTTAAAACAAACTCTCTCTATTTATATATATTCCCTTTTTTGTTGCATGTTCCAAATATTTAATTTTTCATAAAACTTAGCTCATAAAATCGTCACATATACCAATTTGCGCAAACCACGTATACCTAACACATCGTAGGGAGCCCAACAATCAAACTCCAATACGATTTTCATGTAACTGATAACATCTTTGATAGCCATGGCCTGAAGTGTTAAAACACCATGGCTATCATATCGGATAGCCAGTGTCTCAACGGAAATATCACTGGATATCACATATGATAGCCATGGCAGTCAAAGTGTTAATAAGAATGTTACACACACACACACACACACACTATATATATATATATATAATATATATATATATATATATATATATATATATATATATATATACATATACGTATATATATATATATATATATATATATATATATATATAAACATATATATATACATATATATATACATATATATACATATATACATATATATACATATACATATATATACATATATATACATCTACATATACATATATATATATGTATATATATATATATATAAACATATATATATACATATATATATACATATATATATATATATATATATATAAAGGCTATTAGAAAAAAAATAGTCTCGGAAAACACTTTGACCTTAACACTTTGACTGCCAAGCCAAAATTGCAAATGTTCACAACGGGGCCAAACTTTTTTTTTTGTGTAATTTGTATTTTTTCAACATAAAACTATATATAAAAACAATATTTCAAAACAAACAATATTTTAAAACAAACTCTATCTATTTATATATATTCCCTTTTTTGTTGCATGTTCCAAATATTTAATTTTTCATAAAACTTAGCTCATAAAATCGTCACATATACCAATTTGCGCAAACCACGTATACCTAACACATCGTAGGGAGCCCAACAATCAAACTCCAATACGATTTTCATGTAACTGATAACATCTTTGATAGCCATGGCCTGAAGTGTTAAAACACCATGGCTATCATATCGGATAGCCAGTGTCTCAACGGAAATATCACTGGATATCACATATGATAGCCATGGCAGTCAAAGTGTTAAGCTGTATTGTGAGCATGAATATTTCAAACCATAGACATTCTTCAATAATGTCCAATTTAGTAAATCTTTAAATATCAAAATATAGACTGTGCAGCCAATAGTGTCGTCTTACAAAAAAAGTACGGAATAAAAATTACTGATTTCAAGATCATAATTAATGCATCGAATTTTCAAAACTATTTGAAAATGAATTCTATTTTAATGAAAATGAAAATCTCTGAGTTAGTTGTTTCAATGCATCATGCGTGCAAGAATTTTCGACTGCATTCATTTATATTTATTCATTTTGTATGAAATAAAGGAACATATTTAAGTGCCCAAACTTCAACGGAAATACTCATTTTTATCAAGCTTTAGTCAACTTCCACAAGCTTCAGTGTTACGTCTGACGTAACACTGAAGGAAACTTAGAAAGGAAATCTAAATTTCGATTTTGACTAATCCTAAGAATATTTTTACTACTTCCGTCGTGGCATCTGAACTTTAGTATCTCACCTGTCTCAAAAATGTGAGACGTAGAAATTTTGTATTAAAGACTATTGTCAAATTTAATCTTATACTTAACTTTTCTTAATTACAAGAACATACTATATAGAAAAAAATTTCAATATAACGTATATCAACGCGTCTAGACATTACTAAAGAAAAGTTAGTCACTAAACTTAAACTTTGTGTTTAGGGTATCGAGCTGTGATCCTCCATTTTTTATTGCAATCCTTACTCTTTATAACCAATAGTCTCACTATAACGTCTATAAACTCTATCGGACTTCAACAATGAAACCAGAAATTGACGTATTCACATGCAGCTGAAACAATTTTTGTATTAAAGACTATTGTCAAATTTAATCTTATACTTAACTTTTCTTAATTACAAGAACATACTATATAGAAAAAAATTTCAATATAACGTATATCAACGCGTCTAGACATTACTAAAGAAAAGTTAGTCACTAAACTTAAACTTTGTGTTTAGGATATCTTGCTTTACTCATTCTTTGTAAGGAGTAAATGAAGCCTTAATATAAGGGCAAATTTCAATTTTTAACAAAATACCCCAATAAATAATCTCAAATCAGTGGATAATAATGCTGTTGATCACCGGCAGATGTCAGTATTTGAGCTTTACTCAGAAAACACCATGACATCTAGAAACGAAATTTACTGACAAATTTTTAAGGTGTGTACAAATGAAAATACTGACGAAGCATCGTACAATTACAAATGTGTGTAATTTATATGATTTGGTTTGGTTTGGTTTTGGAGCGCTACTGTCTACTTTTTGCAACACAAGGGTTAATGAGACCGGGACCTACTGCATAAAGCCGATTCCGAACGGCTACTAACATCCATGCTATAGGGTTATTCGAACCCACGAACTTCGGTACCGAAGGC
The DNA here is from genome assembly GCA_032207245.1 of Pardosa pseudoannulata. Lineage (NCBI taxonomy): Eukaryota > Metazoa > Arthropoda > Arachnida > Araneae > Lycosidae > Pardosa > Pardosa pseudoannulata. The sequence goes on along the minus strand of CM063504.1, from coordinate 96,254,099 downwards.
CAGCACCCTAACCAATAAGCCATCTTTCAGAGTAATTTAAATGAAGCAAGAAGAATTCCTGTGTTGTCCACATCAGAACTTTCATTAACTACAATTTTAAACTACAATTCAGAATATATTCATCTGTTGGACTTTGTTGCTTTCTAAGCAATTGTAAGTACAGGGCTTCTTAAGACCTCTCTTAAACAAAAAAGTAAGATAATTTGCGGTGAATTATTTAGAATTTTTATTGATTCACTCATTCCTTTTAAGGAGTAAATGAAGCCTTAATATGAGGGGTAAATTTCGATTTATAACAAAATACCCCAATAAATAATCTCAAATCAGTGGATAATAATGCTGTTGATCACCGGCAGATGTCAGTATTTGAGCTTTACTCAGAAAACACCATGACATCTAGAAACGAAATTTACTGACAAATTTTTAAGGTGTGTACAAATGAAAATACTGACGAAGCATTGTACAATTACAAATGTGTGCAATTTAAATGGTTTGGTTTGGTTTTGGAGCGCTACTGTCTACTTTTTGCAACACGAGGGCTAATGAGACCGGGACCTACTGCTTAAAGCCGATTCCGAACGGCTACGAACTCCATTCCATAGGGGATTTGAACCCACGAACTCCGGTACCAAAGGCCAGCACCCTAACCAATCGGCCATCGTTCAGAGTAATTTAAATAATGCATGAAGAATTCCTGTGTTGTCCACATCAGAACTTTCATTAACTACAATTTTAAACTACAATTCAGAATATATTCATTATAATCCACTTTCATGAGTACATTTACATGACAGAAAATTTTACAAAAGAGAATGATCATACAAAGCTTAGACAGGAAGAAAAGGACTCCATAATTATCTGTTCACAGAATAACAAAGACTGTGAACTCCATTGACAAATTGTCAAAACTGTCATCACGCAGCGAAAGAAAGTATCTCACCTGTCTCAAAAATGTGACACGTAAAAATTTAGTATTAAAGACTATTGTCAAATTTAATCCCATACTTAACTTTTTTTATTACAAGAACATACTATACAGAAAAAAATTTCAATATAACGTATATCAACGCGTCTAGACATTACTAAAGAAAAATTAGCCACTATACTTAAACTTTGTGTTTAGGATATCTAGTTTTGATCCTCCATTTTTTATTGCAATCCCTACTCTTTATAACCAATAGTCTCATTATAACGTCTATAAACTCTATCGACTACAACAATGAAAACAGAAATTGACGTATTCACATGCAGTACAACGATGCCTCCTAAGCATTTGGAAGTACAGTACTTCTTAAGTCCTTTCTAAAAAAACAAAAAATATGATTCTTTGCAGTGAATTATTTAGAATTGTTATTACTTTACTCATTCCTTTTAAGGAGTAAATGAAGCCTTAATATGAGGATAATTTCCGATTTATAACAAAATACCCCAATAAATAATCTCAAATCAGTGGATAATAATGCTGTTGATCACCGGCAGATGTCAGTATTTGAGCTTTACTCAGAAAACACCATGACATCTAGAAACGAAATTTACTGACAAATTTTTAAGGTGTGTACAAATGAAAATACTGACGAAGCATTGTACAATTACAAATGTGCTTAAAATGGTTTTGGAGCGCTACTGTCTACTTTTTGCAACACGAGGGCTAATGATACGGGGACATACAGCTTAAAGCCGATTCCAAAAGGTTACGAACATCCATGCCACAATAGGATTCGAACCCACGAAGGCCAGCACCCTAACCAATCGGCCATCGTTCAGAGTAATTTAAATAATGCATGAAGAATTCCTGTGTTGTCCACATCAGAACTTTCATTAACTACAATTTTAAACTACAATTCAGAATATATTCATTATAATCCACTTTCATGAGTACATTTACATGACAGAAAATTTTACAAAAGAGAATGATCATACAAAGCTTAGACAGGAAGAAAAGGACTCCATAATTATCTGTTCACAGAATAACAAAGACTGTGAACTCCATTGACAAATTGTCAAAACTGTCATCACGCAGCGAAAGAAAGTTTCTCCCTTGATATGTACTGTCCGAGTTTTGTCATGGGAAATCTTATCAAAATAAGAATCACCACTCACTTTTGTATCGGAATAATGCAAGTATTCTTTAAGGCGTCCTCTTGGATCTAGGATTTTGGTTTTATGTTATTTTTTAAGATGAAAGTTTAAAAAGGAGACACAAAGTGCTCCTTGGAGAGGAAGGAGAGATCGATTGGGGAAAATAGGTCGACCAGAACACCGCTGAAACTGCCGCACAGACTGGAAAATCGATGCCAAGTAAAAAGAGTAAAGACAATTCAAGTAAAAGAGGGGTATCATCTAAAAAACAAATACACAGAAACTGGGGACAATACGAAGTGGCGAACAATTCCTTGTGATAGCTTTATATTGGATTGGAATGACAGTTGTCTTACTGTGGATACTAGCACATTGTGAAGTAGCCGGAAATGAAAAGGAAGATAAACGTTGAAAAGAAAAAGAAAACTGAAACCTCGCTTTAAAATGTAGAGGATGTCCTATTTATGTAAGTGAAAAGAATGATAAAGAAATTTTTAAAAGTTAAAGATACCAGGAAAACACTGAGAAATGCACCTAGGACAAAAAATATAGTCTCTTTGACAGAAAGTGATCTATAGTTTCATGCCTAAATACTCGAATTGCTTGACAGTTTTTGTTAATATTTATTGTACATTGTCCCCAATATGTGTCCTATCAAACACTGTCTGGAGAACATATACAGCCGATATTGTAAACAGCAGATCCAATGAGTACATGAATCTTAATATTTGACTGTAAAATAATAACTATAACATTTTAGTCTGGTTTAATAGTTGTCGTTATCTAAATTATTTTGAATGCGCATTTGCAACATCTTTATTTAACTATAATGTACTAATCAAATTTCTTTTCAATTGCAAAAAGAATTATTAATCGGTTTTCATTGTTTAAAAAACTTGATAACTCATTGTTAAAAGGGCATCTCAAAAGTACCGTATCCCTTTTTTAAACTGTAGTAAATATTTCTACCACCAATTTGGTCAGTTTATTAAATGTCCAAGGCAATCTATTTTACCATTTTCCTCTTTACTTCTATATGTCTATTAATAACACTAGAAAACCAACAATATCAATAATATCAATAATATTAATATAAACAACAATATCAATAAAAATAAAACTGTGTATCAACCGATATAAGCACTTTGAAAAGCAAAATATTAAAAATCATTTTAGTCTAGGTTAATCATTTTAGTCTCATTTAAATGGTTAATCATTTTAGTTATCCTCATCTCTAGGTCAGTCATTTTAATCTAGGTTAATTATCTTCGGTTCGTTATTTTAGTCTAGCTTAATAGTTGTCTTTATCTAAATTGTTTGGAATGCGCATTTGCAACATCTTTATTTAACTATAATGTGCTGATCAAATTTCTTTCCAATTGAAAAAAAAAATAAAAAAAAAGATTTATTGGTTTTCATCTTTTAAAACACTTGCTAACTCATTGTTAAAAGTACATCTCAAAAGTACCTTATCCCTTTCTTAAAGTGTAGTAAGTATACCTACCACCAATTTGATCAGTTTATTAAATGTCCAAGGCAATCTATTTTACCATTTTCCTATTTACTGCTACCTATCTATTAATAACACTAGAAAACCAACACTATCAATAATATCAATAATATTAATATCAACAATAATATCAATAGTAATAAAATGTGTATCAACCGATAAACCGATAAAAGCACTTTGAAAAACAAAATTTTGAAAATCATTTTAGTCTAGGTTAATCATTTTAGTCTCATTAAAATGGTTCATCATTTTAGTCATCATCATATCTAGATCAGTCATTTTAGTGTAGGTTAATCATCTTAGGTTCACCATTTTAGTCTAGCGTAATAGTTATCTTTATCTAAATTGTTTTGAATGCGCATTTGCAACATCTTTATTTAACTATAATGTGCTAATAAAATTTCTTTCCAATTACAAAAAAAAGAAAGAAATGATTCATCAGTTTTCGTCGTTTAAAAAACTTGCTAACTCATTGTTAAAACTACATCTCAAAAGTACCTTATGCCTTTCTTAAAGTGTAGTAAATATACCTACCACCAATTTGATCAGTTTATTAAATGTGCATGCAATCTATTTTGCTATTTTCCTCTTTAATGCTATCTATCTATTAATAACACTAGAAAACCAACAATATTAATAATATCAATAATATTAATATCAACAACAATATCAATAAAAGTGTGTATCAACCGATATAAGCACTTTGAAAAATAAAATATTGAAAATTGTGATGCGCTACATATTTTAGTTATAAAGTGACGCCATGTATAAAGGCAGTCTAAATGAATGTTTTTTAACGAATCTTACTTCCGAACCCACAGACGAATGATGGCCGAACAATTAGGGCGTTGATCTTCTAAAACAGTGTTTGTGGGTTCGAGTCTCATAGTGGCATGGATATTCGTAGGCTTTCAGAATCGGCTTTAAAAAGTAGGTCCCGCTCTCATTATCCCTCATGTTGAAAAGTGGTACACTATAGCTCTCCAAACCGAATACTATCCAAACCCGTAACTTCCAGAATATATGCATTCTTAAAGACATTCAGATAATTTTTATTTCACTTCCGACAAAGAAATAACGATGAAAACATGAAAAAGAAATTGGAAGTTTATCCTTTTTTAACGATATAGAATATATTGTGCAAAAGAAAGGGATAGGTTTGGTTTGGTTTGGAGCGCTACGGTCTACTGTTTGCACACGGGGGCTAATGAGACCGGGACCTACTTGCTTTAAAGTCCGATTCCGAACGGCTACGAACCAATCCATGCCATAGTGGGATTCGAAACCCCACGAACTCCCGGTACCGACCGATCATGCGCCCTACGACGTTTCGTCTGCTAAAAGAAAGGGAAAACCTAAAATTACAGTTACTGCTGCAAAAGAAAGGGTAACCATTTACTCAATTCTACATACTAAATGTTATTATCAAATTATTTAAGCCGGGTTTTAAGACAATCTACGAGTATTACCGTTCTTTGCTTTGATATCTTCGTAAATATCAAAACAGGAGATAATTTCTTAAAGATTTTGATATTACAGACTATGTTTTGAAACATAAAAATGAAATGAACTAAAAATAAACTTCAGAGAAAAATATCTTTTGAAAATGTAATCAAATGCTATATCCCATGTCTTATTTTTAGCTATACAAGAGAATTGCAAAATTTATTTTTCTCAGATTGTTAACTACAAAGTTCTTCAATGTGTTATATAAGAAACTGAATCAAAGGATATCGAAAGTTAAACACAAAAAGCAATTTAAAAATATTTTTTTATTAATGAACACGTCTCATAAAATTATTATTCACTGTGTATCCGAAATCAGAATGAAAAATGAATGACCTTCATTAAAAAACAGTGATTATATGGTGTGCTAAAACTCTACTTCTCGATTTATGAAAGAAAATATCACAATTCTTGCAGATGGTAAAATAAAAATTACTTAAACTTTAATATGAATGTTTTAAGTTTTACAAACATTTTTTCAAAATAGTCTGTAGCAAAACTAGATGTTTTTAAGTTAATGGATTTATTCCTACCCATATGACAGCCGAAATATGGCCGAGGGGTAGAGCGCTGATCTTCGGAACCAGACTTCGCGGG
>CM063504.1:96195907-96243407 GCA_032207245.1 Pardosa pseudoannulata | reverse complement strand
ATTAAGGAAAAAGTAGATCACGTTATAAAATCAAAATAGTTCCTTCAATGAAGAATGAATCTGCTAATGAAAAAAAAACTTCATATTGCTTACCTTCAATATGCACATTATGCTACCGGGTTCAAAATGGCCTTTAAAAAACAGAATGTTCGTTAATGACCCTGCATCCACAAGATCGGGAAACCCCTAGGATTTTCATCTTTATTAGCCACAATCTTTTATGAAAATAAGATCAGGGCCAGTTGATGAAGCCATTATTCCAAGGCACATATCTTCTCCCCCCCCCCATCGTATTGAGTTATTGCAACACTGCGTGCCGTGATATTAAATTTCGCGGCCTCGTGTCGGAGGGCTTAATTCTGACGCATATGAAAGGCCATCATATGGGTGTCTCGGGCAGACATTTTAATCCAGGACCTGAAATGATTTATTGTTGGAGGTCTGGATAAGCAGGAGGTTTATTATACTTTGCTTCAGATAGCTAGTGTTTGTGTAGTCGGAATTACCGGGAGAAATTTCGGGAGTGCTTATTAAATATGCGCTGTTCCGAATTTTATATCCGGTGAGTATAACAGCGTGGAGTAGACGATAAAAATGCCCTGAATCACATAATTAATAATTGCACAAATTCAAGGTCGATTTCTCCTTCTTAACACTTTATTAAACACTACAATAACAGTTTTGTCCCTACTATGCGTTCATATTTACAATGTTTTATATGCATTTGCATTATATATGTGCGTTTATATAATCAGTACATTTTAAATTACAAATGATGAACGTTTTAGAGGATAAACATACCCATTTCCTTGATCACGTTTACTTGAGACGCATAAAGAATCGTAGATTTAAAAAATCCATCGAAGATCATATTATTTATATTAGAGAATAATAGATAGTACTTTGGATGAAGAATTTAGAGATAATTGCATTTTACGCTACGGGAAACAGGACTCAAACACTATATGATATGAAAAATTATGTTTAGTCCTCTATTTTAGACGAATTGTATAAAAAGAGAACTATATTAAATGCTCTTATTTCTTATTCATAACACTTTATTAAACACTACTAAAACATTTTTATCTATTTGTTCATATTTATAATGCTTATATATATATATATATATATATATATATATATATATATTATATATATATATATATATATATATATATATATATATATATGAAACATAACTTGGCCTGCTATGCATCGCGGATGTAGCGTGGTCGAAAAAGGAATACGAATATTCAGGTTAAGTTTTATAACATCTTTATTATGCAGCGTACAGAGCAAAAATCCAACAAAGGATGGTCGCGCAGCCTTATATAACCTTGGGGACGCTAACCGCTTGAGAAAGGAATTTGTTACTCTTCAAATTATAAGTGCTTTTAAGTGCTCTTAACCATCAAAGTAGGTTGGCGAGTTAAGCTCGCCAACAGGAAGGAAACAAAAGAGTTTAACGCCGAAAGACCACTAAAAAGATGAAGAAATTGCGGCTTTGGTGGTTTTTTAATAGAGGTGTTAGTAATTTTAGTTTAGGATTAAAGTGTTAAGTTTTTACATTATTTATATATATATATATATATACATATATATATATATATATATATAGGTATATGTATATGTATATATATATATATGTATATGTATATATATATATATATATATATATATATATATATATATATATATATATATGCATTATGTCTGCGTATGTGTAATCAGTACATTTTAGAATACAACTGATAGACGTTTTAAAGTGTAAACATCCCTATTTCTTTGATTACGTTTACATTTAGAGACGCATAAAGAATCGTAGATTCGAAGATAACAATCGAAGACCATATTATTTATATTAGAGAATAATAGATAGCACTTTGGATGAAGAATTTAGAGATAATTTCTTTGTACGCTACGTGAAACAGAACTCGAACAAACACTACAAGAAGGTGGAAAATTTTGTTTAGTTCTCTATTTTAGACGAATTGCATAAAAAGAAAACTATATTAAATGCTCTTATTTCTTGTTATTCACACTTTATTACACACTACTAAAACAGTTTTATCTATGTGTTCATATTTATAATGTTTTTTACATCTGCATTATATATGTCTGCGTATGTGTAATCAGTGCATTTTAAAATACAACTGATAGACGTTTTAGAGGGTAAACATCCCTATTTCCTTGATCACGTTTACCTTTAGAGACGCATAAAGAATCGTAGATTTGAAGAAAACAATCGATGACCATATTATTTATGTCAGAGAATAATAGATAGCACTTTGGAGGAAGAATTGTTAGATGATTGCTTTGTATGCTTCAGGAAACAAGACTCGAGCAAACACTAAAAGGTGTGAAAAATTATGTTTAGTCCTCAATTTTAGGCCAATTGTATAAAAAGAAAACTATATTAAATGCTCTCTTTTCTTGTTCTTAACACTTTATGAAACAATACTAAAACAGTTATATCTATGTGTTTATATTTAGAATGTTTTTATATACATCTGCATTACATATGTCTGAGTATGTGTAATCATTACATTTTTGAATACAAGTGATAGACGCTTTAGAGGAAAAACATCCTTAAATCATTGATACCGTTTTCATTTAGAGACGCATAAAGAGTAGTAGATTCCCAAAAAAATAATCGGAGATCATATTATGTATATTATAAAATAATAAACAGAACTTAGGATGAAGAATTGAGAGAGAATTGCTTTGTACGCCAAGGGGAACAAGACTCGAGGAAACACTACTAGATGGTGAAAAATTATCTTTAGTCTCTATTTTAGACGAATCGTATGAAAAAAAATTATATTAAATATTAAAAGGATAGAAAAATGTACTACTAGTAGAAAGTTGTGACAACAAGCTAGTTGAGAATATATTAGGCAGGGAGTTATTATGGCTTTTATTTAAAATTATGAACGTTGTGAAATAATGCTGATAGAAATTAAAATTTGGGAGAGAGCATGCATTTATACTTATTAATGTATTACATATGTACACATGTATATATATATATATATATATGTGTGTGTGTGTGTGTGTGTGTGTGTGTGTGTGTAATATATCAAAATTATTTCACTTTAATGTTTCCTTAAAAACCTCCTCTCTCCCATTCTAGTTTTTTAAAATCTTTTTTCCAGCCTCTAAATGTTTTATTCTAAGGAGTGCCCTTGACTTAAAATTCTTTTAATTCATTTCTCAAAGGTTTCTGTCCAATAGATGTAAATTTTCTGTGATTTCAACACGTTTTTTAGCTGTCAAAGGCAAATGGTATGGCTTTTCTCCAGATCTTACCAGTTAAATTCACTGACTAAGTTACTTGTCCCTTGGGAAAATATATCTGTCTTCGCTCTTGGGTACACTTCTTTTCAGCAAACTGATTTCTGTGTCTTTTTCTCACCTGTCGTTGAGTATTAAAGATGTTCTTTTTTAGCAGCTCTTAAATAAAGTTTTAATTTGACTTGGACTTCTGTGTCGTTCTCTTCAAAGTGGGACGACTGCATCGTATTTTATTACTGCTAGCTGATTAGGCTTCTTCTTGCCCAGTAGCCAGGACAAGTAAAAACAATATGGGCTGCGTAATTATTATGACTAGAGGAAATATTTTTGCATATATATATATATATATAGAGAGAGAGAGAGAGAGAGAGAGAGAGAGTGGGGAGATCTGTATGAAAGCCCAACCCTCCTGCCGACTTTAAAAGCCAATTTTTTTAGAACCAGTAATTCCTGAAAAAAGTCTAGCCTTTATTTATTTTGTCGTTCTAGGATCGGCAACTTAATTTACAGTCTTAATTAATCAGTTTATCAGTATATAAAATTGGATAAACAATTAAATTACTTATTAGGCTAATTTTTAATACATTGAAGGACACAGATGTTCAATGTATTACAGACATTTAACATAGTACAGACAAACAAAAAATATTCAACTTATTAAACCTAAATTGGAAAAGAGAAATCCTATAGTATAAATTCTTAAGAAAATAATTTTCATTTTGTAGCATCAGCATAAATTTATCCTAATTTCAATTTCAATGACATTATAATACTATAAAACTATCTACCTTCTTCATAAATTACAAAACAAGTTCTAAATACGAAAATAAACGGAGGATTCTCTTTAACTATTTTCTTCCTTAATTCGGTCATTAGAAATAATACTGTCAGCTTCAAAACGTCGAGCAATCCAGTCTTCAGAAACAACAAATTCTTATGATTCCTGTTTCCATTATCGTGTCTCGAATGATTCCTAAAAATAAATGTTTTAATAAAAGGAAACCATGTAGCTAGCCCGTAGTTAATCAAAGAAATATTCTTAGCATCATAATCTCAAAAATGTGAACATTCGTATTTATTTCACAAGTACCAGAGTTGTTAAAAACAAGACAACTTATTGCATCGTTAAATAAAGTGTCACTCCCACGTCACTTACTGTTGATACTGATAAAAATAGGCGTTTGTTATGAAACGGAAGTGAAAGTTTCAATATTCATTAATTATGATCAGCCACACATTAAGATGATATTTCTAAGAAAATATCGACAATTATTAAAACAAATAAAAGGAGAAAACGCAGCTCATTTGAGAAGTGCATCGAGTCAAAAGGATATATATAGAAATTGCTAAATGCATATAATTTTATTACATTACTAGTATTACATTTTAACTATTATTAAAAAATAAATTACATCAGTATTTATATAAGCATGTAGTCAAATGTATGTTTCCTGTATATTTTATTCTTTAATTAATATGGGCGTCTTAAATTAAAATTTTGTTATTGTTACTTTTTATATCTGTCTTTGACACTAATAGCATGTCAAGTTCAGTGTTACGTAATGGAAAGAGCACTACTTCTATTTTGTCCAACAAGGCCGAACGATGGTCGAAAGCTAGAGCGCTGCTCTTCGGAACCGACGTTCGTGGATTCGAAACCCGCTGCTGGCATGGATGTCTGTAGCCGTTCGGAATCGTCTTTAAACTGTAGGCCCCAGTCTCATTAGCCGTCGTGTGCAAAACAATAGACCGTAGCGCTCCAAACCAAACCAATCTATTTCGTCCAACAACTTGAGAAACCAAAACTAGACTAGTCCTATTTGGTCTAAAAAATTAACATAATTGTGATCATCCTTAAAAGGTGGAACTTTATGTTTTCTGATACGTTTTACACTACTACCTGATGACATCTCAAATAGAAAATGTCTGGACGTTACTTTTGTTTTGAAATTCGTTTAGAACTACTTGTTAAGTTTCGAGATCAACAGAGTTTACATAATGTAGGATTTAAGCGTAATAGTAAGGTAAATATAGCAGTAGATCTTAAAGCAAGCTAAATGCATATAATTTTATTAAATTACTAGTAAGAATTTAACTATTAATAAGGTAAATTACATTAGTATTTATATAAGAATGTAGTGAAATGTATATTTTCTGTATATTTTTATTCTTTAATTAATATGGGAGTCTTATATTTAAATTTTGTTATTGTTACTTTTTATATCTGTCGTTGACATTAATAGCATGTCAAGTTCAGTATCAGGTGTTGGAAAGACTACTACATCTATTTCTTCCAATAACTCGAGGCACCACAAGTAGACTAGTCCTATTTGGTCTAAAAAAATTAACATAATTGTGATCAACCTTACAAGGTGGTACTTTATGTCTTCTGATACGTTTTACTCAAATACCTGCTGACATTTCAAATAGAAATATCTGGAAGTTACTTTTGGTTTGAAATTAGGTTTGGCACTACTTGTTCAGTTTCAAGATCACCATACTTTAATAATGTAGGTTTTAAGCGTAATAGTAAGGTAAATATAGTAGTAGACATTAAATCAAGACATTGCGAAATGCATAAAATTTTATTAAATTACTAGTATTAGATTTTAACTAGTATTAAAATAAGTTACTTCATCATTTCTATAAGCATGTAGTGAAATGTATGTCTTCTGCATATTTTTATTCTTTAATTAAAATGGGCGTCTTAAATAAAAAAATTTTTATTGTTACTTTTTATATCTGTCTTTGACACTAATAGCATGTCAAGTTCAGTATCACGTGACGGAAAGAGTACTACTTCTGCTTCGTCCAACAACTTGAGGCACCACAAGTAGACTAGTCCTATTTGGTCCAAAAAATTAACACGATTGTGATTATCCTTAAAAGGTGGAACTTTATGTCTTCTGATGCGTACCACTCTACTGCCTGCTGACATCTAAACTAGAAAATGTCTGGAACTTCCTTTTTTTTTTTTTTTTTTTTTTTTTTTTTTTTGATTACGTTTAGAACTACTTGTTAAGTTTCAAGATCAACAGAGTTTACATAATGTAGGTTTTAAGCATAATAGCATAATAGTAAGGTAAATATTAAGCATAATAGTAAGGTAAATATAGCAGTAGACCTTAAATCAAGACATTGCTAAATGTATGTAATTTTATTAAATTACTAGTATTATATTTTAACTATTACTAAAATAAATTACATCAGTATTTATATAAGCATATAGCGAAATGTATGTTTCCTGTATATTTTTATTCTTTAACTAATATGGGCGTCTTAAATTAAAATTTTGTTATTGTTACTTTTTATATCTGTCTTTGACATTAATAGGATGTCAAGATCAGTATCAAGTGTTAGAAAGACTACTACTTTTATTTCTTCCAATAGCTTAAGGCACCACAAGTAGACTAGTTCTATTTGGTCTAAAAAATTAACATAATTGTGATCATCCTTAAAAGGTAGAACTTTATGTTTTCTGATACGTTTTACACTATTACCTGCTGACATCTCAAATAGAAAATGTCTGGACGTTACTTTTGTTTTGAAATTACGTTTAAAACTACTTGTTAAGTTTCGAGATCAACAGAGTTTACATAATGTAGGCTTTAAGCGTAATAGTAAGGTAAATATAGCAGTAGACCTTAAATCAAGACATTGCTAAATGCATATAATTTTTTTCAATTACAAGTAAGAATTTAACTATTATTAAGATAAATAACATCAGTATTTATATAAGCATGTAGTGAAATGAATTTTTCCTGTATACTTTTATTCTTTAATTTAAATGGGCGTTTAAAATTAAAATTTTGTTATTCTTAGTTTTTTATCTGTCTTTAACACTAATAGCATGTCAAGTTCAGTATCACTTGATTTAAAGAGTACTACTTCTAGTTTGTTCAACAACTTTAGGCACAAGTAGACTAGTCCTATTTGGTCTAAAAAATTAATATAATTGTGACCATCCTTAAAAGTGGAAATTTATGTCTTCTGATACGTTTTGCTCTACAACCTGCTGACATCTCAAATAGAAAATTTCTGGATATTACTTTTGTTTTGAAATTACGTTTAGAACTACTTGTTATGTTTCAAGATCACCATACTTTAATAATGTAGGTTTTAAGCGTAATAGTAAGGTAAATATAGTAGTAGGCATTAAATCAAGTCATTGCGAAATGCATAAAATTTTATTAAATTACTAGTATTAGATTTTAAGTAGTATTAAAATAAATTACTTCATCATTTCTATAAGCATGTAGGGAAATGTATGTCTTCTGCATATTTTTATTCTTTAATTAAAATGGGCGTCTTAAATAAAAATTTTTTTATTGTTACTTTTTATATCTGTCTTTGACACTAATAGCATGTCAAGTTCAGTATCACGTGACGGAAAGAGTACTACTTCTGCTTCGTCCAACAACTTGAGGCACCACAAGTAGACTAGTCCTATTTTGTCCAAAAAATTAACATGATCGTGATTACCCTTAAAAGGTGGAACTTTGTCTTCTGATGCGTACCACTCTACTGCCTGCTGACATCTCAACTAGAAATTGTCTGGACATTACTTTTGTTTTGAAATTACAATTAAAACGACCGCGGATTCCACTTAATGTGATCAGTTTGAGATACCGTTATTTTGATAACAATAACCGATTGATAACCTTACTATTCAAAATTAGATAAATTTACCAGCCCCTTTAATTTACAAGTATTAAATTTCAAAACAAAATGAAAACGCATACCTTATTTTATTCTGCATTTATGTATATTATCCTCTACAACATAAAAATTGTATGCATAATTAAAAAAAATTATCAATTGTTGACTTTTACAATTTTTTATACGATCTCATTGATAAATTGTTCGTAGTCATAATCAACCTGTCAAATCGATTTAAAATTTCGATCTTTTATTTTAACGTTAAATCACTTCGATTTCTTGCTTCCATACCGACAAGCTGCATGCAAGCCAGCAAGGCATAAAATGTGAATATGTTTCTTCTCAGATCCGATTAGAATGTATTGCCTTCTACCTATTTGACAACCACTGACCATTAGCAGGGTGTGAGTATTTCTGAAAAATTTCAGGAACGTGTAATATCCCACTCCTTTGTTCATTCCCCATTTCCCTAGGTGGAAGAGGGACAATTCTCGGAAATTCAAACAACAGTGAAGGGAAAAAAAAGAATGGGCTCCTTCTGAATAGATTGTGAATATTCCTTTGCCAGTTACAATGAGGTTCGAAAACTGATAACATTAACCGATGTAATGATCACATACAACGATAATTTTAACATACGAGTGAATAGAGAAAATCGGGACTAAGTGATTTCCATAACAATAAGCGATTGATAACTTTAACCGCGATCACATTAAGCGGAGTCCACTATACTAGTTAATTTTCTAGATCAACAGAGTTTACATAATGTAGGTTTTAAGCGTAATAGTAAGGTAAATATACAAGAAAAATAAAATACAGACTTTACATAAAAAGTAACGTAATTTCTATTCAAGTAAAGAACTAAGGTATCGTTATGGAAAGTGACTAACATCCTGTTTTACTCTTGGAAAAAGAGAGCACACACGTGTTACATACCTCTATACTATTGTGGTAGAGATAAGTTTTAATGCGTGCGATATCTCGTAGTAAGATAAGAGTTTATATATATTTTTAGTTTTAATCAAGTGCGTAGCTAATATTCTTTTCAATTGAATTTTTTTTTGTCTTTAGTGTACCTTAACCAAATGTTTAAACTACGCTAACAGGTTTTGACTAGCATATTTTAAGATTCTGCTTAAACTACACTAAAAGCTAAATTTTCAATTTCCCAAAATGCAAATAGGACTAGTAGCTTGTTAAAATAGATGAATACAATTTTTGTATAACAATCATATTGAGTCATGTGATTTAAAAATGTAAATAATTTTTATACACTGATTTTATCAATATTTAGAGCTTCTGGCTAATTTTCTAAAAGGCTGTAAAATTGTTTTCGAGTTTTCATTCATTTTCCAACACATACATATAATTTTTAATAATTTATTCTAGAATGATGAAACCATTTTATGGACGATTATAAAACAGTTAAACAATCAATAAAGAAATTTCGTAGAAAGTTGTATGAATATTAAATAGTTTTACTCTAAAGCTATTAACTAATATTAAATTAGCTTGGCAGGAAAGAGGAAATAAATTTTTTTAATTTTATAACCTAATAGTTTAAGCTTAGGACAAAACTTCGTTTGACATTTGACTTTCGAAAAAAGTTGCTAAGAGAATTTCTACTAGAATCATTATTAACCTTTTTTGCTCCAAATTAATTTTCCTCATTCCCAGTAGTCTGAACCAAATTAGTGTTCGAGGTGTATTAGTTTTTTGCCAACTTAGCGATTTTAATTGAGTTAAAGTATGAACAGTATTATAAAACTTAAAAAACATGTCGAGCCAAACTCGACATTGTATTTATTACAAAAGGAATATAATGCCAAGTCAGTCTCGACATGGGACTTAAGGTAAGTGTAAAAAATATTTTAAGAATTCTGTCAGATCAAGGAAGTTAACAAAATTCTTTATTTCGTGCGAACGATTACAGTCAAGCTGACTGCTACCCTGTTGAGTAGCAGCGTCGTTTATACCTTACATTTGGTTTGGTTTGGTCTACTTTTTGCAACACGAGGACTAATCAGACCGGGACCTACAGCTTAAAACCGATTCCAAACCGCTACGAACATCCATGCCACTGTGGGATTCGAATCCACGAACTCCGGTACCGCAGGCCAGCACCCTAACCAATCGGCATCTGTCGGCGATGTTGTACTAGGGCAGCATCACTTCATTTCAGTTGAAATCTTTTCATTCTCAACAGTAAGTTTACAGGACTAGCAAAATGGCTCCAGTCAGTGTTTAAGAGTTTATTGTTTCTTTTCTTATGGCACTTCTTCCAGCGATTACAGTCAATGCAGGTTCGCTGCCATGGAGTCCGAGAAGGCCATGGAGTATGCGCACGCGTTGCAACAAGTTCTTATAACTATTAAATCCTCAAAGTTTTATTCACTATTTACGTGTTAAACTGTAAATATTTTGTAGCTTATGATACCAATTATTTTGCTTTATCTCAGGTGAAATTATAGTTAAAGTGAATTAAATTATTTGCAACCCCTGTCATGTCCATACATTTCAAATTTAAAATGTCTTTTTTCCAATTTTCTATATTTTAGTTTGTTCCCCAGATACCTTACTATACGTAATAATACCTTCATGAAACGTCATATTTCTTTGCTTTAGATGATCACAAAGTTTGAAGTGAGTATTTTGTAAACCAGAAAATAAATATAATCAAATGAAATTAGCCTCAAGCTATAGAGTTTTCCTATTATGAAATTAAAAGCCTCCTATTCTGCATCTTTTTTTCCAGGAGAGCTGCTGTCAACGAAAGCGGATAAAGAGGACAAGCAGACAAGTGGGACAAGCAATATTCCTCACGAGTGTAATGAGAAAATCCTGCACAAAATCAAGAGCGCCTCGTCTGTCCCCCTACGGTATTTCAACTGTGGTCGATGGAGCGCTTTGTTTGCATTTCGGTGAATTACTACACATGCGTTCCTTCTAGATATCTGCCAAGTAATCAAGAACATCCACCTCTAGCGTCAAATTATTTCTCATTAAGAGACACGTTGGTTTCAAGGGAAATGAATAAGGAGATATTTACTCTGACTTTATACACTCTGTCTGAGATGGAAAGACTATTGATTTGTTAATGCTCCATCTAAACGACGTAGGAATTTAATAGTAAGAACAATTTATAATAGTTTGTTAGTTTCTTTACTACCTATCTGTGATTATACGCAGCTATGCAAATGTACGATATTGCTATATATATATATATATATATATGTATATGTATATGTATATATATATATATATATATATGTATATATGTATATATGTATATATATATATATATGTATATGCATGTATATATATATATATATATGTATATATATATAAATATATGTATATATATGCATATATATATATATATATATATATATATGTATGTATATATATATATATATGTATATATGCATGTATATATATGTATATATATGTATATATATATATATATATATATATGTATATATATATATATATATATATATATGTATTTATATATGTATGTATATGTATGTATGTATGTATGCATGTATATATATGTATGTATGTATGTATATATATATATGTACGAATATATGAATGTATGTATATATATATATGTATATGTATATATATATATATGTGTATGTATATATATATATATATGTATGTATGTATATATATATGTATGTATGTATGTATGTATATATATATATATATGTATGTGTGTATATATATGTATGTATGTGTGTATATATATATACATATATATATATGTATGTATGTATGTATATATATGTATGTATGTATATATATATGTATGTGTGTATATATATATGTATGTATGTGTATATATATACATATATATATGTATGTATGTACATATCTATATATATATATATATATATATATATATATATATATATATATATATATATATATATATATATATATATATATATATATATATGTATATATATATATATATATATATATATATATATATATATATACATATGCGTATCTAATTATATGAGCGTGTGAACATTTTTCTGTAGATATATCGAAAACATAGAAAACTATGTGATTACTAGATATCACACTTATATGTACTTTCTCACTAAATCTCCCAAAATACTTATTAGGTTTTTATACCAGTGTTGTTCATGTATGCCGTGAACACGGAACTTCCACCGTCACTCTACCATTTATGCATGAATAGCAAATCACAATAAAACGCAATAAACGAAAGCTTCTACCTTGGACGCATATATACCGTAGTTCTACCATATCTGTTGAAGAATTAGGGTATATTCATAGACTTGCTTGTAGAGTTTTTGTTTGTAACAAACAAGGAAAGTTTCTGTATCAGTGTAGTTGATGCTACACTTGGAGAAACGAATCTCATTAAGTCCATATTTCAATTTTTCATTTGTTTTTGGGTAAATTCACTGTTTTTTTCTATGACCTAAGCTACAAGGAACTAGTCTAATCTACCCATTATAAATCAGATCGGTCTTTTTTTTTACAGTTGCATAGATGCAAAATACAACAGCATATACTTTAAAGAATTGTTATTCATTTTTTAAAGGAAACTCTGTTATTAGAGAAGCCATTCATATTTCCATATCTAATATTTCTTTTAATTGTTCTCATTTGACATATAATTTCGGATACCATTACGAGTAAAACTGTATTTATCATAATTTTTGTTTATATTACAATAAAATTTGTTTGTAATATGTTTTGAAAACTAAATCAGTTATTAGTATCCTAATTCTATGTTAGATTAGTAACAATTAATTAAACATTTACGAAATGGAAATACAAAAACTTCAACAGATCCAAGCTACATTATAGTGTTGAACCTTGATTATACTAATTGTAAATTGCTAAGAAATTTTAGAATAATCAATATAAATAACAATATAAATATAAATAATAATAAATATAAACCTACGGTTTCAAAATAATGGAACAGATATTTTTAATTGAAATAAAATGACATTTAAAAAATAATTTATTTTTGCGGTTAATTAACGGGCAATAGACTCGGAAAATGTTTTCAAAATTATGTTAGAAGAAATGCTCTTATTTTATTGAAAAGTTAATTTAATCAAAAATCTTCATCCTTTGTATATTTATTGGGATATATGCTACTTTGTAAGAGCATTATTAATATTCCTATTAAATATACAGCTACAAGTTAAACATTTTTAAAATTTAGGAATATTAATAGGTGTTCATTACGATCCTTTGTCTTCGTAATGAACGCCATGTAACATGATGAAATATACCGGTTATTTTAAAACACTAATCAAATTTCAACTATGCTTTTATTATTTAGGTGATATTCTGAAGATATTTGTCTTTTTACAATTGCAGTGAAACAAATTTAATATCGTTGAAATAATTACATGAATCTTACTGTCTAGAAAAGTTTTTGAATATTTTACGAAATATTTTTAAATAGTTTTCTTATTTATGAATCATATCAAATTACGTTATGTTAAAATTTTTAAAAAATGGCATGATTTGATTAAAGCTGGAATCTTTCATTAACAATCACTAATTAATTTTCCTTCATTATTCCTTATATTTTATGAATGAAGTTGCAAAAAGTTTTATAGTCTATTGTATATGGAAATTATATTAAAAACATACTGTATTAAAATAAAAACTTTAAAAATACTTTTAAAAAGATAGTGAAATTTTTTTTTGAAAATTAATAAAAAAAATTGGGTGTAACATCTATGTAGTATCTACTTTATTTTAATTTTAAATTTTGTACATTAAATATGCAAGAATTACTTTTAACAAAGAAATAAATAAAGCTGCTGTTGCAGTAATAAAATTTAAAAATAACTAATAAATTATTAATTTCATTATTTATTTGTATGGATTTTCTTTACGTATAATTGAAATAAATCATAAATTGTTTAATAAAAACATCCAATCTTATATTTCATTGCCTAAGAACTGATGATCGATATACGAACTTAAAAAGGTTTTAAACACTCTTATTTTCTTTTTCCGCCTGCATCTGCAGAACAACTTGTCAGAAAAAGTTTTATTCCAAAGCGAAAAAAAAAGAGAACAGACTTTACTCTAAAGAATAAAGTTCCTTTTTGATTGATCTTGGAGAATAGCCATCGGATTTGCTGTAGGGCCGTCTAAAAGTGAATTGTAATTGTTCACCATACGATATTTAGTCGTCGTTTTTTCACAAAAGAATACTTTCTGGGAAGATATAGGTATTCGATTCTTGGTTTTAGAACATTTTGAAGCTCCCTTTTATCTCGTGTTCTGAGAGAATAAAGTAAGCCAGTGCTAATTTTAAACCATTAAGTTATCCGTCTACATTCGGAAAACCTTTTTCTTTAAACGTAGAAACTAGTTCATGTTTTTAAATTTTTAGATTTATTTTTTATATTATCTTAAAGAATTGCACTTAAAAAATTTATTCCTGGAGAAGTTTTTATAAAATTTCTAATAAATGAAGAAAATTTAGTAAAAAAATCGGGGGGTTTATAAAAGGACTATTTTTTAATAGATTAAATTATTTAAATGTTTTTTGAAGCAACACATTGCCTATACACTGGACTAGTGAATCACCTAAAATCTTTGCTTAATTTATATTTGGTAAAAAATGTTGGTCCTTCAAAATTATACACATTGAATTTTTGACGAATTTCCATTACCTTTATATCTAAATATGAGTGTAACATCATTAAAAACTATTCAAATAAAGCTTTTAGGTCACTCACTAGTAAATACTATCAAATGCATTCATAATAATTTTCAATAAAATATTTTAAGAACTTTTTGATAAATCACATTTCAAGTTTCAACATTTTATTAAAAATACCGTTCTGAGAAAAACGCATTTGAAGTTTATGAATGCAAATTTAACTATTAAAAAATTAAAATACGTGTTTAATATTCCCCACACTTTCTTGTTTCCAAACTTTCAAATTGCCAAGTTGCTAATTATTAAAAATACTGGAAAAATGTTTAAACTGATCTTCATGAAAATTTAAAAAGTTTTGTTCAAAAAATGCTCTTCAAAAGGCTTTAAATTCACAACTTCCGGATTCAAAGTCGCTATATCAGTTTTATTTTCACAGCTGTCACTGGTGTTTAAATAGCTGTAACTTTTCTTTAAAATGCCGTAGAGACAAAACAAAAACAGATTTAGACGCCTAAAAGTTGAAATTTTACAATAGATAAATAAAGAAAATTATAATTATTGGTTAAAAATGACGTTTTCAACGTAGACGGATACCTTAAGACTATGCTCGAGAATTTCTACAAGTGAAGATTAATTGATATATACTCTGTACTAAAGATGACTATTTTAAGGTTTGGGATATAATGAAATATTTCTAAACTTATTAGAAAAGGTTATTAGTTATGTAATAAATTTACATTAAATCATCTTACTGAATATTAATTTCAAACATGGCTCTTAAATTTTAGGAAACATGATTTAAGGTGTAAAAAAGAAGTATAATTTGGTATTGCTGACTCATTCAAAAAAATAAATGGAAAACTACTATTTTGGAGGCAAAAATAATACATTATGTAAACACTTTACTACTATATCTTGAGTTATCAGAAGAACCTTGCAAATAAATATTCATTTACATACTCTATGCAATGCACTTATTGATATAAATAAATATACTAAAATATTAACATATCTAAAAACAGGCGTAAATCAAGACAGAATAAAATGATAGATATTATTATAATAGGTTATATAGTAAAACAATCATCGTAAAATAATAATTAATCACTCTTTTTCTCCTTGAAATATGATTTCTTATTTTTTAATTAAAGTATAACGGATATTTATCATTTAAAAAAACTTTGAGCTAATTCAGAAATTCATATTAATCAATTTTCTGGATTTATATACTAGTTAATCTAGTGTATAAATAATATAAATAGTATAGCCAATAAAATAAATTTAAAAATGCTAACAGTTATAATTTTAATCCTTCATCAACATGGAATTAATTAGTTAAATATTTAACTATGAGGATTCAGATATGACTTTATTTGCGAGAAAAACTAAATAAACCTTTAATAAACTTTAAATATTTACAACCAAATAATATTATATGTCATTCTAAGTTTAATATATTAATAGTTCTTTTTAATACCCGTTTAATTCCCCACCTCATAGTTCCGGACATTTTTATTTTATGGAACATCTTTATAAAAGCTTTTACTAGAAGCTGTCGGATTACTCTTGAGAAAAAAATAAAATTTAACTTTAGCCCACGCACATTATATTCATGCGTGTGTGTGATTATTTAAGCTATTTCTCAAATAAAAATCATGTAACAAAATTTTAGAAAAACTAAATAAACCTTTAATAAATTTTAAATATTTACAACCAAATAATAATATATATCATTCTAAGTTTAATATATTAATAGTTCTTTTTAATACCCGTTTAATTCCCCACCTCATAGTTCCGGACATTTTTATTTTATGGAACATCTTTATAAAAACTTTTACCAGAAGCTGTCGGATTACTCTTGAGAAAAAATAAAATTTAACGTTAGCCCACACACATTATATAAGTGCGTGTGTGTGATTATTTAAGCTATTTCTCAAATAAAAATCATGTCACAAAATTTTAGAACTACTTTCATTTACATTTCTATCCAGATATTTAAATTTTATTAAATATTTTTAATAAATTTGCAGAGAAAATGAATAAAAATTAATGTTAATAAACAGGTGTCTAAAAGCAATCTCCCTTTCTTTGTTTCATGATTCTCTCTTTTACAATTATTATCAATGGGAAAATACATTTTTTATGTATTCGGCTATTCCAACCTAAGAGTACGACTTACTCTTTTACTTCTTTTATGAGTTCTGTAATTATAATTCTTAAATAGAGAACATCAAGAAGAGATATAGTTTAAAGTAATTATTTTGCATTTTAATACATTAATAGTTCTGCATAAGCTCAATTTTATATTTCTACTAGTTTACATGAAATAGGAAAATATTACAAAATACATTTTTTAAAAAGTACTTTTAAGTGGTCTCAGTACAACGATTTTCCGCTGGATGTTAAGGATTCACCTTCTAATCTTCTTTTCTCACCCTTAGTCGTAGATATAAGTATTTTCTTCATCTATTTTTCTCTGCATTCATAGCATATCGCTTACATAAACACAAGCTGTTACAAGGATGTATAATTACCAAACTTGAAATTGTTTCCTAAGCTGAAGCATGTGATATGTACCGTAAACTGCTATGCTGCATATTTGTCCCGCCTAGTACACTACTTTTAAGGAATCCACACTAAAAATTAACAGCTGCGTCTCTTGTACAAATTATTGAATGTATTTAAGTCACTTGCTGCTTGTATCTCATAAGAAACTCCTAATTTAATCAAAATGAGTGGTTTAAAATAATTTCTCTCAACCACCATTAATCTTCAGTGATATGTATTTCGGCTCATATATCTCATACATTTTGGCTTTATATTTGATTCAAATTCATATTTGATTGAGTTCTCAATTACAGTTGGTAACATAAAATTAAAAAGTCACAGTTTCATATTTGATAAAAAAAAAACGAATACAGGAACAAAACATATTGTTTGCATTTGATTCCTGTCAATAAGATAATAAATTTTTGAAATACCCCTTATATTTATATAAAATTATATCCTAAGTTTAAGATTTATCATCAAAATGCAAATTTTGTCTTGTTAAATTTTCTACATATAAATGGATTTAAAGCCTTCTAGCCATTCTAACCCCTTCTAAGACTCCTTGAATGTTATTTAATAGTATCTTATCAAAACAATTATTATTTTTGCGTAATTAAGAATACTATTTTATGTATAAAAATTGACTCCTTAAAAGATAAAACTTAATATATTCCAAAATTTTATTTCAAATAGTCGTTTGGCTATAGGAATATAACAGGAGTTCCGTCGAGTTAAAAGTAATAGACTATATATCATAAGGAGATAAAAAGGAAAAAATAAGGCATCCAGATATATTTTAAGTGAACTGATATGCGTCGTTTGTGAATAAGACAGCATAAATAACAAATGAAAATTGTGTCATGAAGATAAAACAGTTGTGTATTCCCAAAATAGATATAGGATAGAACTGCAAGGATTACATTTAACTATTAGACAGAAATTTATGGAAAAACTGGCAAAACATCTATCTATATAAACGCACACTCATCAATGAATATTAATATCTTTATGAGATGAAGGGCTTAAATATGAAATAACAAATACATAATAATATTCTAGTTCTTGTTTGTAAATCCATTCACTTCAAAATTATACTATAAGCACTTTTTACACAGTAAGCATTGTACTTTTTTAAGTATGCGTGTAACCACTCAAACCCAAGTAGTTTTTGACAAAAAATATAAGGACGTTTAACATTTATCAAATATTTTAGTATGAAAATATGACACACAAATGTTTAACTGTACACCTATTCTGTCAGACTTGAATACCAATTGTTGGGTAATATAAAAAATAAAATATATAAGAGAGAGTTCTGGAATACAGTTTTTATAATTTTTAAAGTACGAATGTTCTTACTATGATATTATAATTAAAAATTAACAGCAAGTAATTTATATTGAATTGAAAAGTTAAAATTCAAGCCAGCATTAACATATCCATAACAATAGATATAAATAAATGTAAGTTTTTCTAAATAAAAAGTTTTGCATTTTATATGCATAGATTCCACAATACAACATTATCAGCTCATTGTTCCAGTTAGGTATCTTTTACTTTTCCATCTTTATATTTATCAAAACCTCCCATTTTATAAAAAATACTGGTTATTTCTTTTTTTTATGGAGAGCAGAATATAAATTTATGAAATTTTTTATATAAAACTTTATAATGAAATTTTTATATAAAATTTTTCCTTTAATTAAAACAAAGGCTAACATACTGTGACCCCTTATTTTACGACTACTTTATATTGTATAGTAGTGTGAAGTACTACACTATGATATACATTCTTAATGAAATTTTCTAAATTTTGAATGTAGTTCAAAATGCATATTCTATTTTAAGACATATGGAATGCATACAATTTTTTGGAACAGAACCATCCATCTCTTGTAGGGAGGGAAAATTATGCTTATTACGAAAACTATTGATGCTGAATCTAAGAAAAAGCTCTATTTCATTACTAAATTATTACTTTAATGAATACACAAATGGAATTTTAAAATATACATTATATTAAAAATTTTTAATATGTGTGTATGTGTGTATGTGTATTAATTTTGTGTAAAAAATATATTGTACGAAATTAAGTATAAATATCATGTAAGAAGTGGTAGGCAAATGTGTGCTAAGCTAAAAAAAAATTCCGAAAAAATATAATCGCTATAAGTATAATTATTTAGCTTGAAATCCTTTCTGTCTTCCTGAAATTTTTTCATGTATTATCTAGAACTCATAACCGTTAAACCTCGGAACAAACCCCATTTATTATTTTTGGAAACCTCGTGGTAAGCACAAACTGGAATCTATCCCATCAGCAAACACGGACAACGAAAATCTATTAAAGTGTGACCCAGAAATTTTCTTATTAAAATTCTAATTAAAGGTTTAATTACCCAGTCCAATAAGGCACTTTAGTTACGAATACCTTCTACATGACCCTCTTCCAGCTAAAAGCTATTTTCCGTCGATAGAAAACAGCACGTGCAGTGAGAATCTAACAATCAGACTTCAAATGGTATTTAGATTAGGTACCAAGAGAGCCAAAGCGTAAATTCAATTTGAATAAGGGAAAATGATAATGCCTCCTTTCGATTGTTGCAAGACACTATACTTTCACCACAGAACTTTCTATATTTAGTTTTGGTGGATGGTCATTTCCTAAATGCTTTAGAGAATTGCGTAGCAACATTTGCATATATTCATATGTATGAATAAAGACTTTTTGTATATAATCAAGTGTGGATAAGTGATTTAACATTGAAAAACTATTTTCTTGTGATATTCCAGAATGTTTCAGAGTCTCATAAGATCGACTTTACTCCAACAGTAATACAAAGTGATAAAAGGGAGAAGGATAATTAGAAAAAGACTTAGCGTTGGAAAATGTAGATTTGCAATAAAAGTAATATTGTTGTAATATCTAAAGTGTTATCTATAGTTGTTGTGTGAAAAAAGTGATTTAACATTAGAAAACCATTTTCTTGTGATATTTCAGAATGTTTCAGAGTCTCATAAGATCGATTTTACGCCAACCATAATACAAAATGATAAAAGGGAAAAAGATAATTAGAAAAAAATTTAGCCATTGAAAATGTAGATTTGGAGTAAAAGTAATATTGTTGTAATATCTAAAGTGTTATCCATAGTTTTTGTGTGAAAAAAGCGATTTAATATTGGAAAACTATTTTCTTGTGATATTCCAGAATGTTTCAGAGTCTCATAAGATCCATTTAATGACAACCGTAATACAAAGTGATAAAAAGGAAAATGATATTTAGAAAAATTATTTAGCGTTTAAAATGTAGATTTGCAGTAAAAGTAATATTGTTGTAATATCTAAAGTGTTATCCATAATTGTTGTGTGAAGAATGAGATTTAATATTGGAAAACTATTATTTTGTGATATTTCAGAATGTGTCAGAATCTCATAAGATCGATTTTACGCCAACCATAATACAAAATGATAAAAGGGAAAAAGATAATTAGAAAAAAATTTAGCCATTGAAAATGTAGATTTGGAGTAAAAGTAATATTGTTGTAATATCTAAAGTGTTATCCATAGTTTTTGTGTGAAAAAAGCGATTTAATATTGGAAAACTATTTTCTTGTGATATTCCAGAATGTTTCAGAGTCTCATAAGATCCATTTAATGACAACCGTAATACAAAGTGATAAAAAGGAAAATGATATTTAGAAAAATTATTTAGCGTTTAAAATGTAGATTTGCAGTAAAAGTAATATTGTTGTAATATCTAAAGTGTTATCCATAATTGTTGTGTGAAAAATGGGATTTAATATTGGAAAACTAATTATCTTGTGATATTTCCAGAATGTGTCAGAGTCTCATAAGATCCGATTTTACGCCAACCATAATACAAAATGATAAAAGGGAAAAAGATAATTAGAAAAATATTTAGCCATTGAAAATGTAGATTTGGAGTAAAAAGTAATATTGTTGTAATATCTAAAGTGTTATCCATAGTTTTTGTGTGAAAAAAAGCGATTTAATATTGGAAAACTATTTTCTTGTGATATTCCAGAATGTTTCAGAGTCTCATAAGATCCATTTAATGACAACCGTAATACAAAGTGATAAAAAGGAAAATGATATTTAGAAAAATTATTTAGCGTTTAAAATGTAGATTTGCAGTAAAAGTAATATTGTTGTAATATCTAAAAGTGTTATCCATAATTGTTGTGTGAAAAAATGGGATTTAATATTGGAAAACTATTATCTTGTGATATTTCAGAATGTGTCAGAGTCTCATAAGATCGATTTTACGCCAACCATAATACAAAATGATAAAAGGGAAAAAGATAATTAGAAAAAAATTTAGCCATTGAAAATGTAGATTTGGAGTAAAAGTAATATTGTTGTAATATCTAAAGTGTTATCCATAGTTTTTGTGTGAAAAAAAGCGATTTAATATTGGAAATCTACTTTCTTGTGATATTCCAGAATGTTTCAGAGTCTCATAAGATCCATTTAATGACAACCATAATACAAAGTGATAAAAGGGAAAATGATATTTAGAAAAATTATGTAGCGTTTAAAATGTAGATTTGCAGTAAAAAGTAATATTGTTGTAATATCTAAAGTGTTATCCATATTGTTGTGTGAAAAATGGGATTTAATATTGGAAAACTATTATCTTGTGATATTTCAGAATGTGTCAGAGTCTCATAAGATCGATTTTACGCCAACCATAATACAAAATGATAAAAGGGAAAAAGATAATTAGAAAAAAATTTAGCCATTGAAAATGTAGATTTGGAGTAAAAGTAATATTGTTGTAATATCTAAAGTGTTATCCATAGTTTTTGTGTGAAAAAAGCGATTTAATATTGGAAAACTATTTTCTTGTGATATTCCAGAATGTTTCAGAGTCTCATAAGATCCATTTAATGACAACCGTAATACAAAGTGATAAAAAGGAAAATGATATTTAGAAAAATTATTTAGCGTTTAAAATGTAGATTTGCAGTAAAAGTAATATTGTTGTAATATCTAAAGTGTTATCCATAATTGTTGTGTGAAAAATGGGATTTAATATTGGAAAACTATTATCTTGTGATATTTCAGAATGTGTCAGAGTCTCATAAGATCGATTTTACGCCAACCATAATACAAAATGATAAAAGGGAAAAAGATAATTAGAAAAAAATTTAGCCATTGAAAATGTAGATTTGGAGTAAAAGTAATATTGTTGTAATATCTAAAGTGTTATCCATAGTTTTTGTGTGAAAAAAGCGATTTAATATTGGAAAACTATTTTCTTGTGATATTCCAGAATGTTTCAGAGTCTCATAAGATCCATTTAATGACAACCGTAATACAAAGTGATAAAAAGGAAAATGATATTTAGAAAAATTATTTAGCGTTTAAAATGTAGATTTGCAGTAAAAGTAATATTGTTGTAATATCTAAAGTGTTATCCATAATTGTTGTGTGAAAAATGGGATTTAATATTGGAAAACTATTATCTTGTGATATTTCAGAATGTGTCAGAGTCTCATAAGATCGATTTTACGCCAACCATAATACAAAGTGATAAAAGGGAAAAGGATATTTAGAAAAATTATTTAGCGTTTAAAATGTAGATTTGCAGTAAACGTAATATTGTTGTAATATCTAAAGTGTTATCCATAGTTGTGTGAAAAAATGATTTAACATTGGAAATCTACTTTCTTGTGATATTCCAGAATGTTTCAGAGTCTCATAAGATCCATTTAATGACAACCATAATACAAAGTGATAAAAGGGAAAAGGATATTTAGAAAAATTATTTAGCGTTTAAAATGTAGATTTGCAGTAAACGTAATATTGTTGTAATATCTAAAGTGTTATCCATAGTTGTGTGAAAAAATGATTTAACATTGGAAATCTACTTTCTTGTGATATTCCAGAATGTTTCAGAGTCTCATAAGATCCATTTTACGCCAACCATAATACAAAGTGATAAAAGGGAAAAGGATATTTAGAAAAATTATTTAGCGTTTAAAATGTAGATTTGAAGTAAAAGTAATATTGTTGTAATATCTAAAGTGTTATCCATAATTGTTGTGTGAAGAATGGGATTTAATATTGGAAAACTATTATTTTGTGATATTTCAGAATGTGTCAGAATCTCATAAGATCCATTTTATGACAACCATAATACAAAATGATAAAAGGGAGAAGGATAATTAGAAAAAATTTTAGTCATTGAAATGTAGATTTGCATTTAAAGTAATATTGTTGTAATATCTAAAGTGTTATCCATAGTTGTTGTATAATGATTTAACATTAATTTTAGCCTAATTCCAGAATGTTTCAGAGTCACATAAATATTTAATGACAACCATAATACAAAGTGATAAAGAAAAATATTTAGAAAAATTATTTAGCTTTAAAAATTAGATTTGCAGTAGTAATATTGTTGTAATATCTAAAGTGTTATCCATAATTGTTGTGTGAAGAAATTTAATATTGGAAAATATTATTTTGTGATATTTCAGATGTGTCAGAATTTAAGATCTTTATGACAACCATAATACAAAATGATAAAGGGAGAAGATAATTAAAATTTATCGCCCAAAATGTAGATTTGCATTTAAAGTAATATTGTTGTAATATCTAAAGTGTTATCCATAGTTGTTGTATAATCCCTTATCAATTTATAGTCCATAAACGAAACAGAGAATGCATGAAGTTGAAACAAGATAATTTGGAATGTTAAAGAAAGAGTGTCGTAAATAAAATAAATTTCTGAAACATATCAATAGTTTCACTTATAAATATAATTGCATTATTTTTCATTCATTCTTTATAAAATTGTTAAGTTAGTTTATCAGAATATCAATCAAAGAATTTTTCTTTACATCAAGAATATCAAAAAGAAAATAGAAGAGATAAAATTTATCACCCAAATCTTTCCACACCTTAATTGTATAGTTGCTTGGCGAGAACAGTTCAAATATGACTTACTTAAAAACTACGACTTTAATAAAATAGCCAACGAATCTCAAATAGGAAAGTTTTATTGAAACCTAAAATGATATCTGGTTTTTGGAGAGATTTTATTATTACTATATCTGCAAAATAACTTCAAAAAATAATTTTTAATCCAGGAAGGCAAATAATACATATGCCTTTATTATAAAAAATAATTTATTGCACATTGAAGTTATTCTCAAGTTTTAACAGACTATTTTTTTAGTTACGAAACATGTCCGAATACGTAAGGATAGCATTCTAGGGTTAAATACCAAAGCTTCCCTCGTTGGTTAAAGTTTATCAATAAAACATAAATGTTAAATTATTTTCACATGTATTAAAACTTATAAAACAGCAATACAAGTTTCATGCTGAATATGCGAATCCCCTATATAATAATAGCCTAAGTTATCTGTACGTCTGTCCTCCAATTTATGAAACGGTTGAACCTGGAATAGATAGAGGCATCCATTCAAAGAGAATAAAGTTTATCTTCTTCTAAACTATCGATCCGATTCTAAAATAAATTTGTATAAATATGCTTGATATCACAGCAAAAAATACTGTCGTCTATAAAACGTTCGAAATCCAACCCTTCCCCCCTTTTCAAGAGTTTAATGCCATTATTTCAAGCCCTATTTTCCCCGGTTAAGAGCAGGCGATTACATTTATCCATTTATCACTTAATAAATAGGTAAAAATAACAATTTTTTTTGCATTGTCACGTCATTGCTTTAAACATCTCATTTAATCATTTGATATTTTAAACTATTTAAATATCATCTACACTTTTTTAATATCTTTTATCACTGAACTTAGATATTACGTAACTAATTTTCTTCTATATTTGGCTTAAATAATAGATTAGGTACATACGTGATCATTTTAACTTTAATCGTCGATTATTTTTTGTTGCAATGAAAATTTTATCACCGGTATTAACAATAAATACTTTTCATAAGTCTAGCAGTCTATTTCACGGACTAATAAATATCTAACTTTTAATTTATATATATTTGGAAATGAAGAAGTTTATTCTTTTGTGTGTCTGTTTATTATACATAATCACATGGTTTGACTCAATGAATTCAATGGGATTCTAAACTGCATTACAGGACGGGAGACTGTAGAGGAGTATGACGATAAATAAATTGAGAGAGAACCACATAATTCTCAGCCAAAAAACAACTTTTTTTTACATGCCTCATTGGGTACTTAACAGTTCTGGAATATTAAAAATTTTGCTAATCCTGTCATATGATGGCCTATAGCTAGTTCTGTTACAATAAAGATGAATAATACTAAAGTTTACGTACTAGAGATCTTAATTGATATTGTTACACTTTAAAATTTTAGATTTAACTAAGATTTATTTATAACAACATTGAGTTTTCTGAAGTTAGTTTAATTGATAATATTACCGTATTTTTACATTTTATTGATTGTATGATAACATAAGAAAAATCTTTACATTTTACCATTATATGGTAACGGGAGATTAAATTTCAACCATTGTTTTCATAAATTTGATTTTATGATTAAAATATGCTAAAAGTATTAATAAATGTGCACGCTTTTAAATAATTCCTCCCAAGTTAGTGCTTTGTAAAACAACATTTTATATAACATATCTATTATTCCTTCTTACAAGTATTAAATTAAAAATATAGTATTGGGGCAAAAATAAGCTTGTTAAAATTATTTACATTGATGTTTGATATTTCTTTTCTAAGAATGCATTCAAACAAACAAGAAATTATCAAAAGGTTAATCTTTACTGTAACTTGTTTACCCTCACAACTAAACAAATATTTGATTCGAGGTGTAATACACGAAATCCTGTTATTTCCAAATTATTTGCGACTGTGGTTTAAATAATAAATATTTTGCATATACACCTGAGTTTAATAGTTTAATCAAAACCCTTAGAAATTCGGTATCGATGAAACGCTTTGAGGAATGTTTCATAGAATTTACGTAGGCAGTCAACTTGGATATACAAATTTAATTGCATAATGCGGAAAATTTAAAGTTTTCATAATATATCGCTTTCTTATGCTGTTAAATATTTTAAAATAACTAGCAATACCTTTTTCGTTCATCGTTATTTGTCGTATAAAAGGAAAATATGTTAAACATATATTTAAATAAAGCTTCAAACTATTAGTCAAAACTCAAAATTCTCTGGCTTGTGATTCCAATAAATATTTATTTAAAACCCTAACTGTTGTTATTTTAAATGCTCAAAAAGTTATTTTTACGGAAAAAGATATATTAAAAATATAAAGTAAAGTATAATTTGTTAGGTATTCAGTATTTTGAATTCCAGGTTCAAACTATTAGTCAAAACGCAAAAATCTCTGTCTTGTGATTCCAATAAATATTTATTTAAAACCCTAAATGTTGTTATTTTAAATGCTCAAAAAGTAATTTTTATGGAACAAGATATATTAAGAGGATAAAGTAAAGTACAATTTGTTAGGTATTCAGTATTTTGAATTCCAGGTTCAAACTATTAGTCAAAATGCAAAAATCTCTGGCTTGTGATTCCAATAAATATTTATTTAAAACCCTAACTGTTGTTATTTTAAATGCTCAAAAAGTTATTTTTTACGGAAAAAGATATATTAAGAGGATAAAGTAAAGTACAATTTGTTAGGTATTCAGTATTTTGAATTCCAGGTTCAAACTATTAGTCAAAACGCAAAAATCTCTGGCTTGTGATTTCAATAAATATTTATTTAAAATCCTAAATGTTGTTATTTTAAATGCTGAAAAAGTAATTTTTAACGGTACAATATATATTAAGAGGAAAAAGTAAAGTACTATTTGCTAGGCATTCAGTATTTTGAATTCCTCCTAATTAGTCAAAACCAAAAAATTCTGTGATTCAATATATTTATTTAAAACAATTTTTTATTAATGCTCAAAATTTTTTAGAACAAGATATATTAAGAGGATAAAGTAAAGTACAAAGTTAGGTATCAAGAAATCCAGGTTACTATAAAAAACGCAAAAATCTTGTGATTATAAATATTTATTTAAAAATCCTAAATGTGATTTTAAATGCTAAAAAGTAATTTTTAACATTTTTTTTAGAAGTAAAGTACTATTTTAGGCATTTATTATTTGAATTCTTTTTAAAGTTTTATTACATTTTATTAAAAGAATATCTTGAAATGAATGATAAAAAAATATACTAAAATTATATAAAAGCTCATGACAAAAATATTTACATAATTGTAAATGTCTTTCCCTGTAATTTTTGTTTAGATGTAGAAGAATCCTTAAGATTTTTATTTGACTTTTTTAAAGTTTAGGTATTCCATATTATCTTGAAATGAATATAAATAAATGATAAGATATACATCATGATATACAAAGCACACATGTTATTTCATTGTAGAGTCTTTTGTTCATTTTGTTAAATTCTAACATTATTCAGTAGACCATTAAACCAAACCTAATATTATTTCAATTCTTCTCTTCTATGTTATTATTTCTTTTGCCATGAACCATATTCATGAACCATAACCATATTCCTTTATATAAACCAGAAAAAATGTTAGTTAGAAAATTCTTCTTTCTATAATAGATTACTTTGTAAAAGTTCGAACCCTGAATATCAAGGTTCTATTACGAAAAAAATTTAAGTGAATATTTGCTTATAAGTTTATGAAATTTTTGTTACTCATGTGTTTTGATATCAAATTTATTTAACCTTTAACTGTTATTATAAGGTCACACAGATTTCATCCTTAAGCATTATTAGCCCTCTAAATTCCCCTGATCTTTGACTGTCTCTGTACTTTCCTGCAGATTGATGGCGAGATACATGGTTACCAAGTATTATGTTAGTTAAATTTAATGGAAGTGAATAAATCCAGATAGTTTTAGTTACATTTAGTTTTGTAAGAACCCTGAATATTAAGGTTTTATTACAAAAAAATTTAAGCGAATAGTTGCTTATAAGTTTATGATACTTTTGTTACTCGTGTGTTTTAATAGCAAATTTATTTAACATTTAACTGTTATTATAAGGTTACACAAATTTTATCCTTAAGCATCATTAGCCCTCTAAATTTCCCTGATCTTTGACTGTCTCTGTACCTGCCTGCAGATTGCTAACAAGATAGCTTGCCAAGTTTTGTGTTAGTTAAATGTAATGGAAATGAATAAGTCCAGGTAGTTTTAGTTACATAGTTAATTTAGTTTTGTAAGAACATCCGAACTAGTTCTCATAAATAGTTAAAGTTAATTAAATTTGAAAATTTTCTAGATTTAAAAGTTTAAAAATTTTATAACTGTATGTTCAATTTAAAGTCAAATGTCTTATTTTAAAATCAGTTTTTAACAACAGAAAGCATAATATAGTTTCAGAATAATCAGCAAAAGTAATTTTCGTATTATATTAGTTAAGAAAAAACATCTCTAGCTATAACTCTTTAACTATATTCTCTGTAACATTAATTTGCTGTAAAACTAATCAGTGTGTAAAGAATTAAATTCTTTATTTTCAAATTCATCAAGGAACATGTTCAACACGTTTGAAAATTTTAAATATTTCTTGCAATGTTACAGTTTTTACATTTCTGACATACTTGTATTCAAGTCCCTCCAGCATTAGAAGTATTAAAATTTTAAGGAACCTCCCCTAAGCATTAAATCATTTCATACAACTTGTTTTCCTCCTATTCCACCATTTCTTTAATTAAATGATCATTCTCAAAATGATTAATCTTAAGAAAGCTAGTTTATAATTTAATTCAAGTTAGAAACTTCAATGCTTACACTTAAAAATTGAGTTTCATATTTCAGTGCCTGACACCACTACACAAATTATTATGCCCGAAGCCACTGAAAGTTTTTCCAAAATAAGTTACTAATTCATATTTAACGTGCAAACCTAACACGTGAAATTACAATTAAAGGAAATTAGCTAGGCATGAATGAATGTAGTTGGTCAAAGTAACAAGCTATTGCTTCTCAACGCTTTAAAAAAATTTTGTGAGCGTGTATTAATATCCTATCCAAAGAAATTGATGTAATATAAATTTCTAGTATTAGGTTATTTCTTTATTCATTGGCTGTGGTAAAATCCATTTATAGGTCTAGCATACAATCGTAAGTTGCAATAAAGTTCAGATGTAAAGATGGAGTAAATGATTCTTGTAAATCGATATAATAACTATTCAATGACATGATTTGTATTTAATTGAGTAGTTTTCTATTTTCATAGATAAGTAAGGAACGAATTTATTGAATTTAAGAAACACGGCCCTACTGATTACAAAAGATGAGTGAGCCATTAAATCCCATATAATAAGGCAAATTTTTTACAATTTATCTTTATTATTAAATATTTAAGCTAACACTAACCACATTCATTTGTAAGCTTTTTGTGCCACGTGCAATGTTTTTGTTAGGACCTTCTCTGCAATTCAGTACTTTATGTCACATGAACCTACAGCCACTATACGATTCTTAGGTCTGTTAACCTGCTATTGCCATAAAGAAAATAGATACATGTAGATTCCCGTTAAGTATTTTATATAGTTTTCCTACAAAAATAATTTTGATTATTATTGATATAAGTTAGCAATCATTTGCAAAATAATCTATACACATTTTCCTAAACGTATAGATTAGTTATACTCATTTTCTTATATTTTTCCAACTTTTCCCGGGGTCGTGCGCACAAACACATATATACATACACATGTGATGTTTGAAAACATAAAATTAATAATTTAGGGTTTAAAGGCAGAAAATGCAGATCACTTTTTACTGCAGGCGCATGAATCATTAATAACTCCATATAAAAACGCTTAAGGTATAACGCATAATTGAGAGAGAGATTCTTCAAAAAGGGTTTCTGTATGAACCTTCTCCAAATGTAGAGTGTGGAAGCTAGCCACTCGCTGGCATATTTAATGGTTGACTGCTAAACTGTGGAATAGTCTGAATGATGACACTTTCAAGAAATCATCGGCTCGTTGACTTCTCCTAGGCATGGTATATATATATATATATATATATATATATATATATATATATATATATATATATATATATATATATATATATATATATATATATATATATATATATATATATATATATATATATATATATATATATATATATATATATATATATATATATATATATATATATATGTATGAATATATATATATATATATATATATATGTATATATATACATATATGTATGAATATATATATGTATATATATATATATATATATATATATGTATATATATATATATATATATATATATATATATATATATATATGTATATATATATATATATATATATATATGTATATATATATATATATATATATGCATGTATATGTATATATTTATATGTATATATGTGTGCATATACATATATATATATACACTATATATATATATATATATATATATATATATATATATATATATATATATATATATATATTAAGTGCGTGTTCGTATGTTTGCATATATATGTTTACATCTATAAGTATAAATATGCATATACCTCTGGTAGATCAGTAGCTTAAAGCAATGGAGATAAAAATGTCCCCAAACAATTCTAGTTTGGAAGTATTGGTATAAAAATGATTTATAAAAATCTTCCCCCCTGAATTAGAACTAAGTATAAAATTCAAAGACACATTAATATGCTGATGTTTAGATTGAAAGAATATTTTATAATCTCAGTTAGACTTCTAAGTAAAAGTTAGATTTGCAATTAAAGTATTATATTCTACAGTGATTTAACTCTCATCACATAAACAACTTTCTCTAAACTATGGTATACAAATTTCAATCACGTCTATAACTTGCCCTGACAGACAATTTGAATTTGATCAAATTCCGATGATTTGATTTTCCCTCGACAAGCACATTTCAAATTAACACTCAGTCTGTTATGCACCCGGAGCGAATACCAAATTGATAATCGACACGCAATATGTCTCTTTTCTATGATAATAGATTCATATCTTTGCATCTAAACTCTTTGGGAGGTCGAAATATCAAAAATTAAATTTTGCGGTGATGGTACTCACTTTATAATGCGAATGACTTTCAAAAGTTCTAGCGAGTCACATGAATTTAGATGTTTATAATATGCTCAGACAGACAATTTTAATTTGATCGAATTTTAATAATTTGATTCTCCACCCATCAAACACATTTCAAATTAATACTCGCTCTGGGATGCACCTGGAGCAAATATCAAATTTGGAACAAATACATAGTGTGTTTCTTATCCACGACAATAAATTCATCTCTTTAGACAAAAATGTCTAACTATTATTTTTTGCTTGAAATATTCTTTCTTGCATGTAGAATATTCTTAAAATTTAACATGATAAAGTAATTAGAAATATATATAAAAAAACATGTTCATGGTTGAAACCTGTCAAGTCATTTGTTTACAAGGCCTTTATTATTTCATTTGATTGCATGAAATTACAATATGTAAAAGCATCATTTAAGAGTATGTTTATTATTGAATCAAACAGATTTAAATTTATAAAATATACAAAAAGAACCAAATCAGATTAAAATTATCTTTACATTTATTAAGCGTCAGTTTGTAGTGCTCTCGAATTAATCATTTTGTCATTCTTTTATTACCTGGAGTGAAATCTCATATGTTTTGGTACATTCTAAGAAAGAGTTAGTTAAAATGCAAGAGTAATATAAACTTACCAATGAAAATAGTTTTCATTATATAATAGTTGTCATTATGTTTTCATTATATATATTTCATTATATAGTTTTCATTATATTCATAATAGTTTTCGTTATTTTTAAAAGCATTTTCTATGGTACACACTTCACAGAATAATATAAATAGGTTTGGAATTTTTTGAATTATTTGAAAAAAAATATTTAGGCTACAGAAATTAAGTTATATTTTAATAAAATAGGATCAAAGACATTTTTTGAGTTTCCTCGCGAAATCTTTTATTTAAAAGGCAATATATGATTATACATGAAATCTATTCTAGCAAAGTTAAACTACGTTTCTAAAACTGGAATGTGATAGAACATTTAAAAAAAATTATTTTAGGGCAAATAGGCTTGGTGTTTGTAACATACAAAAACTTACGAATTTTATGTAAATATGTGTCTTTAAACTAATGTTAGTCAATTTAAATTTTTAACTGACATTTTACAGGTTTCATGCATCAAAAGCTCTGGTAACATAAAATCGAGAAAGAAGTAGAAATCTCCCATATTGCCAGGCGATTAAATAAAATGTCGTCATTTGTTTTTTAAACTAAATATCGGAATCATTAGCAGCAATTAAAATAGTTTTAAATAGAAATCATGCAGTAAATAAAATCATGAAAATATTAATATGTTGCTAATTATTAGTGACACATTTTACCCATATATATATATATATATATATATATATATATATATATATATATATATATATATATATATATATATATATATATATATATATATATATATATATATATATATATATATATATATATATATATATATATATATATATATATATATATATATATATATATATATGTATATATATATGTATATATATGTATATATATATATATATATATATATATATATATATATATATATATATATATATATATATGTATATATATATATGTATATATATATATGTATATATATATGTATATATATATATATATATATATATGTATATATATATATATATATATATATATATATATATATATGTATATATATATGTATATATATATGTATATATATATATATATATGTATATATATATATATATATATATATATATATATATATATGTATATATATATGTATATATATATATATATATATATATATATATATATATATATATATATATATATATATATATATATATATATATATATATATATGTATATATATATATATATATATATATATTTATATATATATATACATATATATATTTATATATATACATACACACATATATATATATATATATATATCATTTAACATTCTAACTTAAGATTGATGTAATTAATGCATATTTTCAAATAACATTTATTGTAACGAATTTCAATAGAATTCAATTAAAAAAGCATTTAAGTTTTCTTCTATTGAACGTATTACGAAACATCTGAAACTTACAAGACACACTTTAACCAAAAAAAATTCCAGACAAATCTGAAATTCTCCAAAATTTATAAGAAATATTGATTTTAGAAAAGTGTCTACTAATATATTTTTATAAGTGGTAAATAAACGCAATCTTGTACTTAAGATATATTTTCATATAAAGTGTGCTATTTATTTGATTTGATAACATTCAGACACATTTCATCTCGGTCTACGTCAGTGTCTAGAACTTGGGTATAAAATTTATTATTTGTTCTTTTACCTTCATGCTTTTCTGCAGTAATTTATTTATTTCTATATTTTTTCACTCTTCTACAAAATCATCGATTACATTGCAAACTCATTCAAGTTTTTAAAAATAATTTTCTCATTCTTTTAAAAAATGCCATCTAGGGGGTTTATAATTCCTTTTTATGACGCAAGTAGTCATTATAAAAGGACATTATTTTGTTTACATAAAGTGGTAGCGTAACTTATGCAGATCCATAAAAAGTGCAGAAAAACAATCATTATTTATTCTGAGTGCTTCAGGTAATTAAAACAAGATTCAATATCCAAACCATAGTAATTAATCATCGAAGTTTTATAATGCATTAATTTGACAGAGAAATATGGATTTCCAATAGGTAGATGCCCAAAATATTGATTATAGCCAGTTAAATACACAGTCAAGGGAATAGTTAGAATAAAGTAAAGAAACTTGTATTCATGCATATAAGTATATAATCATAGTTTATGTGTATTGAAAAAGGTCTGTTATTATTTCACATTTTTACTCACTTTCCGTTATAGCTGTAGGTTAAATTAGCCTCCGTAAAACAAAACAATTGGACTACTCGGTCTATGAATTCGAACTATTGGTATAAACAAGTTTTCTCCAATCATCTTGTTAGGTATAAAGAACTGAATGTAGATTATCAGTTAGAGCATTTCAAAGGACTTTTTTCAGGTTTACAGGTTTAAGTCCAGATTTAGTCGCTATTGAAAAGGATAACAAATCTCGTTGGAGTTTATCCGATTTAAACCTTGAAATGCTTTGAAAATTTGCTAAGTGCTTTGGGGTGTTTGAGAAAAGTTTATTCTTTCACGAGATTTATTTCTTATACCGAGTATTCAAACCTTTATATGACATACTAGGAGATAAAAAATAAATGATAACATAACTTAAAATTTGATTCAATAAGAGAGTGTTAACAAGATGTATGCAACATTTGACAATCACCTAGGTTAGGGAACAAAACAATGTCATTTTAAATGGTATGAGATTGGCAAGAAAAATGATTTTAAAACATTTTGTTAAGCATAGCCATGCATTAGATTAATAAGTCAGTTTTAATATTATATATATTTTTCCCGATTTAAGTGTTATTAAATTGATTTTACCATTTGTGCTTAAATAATACATGATTCTTTTAAAAACTTTAAACCTTAACTGATTACGTTTAGATAAACATAATTCTGTATTAATGTTAAAAGAATTTTCTATGGTACACACTTTACAGAATAATATAAAATAAGTTTGGAATTATTTGAATTATTTGAAAAAAATATTTAGGCTATATAAATTAAGTTACATTTGCATAAAATAGTATTGAAAACATTTTTTTAATTTCCTCGCGAAATCTTTTATTTAAAAATAAGGAAGAAAAGAGCAATATATGATTATACATGAACTCTATTCTAGCTACGTTAAACCACGTTTCTAAAACTGAAATGTTACAGAACACTTAAAAAAGAAAAGAATTTTATTTTAGGGCAAATGGGCTTGGTCTTTGTAATTCATAAAAAACTTACGAATTTTAAGTAAATATGTGTATTTAAACTAATGTCAATCAATTTAAATTTTTAACTCATACATTTTACAGGTTTCATGCATCAAAAACTCTGGTAACATAGAATCTAAAAAGAAGTAGAAATCCCCCTTATTGCCAGGCGATTAAATAAGTTGTCGTTATTCGTTTCTTTAAACTCCATATCGGAGTCATTAGCAGTACTTAAAAGTTTTAAATAAAAAGTTTGAAGTAAAATAAGTCATGAAAGAAAAGATTAATTTATTGCTAGTTATTAGTGACACATTTTACCCATATATATATACATATATATATTTCATATAACATTCTAACTTATGATTGATGTAATCAATGCATATTTTTTAAATGATTTTTTAAAAACATTTATTGCAACAAATTTAAATAAAATTCAATTTAAAATACGTCACGTAATTTTATCTTAACATCTCAAATATTTTGCAGATATAATAAAGGATCTACATGAAAACTTACCAAGAAATTACAGTTCTGAAAATTTAAATACTCAAAATACATAAAGATGTGAAACCAAAGAGATTTATTTAATGTATGAAAATTAGTTACATGATTTCAAATTGTATATGGATAAATCTTCATGTAATTGCACACATCATATTTTAGTATCTTCCTAAAACAAGCGCAAAGTAAAATATTTTTCAAACTAGCACAAAGACTAACGCACAGAAAATAAATAATGGTTAAAATATATATTTTATCTTATGAATTCCTGGTAATATTTTAATATCGTAGATTAATGATGTATTCTTTAACTGATACATTAAATTATTTGCTGAAGAAAGCATTTTTAAATGATGGAAATTTAGAACAGTCTATTAGTTTAGCTTTACATCGCCTGAGGTATACTTTGCCAAAGAAAAAGCTATACTCGTTTCCTCTCAGATAATCTGATATTATAGTTTGCAATATATTCATAGTTTTATATTGAAAAGATGTTCTTAAAATGTTCTAAATATTGGAAAGGAAATTATCTATCAGATTAATATTGTTTGCTTTCTCAGTAAAACAATTCATAGAAAATGAAAATAAAGCATAATTTGAAATTTTCCTAGAAGACATTTCTATGCATGTTTCTCCGTACTTATCCTAACAACATAAGTTGAATCTTTGAGAATAAATAGAAAATTCACTCTTTTAATTATGCCATTAAAATCCTTAAAAAAATTGCAGATAAATAACTGTAAATTAGAAACTGAACTTGTTAAAACTGAAAGCAAATCAGAAAGTTAGAGAAAACATAGTAAACTTACGTAAACTTTATCATTACAGTATTATGATAGAACTGTTTAAAATTCCCATCATTATTAAAAGAATAAAGTTATTAATATCTACTAATCCAAGAAAGATATAATAATTTATTTCAAAGCTGAGTCCGTTGTTTTGAATCCCACATTCGTAGTATTTGAGATTATATTTTAACAATATGTCTTATCTAATCACTTCATATGTTGTGAAACATTTTGTAACTTTTCAAACCCACAAAAAATATAAAAAAACAGAATTTTATAAATAAAATCTCATTAATATTTTTCTAATCTTAAAACACCAATTTGCGTAGAGTAAATATTAAATGCAGCTAAATATTTTTATATATATTCTAAGCACTTTCACATTAATTTGAAAATATTGAAAGGCCAATTTTTTTTATTAGGAAATATTCTCATTACTATTTTTCTGTATATCATAGGCAGTAAATTGCTCCCATTAGATGTTGAAAGTTTTCAAAATAAAATCTTAGTTACCATTTAAAATTAACCTTACAACTTTATTAAAAGAGTCATACAACTCCATTTAAAGAATTTTTCAAGCTTCAGAAAATCAACATAAGATCAAAGTGTTTCAACAGAGCAAAAGAGAGCTAAGTATATATTTCACGTTTATTTACAAAGAGACAGATGGAATTAAGACTAACGTTTCTTGGAATTAAGGTCTTATATAAATCCTTTTATATAAGATTTGGTTATCCCTTAGAGAATAATCCAAGGATGAGTATCAAGGACATTATACAAGGATGGGTTACTTTACAGTGTATAGTAAAAAGAAATACTAAGACTAAAACTAAAAAGTACTTTTATAATTCTATTCTAAATCTTCATCTATATATATATATATATATATATATATATATATATATATATATATATATATATATATATATATATATATATATATATATATATATATATATATATATATATATATATATATATATATATATATATATATATATATATATATATATATATATATATATATATATATATATATATATATATATATATAAATATATATATATATATATATATATATATATATGTATATATATGTATAAATATATATATATATATATATATATGTATATATATATACATATATATATATATATATATATATATATATATATATATATATATATATATATATATATACATATATATATATGTATATATATATATATATGTATATATATATATGTACATAAATATAATGTATATATATACACATATATATATACGTGTATA
The DNA here is from genome assembly GCA_032207245.1 of Pardosa pseudoannulata. Lineage (NCBI taxonomy): Eukaryota > Metazoa > Arthropoda > Arachnida > Araneae > Lycosidae > Pardosa > Pardosa pseudoannulata. Next base: position 96,205,714 of record CM063504.1, on the reverse strand, counting down.
TATATAATATATGTATATATATATATATATGTATATATGTATATATATATATATATATATATATATATATATATATATATATATATGTGTGTATATATATATATATATATATATATATATATATATATATATATATATATATATATATATATATATATATATATATATTATATATATATGTATATATATATATATATATATATATATGTATATATATATATATATGTATATATATATGTATATATATATATATATATATATATATATATATGTATATATATATATATATATATATATATATATATATATATATATATATATATATATATATATATATATGGGAAGAGAGAAACATAATCTTCTGTATATCTTGACTGTTAACTATGCATTCAAAATGTTTTGAATAACCTTAATGAAATTTTTAAGGTAATTAAGGCTGACTTTAAAAATATTCTATACTGACCAAATGAATCCTAGGTTTACTTTAGTTTTTTATTTATCTATTTTTATTCGAGCGACTTATTTTCAGTTTCATTTTCCCTGATTTTGAGTTTTTCCTTTCACTCCAATCTATTCCGCTTCTAAAATAAACATTAAATTCATTTACAAATTTGAAATCATTTAACATTTTATCTATGTCACATGTTTCATATTTTTATTTTTATAGGTATCTTTGTTCTCTTTAAACAAATAGTCTTCCTAAAATATAACTACTGTTCTGCTAGAAGAGTGCAAGAAAAAAAAATCATTAAATGCGATGAGTCATTTTATGTGTATGATTTATCTAAAATTTAAAACAAAAATTAGCAAAATATTTTTATCAGGAAGAAGTCACTAGATATTACAGTGAAGGTTAGGCACCAAGAATTTAGTTTTATTATAACAAAATAACATAATGTAAAAATCCAAATAAAGTAAAATTAAAACTTATTATTTTTTAATAAGAAAACTTAAGGTTATTATTGAATAATCTCAACAGATGATCATTACAAAGATTCTTCTTCATCAGTACAAATCACCACTTCATCAGTACAACTTCTTTTGCAACTAGATGATCATCTTCAATCTAAAGTTATCACTTTAAACGGGGAACTTTTATTTCATCAGTAACGCAATTTTTTACACGTTTATTTCCTGACAAACTCAAAAGTACATGATTTAAGTATTTCCACAGATGAAAATTTCAAAATATTAGAGTCTATCGATGAAATTCATTTTCTGTCATTCCCTGATAAAAGCACTCCTCTCCATTCAAACGAAATGGGACTCCGTTTAGAGGAAATAGACTGTGCAGCAGGAAGTCATACTATCAAGTTTCAGCATTTCCAAATTCCCATTTTAGGAACTGGAAAACATTTTGAATCAAAATATACGAATAATATTTTTCTGTCAATGATTTAGTGTCAAAGAAAAACAAATTGATTTTACATTTGAATTTATCGAAGAAAACTCTTTTAAAATTGAGCAAATGAAGAAAAACAAGTCTTAATTTAAGAGTTAGTAACTATAAAATAGAATTTATTTAAAATAGAACACGGCTATTTTTCCTTTAAAATTGCTTCATTAGATTAATGCACATTGAATATATAGACTTTTCCTATTTCATTGAATGTAATATTTTTCTACACTTATTCTGTTTACTTTTTATTTATTCTTTTATCTATTTCTGTTTACTTTTCTCTATTCTAACTGAATTTTAACTAAATGGGAACAGATGCAATATAGGTCTACATCCGTCTGGTTTCCTGTCGGAGACCAAAGCGTTAGCAAAATGGCGGCCTAATACACACTAATATACTTGACTTGAAAATTGACTCATACAGTCTCAGTCGTGGAATTGGGAATTAATACGCAGCAGTTAACGTGCAACACAGATAATATACATAGTTATAATGTAATCATCCATTATTAATAAACTATCATATTCGTCAACAATCTTGTAGCATATGAGGTTTAAGATTTTGATGAGGTTAGCCTATGTTTGAGGATGCACCTCGATTCTCGTCAAGTTGTGTCAGTGGTTGATCGCCAAGCTGCGCGATGTTGTTTTATTTATGAGAACAGGGAACGTCTATAGTTTTTTTAAACCCAATTGTGATTCTGATTGGTTTAGATTTTAGCTTTATTTTTGAATGTCCAATGATACATGTAACTTCAGGATTGATTTAGTTCTACGTTGGATATAAGCTGGTAAGGTTAATTTTGGATTGACGCCAAACCAAAATCGTCAATTTCGCCAAGGGGACACGTTCAAATATATTTTTACCTTTTCATGAATATGAATATCTATAATAATGGTCCAAAAATGTTACTTGGGAACATTTACTACCCAGACCAAAGGCTGGGTGCGAAGCAGCTAGTATTTAATATATATATGTTTTAAACTTAATAATAAAAACAACTTGTTATTTTCCAAGAAAAATTTAATAGGCTACTTGGGGTCGAGGTAGTTAGTAGTGAGCAAGCTGAACTCGAATTCTTGGAAGTCTGTTTCTAGTATTGGAAGTACGTGGAAACATCTTCCTGTATCCTGAGATTGATCGAATGTTCAAGATAAATCTATAAATAAATAGTACGGTAGTTTTCTTGGTTAGGATTGATTTAAAGCTCTACTGACATTTTCTCTTCAACATGAGTATTAATATTACCAGTACGTATAACTTAGAACTGATTCTAAATGACTGCGAACATCCATGCCAGCAGCGGAATTTGAATCCATAGATTTCATATCTAAAGATATCACGCTTTTATTTCAATCCCCTTCGTTGTCTTCTCAAATAATTTAAAATGAGAGGAATGATAAAATAAAATTATTGATGTTTATTACATTGTGAGGATGATTGGAGTCTAAGTAGAACTTCTATTTTGTGCTATAAGAGATATTTTGGACGATAACCGGGAAGGTAGATTACTGTTTCACGATACCGGAGCTCATGGGTTCACAACCCACTGAGATTATGGGCATATGTAGCAGTTCGAAATCGATTTTGATACGTGTAACTCCGTTGAGGTTCTCATTTTTTAAAAAAAGTAACCCTAATTCTCCTCAACAAATCTATATTTAATGGAAACGTTATAATAGCTCCTCATAGTTACTAGTATATATAAACTTTTATTCTTGAGATTGGTAAGAGTGTTAAGGCAGGAAGAATCTGAGAGAAAAAATATTTTAATAGCAATTAAAATAGTGCAAATTCTTGAAAACCAAATTAAACACTATATCCTGTTATAAAAGTGCTACGTAAAAGCTAAATAGGTAGAAATATGTGTTTTGATAATCCATAAGTTTATAATTCACTGTGGGGAAGAGCAATTGTAGCCTTTTGGTATCGGCTAAGAAGTGAGTCTTGATCTCAGACCTCATGAACAAAAATGTAGATGGTAGTGTTTTGTAAGAGCCAAGCAAATTATTGCAAACGGTACAATTTAGTCCCATTGCCATCAGATCAAGAATTTGATCTGATATTGCTGAAAATAAGTGTAATATAAGAAAAAGCGACAACAGTAGGTTACTTTTGAATAATATCTAGTGAGTGGTAAATAAAAATTGAATTCATATATTTTACTTCTTAAATAAATTTACTGTTCAAAATTTCCAGAATAAACATCAACATCAAATAATTTATTATAGAGAATATTATATTAAACCAAAGATCTCTAGTCTTTTCAATTTTAACAAACTGGTTATTTTTTAATCAAGTTTTGGAAAGCAATAAATTTGATTATCTAATTGTATTGCTGGGCAGACAAAATCGATCATTAGACAAATACGGGAATTTATTACTGCCTCGTACGGTAATACATATACGTGTAAAATTGCATGTATTATAATATATGCATGTGCCTAGCAACATAAAATTTTAGTGTTAAAATAAACATCTTAAAATACCGTGGAAAGGTTGGGTTCTATGCAAACTCCCAAAAGTTGAGGTTTAATAAATTTTTACACCCATTGGTGATAGCGGAGACAAACTTTCGATTTTGCATTTCTGAAGTTCAAATGAAGGATAAACAGAAACACGAACCTCTCTTTCGATTGAAAATAACGCTCTGAAAATGAAAATCTCTGCAAAAGAGAGAGCGAGAACCACAAATGAATTCTCTCCTTTTGAATCCTCTCCAGATCCTCCTCACATTTGCTCTCTTTTGGAATGCTGGCCCGAGACCGTAAAAATTGAAAGTTTCTTCGCTATCTGAATAATTCAGAAGAGACAGAGAATGAGCGGATGCAAAAGAGATGCTTTCCACCCCATTAAATGGCACGGCACAGAATGAGAATAAAACCGGTTTCCAATTCAGAAATATCTCTTTGGAAGATTTCTGCGTTTTTGCTGCGATTTCACTGTCCGATCGAATTATTAAGATTTTCTTTGGACAATATTATTATACTAGCATATAGCCCATCATATGACGGGATTAGTAAAATTTTTAATATTCCAGAACTGTTAAGTACCCAATGAGGCAAGTAAAAAATGGTTTGTTTTTTGACTGAGAATTATCTGGTTCACTCTCAATAATTTATTTATCGTCATACTCCTCTAGAGTCTCCGATACTGTAATGCAGTTTAGAATCACATTGAATTCATTTAGTCAAACCGTGTGGTTATGTATAATAAATAAACACACAAAAGAACAAACTTTTTAATTTCCAAATATATAAATTAAAAGTTAGAGATTTATTAGTCCGTGAAATAGACTCCTGGACTTATATGAAAAGAATTTGTTGTTAATACCGGTGATAAAATATTCATTGCAACAAAAAATAATCAATGATTAAATTTAAAATTATCACGTATGTACCTAATCTATTATTTAAGCCAAATATAAAAGAAAATCATTTACGTAATATCTAAGTTCAGTGATAAAAGATATTAAAATAGTGTAGACGATATTTAAGTAGTTTAAAATATGAAATGATTCAATGAGATGTTTAAAGGAATGACGTCACAATGCTAGAAAAATTGCTGTTTTTGCCTATTTATTAAATGATAAATGAATGAATTTAATCGGCTGCTCTTAACCGGGGAAAATAGGGCTTGAAATAATGACATTAAACTCTCGAAAAGGGGGGAATGGTTAGATTTCGAAAGTTTTAAAGATGACAGTATTTTTTGCTGTGATATGAAGCTTATTTATACAAATTTATTTTAGAATCGGATCGATAGTTCGGGAGAAGATAAACTTTATTCTCTTTGAATGGATGCCTCTATCCATTCCAGGTCCAACCGCTTCATAAATTGGAGGACAGACATACAGATAACTTAAGCTATTATTATATAGGGGATTTTTCTGTTTTCTGTATTTCGTGAAATTAAATATGCCCATATGGACCATTTAGTTTTATCATATCATCTGTTCACTCAGCACTTTGCCTTATGGACTTCCAGGGTCATTCACAGATTCATATATAGTTATAATACACCTTTAACTAAATAGATTGCCATCGAAATACAAAATGATGAAAGTATTCAAATAACTTAATTCAACCAGTGACGTTAAGTATATTTATTGGAAAAATAAAGCGAATACGTTATACTTAATTTTGCACAAACTACATAGTTTTAAATGTTATTGAGATGATAAATTCTGAAAGTATTCAAATAACTGAATGAGACCAGTGAAGTTATATATATGTATTGGAAAAATAAAGTAAATACGTTATAGGTATATTTATTGGAAAAATAAAGTAAACACGTTATACTTAATTTTGCACAAATTACATAGTTTTAAATGCTATTGAGATGATAAATTCTGAAAGTATTCAAAAAACTGAATGCGACCAGTGACGTTAAGTATATTTATTGGAAAAATAAAGCAAGCACGTTATACTTAATTTTTAGCTGTATGGTTTAGGCCGGGACAGCATAGGAATTCAAATACTTAATTTTGCACAAACTACATAGTTTTAAATGTTATTGAGATGATAAATTCTTAAAGCAAATAACTGAATGCGACCAGTGATGTTAGGTATATTTATTGGAAAAATAAAGCAAACACGTTATACTTAATTTTGCACAAACTACATAGTTTTAAATGCTATTGAGATGATAAATTCTGAAAGTATTCAAAAAGGCAAATACAACTCTGGTTTGGTTTAAAGCTCAGTAAGTCTTTTGCAACATTAGGGCTAAATTAGATTGGGATCGACTACTTAAAGCTAAATCCTAACGGGTAGAAATATTTATGATAGATGCGAGATATGATCCCTCAGACTCTTGTAGGACAGTTTACTTTCCAGCCTTTCAGTGCCCTAAAAATGAGGCCATTGTCTATCCTGAATGTAAGGAGTGGCGTTAAATTCATTTTGAGTAAATACATAAATACAGTATAGGTAATTGTGCACAATCTCTATTCATACATTTTTAGTTTATAATAATGGAAAAATACTAAAAGCATTCTAAAACCTGTATGGTTTTAGTAACTTTAAATAAAATAACTGGTAGAAAACACAAAAATATTACAGCTTGATATAATCAACTTTAAGCTTAGTATTTAAAATTCATAATGAAATATAAAACATTGAAAGCATTTCTCTTATAAACCTTAAACTTGGTGTGCTTAAAATAATCAACAAAATAACTAAACGTATTTTGGCGCTGAGGAAATAATTTTCAATGAATTTAACAGGTAAAGTGGGTTTTGTTATTTAGACTTGATGCAACCTTTCTTTAGATGGTAATATTTTACTTAACTTTGATTTGACTTGCATAAACTTTGAAGCTTTTAATTGTCATCTGTTTTTCTTGTCTACGTAATTACTTTTATCTCTTTAATAAAGTTTCATTCAGTTGTGATTTACAATAACAATAATTAATTCCCAATAAGTGACATTTTCCTAGTTTTTTTTAAGGTATCGTTTTGAAACCTTTCGTTAGATGGCAATATTTTACTTAACTTTGACTTAACTTGACTTAAACTTTGAAGCTTTTTATTATCACCTGTTTTTCTTGTCTAATTAATTACTTTTTTCTCTTTAATAAAGTTTTATTTAGTTGTGATTTACAATAACAATAATTAATTCACAAAAAGTGATATTATCCTAGTTTTTTTAAACGTACACAAATCTTAACTTTATCCCTTGAAGTAAGTCAAAAAATCTATACTTTAGCTCGCAGAAAAGTTACACTTATCAATTTTGGTTGTTTTCTATTTGTGACAAATGCAGTCATTGTGTAGAGATATCGATTGCTTATATGGAGTGAATATGCTGAGTCTGGAACATGTCCAAGATATTCTATAGTGTCAGTGCTTAGGAAAAGAAGTATAAATCATTCTTCAGATGATTATTTGACACATTCATATTGTATATCGAATGTAACTTTGGTACATAGAAGCTTTTACTCTTTTCGGAGCAATGTGCTGTTAAAAATAGTTATTACTATTAAAAACATTTATTTTCTCGACATTAAACTTAGTAAGAGACTGAATTTAGAAAAAACAATTTGTAATTGCAGCTTTAAAGTTAATATTTTAGAAATGTTTAGCACAAATGTTCTACTATTTTTTGGCACTATAATTGACAAAAAAAATAATAGAACAATTAGTGCTAAATGTGTCTATATTCAGTATATAAACAGTCTATATTAGTGCTAAATAGTCTCTTTAATCTACTATTTTTTGGCAATAAAGTTGGCCCGATTCTAAAAGATTGAGTTAATATGATAATGACTTGAAAATGTATATAACATCCTGAAATGCACTTAATAGAAGTTTCTTAGAGGAAGGAGAAAATCAAGATATGTAAGTCAACTTTCTTAATATTTCTATATGTAATTTTCTTTTATGATATCTGTAGTCCAGAGATATGTCTACAAATGTTACTGCATTTACTTTATATAAAACTCTAATAAGTAATTATGAAACAACTAAAATGTTTGATAGTTTAAGTATTCTTAGACGATGTGATGCAAACCCATATCATAAACACAAACATACTCACTTTAATATATATATATATATGTTCCGTAATTTTTTAACAAAGTTTTATTTTATTTAATAGATTTATTTAGCTCTACAGTAATACATTTAGTTTTATAAATGTAATCAAAGAACTCAGATAAATGTATATAACATCCTGAAATGCACTTGGTAGAAGATACTTAGAGGAAGGAGAAAATCAAGATATGTAAGTCAACTTTCTTAATATTTCCATATATAATTTTCTTTTATGATATCTGTAGTCCAGAGATATGTCTACAAATGTTACTGCATTTACTTTATATAAAACTCTAATAAGTAATTATGAAACAACTAACATTTTTGATAGTTTAAGTATCCTTAGACAATGTGATGCAAACCCATATCATAAACACAAACATATTCACATTAATATATATATATATATATATATATATATATGTTCCGTAATTCTTTTAACAAAGTTTTATTTTATTTAACAGATTTATTTAGCTCTACGGTAATACATTTAGTTTTATAAATGTAATCAAAGAACTCAGATAAATGTGTCACATATTTTAAAACTATTTCTGCTGCAGCCTGTCTTAGATTATTTGCTATTTTAAAAGGAAATATTTCAATCTCATTTCGATAACGAAAAGGTTTTTTTTTTTTCAAGAATAAATCCAAAAAAGATTTTGAAATCGTTTCAGCAGCAAAGAACTTATTCATAATACTTTAAAGAGGATCATAAAATATTGAATTACGTGCAACGCAGACATTGAAATAATTTTGTTTTTTAACGCCTCAGTCTTTGTAAAATATTTAATATTCGTAATAACATCATTTTAGACATAGTTGTTTGTTCTTCAATATTGAATATCCATGTCATATTAATAGTTTACAAATTAGTAAAGTTCAAGATTTCTAAGAATTTAACGATAGAATAACTAGTATCAATTACAGATTTTATTAATTAAAGAAATAAAAATAATTTTAAAATGTAGATATAATTGTTTATTTTTCATTTTAAATTATTATATGTTACAAAATTCTCAGCTTGATTTAATAAGATATCTGCTGTTGAAACTAAGCAATTAATAAATTGAATACTTTAAACTATTCATTTAATCCTTAAAATTGATAAAATTATTTTATATTCATCAGATAGTGTGCTAAAACATTTACTTTTTTTCTTCGTATTCGAAACAAGCTTAAATTTTTATTCTATTACTAGCAATCTTAATTACAGTTTTACCGAGAATGTAATTAATGTGAAACATTTTGAAGAATAAAGGATATTTCTACTTAATATTAAATAATATTTAAACATTATTAATTACTCAGAAATAATCTCAGACATGAAGTAGTATTTTTTATGTAAATTCTTAAATTTTAATTTCTCATGCAATATCTCACGGTTTATTTGGGGAAAGCAATTATTTTTCAGAAAATCAGCTCCCGTCGGCTGGTGTTTTACTTACTTAAAATGGTTTGGTTTAGAAATTTACAATTAATTTTATGAAACAAGGAGTTAATTTATTGAAAACCTACTGCTTGCATGCGATTACAAACAACTGCAAACATTCATACCACTAGCATATAGCTCATCATATAACGGGATTAGTAAAATTTTTAATATTCCAGAACTGTTAAGTACCCAATGAGGCAGGTAAAAAATGGTTTGTTTTTTGGCTGAGAATTATCTGGTTCACTCTCAATAATATATTTATCGTCATACTAATCTAGAGTCTCCCGATCCTGTAATGCAGTTTAGAATCACGTTGAATTCATTTAGTCAAACCGTGTGGTTATGTATAATAAACAAACACACAAAAGAATAAACTTCTTAATTTCCAAATATATATAAATTAAAAGTTAGATATTTATTAGTCCGTGAAATAGACTCCT